>BTPG01000007.1:97033257-97633257 GCA_036245525.1 Semisulcospira habei | reverse complement strand
GAACTGTGACAGCCGTCAAGGACGTCTGACACTCTACAGCAGCTATAGTAACGTGAATGTTCGGGGATCCCATCTGATGAGGCCCTGTCAGGGTTGCACTTCAAGTCAGGTCAGTAGGGACTTCGAAATTTTTTTTCGCTGTCCTCAACTGACTAATTGCTGAACCAGGACCTTAATATGTAGCTAGGTAAACTGGTCAACCTGATTTCACACAAATTATAGGAATACTGACATTGTTCCGTTTTGTCAACATTTTTCTCAAGTCTTGAAGCTAAAGTGAAACTCATATCACGTTAAATATAAAATTACGTAAAAAAAAACTAAAATATATGTCATGACGTTTGACAAACCAATCACGCGTATGCACTGCGCCCTTTACAGAGTTCAGTGTGACACATTGGCAGATCTGCGAGGCATTTACGAAAGAAGATATTTCAACATCAGAATCAGGTCAAAGACAAAAGGTAAAGACCCTTGACAGCGAGGACAGCTCTCATATAGAAGGGACTTTGTGGCTTAAGGTTCATCCCATCTTGTTCCAGTAAATGTAACATGCCCCACCTCACCCAACAAGGGGGGAGGGGGATGGAGGAGGGGGGGTAGTGGGCAGAGTTCCCTCCCTACCCCCCTCCCCCAATATTTTTGTTGAGATGTTTTGTTTTGGGTGGCTATATGAAGTAACATGTCCGTGACCTCCGACCTTTCATAGCGTGTTTCTGACATTGTTGGTTATATCTCTGATTCTGATACAGGGTCACTTATTACTTAAAGGCCACTAGCGCAGTCTGCTTCAAAGGCAAAATAGGAACCTGGTTTAGGACTACAGTTGGAGTCAGACAAGGCTGCTTGCTCTCACCTACTCTTTTCAACCTCTTCCTGGAAAGAATCATGACGGACGCTCTGAAAGATCATGAAGGAACTGTCAGTATTGGAGGCAGAACAATCACGAATTTGCGCTTTGCGGACGACATTGATGGTCTTGCAGGAACAGAGAAGGAGCTAGCTCAGCTGGTGGAAAACACGGATAGTACAGCCATTGCATATGGGATGGAAATCAGTGCAGAGAAGACCAAACTGATGACCAATAACGCCAGTGGCATTGGCACTGAAATCAACGAGGCCAAAAACTGGAAACAGTTAAGAAATTCAAATACCTAGGAGCCATTGTGACAGATGAGGGATCAAAACCAGAAATACTGTCCAGGATTGCGCAGACAACAACAGCACTGACAAGATTGAAGACCATATGGAAGGACAGAACACACCCTGCTCAAAGATCAGACTGATGCGCTCCTTAGTCATCTCAGTGTTCTTGTATGCCTGCGAGTCATGGACCCTCACAGCTGACCTTGAAAGGAGGATACAAGCCACTGAAATGAGATGTTTTCGAAGGCTGCTTGGCATCTTATACAGAGATCACATCACAAACGAGAAGTGGGAAGCAGAATCAGGCAAGCCATCGGGCCCTATGAAGACTTGTTAGCCATTGTGAGAAAACGCAAACTGAAGTGGTATGGGCATGTCACGCGCTCAGCAGGGCTTGCCAAAACAATCCTGCAAGGCACTGTGCAAGGAGGACGAAGGAGAGGAAGACAGAGGAAAAGATGGGAGGGCAATATCTCAGAGTGGACAGGACTGAAGCTGGGCGATACGCTGAGAATAGCAGAGAACAGAGAGGAATGGAGGGAGCTGGTTGCCAAGTCATCAGGGGTGCCCCAACGGTCGGCAAGACTACGGGATATAGATAGATAGATAGATAGTCACTTATTACTCTGCCATGTTGTTCATTTTCACCTGGACCGTCACATGGGCCTTTATCGTATCCCCATTCATTGTCAGCGGTTCGTGGCATATTGGTGCAATGCTGCTCGGTAATGATATAATTTCGTGTTTTTTGTCAAACTTATTCGCGGCGCCCCTCATGCATAGCTGTGAAAGTGTCGCATAGAGTTGCCGCCGCCAGCAAGGCTATACGACACTTTTACAGTCATTGATGCGGAGCACTTTGAAGGAGTTACGTTCGGCGCAAATGACTTCATAACGCAGATCTGCTTCGACATAATAAATTCGGTCAACAATATCTTGCTCCCGAGCAACGTTTTATTTTGTCATTGTTCTTACAACTTATTTGTGGTCAGTTGTCTCATGCTGAAGTAGAGATCTATTAACCCCCTTGGGCTAGTTGCAAGATTGATCTTAGTCCTGCGCCAGCCACCACGCAGGAGCACCTTGCTTAGTGGCAGGCGCGGGACTAAGCTCACTCATGAAGGGGGCCCGTTGTACTTGCAGCCACTTGTACTGTCTACTGTAATTGTGGCTGCTTGCATTAGGGGGTTAAAACTAAAATGTTTTCATGAGCATAGCCGTCTTTAAACGTGTGTCCACCACGATTGTATTTATTCTTAAAGCAATGTTCACGTGTAGAAGTTCATACAGAAAAATAAACTTTTTTCTCAATAGTTTACTTCCAGGTGATATCCTCGAAGCCTTTCGTTAATTAAAATTTGACTGTCTTTAACGTAGCCGCTTTCTCTTTTCATTGATTTAACTGAGTTCTGCGTTATTATAATACAACAGGATCTGTTTTGAGCGATCGCCCATTTGAGAAGTCATCTGTCATTAAAGACAATCATTTAGGATGGTCTTTAATAACAGGTGACACTTTAAATACATTCAAGACTTTTCTTTCTAAGCTCCCAACGTTTGGAACAGTCTTCCCCATGATATTCGCCATGCACCATCTTTGGCCAATTTCAGGGCTAGATTGAAAACATATTTTTTTCAATCTGGCCTTTTAAATGGATCGATAAACCCAACGTTTTTCCATCGATATATCTAATCAGGTTCTTGAAGTGTTTTATGTTTATTTTTTTAGTATTGTGTGAATGTGCATTTGTACTTCTGAATGAGTGTATTTGTATGCTGTCTCTACTTTAGTTAGTTAATTTCAGTTAGTTAGATTATCAAGATGTAAAGCGCTCTGAGCATTTCTTGTGGGTGATATTGCGCTATAAGTATATGCCCTAGAAGCATGAAGCGGCACTGCTACGTCGCATTTAGGACTTACATTTTTGGTCGCAAATTCGCTTCTTTGAACCAGCACAGGACGGTCCGGCGAATATGATTTTTTTTGGTCACAGGAGCCCTTCCGGCGACCAAAAAGAATGCGGAGATGCGACGGTCGCAGTATGGTAGCGTTTAGGTCTTATTTGCGACCGTCACCGGAGAGTCGCAGTAAGGGCTCACAGGAACCGTCGCAGGATGGTTTCACTGATTTGGGTTTCGTTGTGACCACTCACTTTCCCCACCCTTCTTTATTCCTCAAACAATATTTGCATGCATAAATATTTTACAACAGTCAAGCCTGAGTCGAACAGGCATTCTTCTACAAAGAGGCACACTGTAAAATGCATTACACATGACTCCTTGGACAAAATGTCTATGTAGTCTATTTAAAGCTTGACAGATACCGTCATGAAAAGAACAATCTGAAGAAAAGTGTAACAATTGTAAGCAAACCAGCTATAAAACTGTAAATATGACAATTGTGTTTAATTATTCTTGGTCATTTATAACAGTAAATATATACTTTCCTTTTTTCTTCATGTCTTTTTTCATACCCACTGAGAGTCAAGCTTTGTATCACACTGCCATATCATGGCTCTAGACCCACATATCTTTGGCTATGTGACCTCCTCAGTTTTAGTCAGTGGTTCAGTAAAATGTACTGCTATGAATTGTTTGGAAGGTGCTGTTTTAATGTTCCTGCACCATACGTTTCCCGTTCGAAAAAGTGCAAGAATGCAACAAGACAGCTACAGTTCACTATTTCAAACAATGTGGTGAAGAAATTGAAATTCTGTAAGGTATTTTAGCTAAGTTATTAAAGCTGATCCATTTGGGGATCTTACAAACAGAAAACAAAGACAATGAGGCTGAACGCAACCAGGGAAGAACCAGTCTTGCTTGCTGGCACCCCGTTGGAGGAGATGGAGTCCTTCACCTATCTCGGGAGCATCACAGACAAAAAAGGCGGCACTGATGCAGATGTCAGAGCACGAATCGGTAAATCCAGAGCAGCCTTTCTCCAGTTGAAAAAAAGTGTGGAGTTCCAGAGAGCTGTCACAACACACCAAAGTCCGGATTTTCAACTCCAACGTAAAAGCAGTTCTCCTATATGGAGCAGAGACTTGGAGATTGACAAAAACCACAGTCATCAGAGTACAGATCTTCATAAACAGTTGCCTTAGAAGAATCTTGAAAATCCACTGGCCAGAGATCAGCAACGTCAGACTCTGGGAGAGAACAGAGCAGATAACAGCAGAGAATGAAATTGGGCGAAGAAGATGGGGATGGATTGGTCACAGTCTGAGAAAGCCAGCTTCCAGTATCACTAGGCAGGCATTGTCATGAAACCCCCAGGGAAAGAGGAAAAGAGGCAGGCCGAGAAACACCTGGCGTCGAGACCTCCAAGCAGACATCAAGAGACTGGGAACCACCTGGAGTAAAATCGAAGGAGAAGCACAGGACAGGAGTCGCTGGAGGTCTCTCGTCGACGGCCTATACCCGGGGAGGGGTGACAGGCGTAAGTAAGTAAGTAATTTGGGGATCTTGTGGTGTAGGAACAGTAAAGCAGCACATTTGAATGAGGGGGGACCGAGCCAGAGACAGGTGGGTCCGAGCATTTGTTGTTGTTGCAGAGCCATTTTATAAGATCTGTCGTCATAAAGTGCCATCTTTGAATAGAAGAAGAACCGTTCAGATGTCCTTCTTGTGACACAGTTTTATTTCCCCTCGTGAAGGATTCACTAAACAGAAAAACGGCAATCAGGAATGGGTCGTACTGTATCAGTTAGTACAAATGTAAACGTTCAAAGTGGATGAAGCACATGGTGAAGTAGCCATAGACGTCATGTTGTAGGCAGCACTGGTGTGTCTCTATCCTGGTGCAGTTAGATGTTACGATCTGCAGTGTCTTGTATTCACTTGCCATCAGTAGTGAAAACAGTAGCACCTGAAAAATTTACAAGACCATGTGTACAGCAACTTTGCTCATAACATGGTCAGGCTTCATAACACAAGTCAGATGTAATGACACTTTTTGGAGGTACCGACTGTGCTATTTCTATGTAAGTTATTTCACTGACACAAACGTTAGATAAAACAATATGAAAATGTTTGTTCTTTTGTATTTGCTACATCCGAAGTTTACCTTTGACAAATTATTTATATTTCAAAATTTGTATTCCTCCATAAACAACATTAGTGGAAACATAGTCGTGTTCTGAGAACAGAAGGAAGTTAAACTGATCCCACGCATATGGCAAGGGCAATTGACATCCGCAGATCATAGTAGATGATACGTAAGTGCGACCATTTTGCGCCCTCTCATTCATGATAGTCCCAATTTGGTCGCAGTAATGTCTCGTCGGTCTTTTGGGGATGAGCTCCTGTGAGCCAGTGCTGCGAAGGCACAGTGACCTCTGCTTTATGACAGTCACATTTTGGGCTCATTCAAAGGTCGCATAGACGTCGCATTGCCATCTCATAGGTCTTTGGAGAAGAGCTCATGTGAGCTATTGATGGGCCGGTCGCCGCGACGTCGTGTTGAGCCCGAAATGCGACGGGCGCGAATGTTACGTCGCAGTTACGTAAATGTAACTCCTCAAAAAGACCGTGACCATAATGCGATGCTATTTCCAAATTGAGACGGTAACCGCGACCATAGAAAGCTACTAAGGTATATACATACGCATTTTGGCTGTGTGTTACCCTTTGTGTATGCAGCCACTGGTACTGTAAATAAAACTCCATTGGCTAAAAGCACAAGGGGGTGTATTTTCTTCAGCTCTTTACGTCTAAATTAAAATTATGTACCCCCTTGAGATGGCCTGATTCGTCAGCTCGGCGTTAAACCCTAATAACTAAATAACTCTAAACTATGTAAATAAATATATCCATAAATAGGGTTGTGAATATCAGAGTTTTGTTTGTGTTCCCACGCGAATTTTTTATTTCTTTTATACAATATTTTTTTTAATCTCGTTCATTTTAGCAATTCCCTAATGTCCGATTAGCTCTCCAGCCAAATGCTAACGTAATGGCCAATTTCAGCAGAGTTTAATGTCATTGTAGGAGTCATTCGCGCGGTAGGGATATGCTCTCGTGAATTTTTTAGTTGATAAAGGATAGTGTGTGTGTGTGTGTGTGTGTGTGTGTGTGTGTGTGTGTGTGTGTGTGTGTGTGTGTGTGTGTGTGTGTGTGTGTGTGAACATCATTCCATCCCGGCAATGCTCATCACAGTCTAAAATTGCCATAACATTTATAACGCCATCATACACTAAAACACCCACTAACGTCATCAGTCAAAGAAACGCGCAATGTCAATGGAGTCAGCAAGAGGCATAGATCTGCCTCTTGCAGCCTACGGGGGTCATGAGGATCTATGCCTCTTGCACTAGAGCTTGTTTCAAAAAGACGTTGGGATGCTCTGTACCCGGCCAAACTTCGTTGCTTTTCACTATCTTGAATTGTCCACCCAATCCCGATCCATCAATGAAATTTCCAAACCTACTCTAGCTTGTTGGCCCAATTTATAATAAGCGCATTAAATAGGCGCTTTATCCCAATTGAAAATCGGCTCAAAGCGCCGCCGCGAACTGAACCCAACAAGCACGCTCACGTGAATCACGCGCATTTACTCACACACTGTACATAAACACAGAACATTCACGTGGTGCTAAGGGCAAGTTCAAGCTAGCTACTGTAGTTTTTGGAAATTCAAAATCGTTTGTATTTGAAGTTTGATTAAGTGGGCTGAAATTCATACCAAAGTCGTGGGGGAGGAAGAGCCGGAGTACCCGGAGAAAGAACCCCCGACGGTCCGTCCGAATTAACGGTGACACTAGAGGAGAAAAATTCGACGCCGGAACCCGTAATCGAACCTCGCACCTTTAGCATTGGTGGCAGGCGCCTTAACCACTGCGCCACGGACTGCCCACGTAGTAGCAATGGTGAGCTGTTTTAAGATAACGGCTTGCAATTGCCGATTTTTGCGTTGGCCAGTTAACCCTTTACGTGTTGGTAGCGGTTTATGTCGCGATGATTCCTACAGGAATCATCCCGACAAAAACCGCTACCAACACGTAAAGGGTTACACTTTTTTTTTCCACGCGTCGTAGGTTGTTTTTGTTGCTCTGTTTGCGTCTTTTATCTTTTAAAGGGGCTGGTTGATGAGTGAGCTTAATGCTGCGCAAACAACTTAGCAAGGTGATCCGCTATAGCGAAACACCTTGCTTAGTGGCTTGCGCAGGAATAAAGCTCACCCACACAACTGAACCAAAGAAAATAACATGCTTCTGTTCAATTTGCAACCTATTTGTCTTTTTGAGAGGAGTCAACAGTTATGTTAAAAAATTAAACTCCTCAATAACTTTCATTATGGATTTATGTTTTTATTACTCGTGTGTTATTTGATGAATGGTTGCTAGAGTTGGGAATCTGACTGATGTGGTTAATGCCAGGAGGTCAAATTTTGGATTTCAAATGGATTGCCAGAAAAGCGCATCTCAGTCTCTCTCTCTCTCTCTCTCTCTCTCTCTCTCTCTCTCTCTCTCTCTCTCTCTCTCTCTCTCTCTCTCTCTCTCTCTCTCTCTGTCTCTCTCTCTGTCTCTCTCTCTGTCTCTCTCTCAGCATCAGTGATCACTTTCCTACTGTGTGTTTTTGGTCAACAAAACTGCCAGTGCATCGTAAGAACGGGCACACAACTATAACGTACCGCTTATTTAAACAGTTTAATCAGTCTGCTTTTCTAGCAGACCTTGATCAAACACCATTTAATGTCGTTAATAACGAAACTGACCCTGAAAAGGCTCTGACTGTTTGGTATCGACTCTTTACAAGAGTACTTAACAAACACGCCCCTTTACGGCAAAAGCGGGTAAAAAACCACACGTTACCGCCTTGGCTAACGCAAGGAATAATTGAAGCTATGAAATTGAGAAATGACTTAAGAAGACACAAGCTATTTAACGAATACAAAAAACAACGTAACCGTGTCAAATCTATGGTACGCAGGGCTCAAAAGTCTCTCTTTGAACGAATGATTAAAGAAGACAGAGATACTGCCGCACTCTGGCGCGCGGTTAATCTCGTCATCCGAGGTAACAGCAAGAAATCGTCAGCCATTCCTTCTAGTATTACTGCAGACACCTTTAACAAACATTTCTTGTCTGTTGCCGAGTCAATCATACCCTCAAGCGGAAACGCGTCTTACACATGCCCGGAGGCCCTGCTTAACTTCTGTAAGCAGAAGACTAAGGACACACACCCCTTCTCTATACCGCCTCTAGCTGTGTATGAAGTAGGAAAACTGATCGGGTCACTGAAAAACAAAAAATCATCGGGACCTGACGAGATCAGTCCTAAAATCCTGAAACTGTCTCTTCTCTATACAGTAGAATCGTTAACGTATATTTATAACTTATGCATCCAACAAAATATATTTCCATCAGAACTGAAGCAAGCCAAGGTTATCCCTTTGCCTAAATCAAAAGATCTCTCTGATGTTAATAACTATAGACCCATCTCAATATTATCCAGCCTTTCCAAACCTCTTGAAAGACACGTGCACAAACACCTTTATCAATATTTGGAGAGTCGCAGTCTATTGCACGTATTTCAGTCCGGCTTTCGCCCCAAGCATTCTTGCCACACGGCACTAACAAGACTTATTGATGCGTGGCTAGCATCCATAAATAACTCCCAAATAACTGGGTCGATCTTTATTGATTTTAAGAAAGCTTTTGACCTTGTAAATCATAACATTCTTTTGTCAAAACTTCAAGCATATCTCTGCAATGCAGATGCTGTCTCATTGTTCACTTCATATTTAAGCGGAAGGAAGCAAAGAGTACTGGTAAATGGATCCTACTCCTCGTATGGTCTCGTCAAAAGCGGCGTGCCTCAGGGCTCTGTCCTCGGGCCATTGCTGTTCTGCATATTTATCAATGACCTTCCACTGCATATTAGTTGCCGCGATATTTCTTGTGACATGTTTGCTGACGACTGCACACTACACACTCCTCACAAAAATGTAGCTGCAATTAACACGCGTCTGCAGGAAAGCCTGCGTGAGGTCACCGACTGGTGTCATTCCAACTCCATGTCCCTGAATCCGTCAAAAACAGAATGCATGGTTATAACCACACGTCAAAAGCACCAGCTGTGCCCGCTCTCTCTTAGTCTGTCTATAAACGGCAGCCCAATTGAGCAAGTATCACACCACCGCCTCTTGGGGGTCACTATAGATGATCAGCTTAAATGGCAACTGCATATTAATAATGTGTGCAAAAGGGTTTCCAGAAGCCTGTATATGTTGTCAAAATTGAAAACAATTACTGACACAGATACGCGTCTTCTTTTCTACAATGCTCATGTCAAGTCGCACATAGACTATGCATCAACAGTGTGGGATGGTTCTAGTGATGTACATTTGAAGAGGCTGAACTCCCTACATAGGAGAGCTGCTAAGCTTATATTTCCCGATCCCGAACTCTCAACTGACGATAAGCTTAAAACTTTAAAAATTCTCCCTCTATCCCATCACTTTCAGTTCAACAAAGGTGTATTGATGTACAAGCTGTACACGCAATCATGTCCACTGTACTTGAGTTCTTTTTTCTCAGAACGGACATCTGTAGCTTCTAGACATGGACAACAATTCAAAGTACCCCTGCCGCGTATTGATTTATTCAAAACCAGCTTGTCATTCTCTGGAAGTTCATTCTGGAATTCTATTCCTGCAGAAATCAGAAACGCAAAGACGCTCACCTCATATAGGGACAGCCTCTTCAAACACCTAGAATCTCTGACGTAATCTAATCATTACAGTATTTGGATAACTTGCACGTGTGTTCAGATGTGTACATGTGCGTGTGTGTGAGTTTGTGTGTGTATGTGTGCGAGAGAGAGAGAGAGAGAGAGAGAGAGAGAGAGAGAGAGTCCCTTTTTCCCATAGCCGTACCATAATATTTGAATGCCAAAGAGTACATTGAATACTGCATGTACTGTTTATAATGTTTTTGCCTTCATATGTGTGTGCTCGATATGTTGGGCGCGCACTCGCGTATGTGTGTGTGTGTGTGTGTGTGTGTGTGTGTGTGTGTGTGTGTGTGTGTGTGTGTGTGTGTGTGTGTGTACTGTATGTGTGACTCTGTGTGTGTGTGCGCGCGCGCGCGCGTGCGTGCATGCTGTGTGTGTGTGTGTATGTGTGTGTGTGTCGGCGTGAGAGAGAGAGAGAGAGAGAGAGAGAGAGAGAGACGGGGGGTGGGGAGAGAGAGATAGCACCTGCATACATATTTGCCCTTGCTGTATGAACTTTAATGTACTTAATGATTTTTTGTTTATTGCTTTACTTTGCATTTTTACTCATTTTATATTTTTGTGCGTACGCGTATGCGGGTAGGTATGTCTGGAGTGCGTGTCCGAGAGCGTGTGTTTGTTTTTGTGCGTATGTGCCTGAGTGCGTGCGTGTGTAAGTGTGTGTGTGTGTGTGTGTGAGAGAGAGAGAGAGTGTTCGTGCGTGTGTGCATGCGTACTGAATTGCGGTGTACATGAGTGTGTGTGTCAGTGTGTGTGTGTGTGCGTGCGTGCATGCGCGAGTTGTGATGTGCATGCGTGCGTACCTGAGTGCGTGTGTGGGTATGTGTGTGTGTATGTGCGTGCGTGCGTGAGCGAATGCATGCATGCAGCAGTGTGTGGTATGTGTATGTTTACATGTCTATGTCACTTATGTAGTAGATGTAGCAACGGCAAGTTTGAAAACTGCTCCTGTTACCAATAACTTCTACCGTTGGAAAATAAAGGTTCATTGTTCTCTCTCTCTCTCTCTCTCTCTCTCTCTCTCTCTCTCTCTCTCTCTCTCTCTCTCTCTCTCTCTCTCTCTCTCTCTCTCTCTCTCTCTCTCTCTCTCTCTCTCTCTCTCTCTCTCTCTCTCTCTCTCTCTCTCTCTCTCTCTCTCTCTACCCCCCCCTCTCTCCCTCCCACTCCCTCTCCCTCCCTCCTCCCCTCTCTCTCTCTCTCTCTCTCTCTCTCTCTCTCTCGCGATCTATCGATCGATCGATCGATCGATCGACATTCGACATTTTCGGCCCGCGAGTCACGCCTAAATTCAAACATCAGTGATGATGCCGTGAAAATTCCTAATTTTAGTATCATGAGAAAAGATTCCTCCTGTCACAGTCAAACAGGCAGTGCTGTACGTTCATCACTCCATTGAACACTTAGTCCGTAAGCGGAAACACATAGAAACGGCTGAAGTAGAGTGTGTGTGGATTGAGGTCAAGAGCCCGTATTGCTCACCGTCGTTTGTCGGGTTTCTTTACCGCAATCCGGCGTCTACGTTCGAGTGGACAATTTTACTACTAACCTAGACAAAGTTTGTAAAGGGCAGAATGACGTCATTCTTCTAGGTGACTTTAATATAGACATGATTAAAACCCATCCCGCATGGGAAACTACATCTTCTGTATTTGGTAGGTTGGCTAGTTCGGGTTTAACGTCCACAGCACCGAGGTGATCATGGACGGCCATGACGGGCGGGTTATGGGGGACAGGGAAATCTATTGCCTATGGATTACGACCTGAACACTGATCAACTCAGGCGCACTACAACGGTGCCACTTTGATTTACCAGGACCTTTCAACGGACATGCTATTGAACAAATCCGTTTTTCCCCCTGGATTGCGAGTCCAGCTACCGGGGCCGGGACGGGATTCGAACCCACGACCCGGCGATTCCCTTCGCTCTCCTGCTCCGACGTTTAACCGCCTGAGCTATTTCGGACTCTATACTAGTACAGCTAGTTAAATCCCCCATCAGAATTACCGCCACGAGCTCTACGCTCATTGACCACGTCTATACAAACAAACCGCAGGCGGTGACCGATGTTAGTGTTTCAGATCTTAGTGTTAGTGATCACTGCCCCGTGATTTGTTGCTGGTCTGTAAAACTCCCCAAAATAAAGAAACATAGTCATACTACTTACTGTACAACAACCTACAGGTCATTTAACTCATTCTACCCCATCACCGAAATCCCCAAATTTTGCCGTTGTCCTCTGAAGACTGCATTAGCAGTGCAGGACACAGATCGACCATGACAGTTCAAGGGTGATGCCAGAATAGCTTGGCGCCCATAGGCGCCAAGCTATTCTCGCATCACCCTTCAACTATCATGGTCGATCCTTATCTTGCTGTGGTGTGTCTGGGGTAGAATGAGTTAAGCATTTCAATCGTAATGCCTTTCTACATGATCTCAGTAACACTCCTTTTGACGAGGTCCTTCTCGCAGATGATCCAAATATTGCGCTGTCCACTTGGTACAGTTTATTCCTTGGAGTATTAGACAGACATGCGCCGATTAGAACAAAAAGAGTAAAGAGTGAGATACTTCCCACTTGGTTAACAAAAAAAATAATGCATGCTATGTCGGTGCAAAATGACCTAAAAAGAGAAAAGAACTTTGATGAATTTAAAAAGCAGCGAAACCGTGTGAGATCAATGGTGCGCACCGCGAGGAGGGACTTTATCCGCAACACTGTCAAGGACAACAAAGACAGGGCTAGAAATTAACTTTTTTCTTTGGGGGCCACCGGGCCCCTTGATTGAAAAATTTTAGGGCCCACAAGCAACTTTCGGGGCCCAACTTTGAAAAATAATGCAAACAAAAAAACAAAAGAATTATTGACAATATAATAAGTAGAAAGTACAATTTGTCTGATAATCTAAAATAAAAACAATTGAATTTCCAATTTTGCTGAGTGATGTCATTTTTATTTGCCTTTTCTTTCACTTTCAAACATTACCAACAAAAAAGGGGAAAAAACACACACACACACACATTCAGTAACACACATAATTATTCCAGTGACTAGGAGCCTGAAATGGCCATTAAACAAAATAGAAAAAAATCAAGTGAGTCTCTTGTATAATACTTTTCAGTTTTGTGACTGAGTATTGCACAATACACATCATTAAAATTTTAATATGAGTAACCTAACAAAAAATCTGACCTCAATGCACAAAAGTTCAAAACAAACCATGAAAGGGAACTAAACTTAACAGTACTCTTCCTGATAAACTAAAGTGAAACAAACAGATTTTGCCTTTTCTTTTTTTTTTTTCAATCATCTATTCATATTACACTTATGTGCACTTGAGTTAACAGAAGTAAACTAAAAATACAATAACAAAAAAAAAAAAAAAAAGAACACAATACTATTACTGTAAGTGAGGGCACCGGTGTGGGTTGCTTCCCTTGGCCCAAATACGAAACTGCCGAGTAGAGCTAGCTGTAGCAGACGAATTATTTTGCGGGCCAAGCGGGCCCTTCGTTTTTCAACTTTCCGAGCCCGAAATCAACTTTGCGGGTTTTTGGCCCCGGGCCCCCGCTAATTTTGAGCCCTGAAAGATGTAAATAATAATAATAATACCGTTATTATATAGGCGCTTTTTCTCAATTTTTGGGCGAATCGACTCAAAGCGCCGCGAACTGAAACCCAACACGCACACTCACGTAACAGACACGGATTTACGCCATTTAAGACAAACACAGTACAAGACAGACGAAGGGCCAATTCAGCTACTGAAGTTACAGAGATTTTTGATCGCTTGTATTTGAAATTTGTAAAGTGGCCTGAAACCGGTACCAAAGTGTGTGTGTGTCGGGGGGGGGGGGGGGGGGTGTCAGCAGTGTGGCGGGTACTAAATTCGATCACCCGAGGCAATAGTAGTAGGTCAACAACCATCCCTAGTAATCTCTCCGCCGACACATTCAACGAACATTTTCTGTCTGTTGCGGATTTGATTAGTCGCGATACAGAGGCTGGCATATGCCCAGATTACTTAGTTAATTTCTGCAACAGAAAAACAACTGGCACACCACCATTTAATATCCCCACACTTGCTGTGCACGAAGTGGGCAAATTAATTAGTGACTTAGCTAATAAGAAATCCTCCGGCCATGATGATATTAGCACACAAATATTAAAGTTGTCTATACCATACATCGTAGAGACCCTTACTTGTATTTACAACTTATGTATTCAAAACAATGTATTCCCTACAGACCTTAAAGTCGCAAAAGTCGTTCCACTGCCAAAATCAAAAGATCGTACTGACCCTAACAACTATAGACCCATTTCTCTGCTGTCAGTAGTATCTAAACCCCTCGAAAGGCATATACATAAACACCTGTTAGAATCACGAAAGTTGCTCCATTCGTCTCAGTCAGGATTTCGCCCTCGGCACTCATGTCAAACGGCTCTGAGCAGACTAACAGACACAAATATGAATAATTCGCAGCTGACAGGTGTAATTTATCTTGACTTTAAAAAGGCTTTCGACTTAGTGAACCATACAATATTGATTTCTAAACTTAAGCATTATCTTCGAAACGACATGGCTTTTCGTTGTTTACGTCATACCTCGAAAACAGGAAGCAGAAAGTAATTGTAAATGGAGCCTATTCTTCTACTAAGGATGTAAAACTCGGAGTTCCGCAGGGGTCAATCTTAGGTCCTCTTTTATTTTGTATTTACATCAATGACCTACCTCTAAGTCTAACCTGCGAAGCAGCACAGTGTGATATGTTCGCCGATGATTCCTCAATCCACACAGCTAACAAAGACATAATTGTAGTTGAAAACGGCCTTCAACAAAGTCTCGATGATATAGTAAAGTCAACTCTATGATTCTGCATCCTACTAAAACAAAATCTATGATTAGTGCAACACGCCAAAAGCATCAGTTGAAACCATTAAAACTTAATCTATCACTCGGCGACAACATCATAGAACAGGTAGCCGAACATCGTCTATTGGGGGTTACAATTGATAATCAGCTCATGTGGCAGATGCACATTGACAATGTATGTAAAACGGTCTCTAGAAATGTCTTTATGTTATCGAAATTAAAGTATTTCACAGATAGTGAAACCAGAAAATTGTTCCGTAATGCACACATCATGTCACATATAAACTACGCATCGACGGTGTGGGATTGTTGCAGTGATGTCCACTTAAAATAATTAAATTCTCTACATAGGAAAATGGCAAAATTAATTCTTCCCGACCCGCACTTGACAGCCGAGGAAAAACTCAACAAAAAAAATGGATTCCTACCCTTCAAAATCACTTTAAATTTAACAAAGGGGTACTGATGTTTAAAGTGTGGAACCATATCGCTCCAGAATAGTTAATAGATCTGTTTAAAAAATTAGATTCCTGCTATGGGAATATGAGGGGTCTTTATATTGTTCCAAAACCCCGAATAGATTTATTTAAATCCACTTTGTCATTTGCGGGTTCCACACTGTGGAACTCACTCCCACATGACGTTAAAGCCACTCCGACATTGTCTCGTTTCAAGACAAGTCTTTATAGACACCTGACATCACTTAAATAATAATATCTAGTTAAACGTAGACACACGAATGTACGTGTATATTCTATCATGTGTATGTATGTGTGTGTGTATGCATGTGTGTGTGTGTGTGTGTGTGCACACGCGCACGCGTGTGTGCGTTTGTGCGTGCATGCGTGTGTTTGTGTTTAGTGCCGGGACTGTATATTTTGTATCACTGTGCTTTGATGTCCTTGTTTTTATGTATATTTTGTACTTAGTTAGTCATAGTTTTAGCAACGGCAGGTACGAAAAAATTAATGATATAGTCACAGACTGTGTTAATATCTTCACCGTTGTAAAATAAAGATTCATTGATTCATTCATTCATTGATTCTCTCTCTCCATCATGCATGTATTCCCTTTTCGCACCGTTTTCCCTCTCCTTACCACGTTCTCCAAACAAAATCGTTTCATTTTTCCTGCGGGAGCGTTTCCTTTCCAGAAGTGTAATAACACCCAGAGACCATGGTGAGACGGGCCAGCCGTGTTTGTTTTTTGTTTTTTTCACGGACGACACAGTATATATTTGGGGCTCGTAGACCCTACGGTGAATTATGTACAGCTTTCAAGGTCTCTTGGAGATATATGCCTTGATGCATAGCTCTTCATGAGCCCTTGATAGCTGCAAGTGACTAGTAGGATCTATGATCCCCGATTACATCTAAAAGTGTACAAGGCACACCGGCCGCTATGTTCGCTGTAAGACCTGCAACGAAACTGGCTGTATGTATGAAAATAGTAACCAAGTTCGTTGAACTGGTTAATACAGTATTAACCCATGTGTGCATGCAGCCACCGGTTCTGTAAACAGTACCTGTGCCCGCATGTTCATGAAGGTTAATGTAAGTGCTAATGATTTTTTAAGGCGAAAAACATCAAAATTTAAACGCCAGTAACACGACACGCGTACAGGGACGCCTTAACGATCACGTGACCGCAGCCCCGCAATATCCGAGTCCCCAGACGTCCGATTGGCTGCCGAGATCAGATCACGTGACATCAACTCCGCATTATCCGTGTCCCCGGACGACCGATTGGCTGCCTGCAACAGGGAAGCTAATCAAATCTTGTCGCCGTTCGTCTCTGCAGTCAAAGACTTGTAATGCCGATCTCTTCCCTTGTCTGAGTGGATTGCCGATTGCCAAGTTCCTTGTAACAAGAGGCATAGATTCTCATGAGCCCCTGGTCCAGGGGCCATGAAAATCTATGTCTCTTGCAGATCATAGTGGAACGTGCTGATGTAAATGCTGTCGGGCTGTCCAGAGTGCTCACTATCAATCTAGAGTCTTATTTCTTGAACCGATGTTCTATCAAAATGTCTGGAATTTTGCGGGGAAAGTGGGAAAATTATTTTATTTTATTTTTTATATCACGTGAAGACGAAAAACATTGGTTTGTATATAAAACATCTGCCAGTTTATTTTACGTTACCGCAACCAAACACGCCTTATTTCTTCTCAAATAAATTGGGGGCTGTGCTTAAACAAAAAGTGAACATAATTATTTCTCTCAAAATTCTAAACGTGTGGATATATTTATGCTGTATCATCGTTTCTACTCTTTTTTCTTTTTCTTTTTCTTTTTCTTTTTTTTTTTTTTTTTTTTTGGAGGGGGGGGGGGGGTCAAAACGTACTGACAGCACTATATAGCTGCTGAAATAATGTACCTATTTATTTTCTTTTTCATTCCAGTTTTCAGTTGTACCTGTCTATTTGATGCCATAAATTATAAATTATTATTCAAACAAACAAACAAAAAACGCCCATGTGCAGTGTGACAGTTGGCGGTATAATAAGCTTTCATGGATTATCACAAATTTGTCCACAACTTTGTGTTCGAAACGTTTGCCCACTTTACTCCGATTCTTCTTTGCCTAGATGCCGATCACACGAACCTGAGACTTTCAAAACTTCGTGACTTCCAGACATCACTTCTAGTATTCAGTGAATTATTTCCCATCTGCAAGAGGCATAGATCTTCATGAGCCGCAACCTGCCGGGGAGGTTGCGGGGGCTTATGAGGATCGATGCCTCTTGCCGATGATATTCATCTCTTTTCGTTCGACGTGGAGACGAAATAGTGTTTAGCGTATGATTCAGTGCAGTGCCTTTCGCTGGCGGAGTCAGTTGACAAATATTGTAAAAGCGTCTGCAATCCATTTCATTCAAATCACTGAGCTTTCTGACAGGTAAATGGTAGTGCTGGATTAGTCCATTTCGGCGTCTCAGAAGTAGTTCGCTAATCGGGCACTATACTGGAGTTGTTATGAGATTCTATTTCTGCCGGTGATTGCTGGCAGTGGAATGTACACTATTTTCCCCTCGCCTCACCAGCTTCGGATTTTACCTCTAAGCCCGACCTGTCTTCCCCCTCCCCCACCCCCTCACCCCTAACACCGTGACATGCACACAACACCCCCTCACCCCCACCCCACCGCCCCCCTCCCCTCACCCCACCGCGCCCCCTCCTCCTCCCCACTCCTCCCCCCTACACACACACACACACACACACACGCGCGCGCGCGCGCGCGCGCGAACGGCGTCTTCGCACATACACTCTCTTCAATCTTTACCATCATTCCTTCTTGCCTCCCGTTATCCCTTGCGCCTGTATCCTTCCCATGATGCCTGCCTCAGTCCCGTCATCCCTTCCCGCATCCCATTGGAGGATATCAAGAGCCATCGTGCAGTCATGAATAAGAATGAAGCATCCCCATGTTGAACGTTTCTATACATGAAGCGGCCTTCATATTGCGCCAACCATTTTAACCGTTTCCAGTCCTGCAGTGATGGTAGTCCTCGCTCTGAAAAGGTCCTAAACACACTGGTTGTCTCCCTCGATTCGCTACAGCGGTAGCGAATCGAGGGAGAAAACCAGTGTCGGCACTAAATAATGCTGTTTCATGAGGAGTGACCTTAACCCTCCTGTAAGTGCGGCCACCAGTATGCATGCACAAGGGGATCAATGTGGTAGCACCTAACACGTCTCCGGCCATAGACAAAACGGCAACACACTTCTTACAACCTTAGTAGTACTTAATGTCCGCAATGAGAAGTCTCAGTACAGACCAGCAGATTTATATATGTGGTGACTTGCACTCTGTGATGAATTTCGCATACATTACTCACTGATCAAATGACAGCCGCTGTAAGATCCAAACTTCCCTATTTAATTTAGAAACGGTGCTGTATCGCCTTATCAGCGATGTAAGGATTTGACTTATTCCATGGCAGTCTGTGACCCTCAGATAACGTTATCCAATAGCTACTCAACGTATAACTTTCTGGGTGGGCAAAAACTCGCCAATGCTTGCTTCATCCCTGCCAATTTTTCCAGTGTCCTTCCGGCATAAACCTGCAGAATTTCTGGAGAAATGCACACAGACACATTCAAAGACTACAGGGAATTAGACCGATGTAGAATTGCAGAATAGCGTTTTATCATAATTCTTACGCTGCCAGAAACACATAGCCCACATCTTACAATCGTCTAGTAAGAATAAATGTAATTCGCAGCGATTGTGGCTTGATTGCTAATCAAAGGGTAATGCCTAATTAGCTTGGCGCCTAGTAGGCGCCAAGCTGATCATGCGTTACCCTTGATCTGTCTCGTTTGATCTGTTCCGCCCCACGCATTTGACGCTGGAGTGAGAAAAATATAATGAAACCCATTCTAGGGAAAAGACGGGCACTGTTCTTTGCCACTCATTTTGGTGTCGATCCTCTACCCAGATGGCTTCATCGGTCCGCGGATCTTGGACGTGAGTGACAATCATGCCGATCTTTGTGGGCAAGAGGTATAGATTCTCATAAGCCCCTGCAGCTGCAGGGGCTCATGAGACTCTATGCCACTTTCGGGTTGAAGGGTACCGTTAGGTGCCCACGATTTTGTCCACTGTTATGCGTGTGAAAGATGTTGGACGTATCCTAGCAAGCGCTATTGCTAGAGATGCACAGTTGAGAGATCCATTTGTTGAATGAAGTGGTACCATCACCAAGTAGTCAGAAATGTTGACTGTTATTAAATTGTGTAGGTTGTATTCTGTTTGTTTTGTCGTTAGGCTGTAGCGGTGTAATTTGTGACCTATCTTTGACAAAAAATTTTCTGGTGGCAAAATAAATTTTAAAAAATCTGAAACCCGATGTGCTACTTGGTTACGAAAATTTGCCGATACATCCAATTCTCAAAGTTGTCTTGACTGAGCCAAGAAATTTCTACTCTTCTTTAGAGCCTTGGTAGCATGCACACATAATATATTTTTTTCTGCCCATGATACGCATACAGAGGAGACAAGAAAAGAATTATTGCATTTTTAGACCAATAAACGTCATAGTTGAGTACTTTTATGTAGCATCATTGTAAGACATTGTGAACATTTATAAAGTATATATTGCGAAAACCTTTTATTGCATGGAACAGGTCGCTTTAACTCATTCAGCCCGAGGGCCGAATTTCCCAAATTTTGGAGGTGTCATCTAATGACTATGCACCAGTTGCAGGAGATGGATCGACCATGATAATTCAAGGGCAGTGCCAGATTAGCTTGGCGCCGACAGGCGCCAAGCTAATCTGGCATTACCCTTGAATTGTCATGGTCGATCCATCTCCTGCTGTAGTGCGTCAGGGCTGAATGAGTTAAGCCGCAAGGTCTTAGGCAGATTTCTCAAGACTCAGGCTATCTCAGTAGAGCGTTATGCATGTGAACGATCATTGGTAAAGCAGAAAGTGTCATGTGTGTTTGGGTTTTAGTGACGGTCCTAGCCCTTCTGATCGTCAGTGCTTCAACCTGCCCACATCCGGAAGCGGCTAGGCATATAAGACGGTTTTCCAGAACAGAAGACACAATGTCACGAAGAATCTGGAACCTTCGGTGATGCTGTTCAACACAGACCCAAACACTCCGTCCTCTCCATTGAAGATCTCTGGTAA
This sequence comes from Semisulcospira habei, assembly GCA_036245525.1. NCBI lineage: Eukaryota > Metazoa > Mollusca > Gastropoda > Semisulcospiridae > Semisulcospira > Semisulcospira habei. The sequence continues at coordinate 97,612,863 of BTPG01000007.1, read as the reverse complement.
GTTGTGTAATTTGTGACTTTTTTTCACTAGCGCCAATTCAAGAATGGAAGCAACCCGCAATGGCTTTGTGTGTGAATTCAGCGTGTGTGCTGTTCTGTGATTTTGGGCCTTATGGCTTGAAGCCGTAAGGTCCAAAATCACAGAACATGACACATTTGTATTATATTCAATATGGGATTATTATCATTTCTTTTCCATTTGAGTGGTGTTTCCCAAAGGACACCTGGTGGATTCAAATTTCGGTATCTTTTTTCCGAATGCAATTCTTCTTCTTTTCCAGTTTACTGTCCCACTGGCACTAGTAGTGATCGGGGACTAGCAGTTTTGGCGTGGTTATCCGATTTTCGTCAGTATTGACGAAGTTCTGTAGTTGTTTTGGCGTATGTTTTCCCTCCTCCTTTCTCATCCGGGCTTGGGACCTGTAACGGCGGAGTTTCGAATGCAATTTTAAAATTTATTCTAATTCAAATTTTCAATTACATAACTGAGCAGGTTATCATTTTTGGTGCCAATATCTTTCTTTTTAAAAAAAAAATATTTATTGTATTTTATTTCATTTCATTTCATTTTTCTGATTTTATTTTACTTTATTTTATTATTATGTTTGTTTTATTTTATTTTACTTTATTTGTATACTTTTTAATTTATTTATTTTATTTTATTATGTTTTAACATAATTTTACTGTGACTCTTTCTCAACCCGTTCACTCCCGAAACACATCACATCAAGCAACACCGACTACAAAAGTCACAGAGCCTCATAGGCCCTCGCATCTGAGTGATCTCATGAGGATCAATGCCTGTTGCAGTCCTCAGTCGTATCCGACTTTATCCGGCAGTGAATCTAAAATAGTTTCAGAGTCTAGAGGGTTAAAATGCATGTTTTGTGGAAAGCATTTGCGTGTTCCGTTCTATTGGCAGAAAGATTTGTAACGTGAGCCCGCAGCAGAGCAGATCGGTGTCAGAAAGTGGTCGGTATTAGCATTTTTTTCTGATCTCGCCGTACCGTCGGGAATGGGAACTGGATTTCTTTTTTTGGCATCTCTCTCTCTCTCTCTCTCTCTCTCTCTCTCTCTCTCTCTCTCTCTCTCTCTCTCTCTCTCTCTCTCTCTCTCTCTCTCTCTCTCTCTCTCTCTCTCTCTCTCTCTCTCGCTCTCTCGCTCTCTCGCTCCCCCTCTAATTCAGTACACACAATAAATACAATACAACAAAACAAAACAAAACAAAATTATAACAACTAATAAAAAATAATTCTGACAAATTAAATAAAGAAAATAAAACATATAATATAACAAGACGGGATGAAGCATAACCCACAAAGTCCCTTCTAAATGAGAGCTGTCTTCGCTGTAAAGGGTCTCTCTACCTTTTGTCTTTGACTTGATTCTGATGGTGTAATATCTCCTTTTGAAAAAGCTTGGCAGATGTGGCAATGCGCCATAATGAACTTTATAAGGGGCGCGCGCAGTGCATACGCGTCATTGGTTTGTAAAACATCATTTGTCATGACGTATTTTTTAGTTTTTACGTAATTTTATATTTAACCTGATATGAGTTTCGCTTTTGCTTCAAGACTTGGGAAAATGGTGACAAAACTAGAATTTTACGGTACAATTTCAGTCTTGCTATACTTTGCGTGAAAGCAGGTTGACTTTACCTAGATACATGCTATATTAAGTTCACCTGCATGCTCTTCCGAGTCTGAAAGCGCGTCGATGTGTGTGTACGTGTGTGCATGCGTGCATGCCCGCGCTCCAAACACCCTTAAGAGGCATAAATATGTTCATGCGCCCTCCGGGCACATGAGGATCTATGCTTTTTGCAGATGCACGCATATGTGAGAGAAAGAACGAGCAAACTAGAAACAGAGAATTACGTCATATTTAGAATATGTCTGCGTGGTGACAGAGTTGCCTCTTTTACGTCACCGTCATTGTCTGACGTTTTCCAGATGTCAAGATTTTTTACTGTTTCATTTTTTTTTCTGAAAAGAATTCATTTTTACTGAAGAAGTTGAAAGGGTACAAAGCTGGCTAACGAACTCATCCAATGTCTTTCTCCAAACTAGCTATATCGGATCACCTGAATGCTCTAAAAGCGTGACGATGTGTGTGTGTGTGTGTGTGTGTGTGTGTGTGTGCGTGCATGTGTGCGTGCATGTTAGTGTGTGCATGCGCGCGCGCTCCAAACATCTCCAAGAGACATAGATCTGTGCCTTTTGGAGATACGCGCATGTCTGTGAGAAAGAGAGCGCGGCGCGATAGAGAGAATTACGTCATATTTACGGTATTATGTCAATGTCTGCGTGGTGACGGAGTTGCCTCTTTTACGTCACCGCCACTGTCTGACGTTTTCCAGATGTCAAGATTTTTTCAGTACTGTTTTATTTTTTTTCTGAAAAGAATTCATTTTTACTGAAGAAGTTGAAAGGGTACAAAGCTGGCTAACGAACTCATCCAATGTCTTTCTCCAAACTAGATAAATCGGGTCACCTGAATGCTCTGAAAGCGTGCCGATGTGTGTGTGTGTGTGTGTGTGTGTGTGTGTGTGTGTGTGTGTGTGTGTGTGTGTGTGTGTGTGTGTGTGTGTGTGTAGACGAAAGAGCTAAAATGGGTGACTGTCTTTACCATCCTTATGGAAAATTGGGGGGTGTATAATTCTGGGTTCCCAAGTCAGACACCCACTTTTTCTGAGGGTTGTTTCTGCATTGTCTTGCGGTAAAGATTCATAAAAAGTAAAAAAATCCGTTTTTCTCATTTTGGCGTTAACACATGCACTTTTGTGTTTAACAGACACGCCGGTAGTGTGTTTAAAAACTTGTCCCTCCCAGCAATGTGTGTTGTGCACACAGAACCCTGAAAATGAGCGTGTATCATGTATTACATCACCCTTCTCAGCTATAAATAACTTCATAGCTGATATGGGTCAGGGGGGATATTTTGTTGTTTCAGGGTGTAAATTGTTGATGTTTCTACAAAATTAGGTTTGGTATTTGAGGGTGTGGTTGTTTTGTTAAAAAAAAGTGTTGAGTTGTAATGTACTTCCGGGGTGATGTGGAGAAAGGTCATGTCTAGTGAAACAACTTTGAGATTCATGTATACGTTCACCAGGGACTTAGCCTATTCGTTTTCTACGTTTGTTTCCATGTCAGATGAAGAATATTTGATCTGAAACGTCGTTGTTTGTTTCTATTTTAAAGGGTTTTCTGCCACTATCTTCTGTTTTAGTTTGACTTAGCCTATAATTATATTCGTGCGCCGGTTGCTAAGAAGTGAAGTGATTGTATGAGTGCGCATTGTAAGAGAGGACGTTTAGACTTTGGGTGAGGCTGCTGTTGTCTTTTGTCCTGCCCGACCTTTTGGTTGAACCTGTTGCTTTATTTTGTAGGTTTGTCGATGTTATCAATGCCGCATCTCCTTTTGGATTGTATGCACAAATTGATTGAATGGAAATGACGTCACAGAGTCAGCGTCGTTTCATGCGTCGTCTGCTACAGTCAGTCGTTTAGTGCAGTTAAAAGAGTGCAGGCTTGGATGGGCCATTTTCTGATGTAATAGTAAAGTATTATTTGTGTGAATGCTGTCCGTTTGAAGGAAGGTTGATTGATTGTACATTGCTCAAACGTCCCGACAGCAACAAGACTTTCTCAGGACGTGCCTGCACTGCTAGTGACAAAAACTCAACAGAATATTGAATGTATGTCGCCAGCCGGTCCAATACGTTAAATAAAACCTACAACATGGAGCCTAAATAAAGCTAAGACCATTTAGCAACACACATCGAATATCAAGAGCCACAGGCAGCGCAGACAGTAGGGAGAGTTTAAAAAAGGAAAATGCAGGTGAATGGACCAAGGGTAGACAGAAACACATGCCCCCGGAATATAGAGAAAAACCCACCCTGTGGGGCTGACCAGGGTGCCCCTGGGAACTAAAAAGTCCCCCAGGGCAGACCCGGTTGGGGGTGTTTGAAGGAAGGACTGGAAAGTCGAGTGTTGAGGGCGGACCGGTTGGGGGTGTTTCAGGGAAGGACTGGAAAGTCGAGTGTTGAGCAAAGAGAGAAGGCGAGGATGGGAAAAATATCCAGCACTATACGTTGGTTGGAATAGATGCATATCAGTTACGACACGCTTGTAAATTAAAACACTTTTAACCCCACCCGGGTCTGCCCTGGGGGACTTGGGTGGGGTTAACTACTTTTTATTTCCCAGGGGCACCCTGGTCAGCCCCACAGGGTGGGTTTTTCTCTCTGTTCTGGGGCATGTGTCTCTGTCGGCCCTTTGTCCATTCAGCTGTATTTGCCTTTTTTAAAACTCTCCCTACTGTCTGCACTGCCTGTAGCTCTTGATATTGGATATGTGTTGCTAAATGGTCTTAGCTTTATGTAGGCCCCATGTGTTAGTATTTGACCGGCTGGCAACATACATTCAATGTTCTGTTTAGTATGTTGTTGTTTTTCCACAAGCAGTGCAGGCACGTCCTGAGAAAGCCTTGTTGCTGTCGGGACGTTAAGTAATGTACAATAAAACACTTTTAACATTAAGAAAAGTTGAGTTAAAAGAGGTTTTAAAACAGTTTTCATAAAAACGTTTGCCCGACACGCTTCTAAAAACAACATTTTCTTAGTTTTAAACCTTGTACCGTGCCATAAACGCCGCGATTGCTTTTCAGTCTTAGCTGTCCTATAGTGTGGAATGTGGGACTTTGCCAACTGGATCCATCTGGTGCACTCCAAATGAGTATTTGTGAGTGGTTCGACGTGCAACTCAGTGTGCGCCTCTGAAATGACCTACTGATTCCACTGATAATGAAAATATTTCATTCATAAGAGCGCATTGAGCAGCTCTATAAACCAAAAGTGATGACCCCCTCTCCCCCCCCCCCCACCCCACACACACTTCTCCCCCCCCCCTCCCCCAACCCCCTTACAACCCCACTCAAACAATCATAATAGTAAAATCAACCAAAGGTATCTTTAGTGAGGTATTTTCACTGTAATCCCAGTTTTGTGTAAGAGGCACCCACTTTTGGGGTAAAAACCCATTTTTTTTCCATCCAGTGGCTCTGTTTCTAGAAAATGTCTATTTTATTTTAAGTTGTAGAGCTTAGTTATAAGGTGAGTTCTAAACATTCGCATCAACTCCAGAGCCCTAGAATAAATAGAAATATGGGAACCCATTTTCACATAAAATGGTAGGTAACCCAGACTGAGGGTTTTGTGTTCATGTGTGTGTGTGTGTGTGTGTGTGTGTGTGTGTGTGTGTGTGTGTGTGTGTGTGTGTGTGTGTGTGTGTATGTGTGTGTGTGTGTGTGTGTGTGTCTGTGTGTGTGTGTGTGTGTGTGTGTGTGTGTGTGTGTGTGTGTGCGTGCATGCGCGCGCGCTCCAAACATCTCCAAGAGACATAGATCTGTGCCTTTTGGAGATGCGCGCATGTCTGTGAGAAAGAAAGAGCGCGGCGCGATGGAGAGAATTACGTCATATTTACAGTATTATGTCAATGTCTGCGTGGTGACGGAGTTGCCTCTTTTACGTCACCGCCACTGTCTGACTATCTATAGAAGTCAAGGATTTTTACTGTTTTAATTCTTTTCTGAAAAATTAATTTTTACTAAAGAGGTTGAAAGGATACAAAGCTGGCTGACGAACTCATCCAATGTCTTTCTCCAAACTAGCTATATGCAAAAGTTCAAGTAAATATTACAAAAAATTACGGACTGTAATCTGGGTCAACCGACTTCCTATAAACGGTTGTTTGTATCTTCAAGCTTGTGTGTACAGACATATCGGAGATTCTGTTGTTTACATACATACGCACACACATACATACATACATACGCACACACACACATACATACATACGCACACACATACATACATACGCACACACATACATACATACGCACACACATACATACATACATACGCACACACATACGCACACACATACACACATACATACGCACACACATACACACGCACACGCGCACACACATACACACATACACACATACACACATACACACATACGCACGCACACGCATACGCACGCATACGCACGCATACGCACACACGCACGCACACGCACACGCACACACACATACACACATACATACATACGCACACACATACACACATACATACATACTTACATACATACATACATACATACATACAGACACAGGGGGTGAGTTGTGCTCACGATCGACGTCACACAGTTGAAGAGCGGCTCCGCACATTTTTAGCATTTTGCAACATAATTACTTAATGAGTGACTTTAGAACAACGACAGGGTGATTCAGCTCATCATGCCAAGCAGTTCGGTAGCTTTTCGTGCCATTTGTGGTACCTTTTACTGGACTTTTCAAAACTTCATGGCTCGCAAAGCACAGAGGAAGGCAGCCCTACGTTACCGCACTGTCAGTGTCAGCGGACCGGTGGCAGTCATTCTCGTGTTTTTGGTCGGCTTTCTGCTCCGGTGTGGCGATGTCGAAGCGAACCCAGGCCCACCGAAACGACAGACTCTTTTGACATGCCAGGGGAACCAAGACAACCAGTCGCCCGGGGGTGAGGCAAACGCAGTGTCTGAGCCGACCATTGCTGATGTGTTTAAAATGTTGAATGTGATGGACAAAAAGATGGACAGTATGAAAGCTACAATGCAGGAGCAGATGGACAAAATTCAGAGTGACTTTACTGCGGTGATGAAAGAAAACAGAGAGTTGAAGGAGAAAATTACGCAGCTGGAGGATAAGCTGGATGATTTGGAGGGGCGGAGCAGACGCAAGAATCTGATCTTTCACGGAATCCCCCACCCCTAGGGGCGCTCAGAGACGTGGGCGGACTGTGAAAAAGCTGTTAAGTCAATGTTGAAGGACGAGATGGGCATAGAGGAGGAGATCGAGGTGGAGCGTGCCCATCGTCTGAAGGGGGGCAAGGCGCCCCACCCCATCATCGTGTGCTTCAACAAGTACAAAGACAAGGAGCGGATCCTGTTTGAGCGAAGAACGCTGAAGGAGAACAAGTCCCGGGTCTACATCTCTGAGGACTTCACCCCTCGGGTGAGGGACGTGCGCCGCAAGCTGCTACCCTTCCTCAAGGAGGCCAAGCAGGCGGGGAAGAAGGCCTTCCTCCGCTTCGACTCCCTCGTTGTTGAGGGAAGGACCCACGCATACGACGCTGCTACCCAGAGGCCAGTGGAGCGCAGGGGGCAGAAATGAGGGGCAAGCCGGCATGTTGACCCAGCAACCAGGAGAAGACAGCCCGTCCCTCATTCAGACCCCCAGGGCCCCCACCATGTGTCTTCAAAGGACGACTTACATGCACACACACACGCTCAAGTGCCCATACTCAAACCCACACCCGCACACTGTGTTGATGAAAGTGGTAGTGATGAAAGTGGTAGCTCTGTGTTTCGCATCATGGCATGGAATATCCAAGGTCTTGTAAATAAGTTGAAAAGTGTTTCTTTTAGGCAGTTCTGTGAAAAGTGTCAAATTTTTGCATTTTCAGAGATCTGGTCGTGTAAGCAAAATGTTATAGAGGATACCTTTCCAGAGTATCAGGTGTTTTTTTCACCACGTACACAAAAGTTAAAAGGGGGCGTGGCCGTGTGTGTACATAAATCTATAGCCTGTCATGTGTTGCGTTTAATGCAGGCAGCTGAGGATATTGTGTTTCTAAAGATCGGTACGTCTGTTTTGAACTCTGCATCTGATGTTCTGGCAGCATTTGTGTATGTGGCTCCAGAGCGTTCTGTTGTATATGGTGAAGATAACGTTGATGGTTTTGAAGTGTTAGAAAACTACATGTCTCAAGTGTTACGTGCTCACCCTGAGCTGCCTTGGCTATTATGTGGCGATTTTAACGCCCGCACTGCCGGTCTGTCTGATACTGATTTTATTGATGGCAATTCACACGTGCAGCCTTTACAGGAATTAACAGATCTGCTAGAGGATGTACCACAAAGCCCACGGAGGTCAAAAGATATTGGCGTAAACAGTTTTGGTCGGAAACTGATAGAACTATGTCAAGAGTACTGTTTGTTTATTGTCAATGGCAGAACGAAAGGTGACAGTGAGGGAGAAATTACGTGCGTGGCCAACAGAGGCAAAAGTGTGGTGGACTACTGTATTTGCTCTAAATCCGTGTTTGACCTAGTGACCGATATGTTTGTTGCAGACAGGTGCGAGTCAGACCATTTCCCCATTGTAACCACGTTTACTTCTATTCAGTCTGTTTATTCATGTGATGATGATGATTTAAATGATGATATAATACTAGAGGAAGGGGTTAAATTTGTTTGGAAAGAAAACTACGCTGAATCCTTTTGGGCATACATTCAAGATAATCAGGAGACTCAGTTTCAACACTTTTCGTCAGCGCTTGACTCGAGTGTAGAAGAAGGGTCGGCCTGTTTTGTAGCATTCATTCAGAAGGCGGCTGACAAAATGAGGTCAGGTAAGAAGGTAGGTGAATCCCGAGCACAGCCGCCGTGGTGGGATTCGGACTGCGAGTTAGCAAAACAAAACAAGTACCTACAGTTGAAGCAGTTCAGACACACAAACACACATGACGACTTAGGGAAGTATCTTGACATGAAGAAAGAATTTAAGAAGTTGTGTAAAACAAAACAAGTAGAGTACAACGCACGGGTTTTGAATGAGCTCAACGATGCATGTAATGATGCAAACTCAAGAACATTTTGGCAAAAAATAAAGTCTCTGACTGGCGTTAAAAAGTTGTGTTCTGATGTCATTTCACCACGCGTGTGGTATGATTATTTTCGTAATTTGCTAAATGTGGATCAGAATGTTGATGATTCAGGTTTCAGCAGACAGGCCGAGGGTGTTTTGAATGACCATATATCTGATGATTGTGATGGTTGTCATAATGCAAAATTTGACGAGGAAATCACGCAGGATGAAATTCGCAGTGCTATTAATAACATGAAGAAAGGGAAAGCATCAGGCCCTGATGGCTTGCCCACTGACCTTTTTCATCATGCAGGTGAGATCCTTGTGAAATTTCTGCATCCTTTGTTTAATCGTGTGTTTCAAAGTGCGGAATACCCTGAAAGCTGGACCATGGCTGTGATATTTCCACTACACAAAAAGGGTAACCCTAGAAATGTTGACAACTACAGAGGAATTTCTCTTCTGAACGTTATCAGTAAGTTGTACAGTTTTGTCATTAACAACAGGTTGGTTCGTTTTTGTGAAGAGAATGATTGTATTCCTGAGGCCCAAGCTGGCTTCCGTAAAGGATACAGTACTATAGACAACATTTTTTGCTTACAGGCACTAGTGCAAAAGTATCTTAGCAAGCAGGGTGGCCGTTTTTACACCATGTACGTAGATTTTTCTAAAGCTTACGACAGTGTGCACAGGACAAAACTGTTGTATCTCTTGCTACGTAAAGGAGTTCATGGAAAGTTGCTTCAGACACTTGAGAGTATGTACAAACATGTAAAAGCTGCTGTAAGGGTTGGAACCAAAGTTACCGACTACTTTGATTGCATGTCAGGGGTGCGACAAGGTTGTGTGTTGAGCCCACTGCTGTTTTCTATCTTTCTTTCAGAATTTGAGACAGAAATATCATCGTGCGGTGCACGTGGCATTGATATTTTTGCAGACCCACTGGGTATTTTCCTTCTTATGTATGCTGATGATATAGCCATTGTCTCTGACTCTGTAGCAGATCTCCAAAAGAAAATTAATTGTTTAGAAAAATACTGTAAAAAATGGGGTCTCACTGTGAACATGGACAAGACAAAAGTGGTGGTCTTTAAAAATGGAGGTTTTGTGAAAAATTGTGAAAAATGGTTTTATGCTGACAAGCAGATTCAAGTCGAGTCCAGTTATACTTACCTTGGTGTGATATTTTCCTCTACTCTGAACTGGGCTAGATGTGTAGAAAACTTAGCTGGAAAAGCCAGGAGAGCAGTTGCAGGCATCAAAAGACTATACTTCAAATTACAAAACTTGCCAGCTGACACTGTTTTTCACATTTTTGATGTCAAGATTAAACCCATTGTGCTATACGGGTCAGAGGTCTGGGGTTTCCAGAGACATGATGTAATTGAGCAGGTTCATATAAAGGTTTGTAAAATGGTCCTTGGTGTTGGAAGAGATGTAAAAAACAATATTGCGCTGGGTGAGTGTGGAAGATTCCCTATGTATATTGATGCCTATGTTCGAATGGTGAAGTACTGGTGCAGACTTCTTACCATGTCAGAAAACAGATACCCAAGACAGTGTTACACGATGTTATGTATGCATGATGCTTCAGGTAGATCGAACTGGGCTACTCAAATAAAGACTCTATTGTGTATGCACGGGTTTGGGTATGTATGGGAAATGCAGTCAGTTGGAAACACTCCTCTGTTCATTCAGATATTCAAAGATCGGCTGATGGATTGTTTCCGACAGGACTGGCATGCATCCCTTACCTCAAACACAGAATACTGCCATTACCACCCAGAAATACTTAGAGCCAGTTACATAGGGCAGCTGAACTCTTGTGAACTCAGGCGGGCAATATGTTTACTTAGATGTAACCGTTTACCTTTAAACGGAGTATCCAGATTTGGAAAACCCATCACTAATCCAGAATGTAATTCATGTGATTGGCATAAGGCTGAAGATTTGTGTCATTTTCTGTTCGAGTGTCCAAAATATGCCCCTTTACGTAAAAAGTACATTCCACTGTTTTACTACAGATTCCCATCCGATCTTAAAGTTCAGCTGCTGTGTGGAAACCTACATGATAAACTGGTCTTTAAAGTTGCTATGTATATTTCAGGTTGCCTTAAATTAAGGAATTAGAGGGATTTGCTTTGAACTTTCTTGTTTTTGTTTATTTATGTACGCTGATGTAATGCTATATGAGTGTGTTTTACAACCACCTTCCTGTATTTTCTGGTTGTAAAGTGTATTTTGTGTTCATATGGGCCTGATGGCCTGCAAAAACTGAAATAAATTTATTATTATTATTATTATTATTATTATTATACATACATACATACATACATACATACACACATACATACATACATACATACATACATACGCACATACGGCGCTTCGCGCCAAATGTACGTTCAGGAGCGAGGTAAGTGTAACTAGACATGACGTAATTTTTATCTTGTTACTTCAGTTGTTAGAGGCTTAACCTGCCCGCCTTTGACATCATGGACATGCTATTAAATTCGCGCCACCGCAAGCCGTCCTAAAAAGTCCCTTCTATAAATAGAAGGGACTTAAAAAAGACATGAATGCATACCAGTAAATGTCAGGACATTTCAACAAAACCCATCCTAGGACCGTCACTAAAACAAACACACGTGGCACTTTCTGCTTGATCAATGATCGTTCACATGCACAACGCTCTACTTTTTAATGTCATCTCTTGAAGTATTCATTAGAAACACACCACGGTACCAGACGCAAATATCAATGGGCCACCGCTCAGTCTTGAACGACAGCTGACAAAATCCACAAGCCAAGCCGTTACCATTGGATATAGAAAAGTTCAGGGAAAAAATACAAAAACTGTTGCCATGGTAACACACGTCTAGCCTGTGACTCAAAAGTTGGGTCAGTACGATCATTATCACTTTGACTTCCAGTGTTCGCCTGCTCAAAATCTGAATCATCTGCAAAGTGCTGTATCCGCTCTAAGCAACCAAGCAGGCTAAAAAATACATGTACTACATGTGGTAATAATTCTGTAAACCATGGGTAGTGCTTGGTTAGCTTGGCGCAGTCCACTAAAAAAAAAGCCAAAAACAGCAGATTACGCCTCTATTACTTAACCTTTCACTTAAAGGTAGTCAGGTAAAACAGGTAAACGAACATCGCGTACTAAGGATTACAATCGACAATCAGCTAAAATGGCAAGCTCATACAGACGCCTTATGCAAAATATTAGCAAAACAATCTCTTTATGTTATCAAAACTAAAATAGTATACTGATTCGGATACCCGAAAACTATTCTATAACGCCGGCTCACATACGTTCTCACGTGGATTACGCGTCAACGGCCGTGTGGGAATGGATGTAGTGAGGTCCATTTAAAGAGACTCAATTCCCTACACAGACGGGCGGCCAAAATAATCTGCCCTGATCCACACCTAACCACAGAAGAAAAGCTCACAAAAGCAGGTCTCCTGCCTCTTCAAGATCATTTCAAATATAACAAAGCAATCTTTATGTTCAAAGTGTGAAAGCGCAAAACACCTGAGTACAGCTCCACTTTGTTCCGTAAGTCTGGGTCGAAGCTTAGAAACATCAGAAAGCTTTTCATAGTCCCAAAACGAAGGATCGATCTGTATAATACCAACTTATCTTTGTCAGGGACACATATTTGGAATGCGCTTCCCGACCATGTAAAATCCGCCTCCTCGCTAGCCTGTTTTAAAAAAGGTCTCTGCAAGTATTTCGTGGATCACTCGTAGGGATGCCTTAACTATATGTATTATATGTCTCTTTCTATGCTGGATCCAATTTATTCCCAATTAAGCCTTTATCCTTTTCAGTATCATTTGAACTACTTAGCTCTGTGTGTGTGTGGAGGGGGCAGCGGGACGGGAGATGGGGGGGGGGGGGGTGTCTGAGAGTCTTTGAGTATGTCTGTCTATGTGAACAGTGTTGTCAATTGTCTGAAAGTATTATGTTTTACTTATATGTATGTACATTTGTAGATAGTCTTGTAGTTGCTAGCAACGGCAGGTTTGTAAAATGGCTGTGTCGATGACGATGTCAATGCCTTAACCGTTGTAAAATAAAGTTTCATTGATTCATTGATTCACTCACATTAAAAAATTTAAAAAATACAAAAATTTAAACAAAAACACTGACGCTGCGCGTGAAAGTGACATATGTATGTCCGGTTGTGAGTGCGAAGTAGAGGACACTTTAACTGCGGCATGTGTGTGTATATTATAATTGTAGTGTCCGGTAATTGTAGGATAAAACAATGATACAATTGTAAATAAAAGACATTATGGCTAACAGCTGCACTCAGTGTGTGAATGTCTGTGATTTGGCACACGACTCCAAGCCGTAAACCCCAGCATCAAAGGCTAGCCCACACACCTAATATTTATAATTTAGTTGGGCGAATTATTTCGCGGTAAACTTCTGTCATTTTCACGGTAAACCGGGAGAGAAGGCCAACCACATCTCAAGACACAATTCATTCATTCGAGACGTGCTGCACCCAAATACGTGGCAAATAGCCGCGTATCCGAGTGTGGCACATCTCGAATAAGTTAAAGATATGTCAAAATGCACAACAGGCGCCATGCTTGTTTTATCATAGTCCATCCACTTCCGCGACTTATACATCATGCCTAGTGGACGGTTTTCATGGGTTAGCACTTAGTTAAAGTTATATTGCCCAGGATCAAGCATCTCAACAGAGTCAGAAAAATGTCTGCAACAGATACTGCTGACAGTATGTGTATGGGTCCTTTGTGTATTATCTTAGAGCTTTATCTCACAAACCAGATAGGTGAGGCTAGCGCTGGCAGAATTGTACGCAAACCAAGGGGAATCACTCAGCGCTGGACAGACAAACGGTTAGATCCCCTGCCCCCGCCTATCAGGCACCCAATCGCCAGCCCACAGAGAAATACGCAGGTATAGAACAAGACGATCATCTGCATCCTCAAAAAGATGCATCAGGTCTCGCTTATAACCTATGTCTTTCTCCGGAACTTAGGAAGTAGGCAGGAGAAACATACATACACATATACGAACGTGCACTACTATATGTGGTCGGGTAAATACCCTGATTTCCCACAGTAGATGCACATAACATTACACAACAATGTAACGATACAAATTTGCCTCGAGTTATAGATACTCACAAACCAGATAGGTGAGGCTAGCGCTGGTAGAATTGTACACAAACCAAATTCATCGTTTGAATGTGTAAAGTTTTTGTACCCGAGTCGCGAATTTATCGTCTGCATCAGCCTTGTTTTGAATTGATATGCATATTTATGAGCCTACGTCACAATGCAGAACCCGGCCGACTATTAGTGTATCGCAATACTGCAGGTCACGAGGTCATCGGTGTGGTGTACACGTGTACTGATGTTCCCCGGCATCCCTTGGACGTAATTTTTCACGAGAAAGTACAATAAACCTTCCATACTCGCTATGCTGTCAAAATCACAATGCGGGTTCCGCTCGACCTGCTAGTATTTACTAGTAACGATCGTGCGTACGGTAGTGCACCGAGGGCGTAACCTTTGATCCTTTCGTACCCCTCGGAAAAACGCACCGTCTTTCCATCATTGAAACAGAACATTGGTATGACCCACTTTCTGCACTGCAGTCAATTTCACATCTCACACATCGAAGTCTACTTAACTGAAAGCATCATCGGAAACGACAAATGCACCATCGCAGTAGAAACACTACCTCTCTGAATCGAGTGCCAGTGAATGAAAGCCCGCACATACATAAACATGTTACGACCAGCGATGTGCAACGCCTTTGACACACACCGTAGTTTTCAGATCTCTGCAGCATAAAATGTGATAAATAGCTCGTAACTATATGATAAAACAGGTTAATATCTTGCGAAAGCAGTAAGAGATAAATTCTACTGAAGATCACGAATTCTGAAAATCACTAGCGCTCGCGGAACTATAGGATGCTCGACAAAGACCCTAGATTACTTACTGATTCAGCAGGATAGCGTCAAATTCCGCAGTGGGCGTTCAAGCCAAGCTCTTGTTTTACGCGTTGCCACATGTCCATATTCCCTTGTCCGATGTCAGTTCTACTTAGGGGTATCTTGTCTCTCTTTAATCTTTATTCTCTTCAATTCCGAGTCTGTCATTGTCGATGTGAGCAATGATACTTTCTTTTTTTCTTCGCTGTTTCATCCACCATCTTGTCTCTCATTGGTTATAATTATGCAGATGACCTAATGTCGTAATACTTATGACGTCAGCTACCATCGCCTATCAGAAGCAATTTTGTTACGTGTCCCGTCAAAAAATTCCGGTGGGCCTCTTTTTGCTTGGAACGGACGAAAGAAAGCATTTGGTGGGACAATAGGGTGGTCACTGCCCAGTAAAAGCTTTATGCGAACTGAAGCCTTAGAAAAGGTCGGGCCTGCCCCTTTAAGCTCTGATAGTGAAAGGGGTTGGAATACAAAAGTGTGGAGCAAATAATTATTTCGATCTCAGACATTGACGCAATTTCATTTTTTTTTTTAAACCGATATCATACAGTCACGCTTGGAGTCAAAAAGAGTCACAGTAAAATTATATTAAAAAACATAAAAGAATAAAATAAAATAAAAATGAAATAAATTAAAAAATATACAAATAAAGTAAAACAAAATAAAACAAAAATAATATAAAATAAAATAAATCAGATAAATGAAATGAAATAAATACTATAAAATGAAATTTTAAAAAAAGATATTGGCACAAGAAAGATGATTCAAAATGTGAATTAGAGTAAATTTTAAAATTGCGTTCGAAAAAATGACCAAAATTTGAATCCACCAGGTGTCCTTCGGAGACACCACTCAAATGGACAAGAAATGATAATAATCCCATATTGACGATAATACAAATTTACCTCTGTTTTGATCCATTTACCTGTGACCCTCTCTCTCTCTCTCTCTCTCTCTCTCTCTCTTTCTCTCTCTCTCTCTCTCTCTCTCTCTCTCTCTCCAAGCACCGCCTACTGGGAGTTGTAACTGACGACCTGCTCAACTGGTCGTCGCATATCGACAGTTTGTGCAAAACCTTGTCCAGGAATGTATTTCTGCTCTCTAAACTTACACATATTCTTAGTACAAAGTGCTGTGCATTGTTCTTTCACGCACACATTAAGAGCCACTGTGACTATGCGTCCTCTTTGTGGGACGAATGCAGCGAACGTCATATTAAAAAAAAAATCAACTCGCTATATTATCGTCGTTCAGTTAAAATAATTATTCCAAACCCTACTTCCACAGACGAAAAAATAAAAGCTCTTGGCCTGCTTCCAATGACGGATCAACTCAAATTTAACAAATGCGTCCTCATGCACAAAATATTTCATTATCAAGTCCCCGAATATCTGTGCACGCTATTTAACTTTAGCCCTAGGCATCAGCTACACACGAGAAACGTCTTGCTTCATTTACCCCGATCCAGGATAGATCTCTACAAGTCAAGCCTTCTATTTTCGGGTAGTTTTGTCTGGAACTCATTGCCTTTGAACATTAAATCATGTTCCGGTAAAACCCATTTTAAAAAGCTGAGGTGCAATGAGAAAAACCCGCCCAGCGCGTGTTTTAAAAAGACTCTACAGGACCCAGCTTGGGCCCTGCCCCTAAGTGGGTCAAATCGGTTCGTAACACAGTTGACGGAGTTGGCAACTGCGTATCCCGAGCTTGCAAAACTCTCGGAAAACGACAGACCACTTCCTGTTGCACGGAAATCATCGCGATTAGCAGATCGGACAACAGCAGACGATTCTGTGACACTTTGAAACTGACCAACAGCCACGGATTTTACGCGTTGGGGACTATGAAGGCAGAATGTACGGCTGTACATGCTGTAAGTATGACTCCTGACACTTTGTAGTTGTGAACGAATTTTTTCAACACGTACCTCCAGTCCAATATAGGCTAATATAAATAAATAAAGAAGCATTGTGATGTACAACCAACACAGTAAATTGGATGAGAGAGAGAGAGAGAGAGAGAGAGAGAGAGAGAGAGAGAGAGAGAGAGAGACAATCGACTGTTTACATAGATGCCAAAAGATACAAGGTCGCCATGGGTCAAGCTGATTTTTAGTAGCTGCCCTTCGTATGGAGAATTGTTTTTGCTGTAGGCCACTCCAGATGAAAAGATATAACAACAAACACAAAACGACAAATAACCGGCCCTCCTTCCTCACCCTTCCGATATCGAATAAAGCTTCAGGCTGTGCTGTGTAACTTACGGATAGCTCGGCCTGGTCCATATCCAGTGTGCGTCCAGGCAAGACACAAATGGCCTGCTCTGTCCGTCGGGTGGTCGAGTGTCGTCTGCTACTGTTGCTGTCAGTAGAAATATCGCTGGTTTAGATCAGTGATCGCGGTGACCACTCCGCGCTGCATACAGGAAGTGGCCTGTCTTTTTCACGGGAGTTTTGCTAGCACGACAAACGCAGTTGAAAACTGAGTCAACTGAGTTCCAAACCGGTTTGCCGAAGTTAGCCGAACGTTCACGAAGACAGGGCCCTCGCTGGGTCCTGCAAAGTTTTTTTTAAAACACGTGCGGGTCGGAGTTTTTTGACTGTTTCTCAGCTTTAAACGTGTTTTGCATACGCACTTCCATTCAGCCTAACTTCACAATTTGCCATATCAATGCTGATTACACGTGAACGTCAAATATTTACTCTTTCTCCTTACATTTGTAAACTGATAATCCTTTGTCTTGTCGGTGTCGCTATATGCTCTTGATGCTGCTGATTCTTTGACACTGTCTTAGTTGAGTATAATATTAATGCTCTGCAATCATTTATTCCCCTTGCTTTTTGTGTTGGACGCAGTTACTAATTCTCCAATACCATTTTTTTCCTTTCATTAATTCACCTATTGTGTTTTTTCCCCCGTAGTTTTTCTTCCTGCTCTTCTTCTTCTTCTTATTATTATTATTGTTATTATTTGCATGCTCTGTTTATTTTCCTGTTATGTTGTTTGTTTACAGGACAGCTTGTAAGACAGGCATTGAGTTGCCTAATAGCTTTATCCTGAATAAATAAAGATTCATCATCATCATCATCATCATCTCTCTCTCTCTCTCTCTCTCTCTCTCTCTCTCTCTCTCTCTCTCTCTCTCTCTCTCTCTCACACACACACACACACACACACACACACACACACACACACCGTCAACGCAAAGCGCAGTCTTAACTGCACTGATTACGAAGTTAAAGAATTAGTTCCCTTTTGGGCAGAAAAGGAAAGCCAGTCAAAACTCCTTTCATGCACGTCTTGCCT
Organism: Semisulcospira habei; assembly: GCA_036245525.1. Classification (NCBI taxonomy): domain Eukaryota; kingdom Metazoa; phylum Mollusca; class Gastropoda; family Semisulcospiridae; genus Semisulcospira; species Semisulcospira habei. Next base: position 97,594,857 of record BTPG01000007.1, on the reverse strand, counting down.
GTTCCTGCAAATGCCGAACTATACACGGGGCCCCCCTCCCTCCCCACTCTCTCTCTCTCTCTCTCTCTCTCACACACACACACACACACACACACACACACACACACACACACAAACGCGCGCACGACATGAAATGGCCTTGTACAAGATGTAGCCCCCTCGGCAGTAAATTCCAATAACATTCTCTCACGCATACGCACGTACGCATGCACAGTTGTTGTTTTTTTCTCCATATAGTAGATACATTCGGAAATTAGAATGTCGGATAATGTGCTAATATTTCTGGAATACATTTTGCTTCCAAACATCAAGCGTCTAATTGTTGTGTGCTGCTGTTTGAGTAATGCACTGTTATTTTTGGGGCCGTGTATACAAATGGGTTTCATGTTTACAGTCTACTCCCAGGATCGGCTAGTAACATCTAACGATATAGCCGAGCAGAGTAAAAGTCACGAACCTAACAACGCCAAGACTGTCCTATATAATATTAAAAGTCAAAATGCGTGGAAATCGTTTTTTCTATCCACAGGTATGCGGTCCCGTGTCATCTCCCCGCCTACTGTATCGGGGACAAGTCGCTAATCCACCTTCGTTGGTGGGTTAGCTGGCCCGCAACAGTTTAACCCTTATAATTCGTGAATACACCAGTTTGTGAAATACGTTTGACTAAAATATTTCAAGGGTAGTGCCAGAATAGCTTGGCGCCTCTAGGCGCCAAGCTGTTCTGGCACAACCCTTGAACTAAAGCCATTGGTCTATATCCTTATCTGTAAGTACTATAATGTAGCTTGCATATGGCAGTGTACAAATTTGAAGCTTTTAGCCTCAGTATGATATGGGTTAACACTGGTTATGTTTGTGGGCCGTGTGCTCAACATAACTCGATACTTAGTCCGAGATCACTCAAAACTTGGTCCGGTTTAAGTTTGTTCTGATTGTCATGTATTTTGGCACGGATTTTACTATAGGCCATGTGATCACTTGGAGCGAGTTAAATTTGGCTACAAGGCTGACGGGCCTCAGAGACTTCCAACTTTGAGCAGCCATTAATCACGTGACATACGAGTAATAAATAAATAAATAAACAAATAAATAAGTACTACCTTCGTAATGAAAGAAAAATGAGCATTTAATTTTTTTTTTTTTTTACACAAATGTTTGAGAAGAAGAGACTGAAATAAAATAAAATGAAACTTTACTTTCCAAGGATAAATGATTAGACCATTTACCTGTTTTCAAACATGTCCTTGCTCGCTCACGCACACAGACACACACACACACACACACACACACACACACACACACACACACACGCACACACACGCAAAAACACACACACACACATCGGAGTAAAAGTTAATATGTACAGGAATGAACATACACACACACACACACACACATACATACACACACAAACACACATCGGCGCAAAAGTTAATATGTACATGAATGAAAATGAAATAATAATTCTAACCAAAAGGAAACACAAAAAAGCGACACACACACGACGCAAGGGTTCGACCCGCATACCCGTATGCCAATGCGCACCCGCCAGGCATGACAAACCACATGTAATATGTAGCTGAAATAGTATTTTATCTACTTCTAAGAGATTTCAGCAGTTGTGTGCTGAACGTTTTGACTGAAGAGGCTGCTCTAATATCTGCGGGAATCGTGCTCCAAAACTTAGCCACTGAATAAGACAAGGATGTCTTATAAATATCTAGGCGTGGCATGAGCACTACCAGATTGTTCCCTGGTGCTCTACTAGACCTATGAGCGAAATTAAATAGATTAATGAGATACGTTGGCGTTTCCGAGCGTGTAATTTTGTACACGAGTATCATTTTGTTGTAACTAAATTGCTGCTCAAGTGGCAGGATATCTAGCAGCTTGAATTTGTCGTCAGTACTTATGACTTCTGTAGATCTGTCAACAATTAGTTTTATGGCCCTTCTGTGGAGCTAGTTCAGCTTTTTAAGTTGGCGTCACTAATGCCGAACCAAACAGAGGAGGCGTAATCTAAATGTGGCTATATATGGGCACAATAGAAGAGCTTCCTTGTTGGTTCATCAATGAAATATCTCAATTTTGATAACAGGAATACATTTTTAGATACTGTTTTACATACTTTAGTTATATGACTCTGCCAGCACAACTTGTCGTCTATGATGATACCAAGCACGCGCTGTTCTCTGACTTGTTCAACAGGCTGGCCATTACACGAGAGCATAAGGGGAGGTGGATTCAGCTGATGTTTCTGCCTGGTTGTAACTAACATACATTTTGTTTTATCATGGTTTGGCATCATGGAATTGTTTTTACACTATTCAGATACATCGTTCAAGCTATTCTGTAGTGACTTGAGTCATACGTGTTACATTTGATGATGAAACGTCAAGTGTTCCATCGTCAGCAAAGAGGCTGCAAGTGACATTGGGGTCAGACATATGTAAAGGAAAATCATTAATAAAATTAGAAAACAATAATGGGCCAAGAATAGACCCTTGTGGTACCCCGTGCTGTATCACCCTTCTACTGAGTTTGTTCCATTTACATACACTTATTGTGTACGCCCGTCCAGATGTGATGTAAGAAATGCAAGGATGCCAACGCTTAACTGATATACAGCAAGTTTTTTAATCAGTTTATCAAGATTAACTAGGTGAAAAGCTTTTGACAGGTCCAAAAATACTGCTCCATTCATTTGACCTCTATTTATGGTGGCCAGCCATCTGTCAACTAAGTGTATTAGTGCTGTATGACATGAATGTTTTCGACGAAAGCCAGACTGTAGTGGATGAAAGAGCTTGTGTTTTTCTATGAACTGAGGTAAGTGCGTATGAACATGCTTTTCGAGCGGTTTGGATACAGTTGACAACAGGGAAATAGGTCTGAACGTGTTAGGATCAATGAGATCTTTTGTTTTAGGCAGCGGGATTACCTTAGCTGTCTTTAAACTAGACGCAAATTCCCCTTGTTGAATACAAAGTTTATATATGTATGTTAGTGACTCAGTGATATGGTATGGCCATCTTTAAGACAACGCTAATAATACCATCATGGCCAGACGTACTTTTATTCTTTAATGATATACAAGTGAATGTATAGTGTTGGGAAGAGATGGGGTGGTTTAAAGTAGTGTATAATCGTGCGTGTGTCTGAGAGAGGGGGTGTGCTGTTGTGCATGCGCAGTGAGTCCAGTGTTTTCCTGGAGAACAGCGCTATACAAGAACTATGTATTATTATTATTATTATTATTATTAATGATGCAATGTTTTTCCCCACGTCATGAACTGTTAAGAGCGGAATAGTAAATGAGGTGTCAGTGCTGAACCTTTCTGCGCAGAATGAGAGAGAGAGAGAGAGAGAGAGAGAGAGAGAGAGAGTTACGTGGTGGAGTTGTAGTCGAAGTATGATAAACACACCTGACACACACGCACGTAGAGTTCTTTTAAATAGACCTCATTCAGCTGCAATCCGTCAACCGTGGCTTAAGGATGTAGACAAAACTGGAGTAACAGTTCCAACAATATTTAATTCAGCGATGCGATATCCACACAGTAATGTACTCTCAAATGCACAAACTACTGAATACAAAGTCTCTTTTGCTATGTCCACACTACGACTCAAAGTTTCTCATACACAGCGTCTCTCGCAATAAACTGCGTATCTCTACAACTGACAAAGCAAGACAATGTACTAACGGGCTTTCCCAGCGCCCTCCTTATATACACTATCAAAATCTAGAATCTTCTACGGAAATCATGAACTCAAACAACCAGAACGAAACGCGCAGCCGAAACTCATTAACATGAATTTTCCAGAAACAATATAACAGGCTACAAAAACACGGCTGCTCACTTCAGCTCTAAATTCTAGCATATAATAAAGACACAGAAAAGTATGATATCCCTATCTGATAGCTCAAAAAGGTACGAGAACATTCCCAAACAAAATAAAAGCTGCTCACTACACGCGCACAGGAAAAGTAGCGAAAATGTAGCGATGTCAGATGTCAACTAACCGACGTGACACTTACGAGGCTACCAGACAGTGCGACCTGTCTACAACGTTCCGGACTAAACAAAACGAAATCGGCTCTACTCACGAACAAAAGAAAATCTTACTACAAAGGCACTAAATCATAACCGTGATAGCTCAAATAAACAACATATCGTTACCTACGAATAACACATGTACGCTCTCACAGGATAACACAACCACAATCGTAACATTACCCCCCCCCCCCCCAACCCCCCCTTCTTAAGAGTGAAATTCACAAAAATTTCTTCTCAAATTTCAAAAATACGGTTGTGGCTGTGTAAACCTACACAAAACCCTAAATAAATATAACTACACATCAAAAATCGAATTAACAAAAGTCTCACAGTTCCTGTAAACAGTCCTGAGCATCGAAATGTTTCATACAAAAGTTCTGGACACAGAAATGTTCATTTAAACTGCTCTGCTCAGGTAATCTACTCCAAAATTCTGCGAACCCTTGATAGACTGTAGTTTAATATCAAAATTCTGCAAGAACATCGCCCATCTCATAATACGAGAATTAGTAAAATTTGCAGAGTTAAGATAGTTCAAGGGCTGATGGTCTGTTTGGAGAACAAATGGCACTCCCAGAAGGTACAGTTCGAATCGCCTTACTCCCCAAATGATGGCTAGGCACTCCTTCTCGATGGTCGAGTAGTTTCTCTAAGCTCTGGTCAACTTTCTGCTGGCGTAGCTCACTGGGTGGAGTTTTCCGTTATCTTCTTGCATCAAGACAGCACCTACTCCTTCGTTGGAGGCGTCTGTTCTCAGGAAGAACGTTTTCAACGGGTCAGGAAGGTGTAGAATAGGCTTCTCGGTTAGGATGTCTCGAACCGCCTGGAATGCTCGCTCTTGGGCATCTTCCCACTTCACTATGTTAGGTTGTCCTTTCCTCAGCAAATCAGTCAGGGGTGCTGTAACTGCCGCAAAGTTTGGTATGAACTCCCGGTAGTAGTTCGCCAAGCCCATAAACGGAGCGGACTTGCGTCTTGGTCGTAGGTCGCGGGGCATCCCTGATCTTCTGCACGTTGGCGTCGTGTAGCCCCTTTAAACCTTCGCTCAATTTATGTCCAATGAAGTCTATGTTGTCAGCCCCAAGAATACACTTGCTTGGACGGATGGTGAAATTCGCATCTGACAGTCTTTGGAACAGTTCTCGGAGGGCTTTGAGGTGGTCCTCCCAAGTTTTGGTATGGATCAAAATGTCATCCCAGTAAAAGACCACATTTTGCATATCTTCTAGGATCTTTTTCAGTCCTCTCTTTAATGTGGCACCACTGTTCACCATACCAAAAGGCATCTTCAGGAACTCCCAATGACCGTCGGGTGTGACAAACGCTGTCTTGGGGATGTCTTTTTCTGCAACCTTGATTTAATAATAATAATAATAATGAGTATTTATATAGCGCTTAATCTTACTCAAAAGCTCTAAGCGCTTTACAATCTGTACACAAAAATAAAAATACAATGACATATGCACATAACAAACAAAGCACAATGCCCGAACACACCACTTTTACAATAAACTAAATAACAATACATACATAATAATTTATATTCTAATTAACATTCAGTCTAAACAAGGAGGATTGCAGAACTACAACTAAGGCATCAAACACTGGCAGTTATTCAAAGCAAAGCTTGAAGTGAGTTTTCAACGACCTCTTGAAGTCAGAGACAGACTCACTTTTTCTGACCTCAAGAGGAAGTGTATTCCATAACACTAGGGCTTGATAAAAAAAAAAAAAGTGCGCTGACCAAATGATTTAGTTTGGACAGAAGGTACACACAACTTCCGTTTATCAGAAGAGGAGCGGAGCTCACGAGAGGGTGTATACACATGCAGCAAAGAGGACAAGTATTCTGGGCTGGTGCCTGAAAGGCAGTTAAAACAGATTGACATAACTTTGTATTGAATACGTGAGGACACAGGTAGCCAGTGAAGAGACTTCAAGATGGGTGTGACATGCTCAGTCTTACGGACTCTCACAACAAGCCGGGCTGCATTGTTCTGAATTTTTTTGGAGGCGATCAATGAGATACTGAGGGCAGCCACAAAGCAAAGAGTTAAATAATCTAGCTTGGACAGCACAAATGCACAAACTAGTATTTTAGTGGCTTCCACGGTCAGCAGGTGACGAACTGAACTAATACGACGAAGTTCCAGATAAGCGGATCTACACACTGCACTGACATGCTGTGACATAGATAACTCGCTGTCAAGTGTAACACCCAGGTTTCTCACACTCGCAGAGAAGCCAATGAGTGTTCCATCCACATACAATGATGACGGTAAAGGCAGGGACGAAGATAATCTTGGATTAGCTACCAACATTGCTTCAGTTTTGCCATCATTTAACATCAGTTTGTTGGTGGTCATCCATGATTTGACATGGTCAATGCACTGGCTTATACTTTGGACGGCATTCACAGCTCGCTCGACAGTATCACTTTTGTACATCTGCGTATCATCTGCAAATGCATGATAGGAAATGGAGCGACTACAAATCAGGTCGGACAGGGGCTGAACATACAGTAAGAACAATACAGGTCCTAGGACCGAGCCCTGGGGTACACCAAACCAAAGAGGTGATGGCTCAGAACGACAGCCGTCGACAGAAACAATCTGGGATCGTTCAGTCAGGTATGAACTAAACCATGCCAAGACTGTGCCTTCAATGCCAAATACAGATTGAAGACGGCACAGCAAAATTTCATGGTCAATAGTGTCGAACACACTGGACAGGTCCAGCAAAGCAAGGACTGTGATCTTACGCTCGTCCAAAGCACAAAGCAGGTCATTGAATATCTTCAGCAAAGCTGTTTCAGTGCTACGATGGGGACGATATGCAGACTGGAATACACTGAACAGACTATTAGAGTTGACATGCTTTAAAGTTTGAACAAGGACAATTTTCTCAAGAATCTTTGATAGAAATGTAAGATTGGAAACTGGGCGATAGTTTTTCAGTACATTTGGGTCTAAAGATGGTTTCTTCAATAGGGGCTTTACAAGTGCAGTCTTTTGAAGCTTTCAGGAAAAATACCAGTGAAGAGAGAGTTGTTGATGACTTGTGTAATGGCAGGCAACACTTCATCCAGGCACTCGTACAACAAGGGAGTGGGTATGGGGTCTAACTCACAAGTTTTGGGGGCAGTGTTTGTGATCACTTTTCTGACCTCATCCTCTAGCACAGGTTCGAAGGCTGAGAGAGGTTCTCCACTAAAGCGTTTTTCGGTGAACAAAACTGAAGTGGGCATGAGATCCAGAGAATCACGAATTTCGCGGACCTTATCAACGAAGTAATCTGCAAAATGCTGAGGCAGCTGGCACGGGGGAAATGTAGTGGGAAGAGGTGATGGAGTCTTCTTCACCATAAGCTTATTGGTCACATTATACAATTCTTTGCTTGTTGTGCACTCACTGATCTTCCTGTTGTAAAACGAAGATTTTGCTCCATGAACAATCTCATTTACATGCTTCTTAGAACATGTGTATATCTGCTTGTGAACAGTCAACCTAGTTGAGCACCACATTCTCTCAGCTTGGCGCCGCATCTGCTTAGCCGAACGCAGCTCTTTGCTCACAAACCTATACCACGGGCTGATTCTATGAGCTGACTTTTTACGCTTTGAAGATGGTGCATGATTGTCTAAGACAGTGCGTAAACATGAATCAAACTCCTCGGCACTAGGACTAGGATGGTGAGACAGTGACTGAACGAGGTCAGCCTTGAAGGCTAGTCTGTCAATGGCACGAACATTGCGCACTATGGTAAGCATGGGCACTGGAGGTGGGACTATGGCCCTCAAATGACTGATCACACAGTAATGGTCTGAACATATTGCATCAGAAACCTGTGCTGAGCACAAGATATCATCGTCACATCTATGAAGGATCCAGTCAATAGTATGCCCTTGTCTATGAGTTGGTTTGTCGACAACTTGTGAAAGACTGAACATGTGTAAAATGTCCATGAGTGCAGAGGTGGTGTGGTGCTTCTGATTGTCAAAGTGGATGTTAAAGTCACCAAGGACTATCAGACTGCCAGCAAGAGAATTACAGTGATCGAGAAGATCATGAAATTGATCAACAAACATTGAATCAGTTAATTTGTTCTTGCGGTTTGGCGGAGGTCTGTAGAGGCACAGAAAATGAACAGTTTTCTGAGTTAAAGCTAGAGTAAACTGTACAAGCTCAAAAGACTCATGGGAGAAACTAAAAGACGTTGAGAATGATGCAAAAGGCTGCAGTGCTTCATGGAGGACGACTGCAATACCACCCCCACGAGAATCGCGGGGGAAGGATTTCACAGAGTATCCAGATGGGGCAAGATCAGCACATTTGGCCTCATCACCTGAGTCACGAAGCCAGGTCTCTGTTAAGAACAAAATGTCAACATGATGGTCGGTAACAAACTCGCACACTTCAGAGCGCTTCTTGGCACAACCAACTGAGCGCACGTTAAACAGTGCCAAGCACAGCTGACCTGGTACTTTGGTAGTGTCTTGAAGATGAACCTGAATAAGGTTAGATACATTACCAGTCTGGTGAGTATGGCTTGTGATTCTCTTGGAGCTGATGTAGACTGAGACGGGTTGTAATGTTTCTTGGGACAGGTGTGGTCGTTCAAGAAGTTGTGATGGTGATGACGGAGAGGTTTGAGGGGGTGGTGATGGTTGGAATGGGGCCCAATGAAGTGGAAGTGGGGGCTGCCACACGAATGATTGTGATGGTGGGGGCTGAAGTACCAGAGGTGGTAGCGGTGGGACACCGGGTGTAGGATGGCCCCACTGGGGTACTGATAATGCAGGCAGCAGGCATTGTGTTGGCGGAGGACCCACGGGCGCTTTGCTGCTGCCGTGATGGTGATGGTGAGGCCTGCGGCATGGACGGTGGTAAATGTAGGGACAGCCGCGGCAGGGGAAGCGGCTTTGGGTGGAGTGGGGGAAACGACACTGGGGTAGGCCACTTGGCTGAAAAAGAGTGAGGCGACTGAAGCACTGAAAACATGTGCTGAGGTACAGATGAAAACACCGATGAAAACAATACCCTTTGCTTAGGTCAATTTTGGAGAAAAATCGGTCTCCACTGACCTTCTGGAACAGTTCTTCCGCTGTGGGCATAGGCTCTGGATCAAAGATTGTAAGTTTATTGAGTCTGCGATAGTCCACACACACTCGGTTGGATCCATATGGTTTCTTCACGATGACAACTGGGGACGCATAGGGTGTCTTGGACTCTCTGATTACATTCAGACTCAGCATTTCCTTGATATCCTTTTTCAATTCTTCTCTCGTGTTATAAGGAAGACGATAAGGTTTGCTGCGAACTGCCTCATTTGACGTCAGGTTTACCTCGTGCAGGATGGTGTCTGTTGTCCCTGGGTCACGTGTAAACCGATGCTCGAACTCTTGAGTCAGGACGCGCAGTTCTTCACGTTGAGTCTGGGTCAGATTCTGACAGAACTGGATATCTTCTACATCCTCTTTATGTCGGAGTTCATTAAGGTCAAATAGGTTCTCGTCGTCTAGTCTTTCGTCATCAGCAAGACGCACCGATTCCGCCGATTTTTGTTTGTCTTGACCTCTCTGTAGCTCCACCAGCCTGTCTTTATTTACCACTGCTGCTTCCGTGTTGTCCGCCACTTTAAGAGGGATGGTCTGGTGACTCTTCTTTGCTTGACTTCTCGTGGTAACAGAACATATTTCAGGTCTCCACTCTGGATCTGGATCGTCTGCGTTTCTGGCACCATCAATGTTTCCGATGATGAGGTCGTAGACTGGTGTCTTCACGCACAACGCCTTCACCTCTCCTGTCAAGTATGGGGTGTCGACACTGACTTTGGCAAGGGGGATAATTCTTACAGTTCCGTCAGCCGAAATGAGGGTGGTCCACTCCTGTAGCTTCTGGTCTTCAGCTACTAAGTCCTCTCTCACGATGATGCAACTGCAACCAGTGTCTCTCAACACTCTCACTGGTGTGTCGCCGACGAATCCTGACACCACCGGCATGTTCGGCACTTCATTCTCAGGCAACGCGATGTTTGAGACTGGTAAAAATGTAGTCCCATCTCCTACTGGGATGCGTCCATTCTTTCTGAAAGATTCGATCAGTTCTGGTGTCGCTCGCTTTTCTCTGGATTCAAAGTCATTGGATGACGTCACATCATTTGCTAATACAGCGGCAGTTCTGTGTTGAGACGTGGTACTGCTTCTGCCTGCTATCCCACGATCTTGGTTGGATCTTCTGATGTTGTCGCCTCGGGGAACATCTTTAGAAGGACACCGTATCGCTTTGTGACCTTTCTTTCCACAGAGATAACATATCAGGTTCTCCACCGGCATGTATTTCGGGTTGTCTCTGACATTGTATATTTCCTCTGCTGGTGCAGACACACGCTGTGGCTTACTGGACCCGAACTTCATGTTGTGAGCGTCAAGGTATCTTTGAGCGAAGTCGGCCAGGGCCTTTAGTGACTGGTCTTTTTGCTCTCTAAGGTGGGCGGCCAGGTCCTTAGAACATGCGCTGAAAACTTGTTCTTTGATGATGAGGTCGCACAGGTCTTGGTACTCTCTATTTAGGCCAGCCAGCTCTATCCATTTCTCCAGGTAGCTTCTGATTCTCTCAATGAATAGGCCGGGTGTTTCTCCTTCTTCAGGCTTGCAGTTCCGAAATCGTCGCCTGTAACCCTCTTCAGTGAAGTCGTACTGTCTCAACAGGGCGGCTTTCAACTGAGTATAATCTTCGGCTTCTTCTCTTGGCAAACGCCGGTGTAAAATTCAAGCGCTTTGCCAGTTAGAAGTGCGCTCAGTTTAATAGGCCAAGTCTCTTGTTTCCAATTGTTGCTATTTGCGAATCGCTCGAATCGCTCCAGATAAGCGTCCATCTTATCTGAATTTTCAATGAAAGGTGGAAGTTTTGGCGCGCGGGCTGTCTGTTCTCTGCTCGCTAATGCTATTGCTTCATTAGTTCTCTGGCTCTGTGCCTCAATCTCCATCTGCTTTAGATGAATTTCGTGTTGACGCTGCCTCTCCGCCTCTTCTCTCTCCTCTTCTCGTTGTTTCTCTGCCTCTCTTCGCCGTTTCTCTGCTTCTTCTGCTTGGATTTCGAGTCTCCTGATTTCACGTTCTTTGGCTCTTTCTTCTCTTTCCAATCTCTCCTTTTCTTCTTTCTCTCGTTTCTTTTCTTCTTTTTCTTCTCTCTCCTTTACAAACTCGAGGAGTTGAGCTCCTTCGAGTCCACATTCCTTTCCAATTTTCAGGAATATCTCCATCTCCGATGTCGCCATCTCTGCTTTTCACTGCTGGCTGTTTTCTCCTGTTACCCTTTCCACTGAACCAACTGAAGAGGTCTCGTCGGGGTCGCCAAAATGTTACGTGGTGGAGTTGTAGTCGAAGTATGATAAACACACCAGACACACACGCACGTAGAGTTCTTTTAAATAGACCTCATTCAGCTGCAATCCGTCAACCGTGGCTTAAGGATGTAGACAAAACTGGAGTAACAGTTCCAACAATATTTAATTCAGCGATCCGATATCCACATAGTAATGCACTCTCAAATGCACAAACTACTGAATACAAAGTCTCTTTTGCTATGTCCACACTACGACTCAAAGTTTCTCATACACAGCGTCTCTCGCAATAAACTGCGTATCTCTACAACTGACAAAGCAAGACAATGTACTAACGGGCTTTCCCAGCGCCCTCCTTATATACACTATCAAAATCTAGAATCTTCTACGGAAATCATGAACTCAAACAACCAGAACGAAACGCGCAGCCGAAACTCATTAACATGAATTTTCCAGAAACAATATAATATTCTACAAAAGCACGGCTGCTCACTTCAGCTCTAAATTCTAGCATATAATAAAGACACAGAAAAGTATGGTATCCCTATCTATGATAGCTCAAAAAGGTACGAGAACATTCCCAAACAAAATAAAAGCTGCTCACTACACGCGCACAGGAAAAGTAGCGAAAATGTAGCGATGTCAGATGTCAACTAACCGACGTGACACTTACGAGGCCACCAGACAGTGCGACCTGTCTACAACGTTCCGGACTAAACTTAACAAAACGAAATCGGCTCTACTCACGAACAAAAGAAAATCTTACTAAAAAGGCACGAAATCATAACCGTGATAGCTCAAATAAACAACATATCGTTACCTACGAATAACACATGTACGCTCTCACAGGATAACACAACCACAATCGTAACAGAGAGAGAGAGAGAGAGAGAGAGAGAGAGAGAGAGAGAGAAAAGACAGACAGACAGACAGACATACAGAGAGAATGAATATTTCACTTAAAAACTGAACAGACATGGACGCATTCATGAATACTGCGTATTAGTGGCCTTCTGCAACTGCCTTCTGCGAGCCACGACTGAGAAACTAGACAGACAGTGTAGATGACGCATGCACCAGAATGTCACTGCACTAACTGCACCACGTGGATTGTTTTTTTAAATTTTAATGTGTTTAAAAATGAGTTACATGTATTATTATTACTATATGTATTGTTCTTTAGTGTTCCGATCTGCCCTGGGAAGGCAAAAGACAGTATGTTCATGTTTAAGCCGCGATATTGCAGCACAGGTGCGCACCACCCCGAAGTTGTACCGACAGCTGAAAATTTGAAAACTAACATGAAGATGATTGCTCCTTTAGTCCCTCAAAGACCTCAAAGTAAGCTTTGTTGTTGTTGTAATTGTTGTCGTCGTCGTTGTTGTTGTTTTTGTTGTTGCTGCTGCTGCTGCTGTTTTTCGTTCTTAATAATTCAAGAAACACGAACACACGTGCTGCTCATGCTGTTGCTCGACTTTTAACCCTTTCACTGTGTTCAGTGCTGGTCACTCACGAATGAAGCGCGGGACTCTTAAAGGCATGTTAGGTTATTAGTTACTAAAAAATCCGGAATGAAAACCAAGCGTAGCACCGTTAACCCTTCACTGCGGAGAAAAAAATGAACACCACCTAACCGCAAGAGGTATAGATCCTCATGAGCCCCTGCAACTGCAGGGGTCTATGAGGATCTATGTATCTTGTTTAAACCATTTGTATTCGCGTTTCACAGTCAAGAACACAATCTGCGTCCACTGGCAGCGAAGAGGTTAAACATTCTGTGTGATTGTGCATTGGCTTCAGATCGTTTTGAAAGAATTGGCTGGCACTTCAAAGGTTATACTGGTACACATCCCTTTGACTGTCTGACCCACTCAGAAAACGATACTTTGAAATGATTGACCCCTGTCGGCATTAAGGAAGCCATGTGCTGGATGATACAGCTCTTTGTTCAATCATTTGTCAAACTTTGCAACTAGTTTTTGCAGTTTTTTTTTTTTTATTAAGAGTTGACGAGAAAATGTGAACGCGCCACCCAACATCAAGAGGTTTAGATCTTCATGAGGCCCCGCACGGGATGTATGAAACCACTTTGGGTCCATGTTTCTTAGACGGCTACGGATTTTTGGCGTTGAATTTACAATGATTTTATGAAAAAGACAGTGTGCGTCCAGTGGCAGTGAAGGGGTTGAAGAGTGGCTGTGAATGGTGTGTCTTCCACCCCCCCCCCCCCCCTCGCCCCTGTGTTTCCCGTACATTGGTTGCCATAAAAGCTTCCTGCATACTTTCTTTCAGCTGACGTTCTTCGCATGCATAAAGTATGGTTGTTGGTTCTGACTGCCTATGTTATGCTGTGTTTATGTCTGTTACGTGGTGGAGATGTAGTCGTAGTATGAGTGATAAATACACCAGACGCACGCATGTAAGGTTCTTTTAAATAAACTTCATTCAGCTGCAATCCGTCACACGTGGCTTAAGAATGTAGACAATTCTGGAGTAACAGTTCCAACAATATTTTAATTCAGCGATGCGATCTCCACACAATGCAATTCCAAATGCACTAACACTGATACAAAGTCTCTTTTGCAAATGTCCACACTGTCGACCCAAAGTTTCTTATACAACGCTGCTCTCTCACAATGTACGGGCCACGTACCTACGATAACTTTGTGTGTCTCTACTACTGACAATGCAAGACAATGTATATCCGTGCTTCTTTTCCCCATCTTTTATAGTCGAACAACTTTCTAGAACAATCCACAAAAACTCACACACCACAACCAATCGGAATGGAACACGTAACTAAAATCATAAATATTAATATAAAAGAAGAACTTTCTGAAAGATTCACGATCTATCACAAAACACAAGAAAACGGCTGCTCAATTCACACGCACAGTAAACAACTTGTTGCGAAATGTCGCCAATTTACCGACGTCACACAAACGAGGTTACTAGACAGTGCGACCTTTCTAGGGCGTTCTGGACTAAACTTAGCGTATCATAACGAAGTGAATTCCGCTCTGCGCGACCAAAAGAAAATGTTACTTAAAAAGGTACGTGAATCATAACCATGATAGCTTAAATAAATATCGGATCGTTTCCTACGATTAACACATGTATGCTCTCACAGGACAACACGACCACAATCGTAACAGTGTCAGATTACTTTAAGTGGGAAAAAAATAGAAAAAGAAGAAACAAGAAGGAACAAGAGATTTTTTTTAAGCAACCGAATGGAAAAAGGAATTAAACAAAATGAAAAATAAATTAGCCCAAGCATTGGCGTAGGAACCTGGGTGTGCATCGTGGTTCCGCCAAACCTCTTCTGGACATGGTATGAACAGAGTATCGTTTGACCATACCCCGACCCTTTCTTAACTTTCTTTTTAAGGGGAGGAGGTGGCCCAGTCTATACAACTCTAAAAACCCAACAACAAAAGTTAGTTAGTTAGTTATTTGGGTTTAACGCCGAGCAGGCGACTAAGGCCATCTCACGGCGGGATGGGTAAAAATCTGGTCAGCCAGACTAAAAGCAAGGTCTTAAGACAAGATGTAAATATAGATTAAAAATCTCAGGCTAAAATGTCGCACATGTCTGGAAAAGAAACGTCTACAGACTCTCAAAAAGGGCAAATAAAAAATTCACATAGTCTATGAATGCTCAGATCTTGTTAGGCTGGCCACAGCGCCTCCATGCCCAGCTGCCACTTTGTTCAGTACAGTTCTGTTGTTCTGCTGCAAAGAAATAACGATACGAAATTTTAATGTTTGTTCGTGTATGTACATGGTGGTTACATCTTGCTTGAATACCCCTGCCCCATACCCCTTCCCTTCGCCTATCCACACCGGCCAGCACCCCACCCACCCCAGCCCCTATTTGTTGTTTGATTTTCTTTGAGGGGCCTGCCGTGTCTTCTTTCCTCCTAAAGTCTTCATACGCCACTATTAAAGAAATAACAAAGCTGCAGAGGCCAATAATCTGACACCTCGAAACACCACAACTACCGTCATTTCCTAGCGAAACGTCGCATTATGTTTGGTGACGTGGGGCAGGGGTGGTTTGCCTCTTTCGCTTCCTAACACCAGCTAGCATGAGATATAATTATAGATGGATCTTAAGGTTTAGCAGCTCAAGCCTGATCAGCTGCCCAGAAAGCAAAAGGTCCTCGGGTCGACGTCGGCCGCTGTTGCTTAACGTGTTGGTGTTCCGCTGATCAGGCTGTATAGCGGTAAGCTAGATCCACAGGCGAAATCTCATCAGCTATACCATAATAAAAATTATGGTTCCTCCTTTTTTCCTGACGTGAGGCTGATATCGCCCTGCAAGCACTACCATTGTCTAACTGCAGCAGGATCTCGAAGGGAACAAAAAAATAGGACGCGAAACATATTGACGAACACTACTCTTTAGTTGTCACGCTCGATCGGTCTGCAGCAGTTTCCTCGATGGAAGCGAAAATTAGGAACGAACACCACCCATCAGCTGTTATGGTTGATAATTCTGCGGCAGTTCTTGATCCTCTGTCAAAGAAATACAGTAGGGAGCAAACACCATACTCGACCTATTCACGACTTTCCCAGGCGTCACTGACTAAACGCATGTGGGCCGCCATTGCCGTTACTATATTTATGATTATGTGCTCAATTTCCGGTGTGCGAGAAAATGGCTACAGCACAAAAGCAAAACACTCGAAGCAGTGGAGCGATCTATTCCGTGCATGGTTGCCATTACAGCCAAAGAACTTTGAACAGTCTTCTTGCACAGCCTTGTTTTGACCACAAGCCTCTAACAAGAAAGGAATGATCATGTCAGCCGCCGTATCGTCTTCACAGAATGCCACCGAATGATGCAGATTTGCAGAGACAATGGTTAGCAGCTCTCAACAGGAAAAGCCCTCCGAAAAACGTTTTTGTATGTTCATTTCATTTCGTGGACCGGGAGCCAACACGAGACAACCCAGTACCTGAACTGAACCTTGGATACAAGAAGACAACATTCAAGAAAAGACGTGTGCTTATACGTACCACAGCTTCAGCGAACATAAACGCGATCGAGCTGTCCATTCTCGGAAATAGAAAACGAAAGAGTTCGACCACTGCTGATGCTTCACCAACGAAACAGCTCTGTCTAGGTTAGCATTCTTTTTCTAACATCTTTTACCTAGATGACACCCCCCCCCCCCACCCCACCATGTGTA
The DNA here is from genome assembly GCA_036245525.1 of Semisulcospira habei. Taxonomy (NCBI): domain Eukaryota; kingdom Metazoa; phylum Mollusca; class Gastropoda; family Semisulcospiridae; genus Semisulcospira; species Semisulcospira habei. The sequence goes on along the minus strand of BTPG01000007.1, from coordinate 97,578,254 downwards.
AATCTACTTTATTACATGTGTAATTTATAAGTCTGTAGTTCACTACTTGCTTATCAAAATGAATCCAGATCAAAAAGTTGATTGCCAAGCGTTTAAAATGCAGAGAAGAACCCAACGGAGAAAGAAACACGCTTAGATAATGTTGACAGTTACAACACTATTAATATTTTGGATGAAAACCCTTTTTCAAAATAGGCGAAACAAGTGTACAGTCTGTTGCTTCTTATTTGTTTTGTTGAGAGAAGCAAGGTGCCACTCTCTCAACCAAAAAGATCAGAAAAGACTGACTGTACACTTGGGGTTTGTTTTGTTTTGTTTTTTAATTTTGCAATAGGATTTTCACCCGAAATATTAATATTAATGTGTTGAAACTGTCTTATCTAAGTGTTTCTTTCTCCGTTGGTTTCTTCTCTTCGCTATTTGCTTGTCACAACAATCACAAATTTACTGCAGAGTAATTTTGTCAGCCTGAGCCATACTGAAATATGATGAAGCCAGCTGGAGGCTTATTCCTCATGAGCCCCTGTATATGCAGGGCTAGGGACTCATGAGGATCTGCCTCTAGCAATGTAGCAACTGAATGTTGTTTGCTGTACTATGGCAAGGATTAACTTCAGATCTTGGTTTCTAAATACTTCACTACTCCAGACATATTGTGTTTGTGCAGCTGCTGTTGAGTCATCTCATTCTGAAGATGAGGAGTAATGGAAATGCCCTGCACTTCAGACTCAAGCCTCTTGTCTGCAACATCAGGTGAAAAACATGCCACAACTATGGATGCTTCTACTCAGTGGATTCAATTCAATTCAATTCAAATAACTTTATTTATCCCTTAAACGGCAATTACATTTGTGTCAACTGGGGGAACAATCAAATAAGTCATTCAATAGACATTAATTAATATCAGGACATTCTAATATCCCATTTGTACCTGATATTAATATTCTAAATCTGTAAGACTTATAATACTAATATTAAGACATATTAAAATTCTAAACTAATACAATTACTAAAACATTATTTAAAACTTACAGAGCATTATTAACGACATTATCAGCAAACACATTAACGTCTTACTTTCCACTTACACCCTCTACAACTGTCCATCCAGGCCAGTGATACCCACGCGATGAAACAGCTGTATAAACACACACACACACGCACACACACACACACACACACACACACACACACACACACACACACACACACACACACACGCACGCACACACACACACACACACACACACACACACACACACACACACACACACACACACACACACACACACACACACACACCCCTTTAACAGCTGTGTAGATTTACAAAATATTTAACAGTCGGACGGCAACAGGGATGAAAGACAGTTTCCTGCGGTTGGTTTTACATGATGGTTGTCTGTATCGGAGGCCAGACAGGAGCAATTTAAAGAGGTCTTTCATCACGTGAGCATCACTAGCCAGGATGGAAGTAGCTTTTCTTACAATCTGACGATCGTAGAACACGGCTAAACTTCTCTGTTCTTCCCCAATGATCTTGGATCTGAGATGAACAATTCTCTGAAGACTGTTTTTGTTTTTAACACTAAGATTTGGGAACCAGCAAATGAACGAAAAAGTCAGGACGCTTTCTACGAAAGATTTGTAAAACAAAGTTAAAATGGTCCTGTCAAGAGAGGAAGAGTTCAGATTTCTCCGAAAATACAATCTCTGTTGGCCTTTCTTCACAACAGTTTCAGTATTGTCATCCCAACTCAGTTTATCATCGAAGATGGTGCCTAAGTATTTATACTTCTGGACAATGGCAACTTCCTTATGTATAATAGTCTTACTGTGATCCTGCTTGTTCATCCTAAAATCAACAATAAGGTCACATGTCTTACCCACGTTAAGCTCTAGAAACGACTCATCGCACCATTGAACAAAGTCAGTCAATGAGGGACCATGTTCATCAGATGACCCTTGCTGAAGAGAAAGTAAGGCGCTGTCATCTAAAAACTTGACAATGTAATTGTCAGCATGACAACTCCTACAATCGTCAGTGTACAGGATGTAAAGGAGTGGAGATATTCATATAGAGTGCCATGACTACAGCAAACCGTGGCTGCAGAATCAAAGGGAACAGATGCTGGTAAAAACAAGAGCTGAAAATGATGCAAAGAAAACAAAACACGATGCAACAATTCAGTGCCAAATTTCTGAAGATCAGGGTGTGGCTGCTACACTTATAAAGACAGACACTGATGACAAATTGTATTGCGGTATCCCTTTTCTGGTTTTTACAACTTTGGTCACATGCTTACTACCACATGCTGACCGAACGTTTCGCATGTCTGTTGCTGACCAAATTCTCATGACTTTAATGAAGCTGAAACTCAATCTGTTGTATGCTGATTTAGCAAGACGCTTTTCTGTGTCTGAAAGTCTTGTCAGCAAGACAGTCTCTTACTGGATTGACACCATGGCCAGTCATCTTTCTATGCTTAGTGTGTGGCTGCCAAAGGAGACAATTAGAGCAACAATGCCGAAGTGTTTCAAACGTCACTATCCCACTACAACATGTGTGCTAGATTGTGCAGAAACAATTATGCAAAAGGCAAGCAACCTCAGATCACGTGGTGAGTCCTACAGTAACTACAAGTCACATAACACTGTGAAATATTGTGTTTCAATTGCACCATGTGGGTTAGTGATGCATATATATCTAGGGCCTATGGTGGGCGTGCCAGTGACAAATTCATTGTTCAAGACAGTGGTGTGCTTGACAGACTATTGCCTGGTGATGAGGTAATGCCGGACTGGGGGTTCACAATTCAGGATTTACTGTTTACCCGTAGGGTCAGTCTGAATATTCCAACTTTTTCACATGGAAAGCAGCTGCCTGACCAAGAAGTTACAAGAACACGTCGCATTGCCGCCAATGTTCGCATCCATGTGGAACGAGCCATCAGGAGGATGAAAGTTTTCCGAATCCTCAAGGACATTGTCCCTGTCTCAATGACTAAAAAGATTGACAAAATTTTGCGCATATGTGCAGCTCTGGTGAATCTTGGCAGTGATCTTATCAAAGAAAAGGTTGAGGCAGATGAGTGAGTTTATGTAGCAGCTGCATATTATATCTCACTTTAAAAAAAAGTGTGTCAGTTAAGAGCAAGTATTCGCACTAATCAAATATGAATCTTGAAATTGCATCTAGGATATTATTCAGCTGGTGCTTGTGGTGAATCATACTGTCATATGACTTGGAACTGTTAGAATGCTGTTGAACATGCAGAATGGAGAGCAGAAAGACATTCATGTATTCATTTTGGTTTTGTGTCACTGTATTGTGCTAAACCGATGTACTTAGGATATTATACACAGAAATGTAACCACTTGTTCAACAGTTTAAGAAACACAGATGCTGAAAGGGTCAACGTCATTATATATTTCAGCATAACCTACCAAGCGCGAATTGACCCTGCTGAATTTACCTATTCATACATGTATACATCTAATCAGTGCAAATTTGTGCTGCCACTGCTCCGCTCAGATTTTATAGTGGAGTGGATATACTGTGTACATTCAGATTATCTCCGAGTATGTTTACATCTAAATATTATTGGAAGATCATTGCAGCAAATTTGTACTGGGTTAATACATACACATGCCGGGGTGGGGATCTAAATAAATATAGCGAAGTTGACCTCTTCAGCAACACTGATACACTCACTCAGTCTGACAAGACAACCACAATGGATTCAAATAACGTTTTATGCTTTGCAATTTTATTTTTGTTTTAGGTGGCGTTCACAAAAAGCTTGTGATTTAGCAGATAAAATCACTTCATAATACATGTATATTTCAACTGAACAGTCAGTGTGTGTGCCAGAGATGGTGATGGATCAACTATGAATGTTCAAGGGTAATCAATGCCTAAATAGCTTGACACCTTAAGGACCAGATTAGTTTCAGTTTCACGCTGGTTAGGCGTCAAGCTAATCTGGAACTACCCTTGAACTTGCATGGTCGATCCATCTACCACAACGGGCGTGTCGTTGTTTGAGTAGAAAATCTGGGATATTAGGTCCCAGGGTTCAATGAGTAATTATTATAACACTAACACTAGTAACAGTAATAAAAGCGATATAAATCCAAACCTCTAGTCTCCTCCTCCTCCTTTGCAATCTTAAACACAGACAACCTCCTCGGACAGAGGATGCATATGAAGATAGACTCTGCCAGCAGGAGGCAATTTTTCTCATGAGCCCCCACAGTTACAGGGGTTCAAAAGGATCTACGTCTCTTGCTGTGATGGGTGGAATTCGCTGTGTCCGGGCAGAAAAGGAGTTAGACTAAAATTTCAGTCAAACAATAAATGAGAAAAGCTAGAACTTCACAATTAAATTGAAAGTAAACGTGTGAATCAAGTATATATACTTAATTTACATGTTTACTATAACTTTAGTAACTGAAATATCATGACATGAACGGCCGGTATCCTGAATACTCAGAACGAAAATGGATCAAGGGGCTCTATCTAGTGTTCTACAAAGTTTACTTTGAGTTTGACACTATGTCGGTGTACTCTCTGCACAGTTTCAAGCGGCCCTCAGCAAAATCATCTGCCAGTCTTGGCAACATTGACGCAAAGTAGAAACCTTTCAACCTGTTCACAACACGACGCACATACTCCTCATTGAACTCAATCTCCAGAAGCAAGTGACCTATCTCAGTCCAGATGAAAAAAAATGCATTTCTGTAAACCTGTGCAAAACATGGTCAGCTGAACTTGCATGTAATAGCCCCTTGGTCCATTTTCCTGCAGAACAGCCTTTCCGTCTTGCAAAATTACATCGCAAAATCTGGTAGCAAATCTGTCTTCAAAATGTTGTACAGGTACATCATTCTTGATGAGCGGACATTTAATTTCTACAAGCACACCATCATCTGTCACCCCGTCTGGGCTTCCTGACAATCATGGTTCATTCTGGCAGACAATCGTTCCCTTTGGCAATACCTTGAATCCTATGTCTTGTAGTGTATGGATGGCCCTGGGTTCACTGACCTTTCCATGTTGTGTTGCAGCATTTCCCCTGAAGGTGGGGTAAAGATGTTCACGAACAAATTTTTCAGGATTGGTGGTTGCTCTTAAAGGCACCTTTTTGGCAGAGTTACCTGTGATGCGAACACGTCCCGCATCTCACCACACCACTGATGACGACTGTTCACGTGTGCTGATCTCCAAATGATGAATCTGATCATCATCTACATATACATTATTCATGTAAAATGCCTTACACAAGGTGCATGACAGGTCACTTGAGTGCTCACCGTGGACTATCTCACAAACCTGTGCAGACACTTGAGGAAGCTGTGCTGTGAAGCACTTGTTTATGAGTATACCTTGCAGCTTAAACATGTTAGCCATGCTCGACTGCTCTACTGCGGTAGTAAAGTCTTGCTTCGAAAGAAACACAGGTTGGTCAGCTAGGTCATTCACATGTGTTCCTTGTAGTTCAGTGTAAAAGTGCATCCTCTCCATGCTTGGATGATCTGTTTTTCCTTTTAAAGGAGATCTCTCCTACCTTCTTTGGCTCCAGGTTGCTGCATGTGCCACGGTTCCAGCTCTGCTGGGTATCTGTGCAGGCCGCCAGATCTGCCAGTAGTAGTTGCATACTCCAACTGGGAAAAAAAGAGCATTGTTATTATAGCCGCTTTACTTTTGTTATCTATCAAATCATAAAAGATGGTCATAATTCTTTTATAATATCACATGAACACAGAAACGGACACATATAATTTATATATATATATATATATATATATATATATATATATATATATATATATATATATATATATATATATATATATATATATATATATATATATATATATGTTGAAGTTGGATATTAACTGTTATTGGAAGAAGAAGATGCATGCACAGACTTCCTGCAATCATGCCTGCTGTAAAATTTCGCTCAGTTAATAAGTTAATAAACAAAAATCTGTATTATTACAGATTCATAGCCTTACTTACTTACTTACGCCTGTCACCCCTACCCGGGTATAGGCCGTCGACGAGAGACCTCCAGCAACTCCTGTCCTGTGCTTCTCCTTCGATTCTACTCCAGGTGGTTCCCAGTCTCTTGATGTCTGCTTGGAGGTCTCGACGCCAGGAGTTTCTCGGCCTACCTCTTTTCCTCTTTCCCTGGGGGATTCATAGCCTTACCTTCCATAAAATTGCTCCTGCGTGGCTGCAACTTTTTCCCCTCCCCGCAATGCACCCACACCCTGCTGTCTCGGCGACGCCAGATGAGGTAAGCAGCACCCAGCCTTTGTATTTTAAGTTGTTTACAGACTGGCTGGGCGTCACGTCTGCCTAAACAATGGTCAGTCCATCAGCTGGCGTGAAAACAAAAACTGTTCCAACTTTGTCTGCATGAAAATATTGATACGACTCCATGCTTTTGAAGTTTTCCATGCTCTCACCGTCGATGCTCTGAGACAGCACGAAGTAGTTGAATATGTTCTTGTACTCGACTGGCGGCCACAGTTTCATATCGTCAACCCACGACTTTAACGGAATTTTCGATGGATGCTTGACTTCTAAACCATCGGAGACTCGAGTCAGCAAGTCAGCATTTTCACACCAGCGTTTGATCACGGTAGACGAAGGAGAAGGCTGCATGATTGATTCGCTAACTGAACACACTTGTACCGGCTCGAACTTAAACCGGAAGCAGCACCCATACGCAAATCTGACCTTGACCGAAACGCGCATCATCGGGGTTCCAAGAGTCAAGGTCGGGAAAGTTGTGAATATGCTGCAAGTTCTCGATTGAAGTGAGTGGGCAAACCGGAATTACCCCAATTATCCCGACCAGGGGCGGATCACCAGGGAAAAACCAGTCTTGCTTGCTGGCACCCCGTTGGAGGAGGTGGAGTCCTTCACCTATCTCGGGAGCATCATAGACAAAAAAAAGGCGGCACTGATGCAGATGTCAGAGCACGAATCGGTAAAGCCAGAGCAGCCTTTCTCCAGTTGAAAAAAAGTGTGGAGTTCCAGAGAGCTGTCACAACACACCAAAGTCCGGATTTTCAACTCCAACGTAAAAGCAGTTCTCCTATATGGAGCAGAGACTTGGAGGTTGACAAAAACCACAGTCAACAGAGTACAGGTCTTCATAAACAGTTGCCTTAGAAGAATTTTGAAAATCCACTGGCCAGACAAGATCAGCAACGTCAGACTCTGGGATAGAACAGAGCAGATAACAGCAGAGAATGAAATTGGGCGAAGAAGATGGGGATGGATTGGTCACAGTCTGAGAAAGCCAGCTTCCAGTATCACTAGGCAGGCATTGTCATGGAATCCCCAGGGAAACAGGAAAAGAGGCAGGCCGAGAAACACCTGGCGTCGAGACCTCCATTTGCAGACATCAAGAGACTGGGAACCACCTGGAGTAAAATGAAGGAGAAGCACAGGACAGGAGTCGCTGGAGGTCTCTCGTCGACGGCCTATACCCAGGGAGGGGTGACAGGCGTAAGTAAGTAAGTAAGGGGCGGATCCGGAGAGTATCTCGACGGTAGAAGGGGGGGGGTGGAGGGGCCACAACAGTCCACCCACCACCCCACCCTCTCCCGTTTTTTCACACTGTGTGATACAAAAGAAATCCAGACTAAAACAGTGACTATCAGGCGAGCATGAAATCATAACAAAGAAAGAAACACGCTAAAAAGAACAATTACAAATAAATTGTGTTGTAATTATTATTTCTTGGTCCTTTTCTTTTGTGGGTTTTATTTAAAATTGTACTATCGTGTTGTAACCGTTCTCTACGCGTGTTTCTTTTATTTTTTATTGGCGTTTTCTCAGACATACCTCGAGTTCTCAGAGGTGACGATTTTTATTTGTTAAAACTTGTTTTCTTTTATCTCGGGACACAGCACTGCTTTTAGCACTTAATAAAAAGAAGGGCTGATCATATCTACATGCACTTGTTCCTCCTCCCTGCCTCCACCCCACCTCCCTAACAAAACAAGATTAATCGGGCACTTCTGATTCTTATATGGTGTTAATTTTCCTATTGAAAAGTATGTTCTACCTGGAGTTTCTGCAGGAGCAATCGCCTTGTGTTTGACAACAACACTACGCTGCCAACTACTCCTCCGTCCGAGGAACAACACAGCCACTAGTAAAAATTGTGATACTGCTCTATACACCCACAAACCTCCTCCATATGAGGAACACAAAAATCAGATCACAGAAATAGTCATGATCACCTATGATGTATACCTCTTACACTGGCTGACGATTACTTAAAGGGTTGGTTAGTGATCAAAATCAATCCGGCGGAGGCCACCGCCGGGCTCGGGAGGTACGCTCGGGCGTGGGGGTCCGAGAACCACACATCAAATCACTCATTTTTTTAAATTTTTTTTTTTTTTTTTTTTTTCGTTTTTTGTCTTTACGCGTTACTTTCCTTTGTTTTTCCGCCTCCGGTACGTTAAGATAGCCCCCCCCCCCCCCCCCCAGGAGTTCGAGGGAAAGCCCGCTCAATGGTGTCGTACCGGGGGGCATTTTGATCAACCGCCCCCCCCCCCCCCTCCTAGCGGACGGAGGGTCGGCGGCGGGCGTCCTGAGGCCCCTCCCCCCCCCCCCCCCGCGCCCCGCCACAGAGATCCTCAGTGGGGCGCGCCCGGGAACTGGCGGCCGGTCCCGGGGTCCGTCCGCCCGTATTGGGCCGTAGAGGGGGACACTCCTGGAAGGTCCACACTGCGGGATAGGCGGGATAAGACATCCCAGAGGGGCGAGGTACCCTAGTTGGCACTCCGTTACTCACCTGCGTACGGTCACCGCCCATCAAAATAAATAGGGACCCCAGGGAGGTTTAGCATCCTTCGTCCATGCACTCCCTGGGCAACGGAAGAGAGAAATACAGAAACACTTATAGGGGGGTTAGTAAAAAAAATCAACCCCCCTCAAACAGCAAGGGAAGTAGGGTGCGGGCCAGAAAGAGCCGGGCCTTGGAATTTGACACCAAAGGGGAAAAAAGGAGCCAGAACACCACCGGCGAACAAAAGACGGGAACACAAGCTCTCCCCCAAACGACCCAGCCCCCCAGGACGCAGGCAGCCATGATGAAATAGTACAAAGCGATGAGCGGACGTCAGCGACGACCAATCAGAACATTCCCCCCCCCCCCCCCACCCCCAGCCCCCACCTCCTGCGAGAGCTGGAAGTCCATGTCCATTAAAAATAGCATAGCATAACATCAAAATCAATCCCGTCCCGGCCCCGGTAGATGGACTCACAATCCAGGGGGAAAAAACGGATTTGTTCAATAGCATGTCCGATGAAAGGTCCTGGTAAATCAAAGTGGCACAGTTGGAGTGCGCCTGAGTTGATCAGTGTTCAGGTCGTACTCCATAGGCAATAGATTTCCCTGTCCTCCATAACCCGCCCGTCAGGGCCGTCCATGATCACCTCGGTGCTGTGGACGTTAAACCCGAACTAACCAACCATCAAAATCAGATCGTTTCCGCTGACACGCATCAATGACTACATAGCTACCCTGATGGGCATTGGTGCATGTCCACGGACGCAATCTGAGTGCTCAGAGAGTGATGTGTGACGGGATTAGGGGTTTAGCAATCACCTGTAAAACCCGGGCCAGTCGGCTGCTCACGCCGGGGGGAGACACTAACAGCGCAGTTGATTTCTCGCTTTCTGATCACAGTTGGCATGTCCACAGTCGTAGACTTAAAACCTAGATGACTGCCACGTATGAGGATGCAATGAGAATGGTATCGCACAGAAAGAGGTAATGCTTCTCATGAGCCCCTGTAACTGAAGGGGCGCATGAAACTCTTTGGCTGGCTGAGGGACTGAGTTGGGACCCAGATCAACAAAGATCGGACACTTTCCCCACCGCTGGGGTTGACCAGCAGTCAGCGGCTTATTGCCAAATGGCTGCCTCAGTCTGAGGATGCAATGAAGATTCTGTCGCACAGCAAGAGGCACTGATTTACATGAGCGTCTGTGTGTGCAGGGGCACTTGGCACTCTATGTCTGGGTGAAGTACTGTGGCAGGTGTAGGTCAGCAGTGCCAAAGTGAGGATATTTGACTATAGGTCCATGAACACACTAGGCCCATCCCGTGAGATAATTGTGAAATACACCGTACAAGAAAAGAACAACCATCGAATAGTAAAACACATCTTCCAAAAATAATCATTAAAAAATATTAAAATATTTTTGGGTCAGGGCTAGTGGATCCGACGGCCGTATTTCCAAAATTTTGGCGGCGTCATCTAGTTGCAGGAGGTGGATCGACCATGATAATTCAAGGGCAGTGCCAGATTAGCTTGGCGCCAGCTAATCTGGCACTACCCTTGAATTATCATGGTCGACCCATTTCCCGCTGTAGTGCGTCAGGGCTGAATGGATTAACATCGAACTATCGCGGTAAAACCATCCGCAGCAAATTCTTGATTGAAGTGAATTATTGGGGGGAGGGGGGGCGGCATACACCACCCTTGAACTATCATGGTCAATCCCTCTGCAGCATGTCTCAGTCGATGACAGTGAATAACTGTTTAGGTAGAGAACACTACTCTGAAACTATCATGGCTGTACTTTCTGTAACATGTGGTCGGTGGAAAGGAAACGGGGGATGGAGGGGGGGGGGGGGGTCGGGGCTCTATGGGCATTTGTTTCATGCTAAATGTCCATTTGAGACGCGGAGTGACAGAAACTGCCAGTGATTCATGGCAATATGCCACGCATTGCACGTGATACGCGTTCTAGGTTTTGTCCACTCAATGCCAAGTTGCGTGTGTGGGTGTGTGTGTGAGGGGGGGGGGGGGGGGCGTCAGCTTAGCTGATTCAGTTCAAGGGTGGTGCCAGAATAGCTATTCTGGCACCACCCTTAAACTCTGTGTGTGTGTGTGTGTGTGTGTGTGTGTGTGTGTGTGTGTGTGTGTGTGTGTGTGTGTGTGTGTGTGTGTGTTCTCTCTCAGTCTTGGGTCAGCTCAAAACTGGCTTTGTCCATGCCCTCCTTATCAACTTTCACGTCATGAGTTTCACGTGCGGTTTGTTCCAGTGTGTCATCAATTTCAAGAGATGGCGGATTAGGTTGCTAGGTTGGTTTCCGTAGCTGTTCGCTGTCGCTGCCATTGAAATTTGACCAAATTCTCCGTACCCAGACGAACGGTAAGAGTTCTAAGTTTTCTTTTTTTTTTTTTTTTTTTTTTTTTGAGGTTGCTTTCCTTATTTGTTTTATTTGTCTTTTTTCAAGTATTTTTGGGTTGTCCTCCTACTGTCTTTCTCAGGGTTTGTTGCGTAGCGCTGCATTGTACTTACGTATCCTGTGCCACTGAAAATAGCTTCTTGACTGAAAGGTAGGAAAAACCTATCAGTGCAGTTGTAAGTTGTGAACTTTGATGCTCCAAGCTCACACATTCTTTAACCCATATCATACTGAGGCTAAAAGCTTCAAATTTGTACACTGCCACATGCAAGCTACATTATAGTACTTACAGATAAGGATTTAGACCAATGGCTTTAGTTCAAGGGTGGTGCCAGAAATAGCTTGGCGCCTAGAGGCGCCAAGCCATTCTGGCACTACCCTTGAACTATTTGGTCAAACTTATTTCACACAATGGGGTATTGCGAATGATAAGAGTTAAGGGTCGATGTTGTGGGCTAAAACCGTGTGGCTGTTTCCACCAAAGACCCTGTATGAGGTGCCAGTTATACCAACATTTTATTTGCCGTGTGGCGTATGAAGACATTAGAGAGGTTACCTTTACGCCAGACGACACCCAGCAATGAACGAGAGCCGAAGTCACAGCGCATAACCACCTTGTGCCATAAACATGGAAAACGCTCCAAGATCTCCAAAAGGCATAGATCCTTAAGGGCACGCGACTTCGCTCTCGTGTGTTGTTAGGAGTCGTTCGTCGCAAGCGAAACTTCACTTTTTACCAAATCGGACCCATACATTTATCTTGTTCTACAATTTGCGGTTTTCACTATTGCGAACATCGATTGCCTACATTTAACCTTTTAGCTCCTTGAACTGAATGACTTCCATTATTTTAGAATGGAAGTCATTTAGTTCTGGGAGTTAAAGGCTTAATTTTAAAATTTCAGAATTGTATACGAACACAGGATTTACTGGTTTCGGGGTGGTGGATGTGGGGGGGGGGGTGTCTTGAAAAGGTGTGTGTGTGGGGGGGGGGGAGGGGGGTGGTAGCTATGGTCTTCACGCGGTTTTGATCATTTTGACTGGCATAATTTCTGTCTATTAACGTTTTCACTTTAGCCGTTCAGCCTCTCTCTTGTTAGATCTTGATGCTGTTACTGTTCAGTCACATCCACGACTGAACAGCTCTATTGGCGTAATCAATTTTGAACTACATTCAATCTGCAAGAGGCATAGATTCTCAGGGGCTCATGAGAATCTATGCCTCTTGTTGGTTTTGACCGGCAACATTTAGATCACGTACATCTCTGCTTTCTGGTCGGCGGAGGTCTGCGGGGTTCGAGCCTTCAACTCTCCCGCCAAGAAAGATGAAAGTTTTTGACTCTGGTAAAAACTGACAGGGTCAGTGGAGGGGCAATCACCCCAGCGGAGAAGGGTCCTGCATCGAGTGGAGGCCTCCTGTCAAAGGAGACGAGAAATGCCTCCCTCGTGAAGCACGCTGATTGGCTAGCTGATAAATTGCCTCGATGTGGAAGGGCTCGGCCATTTTGCCGTGATGAGGTCTCCTTGAAGCAGCTGTGTTCTTAGTTGAAACTGCTGTCTCACTTTCTGTCTCGAAGGAGCAGAGACACTAATTTAACAAGATTTGATTAGCTGTTTTATGCTGCAGAGGCTCACTAAGATCTATTAATTTTTTTTTTTTTAGACTGTTTTGGTTGAGGTATCCACAGTCTGCTGGAGACAAATTAGTCCTTTTATACCCGCCGCTCATATGTAAGGAACATAGATCTCCATCAGCCCCCGCAGGCTGTTTGGAAACATTGAATCTATATTTCTTACTACCTTTTCTTTCAGCCGCGTTCCTCACGCTGAGTTCATCATCATCCAGTGTTTCATCGTCCTAGTTTAACCGTTTCCACCTGAAAGTGACATAGATTCTCATGTGCCCCTGGAGTTGCAGGGAACATGGGAAGCTATGTATCCTACAGGCAGAGAGTTAGCGTAAGCTGCGCCTCACATCGAGGCAGTTTTTTCTTACGACTGTTTACTGATTGAGAAGGTCTTGTAAGGTCCCCTGTCATCTTGTCGTAACGGTGATGAATGTTATTCAACGACACTGACCGTTTGAGGAAAGTAAAGAGCAGTTTGAATGGGTTCAATTTGTTTTAAGACCAGTTGAAGAAATTTTGTGGACTGGATGGCTGTTGAACTTTCGACTTTTTCCACTCAAGAAAGTTCTCAGCTTCATTGACTGTACAACTTTATTCCACATTTGTAGAGTTCTACTTGCGCTTGTCGAACTTTGTGCATTTAACAATTGTTGTGTACACTGATTTAAGAACAACAACTGTTTTAAGTGAAGTCGACTGTGCGTTTATTTTACCATTTAGTTGTGTCTTTAATTTTTTTTTTCGGTTTATTACAAATACCTTTTTCTTCGTTTTGCTGACGTTCGATTTGCAAGTAAAATATTCCCATTGTTTTTTCTTTATTTTTTGGATTTTCTTATCTTTTTTTTTTTAAACCCAACTCAACCAAAACCAACGCGTAGTTCCTGTACTTTAATTTTACCCTTCAGTTATGTCTTTAAGTTTCTTCCGTGCATTGCAAATACATTTTTTTTCCCTTCGTTTTGCTAATCGTTCGATCTGCAAATGTTCTCCCTTTTTTTTTTCTTTTTATTTGGCTTTGCTTTTTTTCTTTCTTTTTTTTTTTAACCCAGCCAAAACCAACGCGTAGTTCCCTCAATCAGTCGTAAAAGATGTAAGCCAAGGAGTGCAACGACCGGCGAAGATTGTGATAAAAAATATTGGGCCAATCTTGGCCGCAGTCGGACCGCGGCCCGACTGCGGTCGACGTCGGCACTAGGATTTTTAGCTCTAACTGGGACTGAACACTGTGATCAAAATCGTGTACTTCATGCTTGTAATCCCGCGCCACGTTTGCTTGCTTGACTTCTGGCCAATTGATCACGCCGATTTACAACTGGAGAGCTATCGGAAGTTGTTGACTGCGGCTGTGCGGATGGCGGCAATTTTCGTGCCTCGGCACACAGAGAGAGGGGGAGTTCAGTCGCAGATCGGTCCGCGTCTGCTTCTGTCTCTTCAAGAGGCATATATTCTCATAAACCTCATGAAAATATATGTCTCTTGCTGGAAGAAATTTCGCGTGTTTGCTTTGATTTTTATCTATGTTTCTCGGACGGAGGACGGGAGAGACTGAAGTATGCGGCTGCGGGTGAGTCCCAATAAACGGTGCACGGCCTTAAATGGCGTGTAACTAATCACGTGTGGGCAAACATGGGTATTGATTGGTTAGAGGCAGGGCAGGATTGGGGAATCGCCTCAGTATGTTGTGGCATGGGTACAAATAATCTCTCTCTCTCTCTCTCTCTCTCTCTCTCTCTCTCTCTCTCTCTCTCTCTCTCTCTCTCTCTCTCTCTCTCTCTCTCTCTCTCTCTCTCTCTCTCTCTCTCTCTCTCTCTCTCTCTCTCTCTCTCTCTCTCTTAAGCATTCTATAGATATTGTTATTAGTTGATTTTTATTTTATTTTGGGGGATTATTTTTTTGTGACCATATTTGTATTATATCTCTCGCTACATTTGCGTTTTTACCAACATGCAAAATCGTAATCTAAATACTGTTCCGAAACGAACAGACGAACTGAAAATTGGCCATCTTAACAAATACCATCTAGTTATTTTCTTAGACTTTAAATTTGTTCTTGTTTTTCTTTGTTCTTATTTTTAAGTCATCAAAATATCTTTGTGTATTATGAACTTTGTCGCAGGTGAACGTGCATAGTTCCTTGACAAGTTATTTTTCTTTTGCTTTCTTTTACAGTTGATGAATTTGTTATTTTTTGTTGACATAACCAAGCAAGAAAACCGTAAACATTCTGCTGAACTCAGACTAAGCGCGTGATAAACGTAATTCTCCGCCCTGTATTGTTTTATTGTGCTTTTTCAAGCATTCTATAGATATTGATATTAGTTGATTTTATTATTATTATTATTATTATTATTATTATTTGTGACCATATTTGTATTATATCTCTCGCTACATTTATGTTTTTACCGACATGCAAAATCGTAATCTAAATACTGTTCCGAAACGAACAGACGAACTGAGAATTGGCCATCTTAACATATACCATCTAGTTAACAAGGTGCCCGATTTTTCTGTGTTCCTAAACACGCCTTACATTTTCATATTTTTGGTGTGTCCGAGTCATAGCTTAAAAGTTCAATAAGGAATAACTCCATTTCTGTCCCAAACTTCTCAGTACTCCGCAGAGATGCCTCAAGCCCTCAACACGCTGGACTAGCAGTATATATATACATAATTCAATACTTGGTAACGTCAAACGGCGACAAGTCAGCTCAAGTGGAAAGCTTGTGGGTAGAAGTGAAAACATCTAAATCACCCCCCGTCCTCACTGGCTTTATTTATAGAAATCCCGCAGCCAGCTGGGACTGGTATGATGACTTCGTAGCAATCTTGGATAGCGTAAATCAAAATAAAGCTGACGTTGTTCTTTTGGGGGATTTTAATATTGATCTTTCTAAATCTAAAGGGTCCCATGATGCATGGGCGTCAACAACAGCAGTATTCGGTTTAGAACAGTTAGTTAAAAACCCACTAGAACCACATCTACATCTTCAACCATGATTGATCATATTTATGTGACAAATGATGATAAAATATCAAATGTACATGTTCTCTCCTTAGCTGTCAGCGACCGTAACCCAGTATGCTGCACAGTCTCCATGAAACTAGACAAAGAGAACAAAAAGAGACATAAAACAACTAAATATCGTTCTTTCAAAAAAATTAATAACGGCGACTTTCTGCGGGATCTGCGCAATACTCCTTTCAGTGACATGTATAACCACACTTCTCCTGACAGTGCCCTGTCGGACTGGGTGGATCTAATCCTTGGGGGTCCTAAATAAGCATGCGCCCATACGAGAAAAACGAGTTAAGCACTCTACCCTGCCGCCCTGGTTAACAATAGATATCAAACAGGCCATGTCATTTAGAGACAAACTTAAGAAAGAAAAACAGTTTGATGAATATAAGAAACAACGAAATCGTGTTAAATACCTAGTGAGAGTGTCAAAAACAAACAAACTGTTCTTCCAGGAAATGATTAGGGACAAAAAAGATACAGCATCGGTTTGGAAAACCCTGAACGTTATAACGAAGGGTAAATCGACCCCTGAAATTTAATCCCATTTGTCAGCTGAAATATTAAATAACCACTTCTATCGACAGCTGAAACACTTGCTCAGTCAGCTGCAAGTAGTAACGCAGAGTACCAAGTTCCTAGTGTACTGGCAAAATACTGTGAGGTAAAAAATATACTGCAGACATTCATCATTCCTGATATTACCGTCGCTGAAGTCGGCAAATTTATTTCTAGCATGCCGAACAAAAAGTCCACGGGATGGATGGTATCGACAACAAAATTCTGAAAATGGCACTACCATATACGGTAGAGGCACTCACTTATATCTTTAACCTCTGTATAAAAAACAGCACGTTTCCAACTATTTTCAAAGAGGCCAAGGTAATTCCAATCCCTAAATCAAAAGATCTTGAAGATGTCAATAACTACCGTCCTATCTCACTTTTGTCGGCCCTGTCAAAGCCCCTTAAAAAACACATACAAAAACACCTCCTCGATTTTCTAGAAAAGGGCAATTTCATAAATATTCATCAGTCCGGCTTTAGACCGAAACACTCATGTCAGTCAGCACTGACACACATTGTAGACAGCTGGCTGGAATCAATAAATAAAAACCTGATGTCTGGAGCTGTTTTCTTAGACCTACAAAAAGCATTTGATCTTGTCGACCATGACATTCTCTTAAAGAAGCTAGCAGCATACCATATAAGTGAAACCGCCATAGCATTCTTTAGATCATACCTAAAAGACAGAAAACAAAAGGTATATACCCATGGAAAATACTCTAAACAAGGACAAGTTAACTACGGTGTCCCCCAGGGGTCGATCTTGGGACCTCGTCTATTTATAATATTCATTAATGATTTGCCTTTGCATATTACTAACACTGATGTCAACTGCAACCTGTTTGCGGACGATACGAGTCTCCATGTTTCGGGTTTAAAAAAAAAACAGCTGACATTAACCTTAGCTTACAAAGTAGTCTCAGCGAGGTTTCCGACTGGTGTAGAGAGAATCATATGGTTCTTCATCCAGGAAAAACAAAGAGTATTTTAATCACTACACGACAAAAACACCAACGCCGACCACAGCCGTTACATTTACAACTGACCGCTAAACCGATAAAACAAGTCACAGAGCGTAAATTCTTGGGAATACACGTTGACGAACAACTTTGTTGGGAGACGCATATTAATACAGTCTGTAAAACCATTGCTAAAAACACTTTCTTGTTGTTCCAGCTTAGACAAGTAACGGATACACATACTTGTAAACTGTTTTTTCATGACCATATCAAGTCTCACGTTGATTATGTCTCCACAGTGTGGGACGGTTGTAGTGATGTTCACATGAACAGGTTAAACTCTATATATAAAAGAGCTATTAAAATGATAGATACGCGGCCCATTCCTACCACAGACAAATTTAGACATCTAAACATTCTCGGCCTGCGTCAACAACTTAATTTCAACAAATGCATCCTCATACACAAGGTATTAAATAACATGACACCGCAGTATCTAGCCACCTATGCCACAGCAAGAACGCGAAAGGACCTCAAGGAACAATACTTTACCTCTGCCTAGAATTGACCTCTTTAAAACTAGTTTATCATTTTCTGGACCGTTTGTATGGAACATTATTCCTGCACATTTGAAGACTATAGCCTCGTTTGGAATCTTTAAAACGAAACTTTTCGATTACCTGATCAGCCAAACATAACATCACTGGGCATTTATTTAAACAAACCCTGATGGTTAATACTTTCATGTAATACATGTATTATGTATAGTGTTAGTGTGTGTGTGTGTGCGTGTGTGTGTGTGTTATAAGATGAATGTTGAGTGTTACTATTATTTTGTGTATATAATTTTTTTATTATTATTATTATTTGTTGTTATTTTTTTTAAACATTGTTGCATGAAATAATGTGTGTAAATATAATTCTTTATTATTGTTATTATTATTTTGTAACCTATTTTATGTTGTAGATGTTAGCAACGGCAAGTTTGTAAAATTACGATTTGTTTCTGTCAAAACGTTTTACCGTTGATAAATAAAGTTTCATCATCATCATCATCATCATCTCTCTCTCTCTCTCTCTCTCTCTCTCTCTCTCTCTCTCTCTCTCCTCTCTCTCTCTCTCTCTCTCGTCTCTCTCTCTCTCTCTCTCTCTCTCTCTCTCTCTCTCTCTCTCTCTCTCTCTCTCTCTCTCTCTCTCTCTCTCTCCCCCCCCCCCCCCCCATATCTCTGTCCGGCTTCTCGCATCATATTTTTTCGGTCGGCTTTTGGAACTCTAAAAAATATTCATATGGTGGTAGGGGCCTGCTCCACGTTGCACTGCAGTATCTTTTGTTAGTTTTCATTCGTTATTCTCGTTCCTTCTTTCGTATGAAATCGATTTAGTTTACCACTGACTTACTTGCTCATGATTTCAGGACTCGTGATGTAAGAAACACTTACACACTCAAACGCACATAGACGCACGCACGCACATACAAGCACGCACGCACACACATGCACGCGCACGCACGCAGACACACACACACGCACGCAAGCACGCACGCACACACACACACACACACACACACACACACACACACACACACACACACACACACACACACACACACACACACACACACACACACACCACCTCCTCAGTGCCGTTAAATGGCCGCATAATCTTCAAGTGCCATAGTTTTGATGTAATGTTATGGCAGACTGACTAATGTTATCAATTCCCTCAAGCCTCGCCAGAGGGAAAGCCCGTCCTTAATGCTTGAACTGTTTTTACTGGGCACACAATTCACTCAGGAATCCCCCCCCCCCCCCCTTCCCCTGCAGTAGGCATACATTCTCATGTACTCATGCACGGCCTCTACAGACCTTCCCCAAGAAGGCAAAAAATGGGACGCCCATTTTGTGAAAAGCGAGATTTTTTTTATACAACGAATATCCCGCTTTTCACACAAATAGACTAACTGTCTTTTGCCAACCTTGGGCAGAATGATTCATTCAACCATAGCACGTTACGAGTTATGTATCCAGCATAATAGTTCAAGGTTGGTGCCAGAACAGCTTGGCGCCTGTAGGCACCACCCTTGAACTATCATGCTCGGTTCGTCACCAGAACTGCTTTTGATCATAGGGCTCTATGTGTTAAATCCACAGCAAGGGTATAACAGCGTGCGCAGACCTACAACGGCAGTTTGTGGCTATCAGCTTGTAAGCATCGCGCTGCAGGGAGGCTGTGCTGTGTTTACCCGACTGTCGACTATGCCGGGATGTTGTACCTTTAATGATATAGATCCGTGCTCCGTAGATGATTTATGCATCATCTGTTCTCCTCACATGGGGGATGTCTGAGCGTTTTAAGTCTGCGATTCTGTGAGGCCCCTTTACACTTAGAGCGCCTCTGGGACTCACTTTGACAAACATAACCACTCATGCCTTTTGCCAGTCGCCGCAAGTTTGGAAAGAAGCACAGATTCTGATGTGCCAAGGCGGACGCAGGGAGTCGTGAGAACATAGCTTCTTGCTTGCAAGGATTGGGCTCAGCTGTACTCTCCAACTCAGGTATCCCCCCTCCCCCCCCCCCCCACTCCCCAGTCCCCAGTTAACTCAGCCACTAGCCCCCACAATTTGTCTTTCCAATTTGTGCCATTCCGTCAAACCTGATTACGGGGGAAAGAGGGCAAATTAATTTACTAACGATCTGCTGCGGCTTAAGCTGAACTTCTAATATATTCAAGAGGCATAGATGCTCATGCTCTCCTGCATGATGCAGGGGCTCATGAGAATGTATGCGGCCTCTTGTCCAGTTGTACTCTACATTTATCTGGCGAACACTTGTATCTTTGGGTGGTTTGTGTACATACAACTGAGCATAAAGTATATTAAATTTGAAAAAATACCGCTGGCATCTGCAACGGACATAGATGTTCATAAGCTCTTGCATAATTGAGAGGCTCATGCGAATCCACGCCTCATGATGTACATGTAACATAGATTTGTATATTTTTGTTTGAGTTTGGTCACGGGGTTTGTCAGTGCGAGTATGGTTTAGCACAAAGCCTGTGATGTTTGCAAAAGGGGACAGCATTCTGGTCGTTTGATCCCCACTTACTGCCCCTGACATTAAGAGGGTTTGTTCTAAATACACTTGCAGTCACAACAAGCTTAACTTCAAACCCTGGTGATCTATCTCTTAAGGATATAGACACAAATGAGCCCAGATCTTCACCCACAAGAGGTATAGATTTTTATGATCCATGCAGTCGTCACAAGGCACATGAAACTCTATGCTTCTAGTATTGGAAATGACGGGCGATACACAAAAAAGTAGTTTTATTATTTTATCGCTTGTCAAATTAGTGTAGAACTCGGGATGTTTGAAGTTGCATTGAAGCAACAGCATGGGAAAAAAAATGTCCATTTCCATGACGGAAAAAAATTGTCTTCGATTTAAAATCACAGTGTGGCCGTTTCGAGTTGAATTTCGTTTCTCTCTCAGTCGTCTTGTATGAAAGAACTGTCTGTTTTCATGGCAGAAAATGTCTTCGATGAAATCAAATAATTGCCATTTCGCGTTTTCCGGCCCTTATGTCTTTGAAGTCAGTCAACGCATATTTTAAGTGAAAATAAGACTTTGTGGCGACTTGGTATTTTAAACTGATTGGAGATACAAAGACTACTTTGCCTATTGTATTTCATTCAGGCCTGACATACAACAGGACATGAATAAATCATTATCGGGTACAGTTCAAGAGCATTGCCAGAATAGCTTGGCGCCGTGAGGCGCCAAGCTATTCTGGCACTGCCCTTTAACTGTCCTGGCGACCTATCGCCTGCACTGGTAGGCAGTCTTAAATTGACATATGCCAGATTTTGAAATTTCGACTTAAGTATGATCTCAAGGTCTCGATCATCCCCAATAATGACTGGAGAGACACCTTCTTGAGTGCAAACTCTTGTTAGTGTCTAAGGCGTCACGGCGTCCACCCCAAAAGTCATTCTGAGGAACTTTGGGAGACGTAGAAGGAAGGCGAAGAAGAGCTGGATGGATAACGCCAAGAAATGGACAGATGACGGAGGACAGGTCAGGCCGCGTCGATAGCTGCTTGAGAAACCAACATGCCCCTCGCCCGAGTGAGTGCTTCATTAGCCCATTCGGGGCTCACGTAGTGCGTATATTAAGTTGTTTCTAAATCTTGCCCGTCAGTATGCAAGAGAAAAGCGACTAAGACCCTTGAGCTAATCAGGTCATACGTCAGTGACCTTTGTCCTACTTTGCGCCTTTTGTTGTAACGAAGGAAGTCTATTGCGGTCACATGCTTGGAGACTACACCCCTTCTTCCGCTTCAGTCTTTGCCCATCGTAAGTTTCAGGTTGAAACCGGATTACTTTCTCTGACATAGACACTGATGTACATAAAAGTAAACCTAAACAACAAGAGACATAGATCGTCATGAACCCCTGCATACTCAGGGGTTCATGACGGTCTATGTCTCTTGCAGATGGACATTAAGTCGAGTGACCGTTCCACCGGATGCGGAAGTAGCTCTCTAACGCTAGAAGGTGCCGTCTGAGGACATGCTTCCGCGGAAGCTCAGAGGTCGCTGTTTGATGTTAATGGTGTCAGGCCAGGATGCAAATGATGTCATTTTCACGTGTCACTCTTTGTTATTGACCTCATTAATTTCGTTGTTGCTGACTTAATTTTACATCATGAACTTTGTTCTGACTTTATTCTAGTTTTATGGCTTCTGGGAGAGGAGTGGAGGGGGCTTCTGGTGAGTGATTGGGGGGGGGGGGGAGGGGGGTGCTTATTTAAAGAGGCTTGTTTTCTGGATCAACCCCATCCGTCTTTATGGTTTTGTTGCAAGAATATGCAGTTTATTTCTATTTTTAGTGTGTGTGTGTGTGTGTGTGTGTGTGTGTGTGTGTGTGTGTGTGTGTGTGTGTGTGTGTGTGTGTGTGTGTGTTTAATGAAACATTATGAAAATTATAGGCCCGCAAAAGATAAAACAGGGAACTACGGATGCGGAAAGAACGTGGCTATTTAATTTGAACCCACCGAGTCTGATTTTTTACAGTTGAAACGCAGTCTTTGCCAAAACATTATACGGTCAGAAGTACTAAGCTTTGTCGACGTTTCATGCACGCGGAGTTAACAGCTTAGAATGACGAGTGGAAATAGTAATGATTTCTGCTATACTGCTTTTTGGGGTTGCAGCTAACATCAGTATGATCACCTCTCTCTCTCTCTCTCTCTCTCTCTCTCTCTCTCTCTCTCTCTCTCTCTCTCTCTCTCTCTCTCTCTCTCTCTCTCTCTCTCTCTCTCTCTCTCTCTCTCTCACATAATATGTGATATTATCAGTCCCACACCCCTCCAACTCCCTCCACATCTACCCTTACCCCCGTCCTTCTGCCACTTTAACATCCCCACAAGTGAATTTTCCCCGTCAAATATTCCATCCAATGGTGCAGAATGCATAGGACAAAAGGTTAGAAGATGAAATGTTCTCTCGCTTCGCTAAGCGCACGTCGCGTCTCGGTGCCGAAATTCCAATTTTTACCATGTCCAGCAGCGAAGCACCTTCCATGTACAAGAGGCAGAGATTCTCATGAGCTCCTGCATGCAGGAGAACATGAGAATCTCTGCCTTTTGCTGGCCAAACCTTATCTGGATTTACATAAATGTTACTTTCGACAGGCAAGCTCAACTCGGTCTCAATCAGAGAAACTCATTTCGTGTTCTGCACTAAAGCTCTTTTGCAAACAGCGAACACCTGGCCTGTTATAAGTGACACAGATCCTCATGTGCCCCTGCAGGTGTTTCATGGTCTCTTGTCTCTTCCTTACAAAAATTACTCTCCATTTTTCATCCCGTCTGAAGACGAAGTCTTCATCTGGACGAAGATCTTTCTGGGTTTCTGCTAGATTAAACGTCGCCGCTAAAAGGAAGTGAAAGGAGCGACGGGAAATCACTCCGCCCAGCCGAATAACACGATGTAGGACCGACCGGAACGTGCTCCGCGGGAGTGGTGAGGCGGTCACTGTCGGGGCAGAGGGATATGTCCCGCCAAGTTCGGGACGTCCCGATGAAGTCTGATGATCGCAAGTGATCCCCAGATCAGATCCTAAAGTGCTGTCACTTCCAGCGTCATGTGGCGGATAGTGATAGCATAGTACGGATCAGACTCGGTACCCAGTGCGCAAAGGCCATCGGGCCGACGTCGGTCGCCGTTGCCCGCGCATGGCCGTGCGCGGGCCAACGGCGGCCGATGGCCTTTTGCGCATTGGCTATATTTCTCGGTACCTACACGGGGGCCGAAATAGTTCTCCGTTCAAGTTGGAAGGAGGGACATAAACTGTGACGATCTAGGTCAAACCAGAATACAAAGTTCGACTGAGTTATTCATGATCGCTTTTATAATTGTAGTGCTGAATAGACTTCGTGAAAAGGAAAGAAAGAAAGACACTTGGTAAGCAACAAGGTCCTCGAGACGACGGCAGATGGCATTGCGCGGGCCAGCTAAAGCTGACGTCGGACCGAGGACCTTTTTGCTTACCGTTCGAGCCAGACACGTGTGCATGTTATATCCGATACCGCGGTATACAGGAGCGCGTAATACTGAGGATGTCCTGTAATGCCAAGTTCATCAGGAGCTAAACGCTGGTCAGATTCTCTCAATAAAAGTTTCATTCCATCCGGAGGCGTGCCACACACGGATGCGCGGTTGTTCGCCAAGTATCCGGATGCGGCACTGTCTCGACCGTGGTGGTTCAGAAGTAATGTCAGATTAGCTTCCAATCATCATTCATTTCGCGAAAAAAGAATGGCCAGATCACCTTTACCGAAACGAAATGCGATCGACTTCGCTTAGTTAAGTTAGAACAAGGTCGGATAGAACAAACCTCAAGAGTATACTCGGATATAACAACACTTTTCAGAGGTCCCCCAACAGCAATCTCCGTATGTGAATTAATCCGCCTGTAACAGATATAACAACACAAAAGTGTGAAACCTTGACACTTTGTGACATCTTGAGTTTTCTGTATACATATACATGCCCGTTGTTTGATCTTGTGTTCTTGCTTGCAAACACTATGCTAGCCGATTTTCAAGCAGTCGGTCATTTCCAAAACCTTTCAGTCTCCAAAGGGGTCAAACTTATTGAGGAAAGCATGCGCTAGCATATCAGCTCGTCTAGTTTGTCTAGACCTTTCTGTAGTTTGCTCGACGTCAGTCCCTTTTAATCAATCCAGCAAACATTTTCTAACTTGACATAAATAAAAGTGGTATTTTTGTCGTTTTGACAACGTTAAACCGACCTAGTTATTTTAACCATTATCATTCGGAATACACCAGTGTGTGAAATAAGTTTGACTAAAATAGTTCAAGGGTAGTGCCAGAATAGCTTGGCGCCTCTAGGCGCCAAGCTATTCTGGCACTATCCTTGAACTAAAGCCTTTGGTCTATATCCTTATCTGTAAGTACTATAATGTAGCTTGCATATGGCAGCGTACAAATTTGAAACGTTTAGCCTCAGTATGATATGGGTTAATCCAGTCATTTCCCAACTTTTTATAAAGAATTCAGAGTGCTTTTTTCAGCTGCTTTGATGATGTTAGGCCCAATGAATCAGCCAATGCTTTTGAAACTGTTTCTACAAGAAGAGTATACTCTTGTTACCTTTCAGCCGTCGTGAGATGGCAGTTGGCGTTAAACTTTAAAAACTAAACTGGCTTTCGCGGCGTCAACCCCAGTGAATCAGCCATCATTTCCCGCAAGAAGAGCAGGCCCCGCTGATCACTGACATTTATGGAGATGCTTTATGGCCCTCTGCGAAGCTTGCGTGTCTGTGGCATCATAACTCAACATGACAGCCGATTGCATTTCCTTGTTCCCTCTCCCGTTTCCTTCTACGACTGCTCCCGTCGAATCTCACCCATGTGCAAGAGGCATTGATCTTCTGCCTCGCGCAGAACGCTGGGGCTCATGAAAATCGATACCTCTTGCTGGAGAAATTTGTATCTCTGCTCCAAAGACGGAGAAAGACAGTGGGATGGTCCCTCCCCTGTTTTCCCCTACGACTTGTCTCTCATCGCAAGAAAACAGCTCTCGTCTGCAAGAGGCATAGATCCTCATGAGGGCCTGCTTTGCGGGGGTCCATGAGTATCTATGTTTCTCAGAAGTCATTTTTATCTATGTTCCAAAGGCGAGAAAAGAGAAGAGGTGCTGATCTGATACGTGCAAGGACGTGCCAAGATTCGATTGAAGATCAGTCTGTGCAATTTTGTTTCCTCTTCGCCTCCGATGTTTTCTGAACTGACAACGTATAACATCGCTGCTCGTACAAGTTCTTCATTCTGTGGGCTGAATTTTATGCAACAGTTTCTAGATTGTGTTAACAATTAAAATCTGCGCTGCTTCAAAAGTGTTCGGGGTGTATTGGCAGTTCTCATTGTCCTGTTGTACCCATGGCTGGCAATACTGAGATTGGAAATAAAAATGAAGTATGCCGCGCTTTTGTATCGCTTGTATTAGGAAAGTGTTGGTCCATCTCATCAAGTCAAGTTGTTGTAAAGAAAAATAGTCGATGTTTCGTCCTGGCTGGGGCGGAGAGAAAAAGCTCACGATGTTGAAGCGTAACTTGTTCAGTTGTCGCAAAAGAAAAGTCATAAAATAGTCCCATAAACTTGTGTTCCAGTGGTCAGTCGCCGAATCTAAGACACATCTCATCGCATCCCCCGCCCCCCCCCCCCCCCGGCCCTTCCACTGCATATACTTCATAACTCCCTTCGTCTGTGAAGCACAGATACAAGTTTAATTGTCGATATCGCTTTTTCCCAGGAGCTCATGAGTGTCTGTGCCTTTTGCAAATGAAAAAGGACCTGCCTCGAATTAATGCAAGGCAGCTCGGATGACTTCCATTGATAAGCGCTCGCTCACAGAGACGTTTTGGGTTTGAGGCTAATTGCACGTGACCCGCATCGATCGGCCACCTTTGTGGGCAAGATGAGAACCCCGCAGCGTCGAAAGCCCAGTGAGTCATGAAGCGGCAACACCTCGATGGATGGCTTTTGAATATGAAAAAGAAAAGTGGTAGCGAGGCGGGCCCTGATTAAACGTCTTGCTGAGACTGTTCGGAATGCTGCTTTGATCAAAACTCTGCATCCCGTCCATCTCGGATTTGAATGAACGTATGATGATCGTAATCATCTCCGCCGGTGAGAACTAACTTCCAAGATGTAGGCCTACTAATGGGGAGAACAAGATAGATGCCCCTATACATGTTGCATGTGGCTCATGAAGATCTATTCCTTTTGAGCCAGACTGATGACTGGGTGGAGTTTGTTACAAAAGTGATCCCAGAGAATTTCTTCTGCCTCCGAGCATAACTGAAACATAGGTGCCAGTGAATGGTGTCTGCAAAAGGCTTAGATCTTCACCAGCCTCCGCAGTGGGGGAACATGATTGATAATCTATGCCTCTTGCAAATGTATGGCGTTCATTGCGGGCCTAATCCTCAGAAATCTCGACTGCCTTTTCAAGTGTTGAGATTTGTAACGACTGAGTTACTTCCCGTCTCACTGATGACCTCCCTTGTTCAGCTGCATTTTTTTACATTTCTTTCGTTCTTTCTTTTTTCTTTCTTTCCTTGTCGTATTTTTTTTGTGTTTCACCGAAATGTTCTTGTCCATGCGATAAAATCACTTAAATATGAAATGCTAAGACTCAGTTGTGCGCTTAAGCATGAAAAATACCCTCCGTGGTAGGAACACCCTGTATCGATCATTGGTCATCAGGAGGCATAGATTCTCATGAGCCCCTGCTTTAGCAGGGGCTCATGAGAATCTATGCCTCTTTCAGATATATATCTTATGTTCGCTTTGCAACAGGACGGTACAATTATTTTATTAGGGAGAAGAAATCTTCTAGTCTGACATTTGCTCCAGCGATCTCATTAGAGACCTGTTGAAAATGTTGCCACAAATCATCTGTCTTCAGCTACCCCGTTAGCAAAACGACTTCGGGCCCACGACGGCCGCAGTGGGCCTGCGCACATCCCGTCGTGGGTCCGAGGATCTTTGCTTATTACTGAGGTATTAAATGAATGTATGATGTCAAAGATTTGTGATTGAATTCGTCGAAGGGTCAAGGATTCAAGTGGAACGCTTTGTTGGTAATTGTATGTGCATCACATCTTTGTGATTACAAAGTCTATGGTTCAGTACACTTTTTTTTTTCTAAAATCTGCGTACGCCTTACTGCAGACAAGTTCAGTTAAACCTTTTGTGCAGTATCATTGTTATTGTAAGCAAAGGCATACTAAGAATATGTATCTCATTGTGCCCGAGGTACGAATTACCCACATCTGAGAACTGCATTATAATTCAGGAGACAGGTCGACCATGATAGTTCAAGGGTGGTGTCAGAATAGCTTGGCGCCTATAGGCGTCAAGCTATTCTGCCACCACCCTTGAACTATTATGGTCGAGCCATATCTTGCTGTGGTGTGTCGCGGGCAGAATGAGTTATAAGATATATTATTGTATTACGAGTTATCACTTTGCCACTGGTTTTTGTCGTTCGAGGGTCCGATCATTGTCGGAGGTGAACGTCGAAGGCTTTAAAGGTGGATTCCTTCCCTTTTTGTAATGTATTTGTTTATTTATTTATTCATTTCTTAATTTATTTATTTATTTATTATTTACTTATTTAAATTATTTTGTTTTCCTTTCGGGGGGGGGGGGGGGGGAGGAGGAGGAGGATGTTAAAGTGCGTGGGGAAATCAGGGATGGGGAAAGTTTTGCGTGTCTTTACCACAGCTCTAATACATGTTTCGGTCTGACTGGCTTTCTGTTGACTAGTTTTTGTTCCAAACTGACAAGCAGGACAAAGAGCGAGCTGCAGTCCTCCATCCATCAACAGCCACGAGTTCCCGAACTTTCCGCATCCATCACTCGGCCGAACACTTCCCTATATTATAAAGGATATGATTCGCCAGAACTTCGATCGTAACCCTGCGTGCTAGTCTACGATTTTGGACCTTACGGCCTCAGGCCGTAAGGTCCAAAATCGCAGACCAGCGCACAGCCTACAGGGCCTTGGCTCACTCTTCACCGTCTCTCTTCTGAAGCCAAATGCACTGAAAACTTTGGGATATCTGTAACAAGCTGTCAGGCCCTGGACCCACACGAAGTTCGTTATAAGCAAAGTAGTGTAAATATAGAACGTGTTGTGGGGACCACTGAACTGAAGAGCGTTCTTGTATCCGGCTTTAGTTTAACTCATTCTACCCCAGACACGCCACAGCAAGATAAGGATCGACCGTGATAGTTCAAGGGTGATGCCAGAATAGCTTGGCGCCCATATGGGCGCCAAGCTATTCTGGCATCACCCTTGAACTATCATGGTCGATCTGTGTCCTGCACTGCAATGCAGTCTTCAGAGAACAACGGCAACATTTTGGGTTTTCGGTGTTGGGGTAGAATGAGTTAAGCGATATCAGTTAAAGCTGACTGAAGTGGATCAATATGTTATGCATTTGGAGAGGCTCCGGTTTAAGAGCGCTCGACTCTAATCCGAAAGGTTGCGGGTTCGACCCCAGTTAGGGTCGAAATTTGTTCAGACCTTAGTCGACGCCCTTTCTTCGAAATCACCTTCGCGGTGAATAAAAGACGTTAAGCCCTAAACATTTATTTTGAAATCGTCCGGTGAACATTATATACAATATTGCACTACTGAATTACGCCAACCAAGATAGCAGTAGGCCACTACCCATGTGCTATCGTAGTCGATCCATCCATCCTCCGCTGTTGCACTTGATAGCAAAGATGTTATCCCGACGTTTGTTACTTTGCCCCAGTCACATATTCGACCAGAGGCACGATCGCCAAACTACCGTCTTTCTACCAGAGACGTCCGTGTATCTTGGATAGACCGCGATGCTGTTCGCAGGGACTCGCGGAAATCAATACCTCTGGCACATCAATATCGGCATGATTTGTGTCTATGTCTTCCTCAAACGGACGAGGCCGCGGGCGTTTCTTTGAATGAGCGACATCCAAGATGATTCGCAACTTCGGCCATAACCCTGGCCATCAAATAGGGATCTTCCCAGCTCGCTCGAACGGCTGTGTTTCTGACTTCCAGAGCGCTGTGGTTTGACCGTCATTAACCTGCTGAGTACAAGTTGCTGGAACTCAAGGGTAGTGCCGGATTAGCTTGGCGCCTGTCAAGGCGCCAAGCTAATCCGGCACTACCCTTGAGGTCCAGCACTGAACTTCGGCACAAACTTTCAGTCATCACAGTCGATTTATCACCCAAATTTTGGTGTTGGGTGTGAGAAAAATCATGTCTGCATCCCCTATCCATCAACGTCGGGGCGATCTCGTTTTATTTAGCTTACATTTGTCAGGGCTGGCCGAGCGTCGTGAAGAGAACATCAAAACTAAGTCATCGGAGTTCCATAACAGCAATGATTAACGACAAACGTTCGAGAAATGTGGTCGTGCGGAAGAAGCCGTTTTGCTGTAAAATTGTTGCCACCAAGACGACGGTCATTTGTAATAAAATTGATAAGAGATCAGCGTTGTAAGAAATATCAAACAGAAGTCATCAGGGTCACACATGAGTAATGTCTACTGGTTAACGGTGAACACACTAACAACAACAACAAAAGGATTTCATGCGGAAGAGCGCCTTTTTATATTTGATAAGTCTTTG
This sequence comes from Semisulcospira habei, assembly GCA_036245525.1. Taxonomy (NCBI): domain Eukaryota; kingdom Metazoa; phylum Mollusca; class Gastropoda; family Semisulcospiridae; genus Semisulcospira; species Semisulcospira habei. The sequence continues at coordinate 97,548,131 of BTPG01000007.1, read as the reverse complement.
CCGCTGTCAGGATAAACTATCAATCAATGACACTCGCTCACCCACTCGTTCGCTCAATCAATCAATCGGTCTATCAATCAATCAGTCAGTCGTCAGTCAGTCAGTCCGATCCAGTTCGTTCATTCAAACAATCGATCTGCTGCTCGAAACTTGACTGAATGAATGAATGCACGAATGAACGATTGAGATGACTCTTATCGTTCTCTCAATCGTTCACTGGTGCTTTCATTCATTCAGTCAGTCACTCATTCACTCAATCAATCATTCACTCCAGTCATTCACTCAGTCAGTCAGTCAGCCATTCAGCCAATCATTCACACACTCATTCAGTCAATCATTCACACAGTCAGTCAGCAAATCATTCATACAGTCATTAATTTAGTCAATCATTCACTCAATCATTCATTCAGTCAGTCAGTCGTTCACTCAGTCATTCACTCAGTCAGTTAATAAAACCAACTGTTTTTGAGGAACTATATCGTTGTACGTAAGAGTGTCGCTTTAGGTTGTAATTGTTCAACAGTTAATGTACAACCAACGGCGTAGGTGCAAATCTTCATCAGAGTTAATGCGCTGCCTCTGTCCCAGACATTCTGATAATCTTATCAACAAACGGCAGAAACCACAAGAACGTGCTTCTAGCAAATTCTGCGACTTTTTTTCCCCAGGGGAATCGATGCATTTTGGTGTGATCCTCCCCTCTTGCTTTTCTGGATATTGCTTTTAACCCCTTGACAGATACTGGCGATACCGCTCTGCGGGAAAGACGCGGCGTCTTTTCCGCCGCGCAGTATCGTCAGTAGCAGTCAAGGGGTTAAAAACGGTATCGTTCGTAGCACTCAAGGCCAAGGGGTCAAAGTGTTTTCCGTCCAACGGTATCGTTAGCAGCAGTCAGGGGGGTTAAAGAGTGATACAGATGCGTGATGCTGTTTCAGTTATCGGGATTTGCATTGATCATATTTCGGATTGTCATGGTGTTTGTTGGGCTCTGGTTTAACCCTTTGGCAGTCGGTAGCGTTTTTGTTTTGTTTTTTGGGTTGTTTGTTTGTTTGTTTGTTTTTTGGGGTTTTTTTTGTTTTTGTCGCGATGATTCCTGCGAAAACCACTATCGACAGCCAAAGGGGTAAGTTGTTTCGTCTCTGGTTTGTCGTTTGCATGTATAGATTATTTTGACAATTGTCAGTGGCAGCTTGTGTAAATCTCGTGTCAGTGATACAAAGGACATCCAACTTGACTCATTCTACCCCAAGACCGAAATCCCCAAATTCTGAAGTTACCCTCTGAAGGACTGAATTACAATTTTAGAGACAGATCGAGCATGATAGTTCAAGGGTGGTGCCAGAATAGCTTGGCGCCTGTGGGCGCCAAGCTATTCTGGCACCACCCTTGAACTATCATGCTCGATCCATGTCTTGCCGTGGTGTGTTGGGGCTGTGTTTTAAGATTCTCTGGGTTACAGGTCGCCAAACGCTTTTCTCGGGATTCAGGATACATGCCCACTTAGGTAAATACCGCCCCTCTGTCTTTACAGATCTTTTCTTTTGTCCGTACGACGTGAAGAATATCCGACAGTTTTCAGTCAGAAATGGTCCCATGTTCAAAACGGCCTTGACTGAACGGGAAACGATAGCTAACGGTCATTTTTTAGGCATGACTCGGTCACTTCTAGTCGTTTAATTGTACCGAAGTAGGGGCAAGATGACGAATGCGGGCGATGGTCTTCAAAAGGAGAAAAGAAGTACGAACGATCGCCAAAGTGAACAGGATCGTAGGTGAAACGAAAGACGGCTTAAATATTAGATGCGAAAGAAAAGTTGCTAGAAGTATTTCCAGCGAGCCGCAAAACCCGTACATGCAAAGTCTTTCTATGCTCGGATGACCCGATGCATACGCTACACTGATCTGATGAAAATATATATTGGTCCTCGTTAGGTATGTGTCCAAGAGCGCTAACCCTTTGGGTGTCGGTAGCGGTTTAAGTCGCGATGATTCCTGCAGGAATCATCTCGACTAAAACCGCTACCTACACCCAAAGGGTTAAAGATACTACCACACGATATGAGCATCTGTTGTAAACAGTTTTTCGTCTCCAGGTGAAATAGTCATCCTGAACGCAAAAAGAACACGCGCTATTTTACACGCGGATTGATTTGGCCAGCCAATTGCTTTTGGCAGATAAAACACTTCAGCTCAAATTGCATGACAGTTACAGAATCTCATTAGCAGCAGTCACTCTCCTATTCCCCCCAACGTGCCCCTTCCCCCATCCAATCTGCTCACCACCCCTCCCTCACGATCAGTTCAGGCTACCACTGCGCAAAATCGACTTGTCATGCGCGCAAAGAAAATGAGTTAGCATGGTGGTCTGACTTTTTATGTTTTACGTTTGTTAAAGGTTAGGGACAGGATAGTTCGGCGCCTCAGAGCGCCAAGTCCTTCTGGCACTAGCTTTGAACTTACGTTACATGATCGATCCTTCTCTTGATCTGTGGTCTTAAATAGTCAAAATCCAAAGTCTGAAATTTCGACATTAATACCTAGTTGAGAATCTATTGTGACATCTTCATGGTAAAACACCCGAGCATGCCGCCCCACTCCCCTCTGCCGCCTACCCATCCTCTCTCTCGACTCTCGTCCGAAAGGGGTTCGAACCCACCTGGGGTCAAAATTTGTACAGACCTCTTTCGGTGCCCCATCTTTGATGATAACCTTCGTGGTGGACAAAACTACGTTAGGCCCTAAACGTGTTCTCTCTCTCTCTCTCTCTCTCTCTCTCTCTCTCTCTCTCTCTCTCTCTCTCTCTCTCTCTCTCTCTCTCTCTCTCTCTCTCTCTCTCTCTCTCTCTCTCTCCCCCACCTCTCCCCCCCACCCCACCCCCACCCCCCACCCCCACCCCCACTTCATTGTGACAGTGGCTAGAAAAGTCTGTATTGTTACACAGGAATCGGTCGTGAATCTGGATTGCACAGCCACAGACTTACACTCGAATGGCTTCCTCAAGAAAATGTTAAAAAAACGAATTTCTACCAACAAAAGGCATAAATGCTCATGAGTCCCTGCAGTCGCAGTGACTCATGAGAATCTCTGCCTCGTGCAGATGCAAGGACTGATTGGTTGTAGCAATTTACTAGACAGTTCTCACACAGAACAGAATCGGACGTGAATCTGGGTTGCAATGGCTTCAGTGATGTCAGAATTCAGACCCATAAACTAACCGTCCTCCGAGCCTGTTTTATTAGTGTGGGGTCGGTTTACAATGGTTGTCGCCGTCGATTCGAATCGAGGGAGACAACCAGTGTGAGGTCGGTTGCCTGACTCCTGCGCGTGGATGGATTTGATCTTCAGTTCTGTCCAGCACAGGGCTTCACTGGTTCTTTAGTGCTAATCTTTAGATTGCAAGGTACCTCACTCACGGCGGAAAATAATATTTGAAGCCATTTTGCTGTACTCCTCTCTCGTCGTTTTACAAATAAATCTTCGTCTCATTTTAAAGGCTGTATTAAAGAATGGCTTCGTTAACGACAAGTTCGTTTGTGTGTTACTTTGTGCAAGGTGCAATATCAAAGCACTCTGGTTGCCTCTCTCAATTCGCTGCGCTCATTAGCGCACCGAATCGAGGGAGACAAACCGTGTGTCAAACATCTATAGGCTTTAAAGAAATATTTTTACAAATCTTGAATTCACCATTAGTTAGAATACTTCTATAAAGTGACTCAAACCTATGGGCTTTTGCGCGTGCAGTTTGAGTAACATTTCAGGCAAGGAGTGGGTCGGTCGGTTTTGTGATTGGGTGCTGATACATTTACTTTTTACATGTATCAGCATATTTAAGTGGCTTTATAAGTGATTCATAAACGTTGCACTGATAAACAGTTTATCTTAAACGTTGTTGTTGTTAGTGACTGTTGATAATATTAGTTGTATTACGAGTTAGGCTTTGCCAGTGGTTCTTGTCGCCTCGAGGGTCAGGTCAAGGGGGTCAGTGTCGGAGGCAAGAGTCGCTGGCTTTAGCCCGAGACTCTTACCTCCGACATTGACACCCCTGACCGGACCCGAGAGGGGGCGAAAACCACTGGCATAGCCTAACTCGTAATACAACGATTTTGTCTTCAACTTTAAAGAGGAATAGCGTGAAGTATACCCTTGAAAGGACCCCAAACTTTAAGTGTGACGTGGAGATTCAGGGAACGTAATTTTCTATACTTCCGACGTCAGTAAACAACTTCGCGCGAACTGCATTCGAGTGAAATTTCTCTCGAGTATTTTTTTTTTTTTAATTTAACACATTTTCAGTCATTCTTTTGTATAAAATTGGTAATGTAGGCCGAACACAACGCGTACATATAGTTATTTTGTTGCTGACCCCCCCCCCCCCCCCCCCCCCCCCCCAATTTTTAGTTATCCAGCTTTTTGTCTCTTCGCCGTTTCGAATACGGTCAATACGTGATAGGGCGTTCGCTTTGGTTGAAATTTCCTGTCGTTGATATTATCTATTTTATCCAATTATTCAGTTTTGCTTTGTATAAAACTGGTACCATCGGTATCACAGAATACCTACATATAGTTCTTTATTAGAGGTTTGATGGAATGAAAATTAGCGTGTGTGTGTACCGAAAAAGATGATTGGCCAAAGATTTATTTGGATGAGATAGCTTTGCTCAGCGCCGTAACGTTGTCATAGTAACATTTAATAAGGGAGTCTTCTTATCAAATGTTACCTTGGTAATATGTGACAAGGGGACTCCCGTTGCCTTGAGAACGGATGACCAGGGGGGTGGGGGGGAATCAAATAGAGCCAGTCCAGTGAGAAAAAGTGTAAAGAGACTGAAAGAAGACAATATTTGTTATTAACATATTATTATTACTGTGCCCTTACATACGGTTGCATGTCTGGAAATACAAATTCAACGTTACAAAAAAAGTGTCTGAAACCTTGAGCCTCATTTTAACGCTCCCTGCATCCTGCCCCACGTCCGTTAGTATGCTCAGACAAACAAAAAAAGGCATCACTGTTATGGTCCCCCTGGGCGTAGCATGGTTGAAGGGGAAGGGTGTACAATACTGGAAGTCCCAGAGTTAGAATTGTCATGGGCAGTCAGTCACGGTCTTCAAACTAGATGACTGCTGTTGCTCAAAACATGTTCTGTTGTAAGAATTGGAAAAGGGGGTTCCTCAGTGAGCAAAAAAAACTCAGTCGGGCCGACCTCGACCCGAGGTCTTGTTGTTGACTGGGTCGACGCTAGAGGAGGCCCGACTGATTAGTTTCAGGACTAACTTTCACTGCCATCGATCACCAGGGGGGTCGGGGGCTCCGGGGCCTCACTATGGCCACTCCTGCAGCGAACACAGCTAAGCTCACAGGCCATATAGCTGCACTGACGGTGTTCTTCAACTCAGACTTTTTCCAGGCATCGGCAAGACGTAGATCCTCATGTGACCCTTACAGTCGTAGCAAATACTCATGCACAATTGGATCAACTTTTTTGTTGATGTATCTTATACAGCGGACAGTTGATTCCTTGTAGCGATTTAACGGCGAACAGCCTGCTAAGCCTGTCGGGGAAAGACAGAGATGGGTGTGGGAATATTGCTCGTGAGACAATAAAATGTCATATAAAGGTATAGTCTGCCTGATAACCCAGTAAACAAAGGACCTCGGGCCCACGACGGCCGCAGAGGACCCGCGCACGGCTGTGCGCGGGTCCTCTGCGGACGTCGTGGGGCCGAAGACGTTTTTCTACTGGGGAAGAATTTACTTTTTCTATACGGTACGGCTGTAGTAGTCCTCTCTGTTTAGGGGAAGTGTCAGTCGTTCCACATGTGGCTGTCCCTGTTTGGGCCGTTTCTCCCACTCACTTTTTTCTTTCAGTTCAATCTTCCATCGAGCGTCAGCAAGAGGCATAGCTCCTCATTGACCCCCGCTAGTGCGGGGCTTCATGTAGAGCCATGCCTCTTGAAAAAACTGTACACCGTTTCTTTTTATGCGGTGAAAGTCCGAGCCATCGTGTGTTCAGTTGTCGATGGTGTCGTTGTGTCCCGTTTTGGAGACAGTGGTGGTGCATATACTATTATAGTATCCTCCTCTCTCTAGAAGAAAACGCGGATGTGCATCAGATCGACCCTTACAAGCAAGAGCTATAGAGTCGCTGGGGCGTATGAAAGTCTATGTCTCTTTCAGATTAAAAAAAAAGGTCTCTCTGGATAGTGTCCTCGAAAAAGTCACGTCTTGTCTATGTCTTCTACCTCCAGCTGAGAACACGTGGGTCGGACTTACAAGGAGGATGCATATATCTACTTATGCCTCAGCATCCAGCACGGGTTCATGAGGATGTATGCCCATTGCAGATGGTAGGGTGTTCTCTGTGGGACTGTCCCGAACGGGGAAAGTTGTGGTCTCGCTGTCTCCTATTTGCCAATCTGTTTTCGCCACCAGTCTTGCCATCTCTGATTCCGGTTCCCCATCGATGGTAGACTGATAACCGAAGACCTGCTGCGTCAGGCGAGCATTGATGAAAAAAAGGGGAGCAAGAGGAAGGGATCCTAAGGAGCCCGTGCGGGCTGCAGAGACTCATTAGGATCTGTGCTTCTTGCAGATGGATTCGAGTCGGTGCTTCTGTTGAACAAATCTTGTTAGCTGGTGTCTGCTGCAAACTACCTCGATCCCGCCCTCACTAGTACCCCCAGTCCATCTCACCCCAAGCTGTCCTTCGTCCTATTTCGCATTCTAAAGCATCTACACTTCTTCTAACCCACTCAACCAGCGTAATCCCTTTTTCGAACATTTCCTGCCACCTGCGATCTCATTATTTTTCTCTGTATTTTGCAATGTCTTTGTTTGTCGTAGAATGTTTGATCCTCTGGTCAGAATATTTCATCCCTTTTCAGTTTTAGGTTTTAGATTCTTGACATGGGTTCTGGGGTGAGTTGTATGAGTGAGCTTAGTCCTGCGCCAGCCACTAAGCAAGGCGTCCACTTTAGTGGACCGCCTTGCTTAGTAGCTGGCGCAGGACTAAGCTGACTCATGCAACTGGACCCTGGTCTTGATTCAGAACTTTACGACTTGGAGTCGTTAGGTCCAGAGTCACACAGTCCAGCACACATACTTTCTGGGCTCGACCCGAGCATGAGTCGTTCGCTGCAGCCTTTTCTTGATCCAGCCCTTCTAGCCACACTGCCCCTTTTCATCATTTCCAGCCGGTTCGATCTTCGTGGTCCATTTCGCGATTTCCGCTCTCCGTTGTGACGTGTCCTTTGTTGCTCCGATCTCTCTGACCATACCAGATAGTCCTGCCATTTCCTCATCCCTGTGACCTACAGCATCCGTCTTCATGATATTCCGCAGCTTACAGGCTATTATGAAGATCCAAGCTTGTTGCAGATGGTCTTACACTTCTTGTACATCGTGGTATAACAGATAGTCTTCGATGCCTGCATTGCGTTAAATCCCAGAAACTATCCCAACTACCTACCTGACTGACTGACTAACTACTTTGTAGCTAAGTGCATTGCAACTAACTAACTAACTACAATGCAACTAACTACATTGCAACTAACTAACTAACTAACGTCCTGGGACCTTCATCACTTGCATCGTCCTGCAAGAAGCTGTATCATTCTTTCTCTTTTGGCATCGGCCCCTCCCTTCCCTCCATCAATCTCCCCACCACCACCACCACCTCCCCCCCCCCCACCCTCCATCCACCCTACCTCCTCGTTCCCAATCACCCGCCCTTTTCTATTTCATTACATTCATCTTCATCCCGACGACGGATCTGAACAGTCACTAGGTTTAAATACAAACGACTTCCGTTGACTGAGGCGTGCGCACGATGTAAATGAGGCGGGGTCGTACAAGCAAGAGGCGTAGATTCTAATGAGCCCCTGCATCCTGCAGGGGTTCATGAGAAGCCATGCCTCTTACGGATCGGAGTTTGGATGGGGATTTGGGGCGTTCAAGCTTCGATCTTCGTCCCTCTCGCGGGACGGGGCCGGGTTTGACCTCTACAAAAGTTAGCATCCCGCCACTCTCTGAAAAGTTGTCATCTCCTCCCCACCCCCGCCCCTTTCACCCCTACCCCACCCACCCTCTGTTCTCCCACCCCTCCACTAGCTTGCCACGATTCCGGACGGGGCTGCAGTCTTCAAAGTTCCACAGCCAAAACCTTTCATTTGCAGGAGGCACGGATTGCCATAAAACTTTGGCAGGATGATTTCTAGGCCTACCAGCAAAATAAAATCATATTATTATCGTGAGTCGTTTCAGCGAGGCACAGATTGTAATGAACCACTGCAGAGTGATCTCTACCAGCAGGAAACGTAGAGTATCGTGAGCGGCCCCTGCAGCATGCTGCAGGGGCTCATGATACTCTATGTTTCCTTGCTGGTCGAGATCCTCCTCGCACTTCATCAGCATTTCTGTGCAGCTCGTGCTAGTCGGATTTGCGGAAAGTTGAGTCTTTTATCCCAAATTTCGTCCCGTTCATTTCTAGTTCTGCGACGGTCTGTAGACGTAGGAAGTCTGGCGATTTAGGCTGCGAGTTCTGAGGGTCCCTCCGCCTCTCCTCCCGTGGCCTGAGGAGAGTTTAGAGCACGCATTCCAACACGTCCCACCGGTGGCAGGGGGGGCTTTGGCCAGAACTTGGAAATCTCACCGTGGCAGGACGTCTCCTGGTATAGTCTTCAGGCTGTTCGTGAAGGTACTTTGTGGACACGAGCCTTTACAGAGAAGAGCCCACCGGAGAAAGAAACACGCTTAGAAAAGACAATTACATTTGTGTTGTAACTGTCTTTTCTAAGCGTGTTTCTTTCTCCGTTGGTTTCTTCTCTGCATTTTACACCCTTGGCAGTCACCTTTTTGGTCTTTTTTTTTTTTTTAATGAATTCTTACGCATTTATTTAGCTGAGTTTCTTTGTTAATTCATTAAGGTAAACTGAACAATATTATTCTCCCACTGGCTTGCGGAGATAAATGCGGTTCACGGTGTGTGTCGATGTCAAGTGTTTATCTGTTCCGTTGATTATCGAAGAACGCTTGTCTTCTTTGATGGTGGACAGAACAGATAAATACTGCCCATTGATACGCATCGTGAAAACGCAGTTCTCAACCAAAGCCTAGGCAATTTTCTTGCGAAAGTATTCTATTAGTTCAACTCTAATTTGCTCGTTAATGATTGTATTTTCATCTTTCCAACATATGCTTTATTTGATATCGATTGTTGAGCTCTTTCCCGGAATTTGCTTAATATTCCGGAGATAGCCCCACCGCCTTTCTTGTTTATCCTAATAATATTATGCAGACATGCATTTTGTAAAGCTTGCTCCCACGTGACGTGATTACGTCATTTCTGGTCAGATGTCGGGACCTTAACTCATTTCAGTGAGACGTGCTACATCCGGAAAATCCGTCAGCACAGAAGAAGGGGTGACCTCATGTTTGTTTTATTCTTTCTTTTTTCTTTCCTTCTTTCCTTTGTTTATTCTGTATTTGATTTGATTTATAATTAGTCGATTCTTTGATACTGGCTTTCTGAGAATTTCGAATCTTTCTGTCGACAGTCTGTGATACACGCTCTCCTTATTTATTTATTGTTTAATTTGAATTTTTATGTAGTTATTTATTTTCAATTATAAAAGATAGGGTGCAGATAAAATTTACCCAACAATCTTTCGCTTGTCATTTAAAAGTCGGCTTTACGAAACATAGGCAGGGCCAGCAGCACATTTTAGAAATCTTTGTGACTACGCATTGCGATACCGAAAGACGACATAATTCTGTCGCAGCGCAAAACCCGTCTGGCTAGCAGAGTCTAATTGAGGGTGATCCTGTCTCAAAGCGTCTTTAGGCAAAAGGCCATCTGCCCGACGTTGGCCGTAGTCGGCCCGCGCTCGTCCGTGCGCAAGTCTAGTACGGCCGGCGTCGTTCCGAGGACCTTTTGCGTGCTTGGAAAGCACAAGTTGACATCAAACAGACTGCTGGCCAAAGTCACAGGGGATATGCTGCTCTGATACGTGATCTGTCTCTGGCGTCTTCGGACCGCATACATCCCTAATGGGCGCGGGTCCTCAGCCGATACAGGGGAACCTGTTTTAAGCGGCCACCTTTGTTTTGGCAAGAAAAGGAGTCTTAAAATATAGGTGCTGTCAGAAAAGAAGTCTTGAAAGGCAGGAAAGTGTCACCTGTCATTAATGACCGTCATTTAGGTGGCTGCGGCTTTTCTCTCTCAAGAGAAATATTGAAAAAAAACGGACTTAACCCATTCAGTCCTGACGCACGACAGCACGAGATGGGTCGACCATGATAATTCAAGGGTAGTGCCAGATTCGCTTGGCGCATGTCGGCGTCAAGCGAATCTGGCACTGCCCTTGAATTATCATAGCCGATCCATCTCCTGCAACTGGTGCACAGTCAATAGATGACGCCTCCAAAATTTGGAAAATACGGCCGTCGGGCTGAATGAGTTAAGAGACCGGTGCTCCGTCAAGAGAGGCCTTGTAAGGCAAAAGGCGTCGTGAAAGGCCATCATTCGGGTGACTGTGTACAGCTTCTCTTTCAAGAGACGTTTTGAAGGGCAAAACGTGCCACCTGTCATGATGGTCTTTCATGACAGGTAATCTCTCTCTCGAGGGAGGTAGCGCAAAACAGGTTCTGCTGTAAAAAGCCTCTTGCTGACTGTATGCGCCATTTGTTGCTGCCTCAGTACACGACGGGTCGTGTGTCCTTTGGTTTGCATTAGCTATTACATTTTTGGTGCCAAGTGTGGATCCATCTTCCGCGACTTGCGTAGCAAACGGTTTTAAAATGTGACACATTTCGACTTTGGCAGTGAAAGGGTTATGTTCTATCAATATGATACGGGGATTAATTTAAGAATATTTGTTCAGCGAGCTTGATCGGCACACATTCTTTGCTGTCTGCTTTGACCAGGCGACGGGTCTGCTCATGCCTGTGAATATTTATGTGTGCATTTCTTTATTTCTGTATTTCTTTCTTTATATATTTATTGATTTATTTATTTCAGTCAATTGAAATCTCTTGTCGACTCCTCTCACTGCGTCAGTTTCGCGTTGAAAGTGAAAGAGACAGTCTGTTTTCTTGTCCCCCATCAGAATACAAGATGTCGGTGGAAGATGCGCTGCATCGCAATCTGAATGACTAATTAATACGGACACTAGTCCAATCGCCTTCCATCTGCAAGTGGCCTAGATTCTCATGAGCCCCTGCAACAGCAGGGGCTCATGATAGATCTAGGCTCTTGCTGATAGAGATGGGCCATTTACATTCTCAACTTCAGAGAGAAAACCGGGGTTATAATGTTCGTCTGAATGGATGAAGTAGGACGCTATTGATTTTTTTGTATAGGGAGACGGGCGTTTAGGGCGCATATGAATATTTTCTTCAGGAAATCGAAAGTCAACATGCCTGCTTTGGTGCTGTTCTTGGGTTTGGACGTTTGGTGGAGTCGTCTAACGGCAAGGAGACTGTATGCCGGCCTCCTGGTGCCTTTTTAGTGCGCTCTATATTTATTCTTTAAAATAAAATTTCATTGATTTATGGATTCATTGATAACTAGCGCTTATAGCGTGGCAGGAGATGGTTCCGCTCACATGCTGGAGTAGAAAAAATGCATTTGCAGGATGAGTGTCAATGCACAATATTTATTTCTTCTGTAAGTCTCTGTAAAACAAGATAAATCAGTCTTGTCATGCAGTGACTAGAAGAAATATAAATTCTGTTAGAACTGTGTGCATTGGTTTGCATCCTGAAAAAGCTTCTATTTTTCTTTCTTTCTTTTTTTTTTTTTTTTTTTTTTTCTTTTTTACCGTAGCCTATGGTTCCACTAACCGCAGTGAAAGCTCAAGAAAGTGCGCTGGCATCAGTCAGGCACTGCAATTGTATTATCTCGAATGGTTATACGTTTTTCGAGACCTTTTTTTTTAACATATCGGAGTCTATCCACTATTTTCCTTACCTTAACACATTCTATTGCAGAACCGAAATCACCATATTTTGAAGTTGCCCTCTGAAGGACTGTATTACAATTCCAGAGACAGATCGACGGCATGGTATTTCAAGGGTGGTGCCAGAATAGATTGGCGCCTATGGGCGCCAAGCTATTATGGCCTCACCACCCTTGAGCTATCATCAGTGCTTGATCCATGTCTTGCTGTGGTCTGAAAGAATGACTGAATGAGTTAACACATTCCGGCGAGATGTGCTGCATACGGACACTCGGCATAAAGCCGCTTACCCGTCAGTATGCGGCACGTCTCAAAAGAGTTTGACAAACAAGAAACAGAAAACTACCCCACTGAGTCTTTGCTTCACTAGGTTAGCTCCTGGCCCAAAGCCCAGAACTCTCCGAACCGGCTTTTGGATGCTCTCTCCGGCGTTGCCTCCCTTCTATTGATAATCCGCGCAAGGAAAATCACGTTCAGTGGGAATTTCGTTCACAAAACCGCCGTTGTTGTTGCTGGGTTTTATTCTTCTAAGCAGTGATTCGTTAATCGTTTGCAATAAGTGTTCACATATTTTTCTACTCAGATCTCACGGTGGTTTGTTTGTTTGTTTGTTTGTTTGTTTGTTTGTTTGTTTGTTTGTGTGTTCAGTTCAATCATTCGCATGCTCGCATATACTTTTGTTCGTTTGTTTGTCGCTCTGTTTTTTTCTTTCGTGCGTTCTTTCGGTTGGTCAGTCGTTCTTTCGTACGTTTGTTTGTTTTGTGTGTGTGTGTGTGTGTGTGTGTGTGTGTGTGTGTGTGTGTGTGTGTGTGTGTGTGTGTGTGTGTGTGTGTGTGTGTGTGTGTGTGTGTGTGCCGTGTGTGTGTGTGGCAGTGTGTGTGTGGCAGTGTGTGTGTGTGTAACAGTGTGTGTGTGTAACACTTAGGTTTCTCTTTTTTGTTTCGTTGCAGATGACATATTTGTTCGGAAGACGATTAGAGAGACTTAGAACGACCAAGCAACTTCGTTTCGTTTCGGTCCTACGATACGAAACTGGGTGCGTGAATCGTGAATTGTTGCTGCAGCGATGGTTGGTCAACAGTGGAGGCTGAGCAGCCACCATAGCCTGAGACCAGTATACAAACTGCGGACGCATCGCTGTTTCCGGTGCCGTCCTACTGACATTGGCGGCATTGCGGTTATGATCACTTTGAAGACGTGTGCAGAGGCAAAGAAGTACTTCAACATTCTTTGAAACGTAAGTACACTTGATGTATGATTTTGGTGGCCATTTTTTATTGTTCGCAACATCAGTGTCAGTGTACCCGACAAAAAAAAAGAAATTGCTAAATTGATTATTTATTTATTTATTTATTTGTTTTTGTTTGTTTGTTTGTGTTTGTTAGTTTGTTTGTTTGTTTGTTTGTTGTGAGTTCATTTTCATCCGCAACTGACATGTTTAACTCATTGTGTCCCAGGTACGAAATACCCACATTTTTGAGTTGTCCTCTGAGGACTGCATTACAATTTAGGAGACAGATCGACCATGATAGTTAAAGGGTGGTGCCAGAAGGCAAGCTATTCTGGCACTACCCTTGAACTATCAGGGTCGAGCCATATCTTGCTGTGATGTGTCGGGACTGAATGAGTACACATATTTATCATTTTTTAATTCAGAAGAAATAAATATTTTACCCCTTTGGCTGTCGGTAGCGGTTTTTGTCGCGATGACTCCTGCAGGAATCATCGCGACAAAACCGCTACCGACAGCCAAAGGGTTGAACATACAAGCTGAATAAGCTGAAACGACTTTATAATGGGGCGGTCCGTGCCGCAGTGGTGAGGCGCCTGCCACCACTCCAATGCTAAAGGTGCGAGGTTCGATACCGGGTTAAGTGTTCCGGCATCAGACTTTTCTATTCTAGTAAGTGTCACCGTTAATCATAGTTCCGGCGGACCGTCGGGGGTTCTTTCTCCGGGTCCGGCTCTTCCTCCCCCACGACTTTGGTATCAATTTCAGCCCACTTATCAAATTTGTAATATAAAACGATTTGATTTTCCAAAACCTTCAGTACCTCACTCGCTTAGCATCACGTGAATGTTCTGTGTTGATGTACAGTGTGTGTATGAATGCGCATGATTCACGTGAGCGTGCTTGTTGGGTTCAGTTCGCGGCGGCACTTTGAGCCGATATTCAATTGGGTAAAGCGCCTATTTAATGCGCTGATTTATTTTATTTTATAATAGTCTGTGATTGCGTTCTTTGCAGTGTCCGGTCTGGCATCAGGGCGAACCGCCAAGTCAAGCCAACGGACAAAAGAGGCCGGCATGGCAGCCGTCGGGCGTGAAAGGTAAGGACGTTTCCAATTTTTTCATTGTAAATTTGCATCAGCCCCGACACACATTAGAACAATATAGGGCTCCACCAGGATAGTTCGAGGGAGGTGCCAGATTAGCTTGATGCCCCTAGACCTGTCATTTCACAATAAAAATAAGGACGTAGAGGCGCCGGCCAAGCTATTCTGGCACCCCGGCCTTGAACTAGCGTGGGCGATCTGTCTCTTCAACTATAGAGAAGTCTGTGGCACAAGACAACTCCCAACTTTGATGATTTCATTAAATACTTTTGCACTGAGCGTGTTGCTAGAAACCAGACTAAATGGCTGGTTGTTTTAGTCGGCTGGTAGTTGTTGGCCGCTGGTTGGTCGGTTCAGTGGTTCCGCCTTTGGTTGCATGCGTAGTTGTTTAATACGTGCATTGGAAGTATTTTATATTGCCAAAATGCACACACGCACACACTGTGTATTTCGTGTTGCATGCTACACTAACAACTGAATGCAATATTCTAGCATTTAAATGCCCACAATTATTTTGTTCTTTAAACATAGGTATTTATCAACATGTGGGTTTTTTGTTTGTTTGTTTGTTATTTTTTTTTAAGTTTTATTCAGTTGTGCATGCGTTTGTAATAGAACACACACGCGACACTGCGTAACAGAAAAAGATTAGATAGACTTTGGTAACAACATACTTCATATCTGCTTACTTTAGCAGATCGTCAAGTTGTTGACACCCCCACCCCCTCCCCCCACTCGGCCCTACCCCCTCCCTCTGTCTCTGACACACACACACACACACACACACACACACACACACACACACACACACACACACACACACACACACTCACACACCATAGTACACGCGTACTGAGACGCTTGCACTCATTTTAGTGCACATAACCCTTTCAGTGCCAGTCGTGCTCGGTGTTTCTGCAGTCTTTGTAAATTCAAGACCCGGAACTTGATATGGATTGAAAAGTGGTGTCAGCAAGAGGCATAGATCCTCATGAGCCCCCCCCCCCCCCCCCCCCCGCGGCAACTGCGGGGGCTCATCAGGATCTATGCCTCTTGTAGTTGGGTGGTGTTCAAATTTTCTCGACACCGAGTGGGTTAAATATACGCCCTCATTAAGCACCGGAGGCCAGTCTTCCGCCACCAGCCTCACTTCCAGGGTGTAATGCTACAATTCGGAATCAGCCTCACGGCTATTTAGTTTCAGAATAGATCTGCAAGCTTTTTCAAGCGCTCAACTACAATTGTGCTCTGAGCCGCACCACACGAAACACAAAGTCGGTCATCTGAGACATATAGTTGCGGGAGATGGATTGCAGGCCCCAAGACTGAAAAATAATGTCAGCCTCAATGACACGGTCGATCCATCCTCCACAATCCTATCAGTAAGATTGACGCTGGAGGTCAAGGGGTTATGCAAATGTCTACTTCAGCAGGTTAGTGACGTTGGCCCGTGGCTGTACTTCAACGGTGCCTTTGTTCCAGGCACAACCACTTCAAACACTCTTGTGAGATGGCCTTAGCAGCCTGCTCAACGTTAGAACGCGACAACCAGCTTCGAAGTGACATTATTGCCGCATTTCTTGTCCAAAGCCACATTTGATGGAATCGTTGCACAAGAATTGTTTTCTTCAAGTGTAAATTGTAGGTTTAGTTCTGACACAATAAAAAAAAAAGTTGAAGACGTGATGGAATCGAACATGATAGCTCAAGGGTGGTATCTGAGAATCGGTTGCCTCTTGTAAGCCCTGTCAAAAGCCGCCGCATGCCGTGAAATGGGCAATTATGCGTTTCCGTAGGAAACGCTATAATTGCTTATTGCACGGTACGTGAGCGGCTTTAAGCTGACATCAGTGGTATTCAAGCAATGCGCGATCAACTATAACATTTCTATAAGCACTGTTTCGCCGTATATGACGGGCTTTAAACTAACATGGTCTTCGAGTTGCCTAAATGCTGAATTCAGTTTTCAGTTTAAAAATTCATGTTATAAGAATGCACAACGACATGAAATATTAAATATGTCCCTATGACGCACAATGCCGCTGGAGTGTAAGCGGCACAAACATCACGTACAAGAATCAAGTTGACATATACGACTACAACCCAAATGTTTACCAATATTACGCCGTACTTATGGTGCACCACGCCAATACTCCAAAGTCAGTCCTGCCAGGAAGCAAGGGCGGCGGAGATCAAAGAGCGCGAGCGTCGCACGTGCCCCTCCTGGCGGTGCTAGCCACGTGACGGCTTCCGTAGGGGAGTCTCGAGTGCGCTTGGACGGACTCAACTACGGTAGTCCAAGGAAACATACGGTGTGCTGGAGTATGTGATTTTGGACCTTACGGACTTAAGCCAGCAAATAACATACGTATGCTCATAATGTTGCTGATGAAAATTCACAACGCGCATCAGTTGACCTCTTAGTTTGCTCGTTGGCCAACGTTGGAAAGCGGATTCCAATCGGCAGAAAACATAACTGTGACTGTACATCAGTGTCACCGTTTTTTCGTTTGTGTGTGTGTCTGTGCGTGTGCGTGTGTGTGTGTGTGTGTGTGTGTGTGTGTGTGTGTGTGTGTGTGTGTGTGTGTGTGTGTGTGTGTGTGTGTGTTGTGTTGTGCTGTGTTGTGTTGTGTTGTCAGTGTTGTGTTGTGGTGTGATGTCGTGTGTGTGTGTGTGTGTGTGTGTGTGTGTGTGTGTGTGTGTGTGTGTGTGTGTGTGTGTGTGTGTGTGTGTGTGTGTGTGTGTGTGTGTGTGTGTGTGTGTGTGTGTGTGTGTGTGTGTGTGTGTGTGTGTGTGTGTGTGTGTGTGTGTGTCCCCCTTGTACACTATAAGTTATTGGTAGCAGGGGCCCTACACGGACCCTTGTGGGCCTTCGGCCTTCGGGGTACAATGGTTCCTTTGACCTCCCGAAGGCCTACAAAGGTCCGTGCAGCAAGCCCTTGCTACCGATAACGTATTTGTTTTCATTCCACCACAATTTTGGTAAAAGAAATCGAGAAGAAATCTTCCGACGTGGATCACGCCAGACATGACTGACGTCAAAGGAATATACATTTATATACTTATAGACTTATTACGTAATTTAAAATGTCATGACGTTGCCATTTCCAGTAGTGTGCTTGTTGTTTCGAAGAACACTAAGTAACTTTTTACTTTAAAACGTTTTGGTGATCTTTTATAGAACAAAACTCGCATCCAAGATGCGTCACAAAGAGCGCTACAAAAAGTCTGCCATTTTTCGCTACAAGGATTTTTGTAACTCAGTCTATGATGTGGTACAGTTTGCGCTAAAGGGATTGGTATTGTGACATAGCGATGAAAACAATATGTTTTACATTTCTGAAGCTTATTTCTCGGCGCATGAAATACACCTGCTTTTTTATTTTAGAAAAATGTACATTTGTATACTTACATTTCGTTTTATAGTTGGAGGAGCAGTTGGTGCCCGTTCTACACTGATTGTCTCAGCGGCAGCGAATCGAGGGAGACAACCAGTGTGGCCCATTCATCATGATTGTTGCGTGACTGAAGAGGGCCCTTAGGGAAAGTGCTCCAGACCCTTGATTTCACAATGCCACTTAAGGTCTTATCCACGGCCATCTCTGAGAACTGTTCTCCCATAGGAAAGCGAAAGACATCAAGTGCATTTTTGTGAAAAGCGAGAATTTCATTGCGTTGCAATGAAAATCTCGCTTTTCGCAAAAAATCGACTTACTGTCTTTTGCCTTTGAGGAGCGGTATAAGCATTGTTACGCTTTATCCCACGGTGTTCTCTTTTCTTGGCGTGTTGTGATTCTCTGTGTGATGGCCTACGATACAGTTGTAAGTTACGTGAGCGCGAAGTGCTAAACGTGCCAGCCCACGACAGTGAACAGGAGAGCGGATGTTCAGCAAGGGGGAGTTTCATGGCTTTTTTTTTTTTTTTTGACACCACCCGACCCCAGCGCAACTCAAGACAAATTACATATCGGCGCTTGCGTGCGCACGCAAGCGCGGCACACACACACACACACACACACACACACACACACACACACACACACACACACACACACACACACACAGACCCAAATAATCAAAAAGAAAATTACTTATTGAATCACCATTAACCCATAACATCTTGAGGCTAAATTTTTTTAAATAATTTTCGTATTTTGTCCTATGAAGGCAACATTACAGATTAGAAGACAGATCATTTTAGTTCAAGGGTGATGCCAGCCTGAGGCGCCAAGCTATTCTCAAATTCAATTCAAATTCAAAACAACTTTATTTATCCCTTAAAGGGCAATTACATTCGTGTGTACGGGGGAACAATCAAATAAAAGTAATTCAATAAACATTAATTAATATCAGGACATTCTACTATCCCAATTGTACCTGATATTAATGTGCTAAATCTGTAAGACTGAAAATACCAAGATTAAGACTAAGATTAAGACCTTTTAAAACTCTAAACTAATACAATTACTAAAACATTATTTAAAACTTAAAGAGCATTATTAATGACATTGTCAGCGAACACATTAACGTCTTGCATTCCACTTACACCCTCTACAACTGTCCATCCTGGCCAGCGATACTCACGCGATGAAACAGCTGTATAAAACACACACACACACACACACACACACACACACACACACACACACACACACACACACACACACACACGTGTGTGCGCGCGCGCGCACACACACACACACACACACATACTTTTAACAGCTGTGTAGATTTACAAAATATGAGAGTCGGACAGAAACAGGAATGAAAGACAGTTTCCTGTGGTTGGTTTTACATGATGGTTGTCTGTATCGGCGGCCAGACGGGAGCCTTCCGGGATGCTATTCTGGCATCGCCCTTGAACTAAATGGTCTATCTGTCTCAGTTCTAATCTGTAATGTTGCCTTCATATTCTGGCACCATCCTGGAACTATCATGGTCAAATTTATTTTCAAGAAGAAGTGTATCAATCAACTCCAAATAGAGAACACTCCTGGTGCACTTTTGACTACACTAAGATCCACATGTGCCTATCGGCCATCTGCAGAACATCTGGGGCCCGCTGCATGATTTAGCATAGTCCTGCGCCAGCCACTAAACAAGGTGCTCCGCTTATAAGCTCACTCATGCAACTGAGCCATGGGTAGGAATTCTTTTTAGTTGAAATGGAGACGATACAAGGGAAAACATGTTTTAGATTGAGTGATAACACCGCCTGTTTTGTTTTCATCAAACGAAAATGGGACATTGATCAGACTGACGCCATTTTGTTTTTTCCGCCTGTCTCCCCTATCTCTGTCGCGTCATGCAATAGCGGTATAGAGCACCGGTGGCCGTGACTCGCACGGGGTTTAACCTATTTATCCCCAACGCGCTGTGCTTGGTCGACCATGATAATTCAAGGGTAGTGCCAAATTAGCTTGGCGCCATCAGGCGCCAAGCTAAACTGGCACTTACCTTAAATTATCATGGTCGATCCATCTCAGACCTGCACCTGCGTCCATGATTTGGGACTAATGCTGCCGTGGGGTTACATGGGTTAATTTCAAAATCTTTGGAAGTAAAAGTGGCTGGTCGTTACCAACATGACGCACAAATCAGATTAGGCTGTTGCCGCGTGGAAAAATGGTAGTTCCAAGTACAGCGACCTTTGTTTGTCGGACTTAGTTGCCTGCTCGGGGTTAAAACCCAAATAACTAACTAACCTTTGTTTGTCGGAATATCCTGAAAAGAGTTTGAAAAATATGTCTTGGAAACATGATCGAATCCTCTTCATTAATTATTCATTCCATTATTGGTTTTGTTCAATAAAACCTGTTCTCGTTCACCTCACAACAGATATATTTCCTAATGAATTCACCGCATTAGTTATGCATAGTTTCCCCCACAGTGCCCGCGTCCCTCGTGATTTGCACAAGCTTGACCTGCACGTGAGACTGGCGCATGAGGTCTCAAGGCCAGACGAAAGAGGGGCTTACTTCCTCTGTCCTTCCAGCGGCTCTCTGCCTCGGGAAGCTTTCCTCGGCATATATTTTTCAAGAGGCGTGGATTCTCATGGGCCTCCTGCAGCTGCAGGGGCTTATGAGAATCTGTGCCTCTTTCTCCACTGATTTGACGAGTTTGTCAGTTAGTCAGTCCAAACCATTCATGATAAAATGATAAATTATGAAATGCCTGGCTCTACTTTGACTCAGATTAGTGAAGACCCTTTAGAGCCTTCACTGATCTGAGGAAAAGTAGAACCATGCATTTTTAACACCATTTTATCAAACAGGGAGGGGGATGGGGGCGGCGGCTACGGGTGGGGGGAGGGTGGTGGTTGTGGTGAGGGAGGGTTGGGGGGGGGGGGCATCGTCGGCCAAGCTGACGTCTGCTTCCTCCATATTGTCAGTGACCCCCTGACCCTTCAGTTTTGTTTCACCCAGGGCCGGCCATTTCCGTCGCTTGGGGAGTATCAGACGGTGCGGGTGTCAAGTCCGTGACTTTCTGCCCACACTGGTTGTTTCCTTCGATTCCGGCTGCCGCTGCCGCGGGTAGCGGTAGCGAATCGAGGGAGACATGAACCAAAATGTACTTGTTGTGCTGCAATCGGTCTGGTATTAATCGGATGAGGGGAGTAGACACAATGACGATTTACGCATCCATTCAGTACCTGTGACTTTAGGGTGAGCTTGCGTACAGACAAATAGTTTTCGCTTTCAACCATTACCTTTTCTTTTACCCCTTTCTTTGTATCGGCACTACCCGGTGCACGTCAACGCATCAACGTCCGTGAGAACCCGACTCTTAAAGAGAAGAACTTGAGAAGAAGATATACTGTCACGCTTGCGTTCCTTGAGCGTTAATACTCAGTGAATAGAGTGTTTTCTCTTCACGCCGGTGACCTCAAATTAAATGTCACCTCTACAGCTCAACTAGTATTTCATAAATGCAAGAGAAGAACATAAAATCCCTTAGAAAAGAAAAAAAGCGCTTAGAATGGATAAGTATCACGCAATTCATTAAATTTTCGAAAATCCAATAAATGGTGGTACTTGTCTCTGCCCTTTTTTTAAAATGGGCATACAGACAGAATGATACAATGCCGGCGCTTCTCTTTTTTTCTCCCTACTTCATTTTAACTCAGAGTCATTTCAGCCCGACGGCCGTATTTCCCAAATTTGGGGAGGTGTCATCTAATGACTATGCAGCAGTTGCAGGAGATGGATCGACCATGATAATTTAAGGGCAGTGTCAGATTAGCTTGGCGCCGATATGCGCCAAGCTAATCTGGCACTACCCTTAAATTATCATGGTCGACCATCTCCTGCTGTAGTGCGTCAGGGCTGAATGGGTTATAGCGAAAAGTGCAACTCTAAACGCAATAGTTTATATTTTGGTGAACACAAAAGTCTCATGGTGGGGGCCGCCGGGATACGGCAAGAATAAGCCACATGTACAATTTGTCGGTCTTTCTCAAAGGAAGAGTCATCGGGGCGGGGCATCAGTCTGTGTAACTTGACTCGAAATGGCTGAGCAGTATTGACCATGGCAGCTCAGTGACTGATCAAGCACTACCCTTAGCTAAAGTAATTGATTCTCGATTGTCGCGTATTTTGTACTTTATCTGAAACAAAGTTCTTAATTAACCTTTTAGTCAAGAGGTTAACAGCTTGTAGAGCGGTCAGTATTTTGTCACAAGTGCCCATGCACGCGACTCATGAACGCGTGCCGGCGACCGCGTGCAATTAGCATATTGAATTATTTGTCCTTAGGCCGAGCTTTTGGTCACGCGCCAGTATTAGTAATAACTGTCAGAGTGAATTATGGTACTAAGGCTTGGTGTGACGGGTTCAGCCAGTCCAGGCAGTTGAAAATGTTTTTGTTTCTACTGCTTGCTTTTCTGTTTGGTTCGTAGGCCAGAAGAGACATGATTATGGAAATACTGAACGTCCATGATTATCTTAACCTATTTGACTCCACGGCAGTATTCCTCAAATCTTGGAGGCGTCACTGATCTCAACGACCAGTGTCCAGTTTCAGGAGATGGATCGACCATGATAATTCAAGGGTGGTGCCAGATTGGCTGATGGCGCCAAGCCAATCTGGCACCACCCTTGGATTATCATGGTCGATCCATCTCCTGCTATAATGCGACGGGGCTAAATGGGTTAATGTTCTTGATTTCATGACTCCTGGTGTGCAGAATCAGTGTCGCCGGCTCAATCTAGTCAGTTTGAAATGTTGCTTGTTTCTCCTGCTCGTCTTTTGTTTTTGGGTTTGTAATAATTAATAAATTATTTATTATAAATATTGAAAGTCTGTTCAGAAGTAATTACCTTCTAGGTTGCCGGACTCCCGGCTGGTGTACAAAATGAATGTCAGTCGTATTGACGCGGTCGTCACCGAGATGGGCATTTATGGTGACATTGCAGTGTTGAATATTTAATCCTGGCATGCATGCGCCGCGTGGTCTCCGTTGTTTTTGTTTCTTAGCCGGCGCCGGGCACCTATACTCTCCGTGATAAGACCTTGAATACACAACTAGAATGCTTCTCCAGTGTTAACCATTAGCTCACACTGTTTCTCCACCACTGATCGAGAGAGACAACCAGTGTGTCATTTGCAGTAAACTGAGTTTCCACTGACTCGAGCAACTTTTATAGTTTTCTGTTGCACTAAGTCGGCCTAGTAATTTGAGGAGACTGATGCCCCGGGCAAGTCAACCGTACTAGTAGGCCTGCAAGAGACATAGATTCACATGCGCCCCTGCAACTGCAGGGTCTCATGTCAATCTAGGTCTCTTGCCAAGGGTTCATGTGAATCTGTGTCTCTTGTAGATAGAAAGGCCCGCGTTGGATGAAAAGCTGGGACTGTGCAGTGAAACAACTGCGTCAGTTTCATCGGCGGCGATGCTGTGATTTGGTGTGGGATTAATGAAAGGGAGGAAACCGCTTTTTATCCTGCGCGACTTTCACCCGGGATGCAAACACAAGTTGTGGGTGCTTGTTGGGGAAAAACACAGGAAGATCAGGGGTCACTTGCATGAGCGAGCTTAGTCCTGCGTCAGCCACAAAGCAAGGTGCGCCGCTACGCTATAGTGGCGCACCTTGCTTAGTGGCTGGCGCAGGACTAAGCTCGCTCATGCAACTGACTCCAGTTGTATTTTTGTTTTTATCGGTCGACAAAGCTTTAGTTTATTCATTCATTCATTCATTCATTCAGTGGTTGCCTTGTTTCTTGTTTGTTTATCTATTTATTTAGCTTTTAAAAACCAGCCTTCTACTGTAGATGGAAACTTACTTTGGTCATAAGTGACTGACCATCTCACGCACCCCCCCCCCCCCCACCCCCCCACCCCGACCCTCCCCCTTTCCTGCCTTCTTTTTTCACATGCGATAGCAAAAGTGAACTTATATATGGATTAGGTCAGTGGTCGTCTGTCTGTCATCCATCTGTTGTCCGTGGTACACTTTAACGCTGGCATTTCCTTTGAGAGAGTGTTCAAGCCTTAGACTTGAAACTTGGCCCAGTGATACTTTGTGGCAAGATCTTTGACTTTGTAAACATACCAATTTAAGTGATCTCTTTAAAAGTCAAGGTTACAGAGGGTCAATGAATAGGTAAAAAGTATTGCCATATTTTGGAGAAAAAAGGTGTTTTCACAAATGTTCTTTTCACTTTGAATGCCATACTTCAAACATATACACTGCGCGCCATGAAAAACAAGACAAAGATTTGCCGGTACTCGATATTTTGCAAACATCTAAATATTTTTTTTAATCTGATTTCGTCACATTAAAATATTTTTGTCCTCTTTACAGCATTCTCAGTTGCATTTTTTTTTCCATTGTATAGTCTTTACGCTATGACCCGGTAACGTTACCTACCCCCAAAATCACAAATCGCAAGAGGGGTGATTTCTGTGTGCTGCGTTGTTTTAGCACACATCTCAACCGCTTTGGCCATACACTCTAAAAAGCGGATAACACCATTTTAAACTGCGTTCATTTTTGTTGAAAACCTGAAAATTGGGAATCATTTCATAAGAAAACTTGTTTGGTTTTTTTTGTTTGTTTGTTTGTTTGTTTTTTGCGTGGCCTTTTCCACACGTTCACTCTTGAAAACATCGGGCATGTAAGATTCAGCCGCGAATACCTCGCATCTGAGGGCACTCAGCCTAGTTTTGTCTGCACTTCAGTGTAGCCAGAATAATCATTTTCTATTCAGCTGCAACAAGAAAATAGGATTTTGAGTGAAAAATGGGGATGTCGTTGTCACAGGTGCGCACCTACCCTCCAAATGTAAAACTGATTGCTTTGATTATTGCTGGGGGTCTGTTTACGTCAGTGTGTGTGTGTGTGTGTGTGTGTGTGTGTGTGTGTGTGTGTGTGTGTGTGTGTGTGTGTGTGTGTGTGTGTGTGTGTGTGTGTGCTTGCATGCGTGCGTGTTTATTTGTTTTCTGTTTGTTTTGTTTTGTTTTTCTGTTTTCTCATTATTTAACGATGTGAATGTGTGTGTGTGTGTGTATGTGTGTGTGTGTGTGTGTGTGTGTGTGTGTGTGTGTGTGTGTGTGTGTGTGTGTGTGTGTGTGTGTGTGTTGGTTTATGATTCAGTACATGTGTATTTTAAGGATTAGCTTTTGTAAACAAAAAAGGATTGTTTGTTTGTTTTGTTTGTAAGTAAATTTCGGCCCTGAACACCAGAAAAGTCCAATAAATGAAAAGCAAAACTTGTTTGTGTAAACAGTGTTTACTGACACAAAAATACAACAGCTGCAAATCATAGATCATGGCTTAAATAAAGATTTTATACAGAGCACTGATGTCAAAAGACAATAGCATCAAGAACAAACAAACACACACACACACACACACACACACAGACAAACACACACACACACACACAAAACTGAAAGACACTAGGGGGGTTAACACACAGACTTCCCGAACCCCCCCCCCACACACACACACACACACACACACACACACACAACTCTCCCCCTCCCCCCCCCCCCTCACACACACACACAGTCACTTATCGAGACTACAGACAAAACAAACAAACAACAGAAAACAAAGCACACACACACTGGTGTAGACCACCAGCAAGTAATCAAAACAATCAGTTTTACATTTGGAGGCTAGGCGCGCACCTGTGACAGCTGAATGGAAAATGATGATTCTTCTGGATACAAGTCAGCAGACAAAATTAGGCTGAGTGTCCTCAGATGCGAGGCATTCGCGGCTGAATCTTACATGTCCGATATTTTTGAGAGTGAACGTGTGGGAAAGGTCACGCAAAAAAAAGTTTTCTGATGAAATGACTCCCAAACTTCGGGTTTTCAAGAAAAATGATCGCAGTTTAAAATGGTGTTATCCGCTTTTAGAGCCTTGTCTGGCCAAACATGAGATGTGTGCTAAAATAACGCAGCACACAGAGAAATGTCCCTCTTGCGATTTTTTATGTAGGGGCAGGTAACTTTACCGGGTCATAGCGTAAAGACTACACAATGGACAAAAATGCAGCTGACAGTGCTGTAAAGAGGACTAAAAATACTTTAATATGACGAAAACAGATTTTCAAAATGTTAAGCCATTTTCAAAGTATCGACCGGCAAATCTGTATCTTTTTTATGGCGCGCTGTGTACCTGATGATAAGACTTTGCATACTAAACCGGGTGACCCTTCTCAAACGGTAAGGGTCAAGGGTCACAACACAAAGGGTCATTTGAAATGAGCAAATCAAATTCGTGGAAAATATGTATAGGTCTACACGTTGACAACACAGACGACTTCACAGATGCATGGCCATTAATTGTTGACGTTTTAACACTGTCACATATAAGTCACCTGTCAGAAAGGTTAAGGTCACTGACAGTGAAGGTCACAGAAGATAAATGATAAATGATGCGTGATAAGTCATGCACGTGAGCCACGTGGGCCGGTTTTGCCGTTCAAGTCTTGTTTCTCCATGCCGGGATCCGCCCACAAAGGTATTCTGGCAGCTGCGCGCCATATATCGCACTACGTGAAGGACCGAACTGAGAGAAATGCTTGACCCTTGGCTGCAAATTGCACATCCGAGTGCACACAATAATAAACCTTGAAATGGCTGTGCATTGTTCTGGGTCGACTCTCCAACAAAAGCCAAATGCTAGTACCGGACAACACCATAGGACCGATCAGGACAAACAACGTTGACAAAAGACTGCTGTGTAAACTACATTTGTGTTTGTGTGCTGGCCTGTGACTTTGGGTTTTACGGCCTTCGGCTGTAAAGCCAAAGTCGCAAGCCACATACAATGATATTGGGGAGGGCAAACCTAAAACACAGGTTGAGTTTCTGATATATCAGTAATACTGAAAATTGTTTACTTTGGCGCCGTGTTGCTTTGCAGTTTGTCAAAAGGGGAATAAATAAATAACTTTTAACAAAAGGCAATGAAAGGGTGAATAAAATGGTCAGAGAAAAATGGAACGAAAAAAGGAAGGGGGGGGGGGGGGGTCACTGTTTGAACCTATAGGTACACGAGGTACACAAGGAGCACGCAGTCCAGCACGGCGTTGGAATCCTACGCATGATAATGGCTGTGCTGCGTTTATGAATTTACACCGAAGGTGCACCAACGAAAAGTGAGGCGCTTTAACCCATATCATACTGAGGCTAAAAGCTCCATATTTGTACACTGCCATATGCAAGCTACATTATAGTACTTAAATATAAGGATATAGACCAATGGCTTTAGTTCAAGGGTGGTGCCAGAATAGCTTGGCGCCTAAAGGCGCCAAGCTATTCTGGCACTACCCTTGAACTGTTTTAGTCAAACTTATTTCACCCACTGGTGTATTCCGAATGATAAGGGTTAACCATGCTTAGTCGCATTATTTGTTGTCCGTAATCTGCGTCGGCAAAATAAAATCAGGCCGCACATGTGTACCAGAATGTTTCTGCCAACGGCAGACGCGGGCGGCGACAAAATTCATTGACTGGTTTTCCCACACAGGAGAGGTTGACAGGAAGTCCGCTGAGCGCCCTCTCGCGACAGCAAAGAGCAAAAGACAAACCCCTTGAGTTCAAGTTCTCGCCCTGTAAAGCAGGTCACTGGATCACGCAAGCCTCCTGTGACCCCACACTAAAACACAAGTGGCTTCCGCTCTTCAGTACTACAGGTTACCATTACCAGTCACAACAATGCGGCCGCACGTACACATCTTACTGTGGGCGTTATGTTCAGCCATCGGCGTGGCAATTCTGTTTAGTTCAGTTCAGTCAGATCGGCGTGTATATTCATTGACATCCACTTTGTGCCAGGCAAGAGCAATCTAAATAAATAACTGAAGCAACATCAGCCCAGTCAGCAAAGGTGCTCGGGCCCACTGCGGCCGTCGTAGGTGACCCGAAGACTGTCGTTTTCCTACTGGGGAATAGGCCCAAAACAGGCCCGGATGAGATAAGTAAGACTGAGCCGTGGGAGGGGAGTCTGGAGGGCAGGGACGGGTCGGCGATGTCTGCTGGTCAAAAAATCACACGACGTGTCACTGTATTTAAACGTGTTTAATAAGAGGGGAAAACAAGGCTGCTTGATTTTGAGTCGGCGATTTCCGCTCAACGTGACCCTACTTATGCCGTAAAAAAATAAATAAAAAAAAATAAAAATAAAAAAAAAATACAGTAAACTTTGGATATAACAAATCGCTTAGAGATTCGAATCTTTTTTGTTGTTATATATTGTTATAAGCGAAGACATTTGTATAGATATAGTGCTGTTGGGACCTCTGGAAAAAAAAAGTTTGTATATCCGACGTTTGATATATCCGACTTTGTTATTAGCGAAATCGACTGTACCGTCATGTGTATGTTATACGCGAAGGAATGTGCATAGAAATAATGCTGTTGGGACCTATGAGGGGGGGAAAAGTGTTTATATCCGAGTTCTGGGCCCTCTACCGCAACCAACTACGACTCCTCGAACGCTTCCACCAGCGCTGCCTGCGTACCATCCTCAGCATTCACTGGAGTGACTATGTCACCAACGTCGAGGTCCTTGAACAGGCGGAAACTGTGAGCATCGAGGCTTTGCTGCTGCGGACACAGCTTCGCTGGGCGGGGCACGTCTCCAGAATGGAGGATCATCGCCTACCCAAGATCACTCTGTTCGGCGAGCTCGCCACTGGACACCGAGACAGAGGGGCACCAAAAAAGAGATACAAAGACGGTCTCATGAAGTCACTTAGTGCCTGCCAAATCGACCACCGCCAGTGGTCTTCGCTTGCTGCGGACCGTGACACCTGGCGCTCCACCATTTACAAGGCAGCCGTCTCCTTTGAAGACTCTCGCAGAGCTAACCTTAAGGACAAGAGGCTCAGGAGAAAAAACAGAGTTGTCATAACTCAGAACCCTGACCAGACCTTCCCCTGCAGCCACTGCGGTCGAACCTGCCTGTCCCGGATTGGCCTCCGCAGCCACGAACATGCTTCCAGACGACGTGGGCAAGCCCTATAGAATCTTCGTTCGCGAAGTCAAGCCAAGAGAGAGAGCAAAGTCGGCTGCACCGTGATGTGAGCTGTGCATGTTCCGGCATAAGAGAAGAAATGTGTATAGAAATATTGATGTTGGGACCTCTAAAATAAAATGTTGATATATCCGACATTTTTTATATCCGACTTTTGTTACTAATATCCGACCTTGTTATTAGCCAAGTCGCCTGTACTGACTATACATGTGTACAGTGCAGGGGAAGATTCTGCACACTCAGCTAAAAGGACTATTCAGATCTACTCAGATGCATGTTTTCACAGTATTACCATGAACGTAACTCTCTCACTTCTTGTGCCGGTCTGGCTGCGGGAACTGACTTTGTGAATAGGCCGACTGTGACTGCATGCGCCAACCTGATCAGGCACAGCCCTAGAGCTGTAACGGCTTTCGACTCATCTCCCTATCAACCTGAACTGACGATGTGCTTGGCAGACAAGTTCTACTTGAAAGTATCAGAATTCTGTAGGAAATAGAGATACGATGGCTGTGGCTCTCAAAAGGGAGGTAATGGTGTTTTCTCTGGGGGTGTGGGTGGTGCATTCTCTACCGTGCGTTGCGCCATAATGATAACATGATAACAGGCTTTGAACAAACAGAACCAAGCAGATAAACGGCGCACACGCCAACATCACAGGCATACCACAAAGCAGACTGGTTTGTCTGCATATATATATATACATATTTTATATATATATTATTTTTTTTTTTTTTTAGGGGTGGGGGGGGGGGGGAGGGAGGGTGTCGGGCCTCAATAGGACTCGGGAAGCTGACGTCATCACGCCAGTCGTGGCGGCCATCTTGTGAGGATACGGGACTAAGCGCTCATATTGAAATCACTGGGGTTTTTTTTTTTTTCATGTCGGGAAAGTCCTAACGTACCGTATTAAGCAATAACAGCAAGTCTTGCCATCACTGTAGGAAACCCGCTCACCAACATCTGTTTTTGTTGGTTTCCAAGAGGAAAAAAAATGAAGAAAAACGTGTTGAAACACTATTTCGCTACTATCTCATGACTATGGTATCCTCTTAAGATGGCGGCTGACGCGCCGACGCTGCTAGGCAACGCGGGAAACTTCCCGAACCCTATTATCGGACATTTATAAAAATTAAAAAAAAGCAGCTCCGATGCACAAAATGCACATAATATGACCTTATGCTGTTCGCCAGTTGTAACAATCCGTCGTAGCTTCTTTTTGTGCAGATTTTACAAGTTGCAGGGCATAGGCTGCGGTTGAGATTTTTTTTTTTTTTTCATATTTTTTAACTCGCGTGTCGATTTTCAGTATCGACCCTCTCTTTTGTTCCTTGATCAACACAGGGAGCACCGACACAGATTGTCTCCCTCGATTCGCTACCGCTGATCAGTTCATTCAAGGCGCCCCGCATCAATAGCGGCGGAAGTGTCGTATAGCGTTGCCGACGGCAACGCTATACGACACTTCCGCCGCTATTGATGCGGGGCGCCTGGAATGAGATATCGGATCGAAGGAGACAGCCACTGTGGACACTTAGGAGTGCAGACTGTAATAATACACTATCGTGATTATGAGGTGTGATCAAAAAGTAATACGAATACCTTTATTGTCCCAAGATGGTAAATTTGTTTGCAGCAATTTTTTTTGTAAAACAGTTGTAAGAACAATAAATGTGAACATAAAACAAATACATTTGACTGACTAGAACACACCGACCGATTACAGTGAGTATGTGCACGTATATAACATCACAACCATCTGTAATGCTATATCCACCTAGAAAGAAAACGTTCTTAGAAATTAAATGAGACGACACTGCCTTATACCACGCGCACAACACACACGCACGCACACACGCAAACGGCAACACACGCGCGCGCACGCACACACACACACACACACACACACACACACACACACACACACACACACTTACTTGCGTATCACATGACATTGCAAATGCATAGACCTGAGGCTGACATCTTGACCGTCCTTCAAATGATGCCAGGACTCTAGGTCTATGCCATGCGGGTATCATTGAGAAGACGGGGAGGTGATGGCGCGAAAGAAAGACGTCTGCGATTTGTTTTGCACGTCACAGTTCCGTATCTACTGGAGGAAGACAACAAGGCATATTCTTCGGATAAAATATGAGTATCATCAGATACAATGGGGAAGGCTTTGTTAAGCATCTGCTTCTCATACAAAGAAGAAAGGCAGGGCTGCTGAACACCAGTAGTTTGCTACTGATGATGATAATGCGCTGGAGCTTAGTCTTATCTTTTAGGATTATGTTCCCAAACCAACAGACACATGAGAAGGTGAGTGCACTTTGAATAAAAGACTGATAAAAGAGAGATAAAACAGAGTTGTCAACATTAAACTTACGCAGCTTCCTCAAAAGATACAGGCGCTGTTGGCCTTTCTTGTGCAAAACATCACACTGACTGTCCCATTTAAGTTTGTCATCAATGGTGGTTCCAAGGTATTTGTACTGGGTCACCTTTTCCACTATTTCATCAAAAATGACAGTGTCTGACTGCGTTTGATGGTTTTTCCTGAAGTCCATGCACATATCTCTTGTTTTGGAACCCCCACCCGGGTCTGCCCTGGGGGACTTGGGTGGGGTTAACTACTTTTTAGTTCCCAGGGTCACCCTGGTGGGTTTTCCCCTCTATTCTGGGGCATGTGTTTCTGTCTACCCTTGGTCCATTCACCTGTATTTTCCTTGTTTAAACTCTCCACACTGTCTGCGCTGCCTATAGCTCTTGATATTGGATGTGTGTTGCTAAATGGTCATAGGTTTATTTAGTGTATTAGACCGGCTGGCGACATATATTCAATATTCTGTTTAGGTTTTTTTTTCACAAGCAGTGCAGGCACGTCCTGAAAAGTCTTGTTGCTGTCGGGGCGTTAAGCAATGTGCAACCATCTTGTTTTGGAAGCATCATTTGATGCACAGAAAGAAGTCACGGCACCAGTTCACAAAATCCTGCACGACTGGACCTTGACTGGTTTCGTCATCATAGAGCAGGCTCAACAGAACAGAATCGTCTGAGAACTTAATGAAATGCCTGTCACTGTGTGCACTCCTGCATTCATCTGTGTACAATATAAATAAGAGTGGTGAAAGCACACAGCCTTGCAGAGAGCCTGTAGAAACCGATCTAACAGTAGACAATGTCCCGTTTACCCGAACTCTTTGCGGTCTACACATGAGGAAGTCTAGGATCCACAAGGCCAAACTGTTATTCAGCTTAAAATCAGTGGTAAGTTTCCTGAAGAGCAAGTGTGGTTGGAGCGTGTTAAACGCGGGGGCACTCAGATCCTGGAATAAAATTCTAGCATGAGTTTTACCCTTCTCAAGGTGAGTGTGGATAAGGTTCAAGAGCGTTAACGTGGCATCCTCGACCCCTCTTCCAGGCCTGTACGCGAACTGCAGAGGGTCCAAGAAATGTGCTGTACAGTACACAAGGGCCGTAGCGATACCGTCAGACTAATGTTTCAAAGGATTTCATCACGAGAGATGTCAACACAATAGGCCGAAAATCGTTAAGTACAGAAGTGCGGGTCTTTTTAGAAATTGGGACAACTATGTACATTTTCAACATGGTGGGAACCCTTTGCAGTTCGAGAGAGGCTTGAAAGATGGTATGGAAGATGTCAGAGAGCTGCGAGGCACAGTAGCTCAAAACGTGGCCAGAGATGCCATCAGGGCCAGCACTCTTCGAGTCCTTGTGTATGTACGTTCAAAAACTTTACACATATCCTCCTTGCTGATTTGGACGGTTTTATCTAACCTTGAGGAAGCTTTGATGTTATCAGTCACAGAACTAAAGTCAAGGGTGTCAAAGCGACAGTAAAATGTATTCAGTTTCTCCGCAAAGTCACCATCGTTACCACCTAAAGGCGTCAATCGAGTGGAGGTTCTGCTCTTACTCTGAATGTCAGTCATTGTTTTGATACCCTGCCAAGTAGCTCTCAAATCCCTTGTCTTAAATTTCGTTTCTATTTTGTTTTTGTAATTGTCCTTAGCGTTACGTATTTCAGACCGCACAACTCTCTGAATCTGTTTTCTCTCTGCAGGACCAGACTCAAAGTGAGCCCTTTTCGTGTCATTAAGAGCTTGCTTAACACTTTTTGAGACCCAATGTTTTTGGCATACACCTTGCACTTCCTAACAGGTACAACTGTATCGACACAAAAAGAGACATAACTTGTCACCACATCTGTCAACACATCCAGACTCTCACAAGACTCACGGAACAGGTCCCAGTGCGTACAGTCTAGACGGCCCTGGGTGTAGCAATGCTGTCCATGTTCCATACCTTAATCGCTGCAGAGGTTTGACCCGTTTAAGCAGACGTTTGTAAATAGGCACTAAATGTACTGTATTGTGATCTGAGACACCTATTTGAGGTTTGGCGAAAGACTTGTATGCACTGGGAAATCTGCCAATAGCAGAGGTCAAGGGTCCTCTGAAAACGTGTGGCGCACGTCAGTGACGTACTGACAGTAAGTGGGCAGGGCTCTCTTTAGAACACACTGGTTAAAATCACCATGGATAAATTTAGGAGCGTCGAGTGAAATTCCTCGCGCTGGGACCATATGGCGTTGAAGCGCGTCCCCTGGATGGTGGATAGGGGGTCCCTCGCGAGAGGAGTGCACCGAATGAAATAAGGTGCCGTGAACAACATGGTCTAAGGGAAGGTGACCCCGACAGAAAACCCCTGGTCCTCCTAGTAAGGGGGTTGGGCGTGGGGGTAGCTTCCCCACCCTGCAAATAAGGAAATAGCTACAAAAACGCCGACGAAAAGACAAACAGCAATTTCTTTCCTGGAGGAGGAAGGTTCTTCTACCAGAAGATTTATGACGTCCTGTGGTGAAAGCCGGAAGTCTTCGGAAGCCACAGGACCGAGCCGCCTCTCTCTATCCAGGGACACAACCATGGGCACATGGAATGTCAAGACCATGTACCAGAGCGGCAAGGCCGCCCAGATAGCAGCGGAAATGCAAAAGTACAACCTTTCCCTGCTAGGTATCAGTGAAGCCAGATGGACGCAGTCTGGCCAGAAAAGGCTGTTAAGTGGGGAAATGATTCTGTATTCAGGTCATGAAGAGGAGAATGCCCCCCATACAGAAGGAGTAGCATTCATGCTGTCACCAGTGGCACAGAGAGCGCTGATGGGCTGGGAACCCCTTGGGCCAAGAATTAGCAGCCTTTATAACCAAGAAGAAGATCAAGCTGAACGTCATCCAGTGTTATGCGCCCACTAATGACAGTGACGAGGAAGAGAAACAAGAGTTCTATGACCGACTCCAGAGTGCTGAGGACAAATGTGCGGAGCGAGACATCACCATCGTCATGGGCGATTTTTATGCCCAAATAGGGGAGGACAACACCGGATACGAAGAGGTGATGGGGAGACAGGGACTAGGGGAGATGAGTGAGAACGGGAAGAGGTTTGTAGACTTTTGTGCTCTAAACCGACTTGTCATTGGAGGCAGCATCTTCTCACACAGAAGAATACATAAAGCAACTTGGGTCTCACCTGACCATACTACGATGATTAGCAAGAAATTTAGAAGATCCCTTCAAGATGTTCGAGTGAGGAGGGGAGCAGATGTCGCCTCAGACCACCATCTGCTTACCTTAAGCATAAAGCTCAAGTTAAAGAAAAGCCGCACAGAGACAACAAGAAGACAGCGCTATAATGTAGGCATCCTGAGAGAAACTGGAGTGAGAGAAGAGTTCAAACTGGTGCTGTCCAACCGGTTTCAAGCGCTACAGGAACTAGTAAATGAAGAGGAGGCGGTCACCACAGAGCAGCTGTGGAAGGCAGTTAGAGAGGCGCTGAACTCAACTTGCAAAGACACTGTAGGGTTCAGGAAACACCATCACAAGGACTGGCTGTCGGCACAGACCTTGAAGAAGATAGAAGTGAGGAAGCAGAAGAAAGCGGCAGTTGTCAACAACAGTCGCACGAGAGCAGCCAAAGCAAGGGCACAGGAGGAATACTCGGAAGCCAACCGCGAGATGAAGAGGAGTATCAGGGCAGACAAGAGGGCCTACACAGACAGCAGATGCAGAAAAGGCAGCAGGCAGCGGCTACATGAAACAGCTCTACGACATTACCAGAAGATTGTCGGGCAAGTATGGCCATACAGAAAGACCAGTAAAAGACAAAGAAGGCAAGCCTATTGCAGACAGAGCAGACCAACTCGACAGATGGGCCGAGTATTTTGAAGAGTTACTGAATAGACCCAGCCCACCCGACCCCCGAGACATCGAGCCAGCAGAGACCGACCTATCCATCAGCTGTGACAGACCCAGCCGGGAAGAGATCAGAAGAGCAGTGGCAATTTTGAAGAAAGGCAAAGCAGCAGGGCCAGATGGCATCTCAGCGGAGTCTCTGAAAGCAGACCTAGAGACAACAGTAGAGATGCTGTGCCCACTGTTTGGAAAGATCTGGGAAGAGGAGGTGATGCCGGCTGACTGGAAGGAGGGGTACCTAATCAAGCTTCCCAAGAAAGGCGACCTCAGCAAGTGTTCCAACTAGAGGAATCACCTTGCTGTCAGTACCAGGAAAGGTCTTCAACAGGATCATCCTGGAGAGAATGAAGAGCTCCGTTGACCCCCAGCTGAGAGACCAGCAAGCAGGATTCAGGAAAAACCGATCATGTACAGACCAGATCGCCACTCTCCGCATCATCGTGGAACAGTCTCTGGAGTGGAGCTCCCCGCTGTACGTCAACTTTGTGGATTACGAGAAAGCATTTGACAGCGTGGACC
This sequence comes from Semisulcospira habei, assembly GCA_036245525.1. Lineage (NCBI taxonomy): Eukaryota > Metazoa > Mollusca > Gastropoda > Semisulcospiridae > Semisulcospira > Semisulcospira habei. The sequence continues at coordinate 97,512,548 of BTPG01000007.1, read as the reverse complement.
GAGAGACTCTGTGGAAACTCCTACGACACTACGGTGTACCCACAAAGCTCGTCCGCCTGATCAAGAGTAGCTACGATGGCATGACATGTCGCGTGATCCACGAAGGGCAGTTCACCAGGGAGCTCCAGGTCAGAACCGGTGTCAGGCAGGGGTGTTTGCTGTCTCCGTTCCTCTTCCTACTGGCCATAGACTGGGTCGTGAAGAGGACCACAGAGCACAGACGAAGTGGAATACAGTGGACACTGTGGACACAGCTTGACGACCTCGATTTTGCAGACGACTTGGCTTTACTGTCCCACACTCATCAACAAATGCAGGACAAGACCACGAGGCTTGCTGACATCTCGTCCCAAGTGGGCCTCACCATTCACAAACAGAAAACAAAGACAATGAGGCTGAACGCAACCAGGGAAGAACCAGTCTTGCTTGCTGGCACCCCGTTGGAGGAGGTGGAGTCCTTCACCTATCTCGGGAGCATCATAGACAAAAAAGGCGGCACTGATGCAGATGTCAGAGCACAAATTGGTAAAGCCAGAGCAGCCTTTCTCCAGTTGAAAAAAGTGTGGAGTTCCAGAGAGCTGTCACAACACACCAAAGTCCGGATTTTCAACTCCAACGTAAAAGCAGTTCTCCTATATGGAGCAGAGACTTGGAGATTGACAAAAACCACAGTCAACAGAGTACAGATCTTCATAAACAGTTGCCTTAGAAGAATTTTGAAAATCCACTGACCAGAGAAGATCATCAACGTCAGACTCTGGGAGAGAACAGAGCAGATAACAGCAGAGAATGAAATTGGGTGAAGAAGATGGGGATGGATTGTTCACAGTCTGAGAAAGCCAGCTTCCAGTATCACTAGGCAGGCATTGTCATGGAACCCCCAGGGAAAGAGGAAAAGAGGCAGGCCGAGAAACACCTGGCGTCGAGACCTCCAAGCAGACATCAAGAGACTGGGAACCACCTGGAGTAAAATCGAAGGAGAAGCACAGGACAGGAGTCGCTCGAGGTCTCTCGTCGACGGCCTATACCCGGGGAGGGGTGACAGGCGTAAGTAAGTAAGTAAGTAAGTCGAGTGAAATTGCATCCAATGTCTGCGTTACATCGAAGATGTGTTAAGCTGCCCGTTCCGTGTTAGCCCTGGGGTGAATCAGTGTAAACTACCGTCACAAATATTTGTGGAAATTCACGGGGGAGGTACAAGGGCCGTAGCGACACCGTCAGAAGCTCGATATCCCGGGTGCATAGTTGTTCACGTACTATGGTAGTTTTACACCATCGCTCATTGACGTAGAGACACACACACCCTCCTCTGTCCTTCCCGGTAGTCTGTTTGTCACGATCAAGCCTGATAGGGCAACCAAAGCCCGCAACAAAAGTCTCTTGGTCTGTTACAGAGCTATCGAACCACGTTTCGGTAAATGCTATCAGACAGGCGTCACATTTGCACGCAGAATGTCACATTTGCACGCAACTCTTCCATCTTTAAGCCTTTCAGTGAACGTGTGATGTCACTGTCTTACACCACTCTTTCTCCCTCGCTTGCGTACTGGTTTAGTGTCGTTGGGCAGCAATTCGGGTGGAAACATGATGTGAGAAATAATGTCAGTGATGATAGTTTGCCGTAAAACCGAAACCGTTGGCCCAACTGATTTACTTGATATTTTCACATTTTGTTATAGCGTTATGCACAGTTTCAGCTACTTCCAGCAAGATTTAAAGGCCGGGGATGTGGAATTCTGATGGTCAGGGTCGGACCCGCTGTGAATTTACGGCTTTTACTAAGGTTGTCCTTGATGCGAGAAAACTCGGCTTTGCCAAGCTCTTTTTTCAGTTATGGGAAGAACAAAAAGTCGCATTGGTCAAGGCAAGGATTGTATGATGGTTGAGGAAGAACACGAATGTTTTGCTCCTATGTGTAGGACACAGTGACATTGGCTTTATGGTCACTGGCATTATCAAGGAAAAACAAGGTGTTCTGGCCATTGAGAGTTCGCCGCTGCTCATGAACAGACTTCAACACTGTTCTTTTGGAAAAAGAATTTCTGTCAGGATATTTTACATTGACTGCGCGCCCCACTGGTAAAATACGAACATTGACAAATACCTCTAAATTTTTTAATAACAAAAATAGAGAAAATGTTGCCGTCAATTCTGAAAATCTTACAAAAGTGCCCCTAGTCTCTCCTCAAATGAGGCCAACCACTCCTGATTGGACTGTTTGCTGGGGATGCCGTTGTAGGACAAACAAGTATCGCTTTCAGTGCTGACATCACTGGCTCGTTGAGGCCATTTATGCTAAACGTTTTGAGTAGTTAATCTAAGCAATCAACTTTCTGTTGCACCTTGGCCCCTGTCAAGAAATGGGGTATCCTTACTGCAGATAGTTTTTGGAGGTCGGGTCATTGCGCCCTATCCTTTGAACTGTTTCAAGAGAAAGATCGGAAGTTTAAGATATTTCTCAAAATATACTGACTTCCATTAAAAACGCGAAAAGTGTCTGTAAGTGTATCCGCAAACAAAGAGCCATCCTGACAGCAAAGCAAAAATATTTTATTTGTTGCGGCTTACTTCAGATGTTCAGCCTACTGTCTGAGCTACCTTGACACAAAAATTGGATGAGTTATCGCCCATGACTACCTTGGAGGACACAGGGTTTCATTAGTGGTGAAAATAAGCAAAACTGGACACACTCTGTGAAGCACGTTTTCTGTGATTTGTTTTAACACACAAGTTGTGTGGATTGCTTATGATGTTATTAACTGCCTCAAATGAAATTTGACTCGAAAAATTCATTAGAGAACCAGAACTTCCGGTGCACATAATTTTCTTAATAAATCTTATTTGATTTATTGTGAATTACTTTCAAACCATTTTTTATGCGCCAGTGCCTGATGCAGAGATTTAAAAAAAATAAAATAAAATAAAAATTAAAAAAAAACACCCATATCCATTTGATCAGGTAAATATAAAAATAAAGAACCTAAAAATAAAGAACTTTTTGATTTTCATGTTTGTAGGTCATGTTGATTATTTAGGTGCCTTTGACAAACGAAAAGTAGGTCAAGACCAAACAGGCCTGATTTTCATGCACACGGACCTTAGTGACACTGCACATTGGTTGGCTTTCAGCTGTGTCCTCTGCAGATGCTCCCCCATTTCACTTTCAATATCCTGTGATGGTAGTGTCACTGATGACGTCATATCTCATCGATGTGCGATTTTTAAGACTAAACATTCTATTTCCACACGACATAACAAACTCTTCATAACATTTTCTAATTTTCTAATAAATGACGTCAAAATAACCCGGATTAAAGCATATTTACAAAGAAAAGCGCTTTGGTGAAAAAAATCGCGTTTCTTTTGTTGATCAGTATAAAATATAGGCGTAGTTTCCTGTCAGTGTGTAAATAAAGAGCAAGCTTTGCTCCTTCCCGGCTGAAATTCGTTAGTCAGATGAGTACTCGTCCTCAAATTCCTCTCTTTCATAGTTAAACTGCACAATCCAATTGCAGTCATTCCCAGACAATGCACAAGTGTCATATAATTTTTTTTTTTAATTTTAAAAATAAAAATTTAAAATTGGTTTGGATTTTGACAGGACTGCCTCAAAGTTTCACTCTTTCAAAAATGTAGAAATAGATGTATTACATTGGAGCGTCCACTGTTTTCAAGCACAGCTGTTTACATCACTTTTTCAATGACGTCACACAGCGGCATGGCTGAAATTTATTTTTATACTAATTTTATTGTGACTTACAAATGGCGACCCAGCTATCATTACTTTCTGATCATACCTCGTACAATACACCATTGCCTGTGAAAATACACAGGCTGCCGGCCGTCACACTGGTTACCTCCCTCGATCCGCTACGCATGCCGCGTAGCGGATCGAGGGAGTTACTGAACCAGTGTGACTGAAGCGCCGGTGCACAACACATCTATAATTTGACGTAGGCTGTTCAATGGTTTGTAATAATTACAGCGAGGCTGTTTTTTTCACGTGTTGTTGTTACATGCTACACGGTGGGGGTGCCGGCGGCAGACTATGCCGTGCCCTCAGACATGTTCTGTATGGACCTCTGTTGCTTCAATGACGCCAACATCTGACTGACTGAGTCAGCAGTACTGCCAGTGGACCGACCGCCCATTAGCTGCCGCAAAACGGACATGCGGTTGCTCTTTCATTTCTGAAAGAAACCCGTTATTAACAACCCCGCAATGTACTGAAAATGTCAAGAAATTTATATTCTGGTAATCAGTTCGAAACGGTTGAAAATATAAAATCAGAATGAATACATGAAATTTTAAAATGAGATAAGAATATGACTCAAATAGCCAGACTTCCGAGACTGAACACGACTAGGGATTGGTCGTGTGCTGGTCTGTGATTTTGGACCTTACCTGGCTGTAAAGTCCAAAATCACAGACCAGCACACATGTGAGGTCATCATCATAACCGGATTAAAATTTAATCCCAGCTCTCCTCCGTGACAATCTGAGATCATTCGTGCACAGCCGCTGCGACCAACGCAAGATGGCGGCCTACCGCTGAGTCATCAGGCTCACGCGGTTAATCTCCCTACATTACGAGCAATTCAATCAAGTTCACCGGTCCCGTCCTCGGGGCCGCCGAACATGTTTATGAGTCGAGCATGGCCAGCCGCTTTTGTGTTGTAGCTGGGTATCATCTGTTTTTCTAGCAGATTATGATCTAGTCCATTTACATCTATGATCTGTATTGTTCGTGCATACAAGGCTAGGGTTTAGTTCAGCATGGGCCGGATGGTGCTGACTGAAAAGAGGGTGGCCGGAGGGGTGGGGGTGCACCACACGCAGACAACACTGCAAAGACAGGCAATGACTCATTGGCTATCCGTTTTCATCCATGAAAAGATAACGTCTTTGTGAAGCGGAAAGTTTTGCTGAGTTGTCTCTCTTTCTCACGCGGCATTGAGTCGGTTACTTAAAATCAGGTTATTGACTATCCTAGAGCTAACACAGTCGATCCATGGTCGATATATATGTCTTCCGCTGTTAGCTATTTCACTTGAAAGTGAACAAAGTTATGCCGGAAAAGACAGTGTCCGCATGGGATGGAGGATTGTGTTTTGTTGTCAGGATCTTACAACACGAACAACAGGACATTGCCCTGCAATATCGAGCTGTCGCGATCCAATAGATTTCCTACGGTTAACTCATTCGAGACGTGCCGCATCCGGATGCGGCACGTCTCAAATGAGTAAACTGAACACTGAGCAGTAAAATATTATGAGCATTAATGTCTCCCCAAGTTGCTTTATTTTCTCAGTATCGGCCTTATCACAGGCGTTATGTGTGACCGTAGTGCACTGCCCTTTCGGCTATCACAGTCTGTCTCCTGATGACATATCCTGAATCTGAGGATAGAAATGGGCCGATCCTTGGCGGCACGATGCATATAGTTTCATGACCCTCTGGGGCTCATGAGAATCTATGGTTCGTGCAGGTAGGTAACACTTAACGAGCGATTTACAAACTGAGAATTGTGCATCGCGAATGGGGTATTAACGGTAACGCGATGAGACACTGAATTATTTATAAATATAAACAGCTCGGCGCTGGGTTTTTTTTTTAATGATATATTCCAATTACATCTTTAATATTATATTACTTTTTTTAGTTATCAAACTTTCTATCGTTTGCATAGTTTTTCCGTCGCTTAAGGCTTTCGAATATATGATTAGGATCGGAGTTTCGAGAATAATTAACCAGGTCGAAATAAAACAAAAGGTAATCAACAAATGAAGACAAAAGAATTTATGTAAATATACTTGAAACACGTGGCTGCTTATTCGTCATGTCACAGTGTCTGTTGTCGGTTTGTTTGTTTTTTAATTTGGTTTTTGGTTTAGTTTAGTTGTTTTTTGGTGGTTCTTATTTTTTCATATCAGAGAATTGCGTCTATCATCATATTTTCTGATTAAATTGCGACACTGCCTCGTATTATGGCAAACCCTGATACAGAATGCGGTTTGCATCGCTCTCATTATTTATCGAATTTCACTAACTGCAGTTACAAGAACGGGCGAGCCGCTCTTTTGTTCCGGTATCAGCGCGGCAAGCAAAAAAAAAAAAAAAAAAAAAAAAAAAAAAAACCTTGATAAAAACCACACTGGTTGTTTCCCTCGATTCGCTACCAGCGGTAGCGCAAATCGAGGGAGGCAACCAGTGGGGGTACGACACAGTATATAGGACGTGCAAAAAAATGCCGGCGTGAAGTGAAGGGCTTGTCAGTCACTTAGAATCAGTGAGTCATGATTGAAAGGTTGGGTCGAAACATCCGCAGGTCGTTCCCCGATATATCGTCTGACATGGACAAAGACGGGTTTCCCACTTTTTTACAGTCCTACTGTGCGTGACTATTTTTTTTACGAATTTAATTGATCTGCTAATCGATTCTCTCTCTCTCTCTCTCTCTCTCTCTCTCTCTCTCTCTCTCTCTCTCTCTCTCTCTCTCTCTCTCTCTCTCTCTCTCTCTCTCTCTCTCTCTCTCTCTCTCTCTCTCTCTCTCTCTCTCTGTGATATTTTAACTCCCGTAAAATGCATGTATTTTATGCTGTTCTGTAGTTTTAGTCTTTCTAGCTTGGAGGCGTATGGTCCAAAATCACAGACTGGCACATGTTTGTTTTGCAATGGTTATTATTAAATATTATCCCTTTAAGCGCCATGGGCGCATTTCCCGAATTTCAGAAGTGTTACTTAACGACTATGTACCACTTGCAGGAGGTGGATTGATCATGATAATTCAAGAGTAGTGCCAGATTAGCTTGCAATGGCAATCTCCTGCTGTAGGGTGTTGGCATTAAAAGGGTTATTATTGTGCTCCTTTTGTCACCGAATCACTCATTTCATGAATTTGTGTCAGATCAAACAAGTTTACTTTGAGTCGTGCGGAATAGTGGTGTTTTTATTCAGACATGTCACTACGGTTTAAATCAGTTTGCTTTCATTTTTTACTGTAATTGCGCATCTTTATCTCATTCGCGGCCAGCCGCATCCGGATGCGCGGCATAAGCCGCGCATCCGGATGCGGCTGGCCGCGAAAGAGTCAAAGTAATTTACCTCACGGCGGGCTTTACTAGAATTAGCCGATACGACGGGTTCTCAATGCCGCTGTTATGCATCAACTAAGACTTATATCACGTTGTTTTCATAATCTATGTAGGCACATGTGACATGTTTTCTACTGCCCCTGCTACCAATCGGTGAAACTTTCCTCAGTTGAAGAAGAGCAGAACGACATTCATGAACCCCGTTTGTCCTGCATCACCGAAAAGACTCGACATTTTAAGTGCATTTATAACTGAAAAAGATGCTGCGAAATATTACCCATTTATTGTTTTTAGCAGGTCGCTCTAAAAGAATAGCCAAGAACAAAAGAAACGCGCATTGGAAGGAAGAGCACAAAACAGTTTAGTCAGCTGTTTTATGCCGCCTCGAACTTTCAAAGCGTGTGTCTTTCAGTTTTTTCTTACTCAATTATTTGCATTTTTACACTATTGGCGGTCACCACACTTTCGCAGCTATCGATGCGGGACGCCTTGACTAAGTTCACAAATCATTGTCAAAGTCAGTCATCACAGATGTTATGCGGTGTACATGAAATTGACACTGACTGGGACAAAGCCGAGTCGTCAGTTTCTTTCAGCCACACCCAATCAAATGCAAGAAGCATAGATTCACATTAGCCCCAACGACCGCAGGGGCTCATGAGAATCCATGCCGCTTGACGGCTTGTCAGGCACAGGTCGAGAAGACGTCAAGGGTTTCACCTTGTAACTGACGGTACTGACCACGCCTTATCAGTGTCGGGTTTTGTTTCTAGTGTGTTGCAGTTTCGCATCCTCTCTCGCTGACTTGACAATTAACATAATTAATGAGTCGCGCGCAGCTGGCGCGTAACCCTCTCGTCACAAGAGCTGAGTGTTGGTGGTATTGCCTGTACACGTGAATCCAAGGGGGGAGTAACTGTTGACTAAACTTGACGATGACAGCTGCGCCGCTGAGTCACTGACTGTGAGACAAGTACCATGATCCGGGGAGTGCTTTGAAATCACTCATGTGGAACGGCGGTGACTTTTACGGCGCTTTAGTGTTTAGTGCCAGCCGGATTCCACAACAAAAGGGTACTTTAGTCAGTCGCATGTGTAATCAACAGTTCGACACACTGACTTTTCAGTCAGAGCCGAGAAAACTGGGTCTAGTTGCATGAGTGAGCTTAGTTCTGCTGCGCCAGGGGTCAGTTGCATGAGCGAGCTTAGTCAGTCCTGCGTCAGCCACTAAGCAAGGTGCGCCGCTATAGTAGCAGGTTTAGGACTAAGCTCACTCGTGCAACCGGCCCGTGGTGCTAAAGTTGGGTTGGGATGCGGGGTTTTAACCCTTTGACCCCCCCCCCCACACACACACACACACACACACACACACACACACACACACCCCACCCTCTTCCCAGAACTAAATGACTTCCATTCTATAGAATGGAAGTCATTTCGTTCTGGGAAGGGGAGGGCGTCAAAGAAGATGTGTGTGTGTGTGTGTGTGTGTGTGTGTGTGTGTGTGTGTGTGTGTGTGTGTGTGTGTGTGTGCGTGCGTGCGTGCGTGCGTGCGTGCGTGCGTGCGTGCGTGCGTGCGTGCGTGCGTGCGTGCGTGTGTGTGTGTGTGTGTGTGTGTGAGGATGGGGGAGGAGGAGGAGGAGGAGGTTGGGCCGGGTAGACTGAAACGGCCTCAAAAGTCTGTTGAGGGTCACTTTGTTCTATTCAATACAGTTCTTGTTTCCTTTTTGCCTGTTGAGAACTGAGAAGAAAGGGGGAGGGGGTGGGGGGGGAGAGAGAGAGAGAGAGAGAGAGAGAGAGAGAGAGAGAGAGAGAGAGAGAGAGAGAGAGAGAGAGAGAGAAAGAGAGAGGAAAAGAAAAATCGGCGACAGTCAAAACTGGTTTCAGCTTGCGTTATCATTCTTCAAAAGGATACAGGCTTAGAAGCTAGCCTGCTAAGCCGGCAATATCAGAGTAGTTACGGAAAATAGCAAATAAACTAGTAATAGCAAGTACTACTGAATACTAAATTTTCCGCCCAAAAAGGTGTAATGTTAACCCTTATCATTCGGAATACACCAGTGGGTGAAAAAAAGTTTGACTAAAATAGTTCAAGGGTAGTGCCAGAATAGTTTGGCGCCTGTACTGAGCGCCAAGCTATTCTGGCACCACCCTTGAACTAAAGCCATTGGTCTATTCCTTATCTGTAAGTACTATAATGTAGCTTGCATATCATGATGGCAGTGTACAAATTTGAAGCTTTTAGCCTCAGTATCATGTGATATGGGTTAAATGAGTTTTTTTGCAGTGAAAAAATTATAACGGAAGAAAACGAACTAAGTAACAAAAAAAAAAAAAAAAAAAAGAAAATAAAACAAAATCTAGTGAACTTTAACTGATTGTTTCGTCAGAATAGGCTCACACTGATTAGAGATTAACACTGTGACATTCCACCTCAGGACCGAAATCCCCAAATTTTGAAGTTGCCCTCTGAAGGGTTGTATTACAATTCTAGAGACAGATCGAGCATGATAGTTCAAGGGTGGTGCCAGAATAGCTTGACGCCTAACGACGCCAAGCTATTCTCGCACCACCCTTGAACTATCATGCTCGATCCATGTCTTGCTGTGGTATGTCAGGGCTGAATGAGTTACTGAAATAAAATTTGTTTAAATAAAAAAATAAAAATGTTTTGTCCGACGTGTACTGCCGAGCTCCTGTTCAGTTCCCCACTATATATATCATCGTAGAAAAAAAAAAGGTTTCAGAAGCGGCGCGGAGCACCAATCCCTGACTGAGTGCCAATTATTTTCTGCCGCTCTGGCACTACAAAACACAGCTCTGGTACCAGCGCACCAGATCTGCAGTACAGTGGTAGCTTCCGTTGCAAGTAGTCTCAGCCAGCACCCTCCACTTGGCAAGAGGCATAGATTTTCATGAGCCCTTGCTACCGGAACGGGGGCACATGCAAATCTATGCCTCTTGGGAATGACGTCCATTATTTTTATTATTATTAAAAAATGAATATCAGTTAATCTCGAGCCTTTATACGGACATTTTTTCTTCAGCATTAGGCATATGGGACCTCTTGAGCACCTGCAGGGGCAGCGGCTTATGAGATTCGCAACGCCTCTTGCAGAGATGCATCGGTCCAATGTACTCCCATGACACATTTACTGACAGTGTTTCTCAGACGGAGGGAGGTCTTGGGGGATCGCCTTGAGACTGGTTACGTGAAGTGAGTCACACCAGGCTCTTCCACCGCCGGCAGTTCATTCACTAAAAACCAAGCCTGTCACGTGACGGTGAGGCCACGTGGCAGGACCCCTTTTTCGGTTAACCCGCGCGCGAGCGTACTGGCAGCCCCAGGCATAATCCAGACTAATCTTCTCTGTTTGCGGAGCATAAGTGTGGAAATACATAATATGTGTAACCGGCACAGATTTTCATGAGCCTATGTGAATCTATGCCTCTTGCAGTTTTGAAGGCGATGGCTTGTGGCACTTTGCAGGATGCGGGACGGCCCAGACCCAGGAACAAAAACTCCGCCCAGCCCCAGCGTACACTTGACCCGCTTCTCTGCCCTTATTTTTGCCGATGATGATGTCACTGGATTTGAAAACTTTCAAAAGCTTCGTGTTTATGGCTTTAATTATCAGTAATACGTGCTGGACAGGTGGTTTTGACAAATAAAATGAATTAAAACTGAACTTTTTTGCCAGAGAGGGGGAATGGGGGCTAGGGTGAAGGAGTAAAATTGAGCGAGTCGGTGCGGGAAAAACAGGGATCTTGTTTCAGTTTGTTTGTTTGACTCGGCATATAACGGTTGTAACGGCTGTTTCGTGGAGGGGGGGGGGAGGGGGGATGGAGAGAGAAACAAGGAGTAAAACTGAAAAATCTTGTTTGATTATCGGATCGGCATGTAACTGACTGACATCGCGGCAACTACTCGGTAGTGTCTATTTTACGTCGTGTCATGGCCTCTGCAGACTCGGTCGATTCAGTGATTGCCGGATCAAGACTAACAACAACAAAAACAACAACAAAATCTGTCCGTGCACATCTGGGGTTCAACTTGTTCATAACTGTAGTATTCTGATCCGTATTCTGTAGTATTGAGATCATTAACTTTCCAAGTGGCTGTAGTTTGTAATATCATGTATTCATTTCATGTCAGTGGAGGGCATACCAATCAGTGCAGGTGAAACGCCTAGAGGTTTATTTATTGAGCACCGACGTGATTTATAAAACACAACATTCCACCTTTAGGCATTACTGGCGTACCCAGCTTAAACCTTTCCCTGCTAGCGGACGCAGATAGTGTTTTGAAATCATTGGCAATTCAACGACAACAGTATCCCCAGCCGTGAAAGGAACATGGATGGCGCCAAGTTTGTTCGTGCAAGAGGCATAGATCCTCATGAATCCCCGCAACTGCGGGGGCCAGTGAGGATCTATACCTCTTGCAGTTGGGTGCCGTTCAGTTTTTCTCAGCAAGAAAGGGTTTAACTGAGCACCGCCGGGATGATCTACTCGAAAGCTGACGACCCCGCCCACGAATCAAAATTGGAATTCCATCGGCATTGTTTCTTCCGAGACTGATAAAGACACCCATCCCCCACCTCTGTCACACCCTCACTTAAATTCTTCGAGGAGCGAGGATACCACGCGACTGTCACTATGAACCGTGACTTATTTGAAACATGGATAATTAAACAAAGACATGCCGTGGCATGCTTATAACACCATCCTGACTGCACCCTGGCACACCCTATCACTACCAATAATAAGAACACATACATTATACTGAAGTACATCCAGTTCAGTAACAAGCTGTTGTCCTGAAACGTAGCCAAATATGGCGGTTTTTTTTTTTTTTTTTTTTTTTTTCAAGCACCGTGCATATGCATAACCGGCCTGGTTGTTGTATCGGTCGATGCTTAAAGGCCCACTACCACCGTGACTGTTCAAATATACACTTTTGTAACAGATGGTTAGGAAACGCCTCGCACATGTCTAGTTATCGTTCATTTATTAGACATTGGACAATCCAGTTCAGGATAGGTCGTCTTATTATCAAGTAATCTGACAACGGCTCCACTCCGTTCTATAATCACAACTGTATCAGTACAAGAAACAGCTAAAAATAGACTGACACGCTAACGGTTGCGCAGAATAAATAAGTGTGATCACGCGTGTGTGTTTACTGCATGTCCAAACTGCAGTTAAAGTTCATTAGGTGTGTCGACAAGGCATAAGGAACACACAAACGGTGCTGAAATGTGTCGTCAGAGTTACGCGTGATGGTGCTTTAGATTATATGTATGGAAAATTGAAAGGGCCGCTAGATTATGCTAATTCAAGGGTAGAGCCAGATTAGCTTGGCGCCTGATGGCGCCAAGCTAATCTGGCTCTACCCTTGAATTAGCATGGTCGGACAATTTTTTATTATTATTTTGTATTGTTCTTTATTTTATTATGCGTACCTCATTTGAGCCGCGGGGCTTCGGAAAAAAAACAACCATGACATTGTTTTTATTTAATCTATTTAGCCCCAACGCATTACATCAGGAGATGGATCGAGCATGATAATTCAAGGATAGTGACAGATTAGCTTGGCGTCTGATGGCGCCACGCTAATCTGGCACTACCCTTGCATTATTATGGTCGATTCATCTCTGCAACTGGTAACTAGTCGTTGGATGACACTTCCAAACAATATTAGAAAATGCGGCGGTGGCAGTAAAGGGGTTACAAGTACGAAGACCTTATATACCTTTGTGTAATCTGTATGTTTTACCTGGTACAGTAAACTTTGTATATGACGGGTATTCCAAAAGACGGACTTTTTTTCCAGAGATCCCAACTACATTTAAAAAAAAAAAATGTAAAGTACTTCTTTTATAACAAATTTCGTATGTAATGTAACAAAGATATTTTAGTCTCTTTGCAGTTTGTTGTATTCGAAGTTTACTGGATAACCTTTGCTTTTTTAATTCCCTTTTTTTCTCCCCTTTCTTCCCGTTCAACTTACTTGAAGAAACAAAATCTTTTCTGATTCTATGCATTTTATCAGTCCAACAGCCGACGTCATGAATATGATATGGCGGACGAGATGGCATGCATAATTTATTGGTGGCCGGGCTGGCCTGTGATTTTGGACCTTACGACTTTTAGCCGTAAGGTTCAAAATCACAGACCGGCCCACATTCCCCCCCCCCCCCCCCCCGGCATTCTTCCGACGTGCAGGGTAGAGCGAATCATGCAAGTATTGAATATATCAAGCCTGTTGCCAATTTCCTTTCTCTGACGAAGATGCAGCACGCAGCCTTCTTATCTCCCTTTCTATTCTTCGCGTTATGCAAGAGTTGGGAGAGGTGTTGGGGGGGGGGGGGAGGGGGGTATGCCATGGGTCTCAAGTAGTTGCTGCTTTGTCATTTCCATTGTAGATTGAAACCTTATTATCTTCTTCCTCCGAGAAACCGGCGTTGATCTCGTTGGGGTCATGCTTTAGGCATAAAATCCTCAACAGTCTAACATAAGCATGTATACATGAGTATGTATGTCTGACCCCACCATGTCCAGGCTTTTGCAGATATATGTATTATGGCCATTCTACCTTCTCTATCCGAGGAACATTGATCGTGATGGGTCAGATTAAAAGGCACGAAACCTCATGTGCCCACAAAGTTATCGTGCTCATGATGATGTATGTCTTTTGTACACGGGTATTGTGTTCTGGCAGCCATTCCGGTGCTGTATTGCCTGATCCATCGCAAAAACATTGATCTTAATGGAACTAGAAAAAGACAGAAGTCCTCATGAGCCCCCGCAGAGGCGAAGACTTATGAAGGTGCATGTCCATTTAAGCAGATGTGCGGCGATCGTTCCCTCGCGCTGGGACCATACGGCGTTGAGGCGCGTCCCCTGGGTGGTGGATAGGGGGTCCCTCGTGAGAGGGGTGCACCGAATGAAATAAGGTGCCGTGAACCAACATGGTCTAAGGGAAGGTGACCCCGACAGAAAACCCCTGGTCCTCCTAGTAAGGGGGTTGGGCGTGGGGGTAGCTTCCCCACCCTGCAAAAAAGGAAATAGCTACAAAAACGCCGACGAAAAGACTAACAGTAATTCCTTTCCTGGAGGAGGAAGGTTCTTCTACTAGAAGACTTATGACGTCCTGTGGTGAAAGCCGGAAGTCTTCGGAAGCCACAGGACTGAGCCACCTCTCTCTATCCAGGGATACAACCATGGGCACATGGAACGTCAAGACCATGTACCAGAGCGGCAAGGCCGCCCAGATAGCAGCGGAAATGCAAAAGTACAACCTTTCCCTGCTAGGCATCAGTGAAGCCAGATGGACGCAGTCTGGCCAGAAAAGGCTGTTAAGTGGGGAGATGATTCTGTATTCAGGTCATGAAGAGGAGAATGCCCCCCATACAGAAGGAGTAGCACTCATGCTGTCACCAGTGGCACAGAGAGCGCTGATGGGCTGGGAACCTCTTGGGCCAAGAATTATAACAGCAGCCTTTAGAACCAAGAAAAAGCTCAAGCTGAACGTCATCCAGTGTTATGCGCCTACCAATGACAGTGACGAGGAAGAGAAACAAGAGTTCTACGACCGACTCCAGAGTGCCGTGGACAAATGTGCGGAGCGAGACATCACCATCGTCATGGGCGATTTTAATGCCAAAATAGGGGAGGACAACACCGGATACGAAGAGGTGATGGGGAGACAGGGACTAGGCTCGGAGATGAGTGAGAACGGGGAGAGGTTTGTAGACTTTTGTGCTCTAAACCGACTTGTCATTGGAGGCAGCATCTTCCCACACAGAAGAATACACAAAGCAACTTGGGTCTCACCTGACCATACAACAGAGAACCAAATAGACCATATCTGCATTAGCAAGAAATTTAGAAGATCCTTTCAAGATGTTCGAGTGAGGAGGGGAGCAGATGTCGCCTCAGACCACCATCTGCTTACCTTAAGAATGAAGCTCAAGCTAAAGAAAAGCCGCACAGAGACAACAAGAAGACAGCGTTATAATGTAGGCCTCCTGAGAGAAACTGGAGTTAGAGAAGAGTTCAAACTGGTGCTGTCCAACCGGTTTCAAGCGCTACAGGAGCTAGTAAATGAAGAGGAGGCGGTCACCACAGAGCAGCAGTGGAAGGCAGTTAGAGAGGCGCTGAACTCAACCTGCAAAGACACTGTAGGGTTCAGGAAACACCACCACAAGGACTGGCTGTCGGCACAGACCTTGAAGAAGATAGAAGCGAGAAAGCAGAAGAAAGCAGCGGTCAACAACAGTCGCACGAGAGCAGCCAAAGTAAGGGCACAGGGGGAATACTCGGAAGCCAACCGCGAGGTGAAGAGGAGTATCAGGGCAGACAAGAGGGCCTACACAGACAGCCTGGCAGCAGAGGCAGAAAAGGCAGCAGGCAGCGGCAACATGAAACAGCTCTACGACATTACCAGAAGATTGTCGGGTAAGTATGGCCATACAGAAAGACCAGTAAAAGACAAAGAAGGCAAGCCTATTGCAGACAGAGCAGACCAACTCGACAGATGGGCCGAGTATTTTGAAGAGTTACTGAACAGACCTAGCCCACCCGACCCCCCCGACATCCAGCCGGCAGAGACCGACCTACCCATCAGCTGTGACAGACCCAGCCGGGAAGAGATCAGAAAAGCAGTGGCATTTTTGAAGAATGGCAAAGCAGCAGGGCCAGATGGCATCCCAGCGGAGTCTCTGAAAGCAGACCTAGAGACAACAGTTGAGATGCTGTACCCACTGTTTGGAAAGATCTGGGAAGAGGAGGTGATGCCAGCTGACTGGAAGGAGGGGTACCTAATCAAGCTTCCCAAGAAAGGCGACCTCAGCAAGTGTTCCAACTACAGAGGAATCACCTTGCTGTCAGTACCAGGAAAGGTCTTCAACAGGATCATCCTAGAGAGAATGAAGAGCTCCGTTGACCCCCAGCTGAGAGACCAGCAAGCAGGATTCAGGAAGAACCGATCATGTACAGACCAGATCGCCACTCTCCGCATCATCGTGGAACAGTCTCTGGAGTGGAGCTCCCCGCTGTACGTCAACTTTGTGGATTATGAGAAAGCATTTGACAGCGTGGACCGAGAGACTCTGTGGAAACTCCTACGACACTACGGTGTACCCACAAAGCTCGTCCGCCTGATCAAGAGCAGCTATGATGGCATGACATGTCGCGTGATCCACGAAGGGCAGTTCACCAGAGAGCTCCAGGTCAGAACTGGTGTCAGGCAGGGGTGTCTTCTGTCTCCGTTCCTCTTCCTACTGGCCATAGACTGGGTCATGAAGATGACCACAGAGCACAGACGAAGTGGAATACAGTGGACACTGTGGACACAGCTTGACGACCTCGATTTTGCAGACGACTTGGCATTACTGTCCCACACTCATCAACAAATGCAGGACAAGACCACGAGGCTTGCTGACATCTCGTCCCAAGTGGGCCTCACCATTCACAAACAGAAAACAAAGACAATGAGGCTGAACGCAACCAGGGAAGAACCAGTCTTGCTTGCTGGCACCCCGTTGGAGGAGGTGGAGTCCTTCACCTATCTCGGGAGCATCATAGACAAAAAAGGCGGCACTGATGCAGATGTCAGAGCACGAATCGGTAAAGCCAGAGCAGCCTTTCTCCAGTTGAAAAAAGTGTGGAGTTCCAGAGAGCTGTCACAACACACCAAAGTCCGGATTTTCAACTCCAATGTAAAAGCAGTTCTCCTATATGGAGCAGAGACATGGAGATTGACAAAAACCACAGTCAACAGAGTACAGACCTTCATGAACAGTTGCCTTAGAAGAATTTTGAAAATCCACTGGCCAGAGAAGATCAGCAACGTCAGACTCTGGGAGAGAACAGAGCAGATAACAGCAGAGAATGAAATTGGGCGAAGAAGATGGGGATGGATCGGTCACAGTCTGAGAAAGCCAGCTTCCAGTATCACTAGGCAGGCATTGTCATGGAACCCCCAGGGAAAGAGGAAAAGAGGTAGGCCGAGAAACTCCTGGCGTCGAGACCTCCAAGCAGACATCAAGAGACTGGGAACCACCTGGAGTAGAATCGAAGGAGAAGCACAGGACAGGAGTTGCTGGAGGTCTCTCGTCGACGGCCTATACCCGGGTAGGGGTGACAGGCGTAAGTAAGTAAGTAAGCGGCGATCGTTCTGGAAACCATTAGCCTCATTACTTTCTCCGTCCGCCAGAAAAAAATGTAACTTGATAGGTGAAAACCAAAAGGCATACATCCTCATGAGCCTCCGCATTTGCGGGGGCTCATGAGGATGTATGTCTTTTGCAGATGTGCAGAGTTGTATGCAGGGAGGTGCTTGGCCCGAGGTATGTAAGGTCAGCAGCCGCGGGTGTCTGCTACTGTGCATATTATTGCATAATCTCTCCCCCCCCCCCCCCCCTCCCCTCAGTGGCATGATATTTTTCACGCCGCTTCCAGCGCCAAGTCAGTAACGTAGATGGGTCGACGGCCGTAATAGGTCAAGACACACTGGCTGTCTCCCTCGATTCGCTACCGCTCATCAGCGGGAGACGACCAGTGTGCGCGCAAGACTGAGCGTCTTATATAGTCTATAGGTTCGTCAGTCTCCTGCACTAGCAGTCTCCTGCTGAGAATCCGAAATAGCTAAGGCGGTTAAACGTCGGAGCAGGAGAGCAAAGGGAATCGCCGGGTCGTGGGTTCGAATCCCGTCCCGGCCCCGGTAGCTGGACTCACAATCCAGGGGGAAAAGACGGGCTCGTTCAATAGCATGTCCGTTGAAAGGTCCTGGTAAACCAAAGTGGCACAGTTGGAGTGCGCCTGAGTTGATCAGTGTTTAGGTCGCACTCCATAGGAAATAGATTTGCCTGTCCCCCATAACCCGCCCGTCAGCGCCGTCCATTATCACTTCGGTGCCGTGGACGTTAAACCCGGAACTAACCAACCAAGTCAGTCTCCTGCTGATCAGTACTACTAGCGCAACTCCCCAAAAAATGGTCGGTTCAGTTTTGAAACATGTGCCTGTGTACAAAGACAAAGGGATAGTTCACCAGAGATTAGTACACAAACAACGTGACAAAGAAACGTCGCGAGACCGGGATCAAAGGGGGATGAGGTGGGTGGGGGGAGGGGGGGGGGGGAAGAGAGAGAGAGTGAGAGAGGAGGCCCGATGGGGGTGCGGCCGGCCAGAGCACGCACGAATACATGCTGGCATGATGTACGATAAAAGAACAAAGCCGTTGAATTTTTGTCGATAAAACTTAGCAGTATCAGTACTAATGGAAAAGTGTTTAAATCGGATTATATTCAACTTCACTGAGTGCAGTAAGACTTGCGACGAGGATACACAAGGGAAAAGAACCTTGTTGGGATCGTTCATTCTCATCTTGTCAGCGCAACTTTTTTTTCTAGGGCCACGATCGGATCCGTACTCTGGTTTTTTTTTTTGTTTTTGTTTTTTTTTAATAATTAAAAAAAAATCCAATTCATTTTGACTCTTCGCGTCATTTGTTTGCCGGAGGGCTTTGATGCACGATGTGGATAATGTATACTTTTTCACTGACGCATAATCTAATTTATCGCCTTTTTACGATCAGGTTTATTCCACAGCTTCCTCATTAAATACAGGTAATTTGTCCTCTAACGTATAATAATGATTCACACTGGTTGTCTCGCTCGATTCGCTACCACAGAAAGCGGTAGCGAATCCAGGGAGGCAACCAGTGTCGGCACATGCGATTGAGTTATCTGGTGTCCGTCACTCTTGCAGTGAATATCAATGATTTCTTTTTTTCTTCTGGGCAACATTTACAGATCTTCACACGGGTTTTTTTTTTTTTAATTAAGTATTTGGACATAACTCTTTTGCGACGGTCTTTGCATCTGTGTCAACATCAAGTGGTGGTAATACCGGTCAAACACGTCAAAACTACCTCCTATGATAAATCGACGCGGCACTTTGGCATTGCACAATTTTAAAGTTCGCCACGCCAAAGCGACCCTGGTCGATTTGACGTCAGTAGGGGACAGGCATTCTTACATGTTACCAGTACACCGATGGCCCCAGTTTTGCCGCGCTTAAGTGGCAGAGGGTAGATGTGGCGTCATCACTGACGTTTTACATGCTACACCGGGCCGGCCACTCACTTGCCGCGGAATTGATCGGTTGAGACTCGATGATTGATTGAGATGGTTCAGGCTCCGTGGCCGATATGATTCAGTCAGTCGTGACTTTGACTGAGGAATCTTCACTTGCGTGTAGACTAGACTAGATCACAGAGTTAGCCGACCGCAGTGATACTAGAGGATTATCTTGTGTGTCACGTTGTGAATGGTATAGGGTAAGCTGTACTTGTAACATGATTCTAGTTCAGCGTTGTTCGAGATGCGGGCTAAGTAACTGAGCGGATAGACCGCTCTTCGATTGAGAGGGACAGAGTTTTAGTGTTGACCATGGTGTCAAGTTGTTTACTTGGAGTCAGTTACCGTGAACACCAACTTAATGAATGAATTTGGCTTATCGTCCCTATTTACTAGACTAGCATAAAGGACTAGCTGGTTAACACCAACTTAGTACAGCCTGCGACTCAAATACAATGTACTGAGTTTGGTAAGGTGGTCGGTCAACAGACGATTAGCGGAAATCAGAAGTAGGTCAAAATGTTGCACTTGTTTTGACGAAAAGAGTGGATTAAAAACAAGGACAAACATGCGATATCGCCTGTTTGTCAGTCAGTCCTGGCTCACTCTTTTCGTCGCCGTAACACGTGCTACTTCTAATCAGTTTCCGAACCACGTCTATTGGCAGATTACAGTGATCAGTACTGCAGCCAGGGCGGTTCATTTTGGTCGATATAGGTCGATGCTTTTGGTGGTTCGATCTCACCTTGGCTGGCGTCCACTCATGACTAGTCCAGCCGGTCCGAAGACACCATCTAACTTTGTCAGTCTCGCTCGTTTTCTTCAAGCTTGAACTCGACTCAAATACAGCCTGTTTGTGCCTTTAGAGGGTACTCACTGTTGCTCGCAAGGTAAAATGGAAGAAAACGTTTGCCGCGAATGTCAGAAAAGTTTGTTTGAAACACAGTATTTTGAAATACCCGCGGAGACAACTGTAAACAAACACTGACTTGCTGAAAACGCGTCCACTCTGGTAGCGCAGAGTCTCGCAGACTCTCGCGCACACAAAGCGGCGTAGCGAGACTATGTGCAGCGAGAAAGACTCTGTCAACACCACCCATCTGCAAGAGAAGAGGCACAGATTCTCATGGGCCCCTGCTAAGCAGGGGCTCATGAGGATCTTTTCCTCTTGCGGATGGAATCTCCGCCGGGAATTGGCTGTCTATCCTGATCTCACTTCCTTAGAGATAGGAAGACTCAAAGTCTTTGACGGTGTAGCGAGAGAGTGAGAGAAGCCAGTCTGCAGCAGCAGCTCAGCGATCGAACCCCCAGATGGCCAGCTTGAACACACAGACAGAGCCGGCGCGCGTGTGCTGAGTATTTTTTGCCTGTCGGCACTGTGCGAACGAAGGCTGCTCTACTACAGCATCGGCACCGGATTGTAGTGGCAGGCCAAGCTTGTGTTGGCGGCGTGTGTGCGTGTCTGCAACAAGGCAGGCACGGCAGGCTGTGTAGCCGTGTGTGACTGAATTACCAATCGACTGGAACGTGTAGTGAGTCACTCGTGTGTAGTAGGAGAGTCGGTGTGTTCACTCCTCCACCCGTCCGAGATGTGAAGCGCCGACGGTGTGTGTAAAAGTGGTTCGAACACACCCGGCGCTGACACTGTGCAACGAAAGTCGGTGGGTTTTTCTCTACTCTGGTCTGTGTGTGTGATTGACGTTACATGTATATAACTACTGTGGCTAGCCTGCTTTCAGATATTGCTTGCATCGCCGGTTTTTCCCCTTCTTCCTTCCTTTCAGCCTTCGTACGCTCGCAGAGTTTGGGACGCCACTACATGCATAGGTTTCGAAGTTGTGAGTCGATATGCACTACATGTATATAGTGGTTGGTGTACCGCGTATGGTTCCTATTACTGATTACGCTAGGTTACGCGCATTGTGTATTGCACGGTGAGCAAAAGATTCTCGGGCCGACGTCAGCCGCAGTTGGCCCGCGCACGACCGTGCTCGGGCCATCTGCGGCCGAGGACCTTTTGCTTACCGGCACACTATACATCATACAACAGCGCCGAAGCACGTTTGGTTGTAGAAGGTTGTGTTGCGGTGCCAGCGTGTAGTCTTTAGGACGTTTTAGACCCCTATAGCACGTCTGTTAACTTCAAGCGGCACAGATACTCGTGGACCTCTGCAGAGTCAGGGACTCGTGAGAATTCAGTCAGTGAGTTATTAGGGGCTTAATTAACGCCGAGCCGACGGCTAAGCCATGTCACGGTGAGTCGTGAGAATATTCAGGGCTGAGAAGATAAGAGGTTTTTTTTTTTATTTTATTTTTATTTCAATGATATTGACAGGTCGAGTATGTAGTTTTGCGCCTTCAACTTCAAGGCCGAAGGGTTCAGGTTGACCAGCTCTACCAGTAGACTCTACAACTACGGCGCAGATACGGTATCTTTGCCTTGATGTTTGACTGACTAAATCCAGTTTTCTGTCCCAGCTAAACACTATAGTGTATGGGGGACTAGATAGTTTTGGGGGTGGTAAAAAAAACAAAAACAGTGAGGGAGAGGCGGGGAATGGGGTGAGCCAAGATGGACCGGCAGCGCCAAGGCCGCGGGCCAGTGAGGAGAATACTGAGGGATGTAGTGGCTGGCACCAAAGCCTAACCAACCAACAAAGGTTCATATAGTTTTTTTTTAAAAAAAATAAAAAGGGATTAAAATTCATTAGTTTATTTCACATAAATAGGATAAGTTTAAGCCTTGATATATATAAGAAGGCTCAAAGCTAATCTAGAACTACCCCTGAAAGCAGTGCCGCTTGCAAGTTGACAGAATATTGTTATTTAGAGCGGTACGGCAATATGTCAGTCTGCCGGAAGTCTTTCTAGTACCAAGTTTAGATGCTGCCAGGCCGAGAGGCCATCTACAGCTTCAGTTCAAGTTCAGGCTGTACACACTTGGTGAAGTGCTGGCAAGTTGGTGTGAGACGAACAAATTGTTTGCTCAAGACGCAATCACTGTGATTTGGGATGGGGGTTGCCGTAAAGCGTCAGTGATTTGGAGATGGGGTTTTGCAGTTAATCTGTTAGTGTTTGGGCTTGTCTACGGGATGCAGGTTCAGACACTTCGGTGATGCAACGCTTGGCGCTTGTAAGGAGGTGTGTCTATAAAGTGACACTTCCGGACTGGAGCTGCAAGCTCAACCCATACCCTTCCACCCCCCCCCCCCCACCCCCACCCCCTACGACCACCCCTTCTTTCATCTTTGTTTCCCCCTGTCAAGTAGCAGTGATGTGACTAATTATAAGGAAGTAACGAAGAGAGATATTTTCCTCTCTAGCAAGAGGCATATATTCTCATAACCCCTGGGAATGACAGGGGTTCATGAGAATCTGTGCCTTATGCAGATCTTTCCGGGGTGACATGAACGTCTATGCCTCGGTCAGAACGCTGCAGGTGTGCGTTAGACTCTTTGTATTGCACATAGTTGCATGATTACATGAGAGTGTGTGATATTGTGTTGCCCCCTGCGGGTGGCTGCTTGGGTGCATGTGACTCTGTGCCCTCGTGCAGATGGACCGGGCCTGGGTGATGGTGGACTGTTTCTTCCCCCCCCCCCCCCCCCATTCACAGCGTGCTGGTGGTAGATGGTGGTAGAACTTGCCCTGTGGCCACGGTACTGTGACTGTGTTCCCCGGGGATTTGGGTTCTGTTCTAGTTCGCGCGCCCCTTGGTTTCAGCTGTTAGTTTTTACTGTGTACGCATGCTGCTGGGATTGACTGCTTCAATTGGTAAGCATGTGTGTACGCACAGACCGAACCAGAAAGACTTTGATACGCTGAATGTTGTCGTTCATAAGCAGAGTCTATAGCGTGCTCTTGTCTGTGTGTTTCAATAGATGGTTCTTCTTTCATTGCAAGTTAGTTTTGATTCCTTAGTTTAGTTTTTACATATGTTCGCTGTGTTTTCTGTCATAGAGTGTAGTTTTCTGACAGCTCTTGGGTAGTTCTGTCTGTTCTGCGATAGCTCGACTGATATTTGAGGTCTAGCGTAAGAAGGCTCGGAGTCAGAGACTAATAAATATAACTAATGTACGACCAGAGCCGAGACGTGACTGCCCTACTTTTTATCAGCACGTGCTACACGTAAACGAAAACAACCGCTCTCAGTTTAGTTCGGAACAGCCTGGCCTTTTTCTTAAAAAATTCGACTGCGTGCACTTGAAAGTTGTGCGCCGTGCGCGGAAGAGTTTTAAAATGCCAGACTATGAGAAATATCTTCTTCGCTGGAACTGCGAACATCTATGGACTTTGAAACGTGTGCTACAGAAGTTAAAAAACATAAATAAATAAAAAGAAAGTTCATCCTGCCTACGTTCAGGCGCACTTTGCCCGAGAAACGTCTTCGCTGCGTGGAACTTTCAACATCTCCTTCAGTTGGACTAGAATTAATATTGGAAGCAAAGGTCCTCGGGCCGACAGCGGCCGACGTCGGCCTGATGACTTTTTGCTCACTGTCGGTTTCTGTCCGTGTATAGCATGATAGCCTAGACTACAGTGGAGTGAGTGTCTAATTGCTTGGAGTTGTTTTGATCTGCAACAGCCTGTGTAGGAGAGGAAGCCTGCTGGAACTGAACACCATTCCAGACCTCTTCAGTGCTTGCTGCTGCTTCTGTTGTTTTCTTCTTCTGTGCCAACTGTTAGTGCCAAAAAACAGCCAGGTTTATCCATCTTTTTCTCTCCAGACGGTGTGCTGGTTTGTTTATGTATGCTTTGTCTACCTTCAGTCTTCTGAAATGAGGTACAGTTGAATCACTGACGTTTAGGGTTGAAACAAGTGGCTGTTGTGAAGATCGTACTATCTACTATCTAGTCTATGTCTCCATTGTCTGTGACCATCCCAGAGCTACGTTAACTACATTTTACTATAGACCTAGACATTTCAGTCATTCTTCTTGGTCTGCAGCGAGTAAAGTTTATGCTGATTTGATTATCATCTATGATTCTGACAATGGCATCGGTGCTTTAATTTCTTACCTTTGACTCTTCTTCTTCTGCCCTCCAGCCATGGTCAAGTGGCCATATTTTCTGTAGTTCGGTCTTTTGAATCGAGTAAATCTTGTATCAGCTCTGTGTCATCAAATCGGGGATACAATGCAGCTGTATCGTCTGTGATTCGCACTTCTAGACCTAACTTAACTCAATTTTTTTTTCATAGTCTTGATACTGAACTACTTTTTTAAAGGCTCAGCAGAACCTGATCTTTGCTTTAGAAACGAGTACCCCCATTAATTGTTGTAGGCCTAAGGATCACACCTATATACAGCAGAACCATCCTGTTGGAGATCACCTGCCATTGAAGACCATCATTTAGGTGGCCGCAGCCACCTATATGATGGTCTTTAAGGACAAGTGATGACAGGTGACACGTTTTGCCCGTCGAGGCTTGTCTTGAGATATCACCTGTCATCTCTTGCAAGAAGAGGTCAGTGGTTGCTGAAAACAGGTTCTGCTGCACGCGATCCTCGTCGTCTTTGATGTCATTTGACCGCACGTAATTCGACCGCAGTATTTATTTTGGGTGGGGAGCTGGCTACCCTGCAGTAGCGCCCCCCTCCCCCCCCCCCCCCCCCCGCCTTCCCCCCCCCCCCCCCCCCCCCCCCCCCGATGATTGCGTTCGCTATTTCCTGTTGCTGTTAGTGCCTGCCAACCGGCGTCTCAAGGCCTCCGCTGGCATACATTGCGAGACAAAGCGAATCTCAGCTCGGGGAAGACAAGGCAGATTTGTACCTCTCAAGGTGAAACGGAACAACCCGCGCGGACCTGGGACCGAGTTCCCCAAATGTAGGAGGCATTCTTGGACGAGTTGTCGGTGTAGGAGAATAGAGATGGATGGACCATGAGAGGTCAAGGGTGGCGCCAGATTAGCTCTGGCGCCACCCTTGAGGTCTCATGGTCCATTCGTCTCTTGCTGAAAAAATTACCAGGTGTGAATGAGCGGAACGGAGCAATTTTTTTTTTCAAGTTTAAAGCTTGGGGTGTTTTCAAATTTGATAGAAAATAGTTCACTTGCTAATGTACTCAGTACAAGTGTAGAGACAGAAAATCACGACCTTTCGGATCTGTGACATGAATCACAAAGTGGCGATTTTCTGTTCCTGCACATATTCCGGGTTTTACTAACGAGTGAACTTTGTTTGTGATACTTCTCAAGGTGATTTACCGTGCGCACAGACTGAATGCAGCCGCTATCTTGGTGCCATCATTAGCAGACGTGAGCGAACGGTCGTGCTGACATTTATAACTGTTTGTTCAAGTTCACGACACAGAAAAATGGGCGCTTCAGACTTGCTAGCTCAGCGGTCTTGCGCTAGTAACACTCGTCGGAGGGGTTCTGAGTTCGGATCAGTCCAGACAAAATCTTGTTCAGCTTCAGTTTTATCATTATCATCATCAAGCATGCCCGCTACCACCACCTACTACCCCGGTGAATCTACGTTGTCGCTGCGAGACGGCAACACCCACACTCTTCTCAACAGTCTACGCCACCAAGGACTTTCACAACCACCTTCTTGCTCATGCCCCTCTGTCTACGACGACGACGACAGCGGAAATGACCGTCGCGAGAGTGCCGGCTTCTCCATCAACTTCGCCAAGAACTGTCCAACATCCAGAAGAAAAAACAGTGGTGAAGAGGACACAGTGCTACGAAGTCGACGCGCCCCTGGTCAGCACTGGTTGTGTGTTGCACGTGCGGGGTTAGTGTTGATACTGATGACGTCATGTCTTGGAGTAAACATGGGCCGACCACTCTCAGATCACGAGAAGCAGTACCGGGAACTCCAGTCCCGCGCTGTGGTAAGTCGTGTTTTATTATTCGCCGCAAAAGGCAAGTTAACCCATAAGGCTCTGACGGCCATGAGAGTTCAAGGGTGGTGTCGGAATAGCTTGGCGCCGATAGGCGCCAAGCTATTCAGACACCACCCTTGAACTATCGTGGTCGATCTGTCTGCAAAAGTGTGACATATACCTTATAGGGTGTTTAAAATATGGAAGTGGCTATTTGGACGGTGCCGTCCAAGCAGCCCGTAGGCTATTTGGACGGCACTTGTAAAGGGAAACTACTCCGCGAGTAATGTGACATCACACGTGATTATGCACAGGCAGTGTTGACTAGCGAGCGTACTTGTAGGGACATGATTTACACTCATGCTCGTTTTAGGCGAAAAAATAATATAGTGAGTGTTAGCTGAAGCAGGAAATACACTGCCTGCACGTTTCTTATGACAAACAAAAGCCGGCACAACTCATTGCATCAACGGATTTAAAGCGCAATTTTGCTTATGATCACGTTCTGGAATAAGCATGAGAATCGGCCGTTAAGTTGTGCACTCTCACTCCTTGGGTGTAATTTATAATGTTACCTAGTGAAGTACGTGCGTGTCAGTGTGAGTGAGGATTGAAATGAACCATTTAACGCAGTTTTAGTTTTCATCACTGAGTTGACCAGTTCAGTGAGGTTTAAGAAATTTTTACAGCTTGTATTTGAACCACGCACCTCCAGTTTTTGCATTGGTGGCAGGTGCCGGCTTTACCACTGCGCCATGGACCGCCATGTGGCATAAAGCACTGGCTTGTACATAAAACACACAATTGAGAGTTAAGTTTCAGCATCTGTACAGATGCTGAATCGTCGCTCCACAATCAGCAGCTGTATTACGGACACTCCATACCCCAGAATGAACGATGGTACCAATTACCTGTGTTCAATCTGTCCGTCTTTAGTCTGTAACGCCAATCAGTCAACTGATCAAAACCAAAACTGCGCTAATCGGTTTATTTCATCCCTCCCTCACACATACCAGAGGAGAAAAGACAAGACGCTGGAACCCGGTATTACCTGTGTTCAATCTGTCCGTCTCTAGTCTGCAACGCCACTGAACTGGTCATCTGATTCAAAACTAAAACTGCGTTAAACGGTTCATTTCAATCCTGACTCACACACGCACGTACTCCAGTATGTAACATTATAAATTACACCCAAGGAGTGAGAGTGCACAACTTAACGGATTCTCGTCTTATTCCGGACCGTAAGCAAAATTGAGCTTTAAATCTAGTGACGCAATGAGTTGTGCCGGCTTTTGCCTTGTATAAGAAACGTACAGGCAGTGTATTTCCTGCTTCAGCTAACACTCACTATATTATTTTTTTTAGCCTAAAACGAGCATAGAGTGTAAATCATGTCCCTACGCTCGCTAGTCAACACCGACTGCCGTCCATAATCACGTGGTGTGATGTCACATTACTCGCGGAGTAGTTTCCCTTTACTAGTGCCGTCCAAATAGCCTACAGGCTGATTGGACGGCGCCGTCCAAATAGCCACTTCCTTAAAATATTGATAATTTAATCCTGGATGTAGTGTTTTACAATATAATTATAGTAAAGCGAGTTTCTGTTTGTTCCCTTCTTCACACGAATAGACAGAACCTGAACAGACACTCACAACTTATGAATTAACAATAACATTCAAGTATGCATGCATATAATCTGTTATTGTGTATTACATTTGTGTACGTCGCCGTGAAACGGCCGTAATCGCCTGCGCGAAGTTAAAGTCTGATAACAGTAGGCCTAACATTCATGTATTGCTTAATACTTACGCGCGCGCACTCACACGCGCGCCCACACACGCGCGCCCGCACACACAACACACACACACAAACACACACACGCACACAAACACACACACAGATAGACACACACATGCTCACACACACACACATACACACACACACACACACACACACACACACACACACACACACACACACAATTATGCACACTACTCTTTCATCTATAAGGATGTTTTATTCATACTGACATGTTTCAGGAGAAGACTCTAGTGCAAATTGCTTTCATTTTGCTTGTAAATGGGATATAATCACAAGCAAAATAACAGGATGTCACAAGAAAAGTAACTTATATGCAGGAACTTAAATGCAGCACTACCTGTATTACAAAGTCTTGTCTTTTCTTGTATTAATCCTTTGCGTGTCGCTACCGACACTGACGCAAAGGGCTAATTGAAGTGCTTCTTAGAAGAAAATGAAAAATGTAAATACCATTTTCCTTTTTCAATTATTGACCGGGGGAAAAAATATGAGTGTTGTAGTGCGATATTAAACAATATTTTGTGACTTATCTTGATGCGTTGCACCCCTTCCTTCCTCATCTGAGAAACTATTAACAATTTAAAGGAAGAACCCTAACAGATGTGCGTTATGATACCACCTAAACACTGTATTTGTTGTGTGACGTATTATAGTGGGTTGCATCAGTTTACGGTAAACCAGGAAGGATGCTGCATGATCACACCAGATGTACTGCATTTCTGCGATTGGTTGCATGAAGTGCTTTTAGTAAATCCTTTTCATGTTTACTGTATCGTGATCTATCCGCTTCTGATGTTTCCGCTTTGAATTTATTAATTTTTCGCAGAAGTGCCAAGGGTCGATGTCCCGAGTGTGAGTCTCTGTTATTGTGAGTCATATATCGTGGCACACTGGTTGCCTTCCTAGAGCCTCGACCGCTTATATCGACGGAGGCGACCAGTGTGGTGTTTTGGTGCCGACTGATGATCAGACCGTCGGAAGAAGAGACTTGACCTGTCAGTCGTGGCACACTGGTTGTCTCCTGATAAGCGGTAGCGAATCGAGGGAGACAACCAGTGTGACCTATGGTGCTCATTGCTGACTGATCGTCAGATGGTCGGAAGAATAGACTTGACCCCACAGAAACCCTTACGTCAGAATTTTGTAGGTCCCGCCGTTTGCTCAATTTGCTGGTGAACCTCCTCCATAGCTGTGTACTGCGAGACACGAAGAAGTTGTACACGTTACACCCTTAGGCTGATTTTTTTTTTTTTTTTTTGGTCAGATGTGCCAATTGTCCTATGAATGCTACATCACCGATTTGGAGATAAATCAACCATTGTAGTTCAAGGGTGGTGCCGGAATAGCTAGGCGCCTCAGGCGCCTAGCTATTCCGGCACCAGCCTTGAACTATCATGGTCAAATTTATCTGATGTTAGAGCGACTCGGGTCCTCGTCAGCCCCGTTATAGTTGCACGGGTTCATGAGGATCTGTAGCAAAGTGTTGCTTGAAACGTACATTGTAAACAGCGAAACGAGACGTTAAACTACTTAAACACCACCGTGTTACGCTGTTTACGCTTCTCTTTGGCTGACTGGCGCTGTTTACGTCTTATTTGGATGCTTACATACGCTTCTCACCAGATATAGCTTTGTCTACGTCTTCGCTAGACAATACTGACGGAACAAAAGCAAAAGCCTTTGGTTTTAGCGGCAAGCCTGTTACTCGGAGTATCTGGCCAGTTACTTTGTGTCCGCGTTATATTTGGGTTGTTTTGGGGTATTTTTTTTTTTTCTTTTTCCATCAAGTCAGAGGTTGATTCAGTGATAGATTCAGTATTGATTCATCCATCCGTCCATCCATCCATCCATCCATCCATCCATCCATCCGCCCATCCATCTACCCACTCCCTCCATCCATCCATCCATCCATTTATTCATTAACTTTTTCTATTTTATTTTATTATTTTTTGTTGTTTTTGCTCCCAGCGTCAGGTTTGGAAGTGAAACACACTTAACCCGTTCAGTGCCGAGAAAACGTGAACATCACCCAACTGCTGGAGGGATAGATCCTCGCAGCTGCGAGGGCTCATGAGGATCTATACCTCCTGCCGACGCCAGTTCTAATCTACGTTGTTTAGCGTTGAATGAACGAAGACTGCAGAAACCCAGTCATCGTCAGTCGGCACTGAACGGCTGAGCTTGCTTTATTAAGTCGGCCACTATGAGAACGACACAGAACACTCATTGTGTAAATCAAAGTGGCACAGTTGGAGTGCGCCTGAGTTGATCAGTGTTCAGGTCGTACTCCATAGGCAATAGATTTCCCTGTCCCCCATCACCCGCCCGTCAGGGCCGTCCATGATCACCTCGGTGCTGTGGACGTTAAACCCGAACGAACTAACTAACTAACTCATTGTCAAATGTTGTTGACACCCTATAGGATGAGATGGTAGGAAGGCGACACTTGAACACGCGGAAGTCATTCCAATTCTCTGAGAAAATGTGTGTGCTGGTCTGCGATTTTGGACCTTACGGCTTTCAGCCGTAAGGTCCAAAATCACAGACCAGCACATTATAATTCGGGCAGTTAGAAACTTGTGTAACGCCGCCGTTTCTTCTGCTGAATTTGTGTCATTGTTCTGGTCCCCACGTGTTAAGTTCGATCATTGTGTGAGGTATTAAGACGTATGCTCACGTTTAGTCAGAAAGTTATGAAGTTTTGGACGAGTAACCTGATAAATCTGGTCAGTTGTGAAGTTTCCACTCGGTAGCGCTTTTTGTCGCGATAATTCCTCCTCCAGGAATCGTCGCGACATAAAGCGCTACCGACGGGCGAAAGGTTATGGGGACATGTCACATGTGCACTTCTGGTCAATCATGACGGTATGCTGGCAGGTGTTTTATTGGTATGGTCAGCTGCGTTGTCCAAAATTCCTGTCAGAGAGACGAAAATGTGGCTATGATGTGAGATCGCCCGCCGTGTCCAACGCATCGTTACTGAGGGCATTGTCCGTGGCCAATACACCATTGAACGCACACGCGCATGGTCGCACATTCACTGCAGCGTGTGAATTCATCAATAAACGTTTAATTTCGGTTTCCGTTATGCGTTATGTAAAAGGTTTGGCAGTAGTATTATTAGCATATCCGTTGTACAGGTCTGTACGCATGTATGCTTTGGCAAAGTAAGTATACATGTACGCAATTATGTTAAATTATCGTGTTAGCATTCACGTTGTGTGCAAGCTTAATTGTCCATTAAGCTCCTTCGATGTTCTTTATTGTCTTTATTGCATTCACCATTTAAAGGCACAACTGGCGTAAACAACGCGGCATTTGACGCCCGCCTGTCAGCATGTATGCATCACGCTGCATTATAGTGCCAGCGCTGCCTATTTTACCTACAGTCGACTGTCGGCACTGCCCTTAAACTATCATGGAAAGTGTATCTTTCATTATATTGATAAGCAGTTTTTACATAAAATAGACGCCTCCAAAAGTTGTTGAAGTCTTTAGACTGCGTGAGAACTGTGTTTTGAAGTCAAGTGCATGTGATCTTACTAACGCGCGATCTCGCTTGGAAATCTTAAACCAACTGTTCTGCAGGCTAATCACAAAGCATTCCAACTCAGTCACGCTTTTTTTTTTTTTTTTTTTTCTTCATCTTCTTTTTTTCTTTCTTTTTTTGCGAGAGAGAGAGAGAGAGAGAGAGAGAGAGAGAGAGAGAGAGAGAGGATGGAGCAATGATGCGTTCATAATGTGATTTTGCTGTCCGACATTGTTGTATTTCTGGCGCAAAGTGGATTAACAGAAGATATCGACTGGCGTGTACAGGGAGCACCGCCGGATTAGCATCATCAAGATCATTTTGGCAAGAGGCATAGATCCTCAAGGGCCCCCGCATTCTGCGGGGGCTCATGAGGGATCTATGCCTCTTGGTGGACTTATTTAAATCTGTGTTCTAAAATATACCTGAATTACCCTATTCAGCGGGTAGTTTTGAGGAGTATTGTGAAGCTGTTTTTTTTTTCCCTGGCATTTTACCAATGTAACACAAACAGTGCGGTTGTTTATACGGCGTGTGGCATACGCCTCGAGGGTCTGTGATGTTTATAAAAAGAAGAGAGGGGGGGGGGGGGTTTGAGAGGGGAGATACTTTTGCTGAAATTTGAACTCCAATGATTATAAACGCTTTTTTTTTTTTTTTTTTTTTTGGGGGGAGGGGCCTTGCTTGTCTATTTTCAGGGGGAGGGGTTGGGGGGGGGGGGAGGAGGGGTCTAGTCGATTTCGGATAAAAAGTCTGACCCATTTCTTGTTTTCGGTTGTTCAATAATAAATAAGTCCGACATGTTTTTGAAGTGATCAGGCAGTCTAACCTATTTTCTATAGGACAACCAACACAAACAAAACCAACAGCACACAAAATCAGTGTTCCGTCGTTTTGCGGTTTAGTATTTTGGCATCATGGTTAATAGTTTTGGCAACCGTCAAATCCATACTGCTATTAATCTTTTGGCATTGCCGGCAAATATCAGACATGTCCGGTTTTTTAAGGGGTGCTCACGAAATAGGGTGTAGAAGATGTAATGGCCGCATGATAAGAGAGTCGAATTCGGAAATAACGACACTGGTTGTCTCCCTCGATTTGCTATCTTTGACAAGCAGCAGTGAATCGAGGGAGACAACCAGTGTGGGAAATTACCTGTCGCCATGGGCATCTGTGAATCAAAAGACCCATGCTACCCATGGTGTCGATGGAAAATCTGGCAGTTGAAATCTAGGACCATCTTGTTCATCCATTCTTTCCCGCTATTTCGCTGATTTCCTGTGCCACTTGTCAAGCTCCAAACAAGATCTTAGCACATTCCACCTCAAAAAGCAAGAGGTATAGATTCTCGTGGGACCCAGCGGCGAAGCCGCAGGGGCTCATGAGAAAATCTATACCTCTTGCTGTCCAGACTCGGCCCCCAATTTCTTCCACCGCCACCCCTGCTGAGGTAGGGTTCGTCGGGGGTTTGAATTGGATGATGGACAAGCAAACTAGCTGACCCGTGAACAGGGTGAAATGGGGTTCCCAGATGCTGGACTCAGAGTGCCAAGTTGGACCCTCTGCACTACACACACTGTAAAAACTGCAGGATAACACCGTGGGTACCTGCCCGGGTTGAGGAAGGCAGGAGCATTCGGTTGGTCGATCCGCGCCATGTAAAATCGTACATTTTGCAAGTGTTTTCAGTGGTGTCCAAATCATGGCCTTTATAAAAACAAAATGAAATAATGAAAAGATCGGTCGGGTGGTGCTGCACTGCGGCGCCGCATCTTCCCCCGCGAAGGCAGCCCAAAATTTCCACTCGTGAGTAATAACATTTTTTTTTTTTAATGTTGTTTGACTTATTCTGTCACAAATCATGGAATTCTTCTAAAACTTGTTGACGGGAGACGGCTGAACAAATCCTCATGAAATTGTCGGCAACGTTGTCCCAAAGACTAATTTTTGTAAGCAACCTGCATGGGCACATGAGGATTTGTGCCTACACACTTACACAGGGTTTTGATCCTTAGTGAATGATCAGCCATGCCGCTAGGTTCCCTCAGAACGGTGCTCTGATGGTTATCAACTGGGCGATCATAGTACAAGGCGACCCACATGTGGTTCCAATCGCGACGAGATCCTGAAATCCTGTCTTTACCACATCATCGTAAATCCATCACCCGACGAGGGAAACACAGGGGCGTGAATAAGCGATCAAGAGGCATAGATCCTCGTGAGCCCAAGCAGGCTGGCGGGGGCTCATGAGGATCTATGCCGCTTGCTGGTGGGTCCAGTCCCCACGAGATTTGCAGAGGAAGCCTCTCTTTACCACGCCGCTGGTAATTGGTCAGTTGATGTATCCTCGCGGTGATCAACACAGGTGTAAGTGGTTTGAGCAGGAGGCATAGATCCTCATGAGCTCCCGCAGATGCGGGGTCATGAGGATCTATGCCTCTTGCGGGTTGATGGCGCTCGAGACCTGTCTTCCGGTTTGTTTTTTGCAGATGGTTTTACATGACAACCGACCCAATCTTCTGGGTTTTCTTTTCTTTTTTCTTTTTTTTTGGGGGGGGGGGGGTTGTTGTGTGTTTTGGGGTTTTTTTTGCCCGCCCCCCCCCCCCCTCCCCCGCCACTAGAAAAAAACCGCTTCCATTCACAATTACAGTCAATCAAGCAGTAATCAGAAATGGTCTAGTTACCATTTTTTGCAAACAAAACGGGGGAGAAAAGTTGTATGACCACACATAGTCGCTTTTGCAAGCAAATTAAAAGCCCATTAAAGCCATTTTTCACTGAATTCAAAAGCTTGAAACAAATCCGGTTAAACTGTGGGTTTTTTTTTCTGGATTCAGGAAGATATTCCGATATTATTTTGTTTTCTAGCGGTAATGACATAATAATAATAATAATGGCACATGATAACACAATCTATTCTGAAATCACACACACTCTTCCATGGTCCTGAAACTCTCTCTCTCTCTCTCTCTCTCTCTCTCTCTCTCTCTCTCTCTCTCTCTCTCTCTCTCCTCTCTCTCTCGCTCTCTTCAAGCACCCATCCGTCCTCACCTGCACCGCTCTACTCCACAAAAAGGTAAATGTTTTTAGAAGACTGGCAGCTGGCGCACGGTCTTAACCCGAGGTAGGTTCATAGTACACACTGGCGGATTTCCTTTTTTCTTACGATTATCTACGTCAGGAAATACGACTGAACATCTGTCACTGTTACAGCAAGAAAAACGAACAGAGGCATAGATTCTCATGAGCCCCTGTATTTTGAAGGGACTCATGAGAATCTATTTTTCTGCCGGGTAGAAGAGTTTGATGAAGTAGTAAGCAAATTACCCTTTTAAAAAAATCGATGAAGTAGTAAATGGACTCCAACCTTACAAGCAAAACTCATAGATTCTCATCTGCCCTGCATTCTGCAGGGGCTCATGGGAATCTGTGCCTCTTGCAACTTGAAGGAGGTAGGTTAAAAATACACAGCCTGCCTCCTCTCTCTGACTTCCTCCTGTTCATCTTCTCAATCACATTTTCCCCCTTGCCCGCAATTTTCTTTTTCACTTCCTTTGTGCAAGAGCATCACAACGCGATTGAAGATTTCAAGATTTCTCTCTCCTCAGCCACAGGTCCAGGGAGTCTGCACGTGTTTTTGTCCCATGAGAGCGGCTCTTCCGAAGAGCCGATGTCAGGGTACTAAAACTCGTGTAGGATGCCTGAACCTGTGTTTTCAACCGGTCGTAAAGCGACCATGATAGTTCTAGGTTGGTGCTTTATCAGCTTTTCGCTGTTAAAGGCAGTAAGCTAATCTTGAACTGTCATAGTTAACCCATCTTATATTAGATGCCTTGAAAGTTGTATAAAGCATTCCAAACATGAATTTGAGAGATGCCAAAATTGTATATATATATACAAAACAGTCTCATTGTAAAAATGTCACCATGGCCTTTCACCACAGGGGGGGGGTGGGGGGGTGTTTTTGTTGCATTATGCTCAGAACAAAAACATTTTCTATTCTTTACTCTTTCTAACTTACAACACATAACAATCGAAGTTACCGGCGTAAGTGGCGCATAACAATCGAACTTACGGGCGTAAGTGGCATTGCTAACCCGATTTTTGCTACGTATTGCCGCTGACTCCACGTGTGCCCGAAATCTTCCCATCAATAACAACAGCCAGGCAGATAGATGCCAGTTGTGTTTGTTGACGTGACCCATAAAAGTCAAACAAAAATCTCCCGAAATAAGCTTATAGTGATTTAGGGTATGCTATTTGTGTACCTTGTGGTAATACGTTGTCCATCGCACATATCTTGCGGTCTAGAGTCGTTGGCAAGAGGTTCGTTTCATTTGTTTTTCCAGTGTCCGATTTCATTACTTTTAGTTAATGGTTTGGCTCTTTCAGTCTTTGTCTTGGCGAAGTATTGTGAACCAAATCTTGACTATTGCCAGAGGCATAGATTCTCATGAGCCCCTGCATTCGCAGGGGCTCATGAGAATCTATTCCTCTTGCTGACCAGTAACCAGGGGTATCATTAACATTTGCTTACGTTAAGTTACTCTCTTTGTATCTGAAGACGGAAAGTCTCTGGCGATTGTCTTATTTTTTGGGCCGACACTTTTTCTAGCGCTTTTAGTTGTACAGGGCTAATGAGAATGTTTTCATGTAGCTAGATCACCTAGATTCTGCTCCATTTTGTTTCCGACTTTTTTTCCTCAGGTGAAAAATTTTCGCTCAGTTCCACATTTGAGTCTTTGTCTTTGGACTCGCGCGTGTTTTCTTGGTCGGTTCATGATTTAGGTCGCGGCCTGGTTTTTGGCGTCTATTTACAGGAATTCGGTGCGTAGTAGTGTAGATCAGATTATTGGTTGTTATTTTTTGACGCTGTTAGCGAATGCTTTTAGTTTTACACGTGAGAATCTCCTTTGTGCTGGTAAAGGGCTGGCTTAACTGGGCGAGACAAACCCGAACCATGTCTCGGCGAGACACCCGAGACAGTCAATGCGAGATACCCGTTCCACCCGTTTATTAGGTTCGGCACGTCTGATCTTGTCTCGGAGAGTTCGCCGAACCTAATAAACGGGTGGAACGGGTATCTCGCATTGACTGTCTCGGGTGTCTCGCCGAGACATGGTTCGGGTTTGTCTCGCCCAGTTAAAGGTCCTGGTTCAGCAATTAGTCAGTAGAGGACAGCGAAAAAAAAATTCGAAGTCCCTACCTGATACACAAAGTGCAACCCTAACAGAGCCTCGTCAGATGGGATCCCCGAACACTCACGTTACTATAGCTGATGTAGAGTGTCAGACGTCCTTGACGGCTGTCACAGTTCACGCAAACAGGTATACACCACTCAGCTGCCAAAGGTCACTTCCAGTTGCATCTGTCCGTACACGGTAACATCCACAATTCTCGTGCAACAACGACGAAAGTATCCAACTTTCACTTCTGTACCGGGAAACACCGAGCGACGTCCACAGCGTCCAAAAACGGCGCAGGGAATGATGACGGTACGTCAAACATGCTATAGCGTGGTCTTCTCATTTCGTATGTCCTCGCATTTATCCAAAACAATGTTTCCTTGAAAGCGTTTGCGAACAACAAGTCCCTCATGGTAGTCGCCATTTTTACCAAGGGAAGCTACTAGATAATGTTGTTGTAGGGGACAGCACTCCCGTGCTAAGCAACGCGGAAATGCCCACCTCAAAACGATTTTATTTTTCACAAAAGCCTGGGAGATCATTTACAGACGATTATGCAACGATGTGATGTGCATGGGTGACTCTGCGACAATATGAAATGAATGAAAACGGTCCATAAATATGCCCCATAAATCCATGGCCAGCAAGAGACATACATTCTCATGAGCCCCTGCGGATGCAGGGGCTCATGAGAATTTATGCCTGTTGCATTTGGAACAGGCTGGCTGAAGGCCTGTTCTGTCTGAACCAAACAGCTAAAATTCAGCTCTCCGGGATTTTGAAAAGCTGAATCAGTTTCTAGGACTGAAGACTGTCACCCATTTATGTGATTGTGCCTGTTCGTGTGTGTTACACGGACATAAAATTTGATTACATAATAAGAATATAAGCACTAGGTAATATTTGCTTTGTCGATTACTTCTCATCTTGTTTTTTTTTTTTTTGTTGTTGTTGGTTTGTTGTTGGTTTTTTTTTGTATCACAAAAGATAATTACTGTCTGCAAACTTGCTGAGTTCAGTGATAATATTTTCTCCCCAGACCAACTGCTGTTTATGCACATGCAATGCACCCTGCCCAATGCGTACCTCATGCAAGTGCCTGACAGCAACCAACCATACACCAACTGCAAGCTAAAGGGTGCACAAACAAACGAGAGGCAAGTTTCAAAATAATTAGATACAGGGTTGCAACAAATGGGTCCAGCCTTCGCCATACCAATAATCTATACTTTTTTTTTAAAAAAGACCATATAATTATTTTTTATGCCCCCGATCCAAAATACTTAAATGTTATCTAATTTGCCCATTTTGGGGGGTTGGGCGAACTCTCTCCCCCCCCCCCCCCCCCCCCATGATTGATTATAGGAGGCAGATGAAAGCAAGCTGGCATCATGCACCCTTTTGGCTGGAGCATTAGGCTTCTTTCATCTCATGCTATGGTTATGAGATACAAAATAAATGTTAGGAAACAGATATATGTAATTGGTATTCTAACCACAATATATTTGATTCATAGTTTATCTATGTTTGCACTGACAGAAAACCATGTGGGATTTGTTTTTGATCACTCCATATAACAATGTTCTCTATCAGAAAACTGAAATGACTCAACCCGCAAAAATAAATATCAAGGAAATATATCAGTTCACAACAGCAAGAGATATATCTTACTTGATCTATATTTTGTGACAAAAACATTGTTTTCAAATACACTTCAACATATGGCTTATTTGTTTATGTCTGTACTGAGTAAAACTGTCAAAAATGCCTTTCATTGTGAGGCTTCTCTTATGAGTTCACCAAAATTGTCAAGTACATCAATAAGTGTATACATAAATAAAAGCACAATGACCATGATGATATAGTAAAATACAGTTGATTTTTTTTATGAAATGAGTACGTCCATTCTCAACAAGACCAAGTAGTTTATGTATCCTACAGAACCACATAGTCCAGACCAAAATGGTGACTGCGAAGCGTGTGTAATGCAGAGAAGAACTTAATGAAGAAAGAAAGACGCTTCGAAAAGACAGCTACAACACAATTTTATTCATATTATCTAGTAAAAAATTATGTTGTAACTGTCATTTCTAAGCGACTTTCTTTCTTCATAGGGTTCTTCTCTACAGAACAACATACATGTACACTTTTACTTCCAGCACTATATATAACTGTAATGATACATGAGGCAAAAACACAAACAGAACAGAGACAACCATTTTAATTATAAAGAAACAATTTCAGTGATGTCATTGAATCATATGCATGGTATATTTTGCTTATGATGCTGTCTTTCAAACTTGGTCTCTGTGTTTTGGTAAGTGGGGGTGAAATGAGGGGGGGGGGGGGAGTATGGAGGGGTGGGGTGAGGTGGGAGGGGGGCAGTTAGGAAGTTGAGAAACAGTTTGTATCATGGTGACTGCTCAGTTTACATGTTGGCGCTGCTGCCAGTTCCAGCTGACAAACACCAGTGCGTCCGTGGTGTGTGAAAAGCAAGATTTTCACTGTATGGACACTGACAGTGTCACATTTCACTCGCATGGGTACACATGCAGGCATATATATATATATGCTAAATTTTGCTATCCACCAAAATGCTAATATTGCCATGACTCCACAGCAGACAGACAGCCTTCATGGACAGGTCCAACCAGTGAAGAGACAAAAGACTGGCCAGTGTCAAACATGTCACCTAACTGCAGGGGCGTTAGCAGCAACGTTACAGAGAAACTTTGGAACAGCAAAATGCCTGATGCAAGTGCAGAGTGCCCCAATTTGCTCTCAGAAGGCAGCTGCAAGACAAGAAGCAAAGGTCAGTTAGTACATGTAAAGATATACTGCAAACACTGTTCTAGAGGAGTTTACTTGGCTACCAGGTATATGCCAGTATAATCTACTAATCATGAAAACAACCGTAAATAGTTTGCAATGCTGCTTGGTAACATGATATTATATGAATATGTTTTCAGGCCAACATAGCCAAATTTTCCCTGGGGGAGACTAAAAGACGCACTCAACCGATGAGCAGCCCCTGGTGACCATATCGTATGTGGGAGTAGAGGTGACACCTTATCAGCGCATCACCAGTGAAGACAATCCGGCCTACTGTTTGTGTGGGAATTGTCTAATAATAATGGACAACAAGAACTACTGAATTTGATCAAGCTGATCGAGTTAACAGAAGAACCAACTTTTCTAAATATTTGTAAGAAGCAGAACAAAGTCAAATTTTGCAGCATCAAAATTTATAGCAGCACATTTGCAAATAAAAATCCCACATTATAATGGCATTCAAAAATTACCAACACTGCATACAGATTTTTTTCAGTTGTGGCATGAGAGCCATATGGGGCCTGGCAACAGAAAACACTGTCGCTCTTGTCAGGTGGTCATAATCAGTTGGCGGTTTCCAAGCCCCAATCTAAACTACCTGAGGGCACTATCTGGTTGTGTATGTGTGTGCAACCAACCTCCAAGTCTTTGCTTCTGCTGAAAAACCACATCCACTCGTCGCTCACTCAATCATCTGTACTGCGTAGATACTGTAACAAACTGCAGAGCTTTCCATCAGTGAGGCATTGAGGATACACGGCCACAGAGCATTCCTTTATGAGAAAAAAACAGAATGAAAAGAAGATTTTCATTTACATTTAAAATTTACTTTCTGTCATGGGTGTGGAGATTGTTTACACCTGTTTGTACAAGTAGTTGGGACATGAATAAATGGACACATGCATGTAATATGATACTCCATATTGTGCACTTTGTACTCTCTACACAAGAAAGTATTAAAGTTGAATGTAAAAGAAAAGTGTTGGACATTCTTTGTTTTCAATACATTTGGACATTCTTCTTCATAAATCGCATACATGTCTGCTTTCTGCTTTCATTTTCCATCCTTGTCATAACTACATACTGTGAACAGTACACACGAACAGGAATTCGGCACCCGACTTGCCACAACAAAAAATTAGTTTGCATGGTCAGTGTCACAATCCTAAATAGTATATTTATACAAATACATGTACTGTAATGATACTGAAAATGACATGTACAATACTGCACTTGTAACAGAAATTGCACACGTGTGTAACATACTATATGCATGCATATTTCTGTTCTGCTACCTGGTATGCCACAGAGTGCCTGTTGCTAGTCTTGGTATACTGCTTGCATTCTTGGTGGTTGAACTAAGTCAAGGATGGTAAGTATGTTGTGCATTGTGTAGCCTTCGTAGCCAATTGAAGTTTTTTTGGGCCATTTCAACCACATAGATACATCCCCTTGACTAACACTCAATGATGAGACTGAAACATATCTAAACTCTAAGTCAAAATAAGTGCGTAAATAAGACATGATACCTTGATCGTGCCTGGCAAGGAAGCTCGTAATGTGTGGTGATGCTTGATAACAGGCTTTATCCATTGTTTCAAGTGGTGTTTAGCCTTTGGCAGCAGCAAAGAAACTGAAAACAGATGGCCAATGAATAGATAAAGCAAAACCTCAAACTGACAAAAGCACAAAAGTGAAAATACATGAGCAGCAGTTTATACTGAGTAGGTTGTTTCGATGACAGAACAGCGTCATGTGTTTTTGTTCTGCATACACTCAAGGATATATCCTCCATGTAAACACACAGCTCAACTCAACTTCATGCAATTTGCTTGCCTTTGTGCAACACATCAAGGTAATGATCCAATAATATACAAATCTATTTGATACTGGAATAAAAGATACATGCATTACAGAGTGGCAAACTGACAGG
The DNA here is from genome assembly GCA_036245525.1 of Semisulcospira habei. Lineage (NCBI taxonomy): Eukaryota > Metazoa > Mollusca > Gastropoda > Semisulcospiridae > Semisulcospira > Semisulcospira habei. The sequence continues at coordinate 97,471,173 of BTPG01000007.1, read as the reverse complement.
TAGCTAGCACTAGCTGTTATGAAGACTTGGGAGAGAAAAACACCATGGCACCATGATAATTATGTTTACTGGCAACTTGTAAATATACTTACAGTGTGGAGGAAGCAGTCACATATGTAAATCATAACTTACAGTATTGTGACAGCAATATTTCCATGACACATGCTACTTTATGTGTGCTGTGATTGGACTTTTACAAGCAAAAATGATTTTGTGAAATCAAGAAGGTGTACCATACTTCAAAATCAAATGCCACCAAACTGATCATCATTACCTGAAAGTAGCAGGAGATTACAGTAGAACTCTGTCGGTGACAACTTATCGGACAGGTCTTGCTGTCTTCAGAAACTCGATGCCAGTCTGTGCATTCACCAATTCCATGTCACCTGACCTTGTGGCAGCCCTGCTGTCCAGAAAAAAAGCATAAACACAGTAATGGGGAAAATGAAAAAGAAATAAATACACATGTGTGTATGTGGCTTTCTAAAAATGGCTTAGTCACAAAATAGAAGCACATTTGAGTGTTATGATATGGAACAATATAACAATACATATATGATTTACAGTAAGACTCGCAATAGAATATTTTTATATACAAACATAATATTATAAGTTTTTGTCACTCATATTTCTCCTGTTCCTAAGCCTGTGGTTTCAGGAAAAGAAGAGTGCATGCTGAATATGAGAAATACATCATGTATCAGTGGCAACTAAGCCAACTTACAATAGCCCACGCTGATTGCGAGTTTCATAATGAATTATGTACATACATGTATTGCTCTATTTCATCACACTGAAATGTGCTGTTTTTGTGAACAAATATGTTTTAGGTTGATCCTAGTTGTATATTGTATCCTTATCTATACCTGTTTATTATATTCTCATCCAGGCAATTGCTGATGTTTTTATACAGACAGCAGCTGTTTATTTGTTTTCATTCAGACATGCATCTGAACACTTTGTCTGTGTTCAGACAACTGCAGGCATATTTTGTTTTTTTATTCAGACAGCTGTATATTTAATTCTATTCAGACAGCTGTACATTTTGTTCTCAATATAAGCCAGCTGTACACTGTGTCCCAAGCCACACACACACACACATGTACACACACACACACACACACACACACACACACACACACAAAGTTCACAATTTACCTTGCCATTGCCAATGCGATTATATGTTATGTCTTGTGATGGGATTGGGTGGTGTTCCATTACTGATGCACCTTCACTTTCACTTTGTACTAGCTTCACAAATGTATCCACAGAAATAACACAATTGCTGCTCTGTGAGCTCATTTGGTGTGGCACTGAAAAATAATCAAATGACTGGTATTTGTATAGTTATGTAATACACACAAGGGTTTTGTACTAGAAAACGCTGTGGCGTTCTGAAGATATTTACACAAAAACAACCGCCATCAACCCCCAAAACAAATCGCAACTAAGAGTGGAAACTTCTGAATTTACATCAAACCTGAGCTCAGAATATATCGCATATTTCATTTATGTATATAACACAAATATGTGTAATAGCAAAGTGCCCAGAAAATATTACAATTATTTATAAAAGAGAGAAAATTTAAAGAACAGTTACAAGCTGTTATGCTGTAGTGACCGAGTAACTACGGAAGAGACGAACAGTGAGGCTAAGATTACCAATCTATTCTTCGTCTTGTTCATCGATGTATTCTGCCAACTTCTCAGCACTGTGGTCTGCAGTTATTTTCTCAGTCATCACTTCCTCCGAAATTATTGTCCTGTACGCCAGAACACACATAACATTACGATCACTATAGGTCTACCTGTTGTTGACAAGGAAGTGGGCATTAGAGTGGTGTCCCCTGTAATATACATATTTACGAGTAGCTTCCCTTTGTAAACACGACGTCAACTACATTCGGCATGGGTGTTTGTTGTTGTTGGAAATATACTTGCCATCACAAGTAATATTTGTACAAGAAACGTGAAAAGACGACGCCATATCATGTTGGACTTACCGCCACCATTCGCTGGACCATTTTTGGACGTCGGCTCGGCCGTACCTCCGGCCACTGAGTTGGCAAAAGTGAAAGTTGGATATTCTTCGTAGTTGCACGGGAATTGGATGTTACCATGCACGGACAGATGCAACTGGAAGTGACCTTAGGCAGCTGGGTGGTGTATACCTGTTTGCGTGAACTGTGACAGCCGTCAGGGACGTCTGACACTCTACAGCAGCTATAGTAACGTGCGTGTTCGGGGACCCCATCTAACGGGGCCCTGTCAGGGTTGCACTGACTTTCTGTGTCAGGTAGGGACTTTGACATTTTTTTTTCGCTGTCCTCTACACACTAATTGCTGAACCAGGACCTTTAAGCCAGCCCTTAACGTTGTTTTGGCTTATGATGATTACAGATTAGTCGGTCGTCGTGCCTTTACTGTAATGTATGTAGCCTACACATTGTGATTTATCGTTGATCTCATAGTCTCAACATGATAGACCGTTTCACACTGGTTGTCTCCCTCGATTCGCTTCGCTGAGGGAGACAACCAGTGAAAGACCAGTCGACCTATGATAAGGTTTTGAATGTCAGTCAACGAAATTGTGACTGTAGCTTTTCAGTTCGTATCTGGTCCAATATTTCCCCGTCCATCGCCCGTAAGTAACCGCACGGGCACTTCCATTGTACGTTTGTGGGCAGGTCTGTGATTTTTGCCCCTCACGGCTGTCACGTAAGATCCAAACTCACAGACCAGATCACAATTACTTTTCTCACATCAAATTCCATTTGTTCTGGCGCGTTCTAAGGTCCAAAACCACACGACTTACCATACGATTAGCAATCTGGCCGCACATTCCGCAATCGGCTCAAAATAGAATGCGTGCAGACAGTGAGTGAACAGTTTGCCTCACCTGCGAAGGACCGCTGCGAAGTCATGCCAGGTGAGAATGGGTTGAAATAATCACTGTCAGACGCCGGCATGAGAGGCGATAATGAAGCGAGGTCAAGCGAGTCGATAGAAGTAGACAATAAAGGAACTCTAATGAGCAGAAGAGAGCGCTGATGGGCTGGGAACCTCTTGGGCCAAGAATTATCACAGCAGCCTTTAAAACCAAGAAAAAGCTCAAGCTGAACGTCATACGTCATCCAGTGTTATGCGCCCACTAATGACAGTGACGAGGAAGAGAAACAAGAGTTCTACGACCGACTCCAGAGTGCCTTGGACAAATGTGCGGAGCGAGACATCACCATCGTCATGGGCGATTTTAATGCCAAAATAGGGGAGGACAACACCGGATACGAAGAGGTGATGGGGAGACAGGGACTAGGCTCGGAGATGAGTGAGAACGGGGAGAGGTTTGTAGACTTTTGTGCTCTAAACCGACTTGTCATTGGAGGCAGCATCTTCCCACACAGAAGAATACACAAAGCAACTTGGGTCTCACCTGACCATATTCATCATCATCATCATCATCAGTCCCTTGCCCGAACTGGGCGTTGGGGGGACTGAAAGGCAGCAGCAACAGACAGTGCTCTCCACTGAGTTCTATTTTGGGCGGTGGCAAGCAAGTCTGACATCTCGAGTTCGGTCCATTCTTTTATGTTTGCGACCCAACTCTTTCTCTGACGACCTCGCCGACGACTTCCTTCGAGAGTGCCTTGGAGGATAGTCTTGGACAAGGTGTTGTGTCGGGTCACGTGGCCAAACCAAGCAAGCTTGCGCCGTTTCACGGTTGCCAGAAGGGGTTCATGTGGGCCCACCAGGGAAGTGACGATGCTCCGTACATATTCGTTGGTCTTGTGCTCGCGGTACGAGATGCGGAGCAACTTCCTCAGGCACTTGTTCTCAAAGGCCTGGATTTTCTTTTCTGAGTCTGCAAGCAGTGTCCAAGTGTCTGACCATATTACAGAGAACCAAATAGACCATATCTGCATTATCAAGAAATTTAGAAGATCCCTTCAAGATGTTCGAGTGAGGATGGGAGCAGATGTCGCCTCAGACCACCATCTGCTTACCTTAAGAATAAATCTCAAGTTAAAGAAAAGCCGCACAGAGACAACAAGAAGACAGCGCTATAAAGTATAATGTAGGCCTTCTGAGAGAGACTGGAGTGAGAGAAGAGTTCAAACTGGTGCTGTCCAACCGGTTTCAAGCGCTACAGGAGCTAGTAAATGAAGAGGAGGCAGTCACCACACAGCAGCAGTGGAAGGCAGTTAGAGAGGCGCTGAACTCAACCTGCAGAGACACTGTACGGTTCAGGAAACACCATCACAAGGACTGGCTGTCGACACAGGCCTTGAAGAAGATAGAAGCGAGGAAGCAGAAGAAAGCAGTTGTCAACAACAGTCGCACGAGAGCAGCCAAAGCAAGGGCACATGAGGAATACTCGGAAGCCAACCTCGAGGTGAAGAGGAGTATCAGGGCAGACAAGAGGGCCTACACAGACAGTCTGGCAGCAGAGGCAGAAAAGGCAGCAGGCAGCGGCAACATGAAACACCTCTACGACATTACCAGAAGATTGTCTGGCAAGTATGGCCACACAGAAAGACCAGTAAAAGACAAAGAAGGCAAGCCTATTGCAGACAGAGCAGACCAACTCGACAGATGGGCCGAGTATTTTGAAAAGTTACTGAACAGACCCAGCCCATCCGACCCCCCAGACATCCAGCCAGCAGAGACTGACCTACCCATCAGCTGTGACAGACCCAGCTGGGAAGAGATCAGAAGAGCAGTGGCATTTTTGAAGAACGGCAAAGCAGCAGGGCCAGATGGCATCCCAGCGGAGTCTCTGAAAGCAGACCTAGAGACAACAGTAGAGATGCTGTACCCACTGTTTGGAAAGATCTGGGAAGAGGAGGTGATGCCGGCTGACTGGAAGGAGGGGTACCTAATCAAGCTTCCTAAGAACGGCAACCTCAGCAAGTGTTCCAACTACAGAGGAATCACCTTGCTGTCAGTACCAGGAAAGGTCTTCAACAGGATCATCCTGGAGAGAATGAAGAGCTCCGTTGACCCCCAGCTGAGAGACCAGCAAGCAGGATTCAGGAAAAAACGATCATGTACAGACCACTCTCTGCATCATCGTGGAACAGTCTCTGGAGTGGAGCTCCCCGCTGTACGTCAACTTTGTGGATTACGAGAAAGCATTTGATAGCGTGGACCGAGAGACTCTGTGGAAACTCCTACGACACTACGGTGTACCCACAAAGCTCGTCCGCCTGATCAAGAGCAGAGCTACGATGGCATGACATGTCGCGTGATCCACGAAGGGCAGTTCACCAGGGAGCTCCAGGTCCGAACCGGTGTCAGGCAGGGGTGTCTGCTGTCTCCGTTCCTCTTCCTACTGGCCATAGACTGGGTCATGAAGAGGACCACAGAGCACAGACGAAGTGGAATACAGTGGACACTGTGGACACAGCTTGACGACCTTGATTTTGCAGACGACTTGGCTCTACTGTCCCACACTCATCAACAAATGCAGGACAAGACCACGAGGCTTGCTGACATCTCGTCCCAAGTGGACCTCACCATCCACAAACAGAAAACAAAGACAATGAGGCTGAACGCAACCAGGGAAGAACCAGTCTTGCTTGCTGGCACCCCGTTGGAGGAGGTGGAGTCCTTCACTTATCTCGAAAGCATCATAGACAAAAAAGGCGGCACTGATGCAGATGTCAGAGCACGAATCGGTAAAGCCAGAGCAGCCTTTCTCCAGTTCAAAAAAGTGTGGAGTTCCAGAGAGCTGTCACAACAAACCAAAGTCCGGATTTTCAACCCCAAAGTAAAAGCAGTTCTCCTATATGGAGCAGAGACTTGGAGATTCACAAAAACCACAGTCAACAGAGTACAGATCTTCATAAACAGTTGCCTTAGAAGAATTCTGAACATCCACTGGCCAGAGAAGATCAGCAACGTCAGACTCTGGGAGAGAACAGAGCAGATAACAGCAGAGAATGAAATTGGGCGAAGAAGATGGGGATGGATTGGTCACAGTCTGAGAAAGCCAGCTTCCAGTATCACTAGGCAGGCATTGTCATGGAACCCCCAGGGAAAGAGGAAAAGAGGCAGGCCGAGAAAAACCTGGCGTCGAGACCTCCAAGCAGACATCAAGAGACTGGGAACCAACTGGAGTAAAATCGAAGGAGAAGCACAGGACAGGAGTCGCTGGAGGTATCTCGTCGACGGCCTATGCCCGGGGAGGGGTGACAGGCGTAAGTAAGTAAGTACATGTGTATCAGGTCGTGGCAGGAACAGGTCACGGACAGTTCTCACAGGTCTATCAAATATCAAGAATTTCTGCCGAATCCGGGCAGAATCACTGCCTAAGGCCACCACGGGTCAACGAACCGTCCCTACGCCAACCCATACTATCTACAAGAGGCGAAGACTTTCATGAGCCCCTGCAACACAGGGGGACATGAGAATCTATGCCACTTGCCGCAAAAGGATCGACAGTATGTATTTTGACATCTCTTGCTTCCTAAATGGAGGAAGTCTCTGGGTTACGAATATACATGGGGTCGGTAAATGTATGCAGGTTAATATTACGGAAACAATAGCCGAGTGGGTCTCAGCTCTCACTCTCAGTATCCAGATGAGAACGGTGTGTTGACTGGTCTGGAAATCGCGGCACCAACGCCGAAGACGTACTCTTTTGGACAAAATATGGAGTAAAATGTGGGCTTGTCATGTGCCTAGCAGGAGGCATAGATTTTCATGAATTCCTTCGTTCGCAGGGACTCATGAAAATCTATGCCTCTTGTAGTTGCAGGTTTCAAGTGAAAGGGTAGGGTGATTGATACGGACCCGTAGGCATGTTTGCAAATTGTTGATGAAAAAAAAATCGCTCTGGACTTAGCTTTCATCTGTACGGGAGTGGTGGCTCTCTCTCTCCCCCCCCCCCCTCTCTCTCTCTCCCTCTTTTCATATATTTTCAGTGTTAAATGCACTTCCTGTTAAAATGCATGGTTCTCTCTCTCTCCCTCTCTCCACATTTTAATGTCAAATGCATTTCGCGTTAAATTCACGAACACACAGCTTGTAAGAAGAGCTCAATAGCCTGCAAAAAAAAGTTTCGTTTCATATCTCTCTCTGCAAAAAAAAGTCTCTCTCTCTCTCTCTCTCTCTCTCTCTCTCTCTCTCTCTCTCTCTCTCTCTCTCTCTCTCTCTCTCTCTCTCTCTCTCTCTCTCTCTCTCTCTCTCTCTCTCTCTCTCTCTCTCTCTCTCCTTTCAAATTTCTCACTCATTTCAATTTGTAAGTTTGCAAACTGACTATTGCTTTCTGTCAAAACTTTTACCGCTGACAGATACGCTATCATAGTCATCGTCTACATCTTCCTCTGTTCATGGTCAATCCATCTTAAATGCGGTGTGTAAAGACTCTTCGTCTACGCTACGATGGCACTGACACAGCATTAAAATCGCCACAATTCCTTTCTCAGGTGCAGTCTTCGAGACTGACCAAAGAAATTCTCACCTTTCAACACAACCGATAATGGGCTGAGCGGCCGAAACATTCTTTCACCTTCTACTTCACACAGCTTCTTCTCACTTCTCGTCTATCCACTTTGACGGCCGGCGCCTTCAATCAACAGGGGCCCATGAAAAATCTACAGTATCCGCACGCCGACGGTTTCATCTGGGTGTGACACATTCGAGACGCGCTGCATTCGGGCACGCGGCGCTCCTCGAATAAGTTAATGAAATGCGTGAATCAATCAATGCTGATGATCAACGAAAGGAAAAAGGAATTATGATGATGCCCCCTCCGCCTCAGCGGTCAGATGCATGAGCGAGCTTAGTCCTCTGCCAGTCAATAAGCAAGGTGCTCCGCTGTAGCTTAGTCCTGCGCCAGCCACTCAGCAAGGTGCTCCTTTGTTGTCTACTATCGACAAGCTGACATCGTACCATTATCGCTTCCTGAACTGACAAATGCTTTGCCTCCCATTTCACCTGGGGTCAGTTGCATGAGCGAGCTTAGTCCTGCACCAGCCAGTTAGCAAGGTGCGCCGCTATGCAACTGGCCCCTGCTAGAAGGAATTCTCAGGCGAGGAAAGCTTTTCGCTGTCTTCACGTAATTTTACGTGTAGACAGGGAAAATCTTGCCTCACATAATAACGCGAAGTAGACCCGCGCACCTTCTGCTCATTACTTACTTACTTACGCCTGTCACCCCTACCCGGGTATAGGCCGTCGACGAGAGACCTCCAGCAACTCCTGTCCTGTGCTTCTCCTTCGATTCTACTCCAGGTGGTTCCTAGTCTCTTGATGTCTGCTTGGAGGTCTCGACGCCAGGAGATTCTGCACAAAAGTCCGCTGCTCAAAAGTCTCGACGCCAGGAGATTCTGCACAAAAGTCCGGGTATAAACCTCTCCCCGTTCTCACTGATACACATGTACAATACCTGCTAAATTCAACAACAACAAAATCAGACCGTCACTTTTTTTCCCTTTCAAGAGTGTTCGAGAGTAGTTGAGGTAACTTGACACGACACTTTAAAATAAACTCGACTTTGAAATTGCAAAGAACTCCGGTTGGATTCGTCGTCAGCTGTAATCAGTGCTAGACTTAACAGCGAAATTTCATCTCAGTACAGAAGTTTGACCGCTGAGTCAGTAATTGTGATATATCGGTTGTGTTCGCCGGCATTCTCGTAAGTGGCATTTTGCCGCGAAATCACGTTTTCATGACTGTAGTTGCCTTAACTCATTCAGCCCGATGACCGTATTTCCCAAATTTTGGAGGCGTCATCTAATGACTGCACCAGTTGCTGAAATGGATCGACCATGATAATTCAAGGGCAGTGCCAGATTAGCTTGGCGTCGAAAGGCGCCAAGTTAGTCTGGCACTACATTTGAATTATCATGGTCGACCCATCTCCTGCTGTAGTGCGTCAGGGCTGAATGGGTTAATTGAATTTTTGTTACCCGTTTCCCGTCGAAATCTTGAACCTGTAGCTTTTGAGGAGATTCTCATAACCGCCTTTTAAAGAAAGCGATCATATATTTGTACTATTAATTTTTTTTTAAAAATCCCCCCCCCCCCCCCAAAAAAAAAAAAAAAAAAAAAATTCCTCGTTTTTCTTCGAAAACAAAATTGTTACTGTTAGTTATGACGTTCCACGCAAAGCCACAGATGTGTACTTGTATGGCTGTTTCTTGTAAGAATGTTTCCCCAAAGCTGTTTATGCGGTACATTATCATATAATGTAACGTCTCCCAAGATCATGTTACATGCGCATATATGTGGCGAGTCTGGTTAGCATATCTTGTCCTAGCTGAAATCCATAAGGACTCCAGAATCTGAGTCCAGCTAAACACGTCGCATAGCACACTAAAATCGGTAGCGAATCGAGGGAGACAACCAGTGTGGTCGCCTAGGATCAGGAGATTGCGGTACCACCATATAAAGCCAAGTGACAGTAAGTCCATTTTTTGTTGAAAGCGTGATTTTTTAAATTGTAATTCATTGGAAATCGTCATTTTCACTAAAAGGATTGGCTGTCTTTGGCAACTAAGTCAAATTTTTGGCAAAAAGCGAGATTTTCCTGGCAATACAACGAAAATCTCGCTTTTCGCAAAAAGGAGTGCACTGTCTTTTGCCTTCCTACGGCATGATTATACATGATATCGATTAGCTAGACCGTCTGACAACATTTGGCATGGCAGGACTGCCCCTAAATCCAGCAGGTCATCCCATTATGCGGGAGATGCGGCCCCTGGGACCAGTCTTTGTCTCGTTACGATGTCCCAGCAGCCGTCGCGCTCCATCTGCAAGATCAACAGATTATCATCAACCTCAACGTCTGCGCGGGGCTTTTAGATGCAGTGTGAGTCTACCCTGCCTGAAATTTCGGAAGGCCAGCAGGTTTTTACTCATGAAGCCCTGACATGCTACGACAGGATGTGGGTCGGCCATGATAGTTCAAGGGTGGTGCCAGAATAGCTTGGCGCCTGTAGGCGGCGCCAAGCTATTCTGACACCACCTTTGAACTATCATGGTCGATTTGTCTCCAGAACTGTGAAACAAACCTAAAAAATTCACCCTCTTTTGCTCACTTGGTGTTTTTGTTTGTTTGTTTGTTGTTGGGTTTTTTGTTGTTGTTTTCTCACACACCTGTTTTAAGTCTCGCATCGCTAAAAATTAAATTTTTTTTTTTTTAAAAACGCGGCCTGACATTATAAACTCCAGGTATGGCATTTTGAGGCTGACCTGTACATAACTGATGCTGATCTGAACCCACTTCATCCCGACGCACTACATCAGGATATGGATCGACCATGATAATTAAAGGGTTGTGCCAGATTAGTTTCGCGCCATCAGGCGCCAAGCAAATCTGGCACTACTCTTGAATTACCTTGGTCTTTCCATCTCCTGCATAGTCTTTAGGTGACACTTCCAAAATTTGGTAAACGCGGCCGTGGGGTTACATAGGGAAGCAGTTCTGCAAGGATTTCATTTTAAAAAAAAAAATTAAAAAAAAAGTCTGTACCTCTGATAACGCAGAGGAAATCTGAAGGTTGAGTGCCACCGAGGGTCTTTGTACGTCACTCTCAAAAAGATGAAGTCACATGCCGGACTATGTAGATGTGTCTGATCCTGACTGGAAGGCGCTTTGAGAGTCCCAATGATGTATAATTGAGGGATGCGCGATTTGAATGACGACGTTCTTGTAAGATGGCGCTCCGCTGGGACTGGCCCTTGTATCGCATTACCTCCTGTGTCGGGCAACAGGCCAGCAGGTCCAGCCATTATATTATTCAGACCGGGAAATTCCCCTTGTGGTGTATAAATTTGCGTATCAAACATTCCGAACAAGGATTTTGGTCATAATAGAGTGTCTGCGTGTATTTTAATGTTCAGACAATCACAGAAGATACAGTCTGACAACAGATTTCGGTCATAATCAATCGGGCCGTGTATTACACTGGTTGTCTCCCTCGTGCGAGTTTATAAATTTATACGTATGTTGACATACACAGACAATCTCAGTTTTTCAAACAGTGTAATTGTGGACAATTTTCAGCTATTTTGTTCGTTCTTGGCTTTGGAAATGTGATCGTCTGAACAGCAACATGCGCTTTAGGTGGTATGACCGAAATCTTTGGTCAGTGATACGTACATTTGTCTTAGGGATTTCTTGTTGAATTACTCACCGGTAAGCGTCAAGAACCTCGAGTCAGATAATTACGTTATTTTAATTGTTAGAGTTATGAGAAAGTACATTAGAAACACATGCAAATAAGGAAGAGGTGTCATTAAAAAAATTATACTTTCATGAATTCAAATTTTCCTCAGGGCACAATACGGTTGTAACAAACATTTGCATATAAACATAGGTATATATTTTACGTGATTATTATATTATTATTATGCTTAGTATTATTATTAGTATTATGCTCAATATTCAACAGGTTTAGTATTCAGCAGGCTTAATTAGCTCACGTTTTTTATCTGCCATTTAGTGACAGTTTTGGCTGGAGGCCACCACCAAGCTGCTCCCGTCTAATTAGAATGCACTTGGTTAACCGTTGTCCTCGCGTAACCCTAAGCTGCCAGGAAGCAGTAGGTGATCTGGCCGACGTCAGCCGCAGTTGTGCACGGCTGTGGCGCGGGCCAGCTGCTGTCAGTGTCGGCCTGAGGTCCTTTTCCTTACTGGGGTTCGTCGTATGAGTGGCAATATGTTTCTTTGTCCGTGGTATGGGTTGCATGGTAAATTTTGTATGCATTCTTCTATTCTCAGTAGCTCGCCTTTTTCACAGATGTCACCAAGATGTTAATTTTCAGCTGAAAAAGATAAATCATCTGCAGTAGGCATAGATCCTCATGCGCCCCCGCGAAAGCGGGGGCTCTTGAGGATTTATGCCTCTTGCTGGATTCATTTTGCGTCTATGGTTTGTGGTGTTCAGACAGTGTAGGTCTTAGGGTGTTCAAGTCTGCGGTGGACAAGATTGGTTCGGTTGCTAGTTAGCAGCCGTAGAACTGCGGAGAATACGGGGGGGGGGGGGGGGGGGGGGGGGGATTGTTTTTGCAAGGTCTTCTCTAACTTAGGCTGATTTTGGCTTGAAGATAGATGGAGGGGGGGGGGGGGGGGATTGTTTTTGCAAGGTCTTCTCTAACTTAGGCTGATTTTGGCTTGAAGATAGATGGATTTGTTCGCTGGCGATTACTGCCCGACTGTCCAAGGCGACCAGATGACTACCTGTCTATGCAGACCACCTTTGGTCTCACGTTCTTCATTCACTCATAACTTTATGTAACTGGGCCGCCTGTCAAAGGCGACCACATTTTGATGGTTCCTTGTGTGGTCGCCTTTCTCAGGTTTGACTGCGTAATAATTCTTTCTGTTTTACTTAGATATCACCGTGTTAGGGAATCGCCTGTCAAGGGAACCACTTTTTGATGGTTCCTTGTGTGGTCACCTTACTCAATTCTTATTCCTTGAGGGATGTAGATGATCGTCTTGTTCTATACCTGCGTATTTCTCTGTGGGCTGGCGAATGGGTGCCTGATAAGCAGGGGCAGGGGATCTAACTGTTTGTCTGTCCAACGCTGAGTGATTCCCCTTGGTTTGTGTACAATTCTGCCAGCGCTAGCCTCACCTATCTGGTTTGTAAGCACCTTACTCAAGTCTGACTGTATGCTCTTTCGTATGCACACATTTATGCACTTTACACAAAACACATTACATTCCCGAGTCAATCTGCTTTCTCAGCCGTCACAGTATCGCTTCATCTTTCATGCGTTCACTATGTGTATACTGGTCTGTGATTTTGGACCTTACGGCCTAAGATCCAAAATCACAGACCAGCCCACGCATTTATTCCGTACACGTCATCACTATGCCGCTGGCAATATTGCTTAATGTATCTCTCTTCCAATTTCAAGCGGCTTGTTTTCTCTCTCTCTCTCTCTCTCTCTCTCTCTCTCTCTCTCTCTCTCTCTCTCTCTCTCTCTCTCTCTCTCTCTCTCTCTCTCTCTCTCTCTCTCTCTCTCTCTCTCTCTCTCTCTCTCTCTGTTTCTGACACAAAGTTTGTATGGTCCTGCGCACAGGGCTAGACGCCAGGATTAGCGCATTACGGTGATTATATTAGCCATCAGCTGGAGGTGGTGTGCAGTATTTAAAAAAAAAAAAAAAATATTACATGGGATATTACAGTGTCGTTTCCTTTGTTTGGGTTGGATTATGGATTGGCTCTGGCGTTTTCCGTGAGATAAATGTGCGAAGAACATTAGTGTCAGAACTTTTGTTTTCGTAATGTGGTTTTGTGGTAATACAGACTGATAACTTGTCTGTCACTAGTTTCCGTCGCGTTTTCTAATAAGCTAAACGCAGCAAGTAGCATGCGTGTGTGAAAGCCACTTTCTTCCAGGGTTAACAATTCATAATCCTGTTGGTGCTTTATAAGTGTTTTTGGTATTCACAACAAAGCTGCATGAACGGACAATAATTTTTGTTTAAACCTTTTGTCCCCACGGTTCCACTAGCCAAATATTGTATGTGTTACCTAATGACTATATATCAGTTGCAGGTGATGGACTGAGCATGATAATTGAAGGATAGTGCCAGATTAGCTTGGCGCCGTTAGGCGCCAAGCTAATCTACAATACAATACAAATACCGTTAGGCGCCAAGCTAATCTGGCATTATCCTTGAATTATCATGCTCAGTCCATCACCTGCTGTCGGGCATCGGGGCTATATGGGTTAATTAGGAAGTTTGAGGGCGCAAAATGAAAGACTGTTCCGCTTTTTTCTGCTCTCTTCGCCATTGGCTACATTTGAGCTTTTCCGCGATTAGCGCACGGGAAAATACAAAACCTATGTTACGTGTGTCTGCTCACATGAATTGTGAAAAGAAGGGTAGAATTTATAGTTGAGGCAGGACAACAATGAGATCCTTTGGTATTTATCAAACTTGATCAATCAAAGCCCGCTTAGTTTACAGATTATAGCTCACACAATTTCAAGGCGCCCTCAATGGCTATGTATCACCACTCACTATCAGACCATCAGTTGTAGGAGATGGTTCGTCCATAATAGCGCAACTGCAAGGGTAATGCCAGGTTAGCTTGGCGCCCTTTTAGGCGCCAAACCAATCTGGCACCCCTTTTGCACTCTCATAGCTGATCAGTTTTCTGCTTTTGTGTCAAGGTAACTGTGGTAAAGCTCTAGTAATTAGAAGGGGGGAAATGAGGAAGAAGAAATTAAAATATGAAATTGCATCTGTCATCACTTGAACTACGTTTCTTTGATGTCCAGTGGCTCTCTAGGACTTCCTCATATCTCTTCCTCTAGTTTTTATGCTCAGGCTTGGAACCTTTTCATAATGGCTGATAGCTTATTATGCAGCGTTGGTGTGCATCTGGCGACGGAATGTTTGTTCAAAGGGATTTAATAATCTGAAGGCTGCTGGCAGCTGCAATACAGCGGGTGTTGCTAGATCTTATACTGTGTATTTCTTTCAAATTTACCCGCCATGAGATGGCTTTAGTCGCCAGCTCGGTGTTAATCCTTTGGCTGAAGGGTTAAACTCTGGCTTATAACTAACAAACTTCTTTGAGACTTGTGCAGTGTGTACTGCAGATCTTTATCGAGCGTGTAATGGTCAAGCGATAAGACAGAAAACCAGAAGCAGGTCTAAGCGGTAAGGTGTAACATCGAACACTACCACACATTCTAATTTCTTTCAACCCCCTGACTGCTACAGACGATTCTGTTCGGCGGAAAAGACGCGTGATAACGCCGAGCGGTATCGTCAGAAGCAGTCAAGGGGTTATTTCGTCTCTCCATCATCTGTGAAAATGAGTGGTGGACCAGACTTGCACAGAGGACCCAGCTGTGCGCTGACATTGGTGACTACAGGGGCTTCTACGAAGCACTGAAAGCAGTGTATGGCCCCAGACACCTGGTACAAAGTCCCCTGCGAAGCGCGAATGGCCAGGCACTCCTCACAGATAATACCTCCATCTTGAACCGCTGGTCGGAGTACTTTCAGAGCCTCTTCAGCGCTGAGCGCACTGTTTAAGAAGCTGTCGTCCTACAAATCCCAAAACTCCCAGTAAAGGTTGAATTGGACGAACCGCCCACCGCTGAAGAGACCCTCACAGCCATCCACCAGCTCAAGAGTGGCAAAGCAGCAGGCATTGATGGAACACCACCAGAGATCTGGAAACATGGAGGCAGAGCACTGTACAACAAGCTCCATGGCCTCTTTCTCTGCTGCTGGGAGGAAGGAACACTACCAAAGGATCTCCGTGATGCTGTCGTTATCACCCTGTACAAGAACAAAGGCGAGAAGTAGACTGTTCCAACTATCGGGGGAATTACCTTGCTGTCCATTGCTGGGAAAATTCTTGCAAGGCTGCTCCTGAATCGGCTGGTACCTGCCATCGCTGAAGACCACCTCCCAGAGGGCCAGTGTGGCTTCAGAGCAAACGGGAGCACCACCGATATGGTCTTTGTGCTGAGACAGCTTCCGGAGAAGTGCCGCGAGCAGAACAAAGGGCTGTACGTAACGTTTGTCGACCTAACAAAAGCGTTCGATACTGTGAGCAGGCAAGGCATGTGGCAGATCCTGGAGCGACTTGGCTGTCCCCCAAAGTTCCTCAGCATGATTGTCCAGCTACACGAGGACCAGCAAGGCCAGGTCAGACTCAACAATGTTCTCTCAGAACCATTCCCTATTCTCAACGGCGTAAAGCAGGGCTGCGTGCTGGCACCGACCCTCTTCACCATCTTTTTTAGCATGATGTTGAAGCAGGCCACAGTAGACCTCGATGATGACGATGCAGTGTACATCAGGTATCGTCTCGATGGCAGCCTGTTCAACCTCAGACGACTGCAGGCCCACACGAAAACCCTAGACCAACTGATTCGTGAGCTGCTTTTTGCTGATGACGCTGCCGTCGTTGCACACACAGAGAGAGAGCCCTGCAGCGCATCACGTCCTGCTTCGCAGACGCTGCCCAGCTCTTTGGACTCGAGGTCAGTCTGAAAAAGACAGAGGTCCTCCATCAGCCGGCACCCAAGACAGTGTATCGCCCTCCTCACATCACCATTGGCGAGTCTGAACTAAAGTCAGTGCACCAGTTTACTTACCTTGGCTGCATTATCACGTCGGACGCCAAGCTGGACAGGGAGCTTGACAGCAGGCTGGCAAAAGCGAACAGCGCTTTCGGGCGACTTTTCAAGCGGGTATGGCACAATCAACAGCTGAAAACAGGCACCAAAATCAGCGTGTACAGAGCTGTGGTCCTCACCACCCTGCTGTATGGTTCCGAGTCCTGGGCCCTCTACCGCAGCCAACTACGACTCCTCGAACGTTTCCACCAGCGCTGCCTGCGTACCATCCTGGGCATTCACTGGAGTGACTATGTCACCAACGTCGAGGTCTTGAACAGGCTAAAACTGAGCATCGAGGCCTTGCTGCTGCGGACACAGCTCCGCTGGGCGGGGCATGTCTCCAGGATGGAGGATCATCGCCTACCAAAGATCATCCTGTTCGGCGAACTTGCTACTGGACACCGTGACAGAGGGGCACCAAAGAAGAGATACAAAGACTGTCTCAAGAAGTCACTTAGTGCCTGCCAAATCGACCACCACCAGTGGTCCTCGCTTGCTGTGGACCGTGACACCTGGCGCTCCACCATTTACAAGGCAGCTGTCTCCTTTGAGGACTCTCGCAGAGCTAGCCTTAAGGACAAGCGGCTCAGGAGAAAAAACAGAGATGCCGCAACTCAGAACCCTGGCCATACCTTCCCCTGCAGCCACTGCGGTCGAACCTGCCTGTCCCGGATTGGCCTCCGCAGCCACGAACAAGCCTGCAGACGTCGTGGGCAACTCCTATAAAATCTTCGTTCGCGAAGTCAAGCCAAGAGAGATCATCTGTACTCGAGTAAGATATTGGCCTTCACACTGGTTGTGACCAGTGTGATTTGCAGAGACTAAGGTAGTTCAAAGACGCACGGGATCGGCAAAAGAGAGTAAATCCATTTTTTTGTGTGAAGAGCTACGTTTTCATTGTATTGCAATAAAAAATCTCGCTTTTCACTTAATAGCGGAACTTAGCGACGTTTGTCGTGCTATGGCAGATCTAGCATGCTAGGCGGAAGACCAATGTCAGGATTGAGTCAGTGACTGAATTATCTAGGGTCCCCGAGTGCAGGTAACGGGCCCTACTCCCTCACCCGTGACTTACCACTTGGTTTATCTTTTTACCCCTTGACTCCATTCGCCTGCCGAGCACGTATCAAATGTGCATTGTTATGGGAGTCTCATTGTTTGGGCCATCAAGAGGTATAGGTAGTTACGGTTCTCGTGAGCCCTGCATCTTTTGTGGTTCTTGAGGATCTGTGCCTCTGGTAGATCTGGGTGACGCACTCCTGAGAGGGGTCGACGTCACCTTATCTGGTGTCACGACCCCGCCTCTTGACCACCTACGGGGGGATAACTCAGCAGGTCTCTTACCCCAGTTTATCTTCCGTGAGCGGGCTGTCTCCATTGTCTGACTGAACTTAGACGGTGAGGTCTGGTATTGGCTGCACAGTGCCTCCTTATGTCTGAGGAGTAGATAGAAGTAAACACGCCCCATCCATAGCAGTATGAGGCGTGGATTCTCACAAGACCCTGTGTCATGCTCTTTTCAATTTCTGAGCCTTTCGACCGGGTATGATCTCAGACACAAGCGGAAAACCGATACCTACCCCCAAATAGATGTAAATTAGCTTGGTGTGTGACAGCAAGAGGCATAGATTCTCATGAGCCCCTGCGGACGCAGGGGCTCATGAGAATCTATGCCTCTTGTAGATGGAAGGTGGGGAGGAGGGGTGTCGTCTGGTCAGGTCAGAGTTAATCAAGGGCGACTTAATCAAGAACACACCACGCCACCCCACCTCATCTCATCGGACACAGTCCTCGGCTTGTAATTAAACGTAAGGCAGTAGTGTGTGTGGGGTCATTGTCGCTATGGTTTTTTTCCCCCCACTTCTATTTTTTACCTATCGGTTGTCGGTCGCGCTTTTTGTCGAGGTGATTCCTGGAAGGAATCACCTCGACAGAAAGCGCTACAGACAGCCAGAGGGTCAAATGAATGTGAGGGGTGAGGGTCGTTAAGATTGTCTTGACAACAGGAGACATATCAATAGAAAACTTGATCAACTGGCATGTGTGTTTGAACTCTGATGTCAGACTTTTGTCATTCCTCGCTTCAAGCGTATATTTGCAGTACATACACTGACGAGAAGAATAAATGCGATATTATTGTAATCGTCGGAAACACTTCACTTGAAGTGTTTCCGATGAGTCCAGTGATGTCACATTTATTTTGCTCGACAGTTTATCGTTTACTGACTAACATGAGAACTTACTGAGGGGAGGCTACCAAAGTTTCCAAAGATTAACGAACTTCACCAGAGCAGCAGATTTCAAGGTTAGTCTCCTACCAGGGATGAGTAAGATTACATTCTGTAAAAAGAGAAAAGAAAAAGTTCTGAAAGTTGATGTATGAAGTTCTTTGGCGCCAAGATCTTTAAAATGGCATGGTTTACCGCTAATTACACCCCCAGAGATTAGCCAATCAGAAGCTGTGTTGTGACCTATTCTCGCCTTTCACGTCTAGCGTCAAGTTGTGGGATGTAAGGAAACGGATGAACATGGGATTTAAAATATTAGCTGTGGATATTTCAGTGTGACATTCCAGTTGTGCTATCTAGGGATAGTGGCTGATGCCTTAGCAGGCGCAAAGCTATTCAGGCACTATCGTTGATGTCCATAATGTGTATATGAAAAATATGATGATCGTTGATGTCCATAATGTGTATATGAAAAATATGATGATTGTAACATGATTTGCTATGACTTGTGCACAGTGCTTGATTGAATAGTGTGTGCGTGTGTGCGTGCGTGTTGTGTGCGTGTTGTTGTGGTTTCGAAGTTACCAAGTAGATAAATTACGTGACAGCATTATTGGCACTTCAAATTATGTGGACACTTATGGGCACTTAAACATGCCATCCGGTGTTTTATGAAGTTTGAAATTAATAAGCGGAAAGTTACGTCAAATGAAAAACAGATGCCCATGATTACAAACACACCCACCCACCCCTGCTGCTGAACATGAGGCATGCGCATCCCCGACCCCCTCATATTCACAATCACACACAGCAACAGGCACACTGGTTGTCGTACTCGATTCGCTGCTTCCTGACCCCCCTCATATACACAGTCATCAGACATTACACAGCCGCCGCCACACTTGTTGTCTCCCGCGATTCGCTGCCGCGGCAGGGAATGGAGGTACACAACCAGTGTGGCTACGGCCCTGTGTGTGATTGTGTAGAGGTCTGTGTAGCAGCGAATCGAAAGAGGCAACCAGTGTGAGAAGCGGCAACAACAACTAAACCGACAAACACATGGATAGTTTTACAACTCTGGGAACTGCCGCTTTATCAGTGCATGAGTGCGTGGCATTGCCTTCTGTGGCCTTCTGTTTCAGATACTTGTAAGTGTGCAGGTTTAGCGATCGCATTCTTTTTACTTTTCATGTGTTTTGGTTGGTTATTTTGGAGTTGAAGGTCCACGCCACAAGAGCGATAATAATACTAGTCGGCCCAGACGGGCGGGTTATGGGGGACAGGGACGACTGTTGCCTATGGTGTACTGTCTGAACACTGATCAATTCAGTCGCATTGCAAATGTGCCGCTTTGATTTACCGTGACCTTTCAACGGACAAGCTATTTTAAAAAGCCCATCTTTTCCCTGGATGTCATGTTTGTTTGGTTTTTTCGGCGATTTTGTACTTGTAGATATACTCGGACATCTTTGCAGCGAGACATATGCACGCACGCGCGCACTCACGCACACACCCATACACACGCACACACATATATGTAATTAGAGAGAACCCCACAACATTTAATTAGTGAATGCGTGTGGAACTAATTGAAAGAAAACGTCCCATTGTGTAATTACTCTAGGATCATGTTGTCAAAGGTCCCCCCCCCCCCTTTCCCCTCATCCTCTCCCTCACCGCTCACAACAAAAGCAACCGGAACTTTGTGGTACTCAGCTTGTCTGCGGTTTGTATTGTGTATTATATTGCCTGTGACTCAGACAGTGAGACACAGAGACAGCCTCATTTGTTCCATGTCAAAGGTCAAACGAAGTGGGGCAGAGGCCAGGAAACGTGTTGAGAGTGCCGGTTCCCTTTGTTTTCAAATGGTCCAGCGTAGATTGAACGTCTCATGACCCCATCGGCCTGAGGGACGTAGATGCTATGGGAAATGTGGAATCAGCATGAGGCATAGATCTTTATGAGCCCCCGCAAACTGCGGGGGCTCATGAGGATCTATGCCTCTTGAAGATGTGTGGTTTTAACTACAGAACTGACTCTAATCCGGTTTTGCGATAAAAGTTGAATGAAGAACAAGGAAGTTGTAAATTGTGTAACTTTGATTTCATTGAGTAGGCCTAACTGCACGATTAACGGGAAATATTTTGTGTAACAATAAATTGAATAATATAGATAGCATAAACAAACACGTTTCGGAATAACTTAGACAAGTAGGCCTATCATTATTTTGGAAGCAGACGATCATGAAAATAATGGAATTAGTTACGTATCATGTTTTGTAGCATATTACACTACGTTCACTTCGCTGTTTTATCCGTTATGATTATCCCCATTCTTTTTTTCTTTTTTTTTTCTGTAAGGCGCATACATAGATTTTCATGTTTTCTCGCGGCTAGATCGTAGGGGATTGCCTAGAGACTGCGCTGTGAAGTGAATCATCCGGGGATGTCTGTCGCCGTGGCAACCAGAGCGCGTGCTGGCGTGAATGACGCGTCATCGGTTTCCAGTGACCACTCAGTCCAGTCATCAACCGATTCGTGATATTGGGGTGGCCGATTGTAAATGCAGTTTGGATGCAGTCGTTTCTGCTGGTCCAACGCTGTTCAGAAACGGTTCGATCAGACCTGCCCCATGAAGGCAAAAAGACAGTCCATAGTTCACACTGGTTTTCTCCCTTGATTCGCTGCGCTTATCAGCGTAGCGAATCTAGGGAGACAACCAGTGTGACTTTTTGTTGTTGTTTTGAGCAGCAAGATTTTCATGGTAAAATAGACGTACTGTTTTTCGCCTTTACAAGACAGATGCTGATACTTATGCATGTGACCACTTTTTAATCAAATGCGTGTCGGTAGCAAAATTCACGTAGGATTCATTGCGACAAAAATCGCTACCGATACGCAAAAGGGTTAAGTGAAAATGAAATTAGTATCGTCCAATCGAAACGGAATCGATACTGAGAAGTGTTGTCGTCTGCTTTTCCTGTGTAGTAGCTTCCTTGCAAATAAACTGCTACGCAGTGAACTCCGCATTATTTTATATATAACACGGTCGGGTGCGTAACTAATGTCGGATTTTTTTAAGTTTTGACTGTGTGGTTTTGATGTAAATGACTTCGCTTATAACCGACTTTAGATAACACACTAGTCTCCTGGCGTTTTGTTTTATCCGAAGATTTCACTGTAATATGACCATCCGCATCAGTCTCGAGTCTTTGTCGCATTCACCCAAAGCGTTACAAACTAACCCACTGCCGAGAAAAAGTGAACACCACCCAACTGCAAGAGGCAAGATGCCTCTTGCTGACACCGCTTTAAATTATGTTCCTGGGACATCTAGGATTTTTTTTTTTTTTTTTTTTTTTTGGGGGGGGCGTGAATTAACGAAGATTGCGTCAGCTGGCATTGAACGGGTTAAACTAATCTCTCTCTCTCTCTCTCTCTCTCTCTCTCTCTCTCTCTCTCTCTCTCTCTCTCTCTCTCTCTCTCTCTCTCTCTCTCTCTTCAACTAAACAATCGGCCCGGACAATAGCCTTTATGGTCCACCCCGCGCCCTACAGCGACAGTGTGTACATCTGCTCCAGCTCTGTCTATGCCAAGCAGTAAGAGTAAACAGATCAAACAGCTGCTAACTCCTCCGCCAGAGGAGCTAAGACGTAAATTGAACGTAACCGTACCAGAAAGTGGCATAGATTCTCATGAGCCCCTGCTTTGCAGGGGCGCATGAGAATCTATGCCTCTTGCAGATGGAATGGGTTCGACTGGGGACTGATGAGAGGTTCCATTTGATCAGGACTGAAAACCGCGCTCGGTCGAAGCGTAACAAAAGCGACCATTCGCCACAGCGTGACGAGCCGATTAGTCAGTGAGTACCACTGAGCTGAATTCGTGAGTACCGCAAGCGACCACGACAGAGAGACTGACTATTCACTGCAAATTCAGCGAGCGTCTGACGTTGGAATACCGTTCTGTGCGAAAACAAAAAATTAGAACTGTTGTTTACCTGACGGTTCATTTCGGTCAAGGGGTGTGCGCGCTAGGCTAGATGCATTTTTGTGTTAAAGTTGCTACAGCTTAACCCTTATCATTCGCAATACACTAGTGTGCAAAAGAAGTTTGACTAAAATAGTTCAAGGGTGGTGCCAGAATAGCTTGGCGCCTCGCAACATGCTCCACCTTTAGACAAAGACAGTTTTGTGTGGAACGCGAGCCATTGAACTATGCAGTCAGCAGAACGACAAGCAAACAGAGACCAGAGATCCAGAGATCGACTAATCACTCTCCTAACACCCCACTCACATTGGTTGTCTCCCTCGATTCGCTACCGCTGGCAGTGGTATCGAGTCGAGGGAGACAACCAGTGTGTGTAAGTTGTTATGGTAAGTAATTTGAAAGAAAAAAGTTCTCTTCAGACAGAACTTTACTTTCTATCTCGGTGTTAAAAGTAGTGCGTGCCAACGAGTTTATAACATGAAAACTAAATCAAAATCATGACGTAGTTTTCTATGGCTAATTTCCTGTCTTGGCCCTCCGCCCTTGGCTTGTATGCATCGCATCCATTATCTCCTTTTTATCATCCACTTTTATCTGCAAGAGGCATAGATTCTCATGAGCCCCTGCAGTCGCAAGGGCTCAAGAGAATCTATGCCTCTTGCTTTGAAAAGTTAGGCTCTTGCTGTTTCTCGTTCGTACGGGGTTGGGTTATCTAAGATTTTAGGTACGACAGCATTATCACATTGTTTCAACGGTATATGAAATGTATCTGCAATAAGCATAGATCCTGCTGAGCCCTCGCATCTGCAGGGGCGCATGTGGATCTATGTCTCTTGCTGAACATTTTAGATCAGCTTTTGTTGTTTCTCAGAAGGATACAGCGAGGACCGATATTTAAACGCAAGATATCTATTCACGACGTCTTTTATTGTTTACGGTGTTGTGTCGGAAATGGGCTGGCAGGGGGGAGACGACATAAACTGGATAAGAAACGATGGGTTGTCGAACCTGGTCTACCTTCCTCTAGGCGGGGCCTGCTGCACGTGCAGGGTCACTAGCGGAATGTAAAGTACTCGATTCTCAAGGTAGACAACCAACCACAAGACAAATTGTGTGTGTGGTTTTCAAGGTAGCCACAAGAGAAATTCGTGAAGTGTAATCTCCTGACAGGGTAGGGCTCACGACGATCTGTGCCTCTTGGAGTGCTGTCTATGCTTATGGTACAAGCTGGTGATCCCCCGTGATTTCGTCGACGTTCGTGTCGTTTGTTGCAAACGAAACATCACCATTGATGCTGTCGGGAAGGTTAAAGCAATGTTCTAACCGTTTTAACCCACTAACGTGTTGCGTCGTTTTACGTACCTTAACCCCTTTGTGCATGCAGCCACCGGTAGTGTACACAGTACCGATGGCTGTATGCCCAGTGGGGTTAAATGACCTATCGTGGTTTGTGTTTTGTCGCTTGGCATACTTACACGAGTAATTATGCTAATGCGAGAAACGCCGAGTCATTAGCGAACGGTATCAAAGCGATCTGGCCGAAAGCACCTCTTCAGTCAGAACGAAACAGCACTTATGACCTCGTTGGTATGCAGTCAGACGGTGATGTTGAGGCACACTCGAAACACTCCGGCGATCCAGACATTTTGTATGTCACGTGATTAAAGATGGAACATTTGCAGCCATTTGTAACAAATGGCTGCAAATGTTGCATCTTTAATCACGTCACATACATTGTATGGATAGCATTATCAAAGATGTAATATTTACAGCTGTGTGTGTTACATGATACGGATGTAACATATGCAGCTATGTGTATGAATGATATGTGATCAGAGGCGTATTATTTACAGCCATCTGTATGATACATGATAAGAGATGTAACATATAACTATTTTACATGATCACAGATGTAAGATTTACAACTATTTGGGTAATAAATAAAAAGAAAAGGGGAGACTGCCAGTGCTAATATTTTAGGAAGATTACAAAGTAAAGTAGGTAAAAGCACTGTCAGGGGAGAGAAGTGTGCATGATCGACCAGTGATCATAGATCTACTGTGGTTCTCTTTTAGGGTGCATGGAAATTTGGCTCTAGGTGGAGGCATGGAATGTATGCCCCTGCAGACACCACACGTAAAATGTGGCTGTCATTGCAGATAGGCAAAAGTTCCTGCCTTCCTCCAGTATTGCCGATGGTGTGCTGAAGAGGTCGCCAGAACAGAAACAGCTGTCCACACCGGCTAAATATCTGGACCCCCGTTGGGGGACCTAGATTTAAATTTCCATGCACCGAGTGGCTGGAACCAGTGGGATATGTGATACGCCCCCCTTCGGGGGGCTTCCATATGCATTGCTTCCAGTCACTTTCCTATCTTTTTTTTGTGTGTGTGCTTTGGCCACAGTAGATCTATGACCACTGGTCGATCATGCACACTTCTCTCCCCTGACAGTGCTTTTACCTACTTTACTTTGTAATCTTCCTAAACTATTTGGGTGTTACATAATCAACGATGTAACTTTGACAGCTGTTTGTATGTTACGTGTTTAAAGATGTAACCTTCACAGCCGTTTGTATGTTAAATGATCTAAGAAGTAACTTGTACAGCCACTTGTGTGTTACATTATCCAAAATGTAACATTTACAGCTAATTGTATGCTACATGATGCCATTCTAATTGCACTGGTTCGTAATTTATTGAAATTTGGTGAGTCACACAGTGGGGTGAGCCTTTATCTCTTTGAATTCTTTGGAACATTGTTATCGGTCTCTCCGCAATTACATAGCTTTTTCAGATTCCCAAGGTAACGGGGTTTATTTGTTACACCGTATACTGAAGCTGCATGCTGAAGGCCCGACGACCCTCT
Source organism: Semisulcospira habei (assembly GCA_036245525.1). Classification (NCBI taxonomy): domain Eukaryota; kingdom Metazoa; phylum Mollusca; class Gastropoda; family Semisulcospiridae; genus Semisulcospira; species Semisulcospira habei. The sequence continues at coordinate 97,445,975 of BTPG01000007.1, read as the reverse complement.
AAAAGAACACACATATAAATCACAACGACCTTCTAATAAGAACACTCATGTAAATCATTGGCGTTAACCAAAATGTAGTAAAACTGTTGCCGCTAGGGTTTCATGTGAAAGAAAAACAGAAGATAGTGGTGGAAAACTCTTTAAAATAGAAACAATGTCTATTCACGTCATTCCTTGTTTCTATTTTAAAGGGTTTTCCACCACTCTCTTCTGTTTTTCTTTCATTGGCGTTAACATCCAGGGAAGAGGGGGCTGACTTGGCTATACCTTCTTTATGACTTAAGTGAATAAGTAAAACTAACTCAATCATACTTCCTCATCGCCCTGCCTATACAAACCTCATACTTCCTCTCACAATGGTCTCCCTCGATTGCTGAGCTGATCAGCGCAGCAATCGAGGTAGGCAACCAGTGTGACATTCTCAAGGCCCAGCGTCAAATGACTGAGTGAGTACATGTCTTCTTTTCACGCAGAGAAAAAGGCCGCAGGGCATCATTCACCAGTGAAAAACAGACTAATAATAGTGGGAAAGTCATATTAATGCTTGCAAAGGGTAATGGACCTGATTGCTTCAGCACACTGGTTGTCTCCCTCGATTCGCTTGCCCGCGGCAGCGAATCGAGGGAAACAACCAGTGTGCCCCAAACCCCCCCCCCCCCCCCCCCCCCCCTTGTTGTTTGATTTAATTCTTGCGAGCCCTCAATCTCGCGCGCTTGACGCTGTTTGCGGAGAGTTTACCAGATGCCTGCGCAGGGTGGTTCCAGTTGCATGCAGGGCACAGTGCTTATCACGTGCAACTGACTAGTAGCTGTGCTACTGTCAGGTATGTTGCTGTTGTGCTTTCCTTTTTCCTTGTTCTTTTTTCTTGTCCTGACCCCCCCCCCCCCCCCCCCCCCCCACACACACACACACACACACACACACACACGCACACCTTTCCGTTTCGAGATGCCCTTTTTTTAAAAAAAAATGCGCGTAACCCTTTCGCTGCCAGTGCGCGCGGATTTCGCGTCCGATACCACAGCACACAGACCGTGCGACATCCGCGTGAAGAACACAAATAAAAAGGGACCGAACGTGGGCACAAAGAACACTGGAGTAGTAAGAGACATAAATCCTGCGGGGGCTCATAAGGATTTATGTCTCTTGCAGATGGGTGGCGTTTCGCCTTGCGCCTGCAGTTAAGGGGCGAGTCCCGTTTGACTACGCAACGTACAGAGGAACTTTAAAACAAGCAATCAATCGAGCGAACGAGCACTGCCTTAATCTATGCTTGTGTAAACTCTGCGTTTCCTTTGTGATCAGTTTGTGGTCACACGGGCTGTTTGGCTTGCAGTTATTTTCTTCAAAATGTTGATTTTATGCTTTTCGAATGGGGAATGCTAAATTTGCTCATGGTTGCTAAAGTTTTATTTGTTCCTCTCACCATCCATCCGGAACCCATCCACCCTGTACCGCCTCACCCCCTAACAGTTGCATTCTGAGCAGGTGCATCACAAGAAAAATACCGGTTGTCAAAAATCCCAGCGCGGACAATGCTTCAATCAAGCTCTTGTGTACTTTCAGCACAAGCAAATCGGACATTGATTCTCTGCCTCTTAAAATCCTTCACAGGGTGATCGCAAAGCTCTGGTGACCGACGGCCGAAAAGCACAAGTTTAAATGCGATCAGCAAGAGGCAAAGATCCTCATGAGCCCCCTCAAATTTGCGGGGACTCACGAAGATCTACTCATGCAAAACGGCACCCTGTTCTTCTTTCTTCGGAAGAATCGGAAATAAAGCTTTCAGCACAAGAGTCCTTTTCCGTGGGAAAGCAGTAAATAGACACAGTCTTATCCAGGTGGCGCTAGCGTCCAATTTCCGTAATCAGACGTAATGCGGTAAATAGAGTGGCCCAAGATGCGCCGTGACAGAGAATGGTTTGATTGGAGATTACGGACAGTCCCCCCCTCCCCCCCCCCCCCCCCCCCCCCCTCGGTCATATTTTTCCGTGCAAGAAGAATAGATTATCATAAACCCGTGCAGTCGTGGGGAATTTATGCCTCTTGCTATCACGGATTTACGCCATTTATTTCAGTCTCAGTTTTTGGACGGAAGCAAGGGATCGTAAAGGTCAGTATGCGACAAGATAGTGTGATCGTGAGTCTGATTACAAATTTAGATAGGGGCTTATAGTTGTGTTGGAAATCTTTACCGTCTTCGCCTTTCATGGAACACAGATGTAGATATGACTATTTCTTGTAAGCTAGAATCAAGCCAAGCATAAGTTCTCCACAGGATCTAAGATTATGAGGAAATTTCTTATCAGGATCTTTGCTTCATGCAGTTTGAAAGAATTTCTGGTAGGAGTGACCGACTAGGCTTGATTACTGATATGTCATACGTTTAGGCTGCAGTAAAAAGGAACCTCCCAAACCTACTTAGTTTCAAGAACGCAGACGTACATAAATTAATGTAACTCATTGAGCCCGACGGCCGCATTTCCCAAATTTTTGAGGCGTTATCTAATGACTATGCACCAGTTGCAGGAGATGGATCGACCATGATAATTCAAGGGCAGTGCCAAATTAGCTTGGCGCCGACAGGCGCCAAGCTAATCTGGCACTACCCTTGAATTATCATTGTCGACCCATCTCCTGCTGTAGTGCGTCAGGCCTGAATGGGTTAAGCCAGTTTTATCCGCCTGAATGATAAATGAACGTATGTGCCTTAGAACTGCAGATCGAAAGAAATTCATTCTAGACAGAGGCTAGTTTGATTATTAAACAGTTTATCCCAGACGTGCTTCCTCAGCATTTTCAGGTGATGCGTCTCTCTCGTTGCGAGACGTCTTTCACAGAATTGTGTGTTGGGTCTGTGATTTTGGACCTTACGGCTTCCAGCCGTAAGGTCCAAAATCACAGACTAGCACGCAAAAGATCCGAAATCGCAAAGCACTACACACATCCGTTTTGGTACGGTACCTTCTGGACGTGATAGTCTTGTTTAGGAGATGTCATCGCGTATTAATACTAATCTGTGACCCCAGTTACTTCGATAATTGGATCATCGTTGGTAATGATGATAATTTGTGGTAGACTTAATGGCGCCAAGTACACAGGGCATTTTCTTCAGATGATACCGCGGGTTTGGGGCATTTGCCCTCAAAGACTCTCCTAAGATCGCACATATCAGATATTCACAGACTAAAACAAAATAAATTTTGCATTGGACAGATACTTAAATGTAGCTAATATAACAGTGACGACAGCCATCCCGCCCCCGGAGAGATTAACACACCTCCACCTCGCGCCGCACCGTTTCCAAGGATCCACCCCTCTATCCCCTAAAGACTCAACAAGCAAAAACACTGCGGCCCATTGAAAACAAATAGTCGCCAATTACTTCGACCATTTGGTACAATGCTGAAGTTGCTGACATCGTCCTGCTGTTGTTGTAGACTTCATCGCGATGACTGCTCATATCTGCAGATATTAATGCATCCGCGCTTTATCCACAAGCGGCATAGATTTTCATGGACCCCTGCAGGTGTAGGGGCCCATGAAAATCGATGCCTCTTGCAGGCTGAATTGTTTGAATGTCAGACTGTTAGAATAATCACCTTTTTACCTTTGCCTTTTGCTTACGCGTTTAACACGTCTGAACTGTAGCAGACTATTTTCCGGAGCAGCCCTGCTGAACACAGATGAAAGTGAATGAAGCAATGAAAGAGGTGTAAATCCTTATGAGCCTCTGCGTCTGCAGAGCTAATGAAGATCTATGCCGCCATTTTGGAAATGGGTTTCCTTCAAGACTCTGTTGACATGAGATCTTCTCTGCCTTCATCTGTACATTGTACACGGTAAATCCCCGTAGATTGAGCGTTTGGGCAAGCAAAAAGCCATAGCTCCTAATAAACCTGGGGTCTCATGAGCATCTATTGCGTCTTGTAAACGGGTAGGTCTAGGGTGTTCCCCGAAACCTTGAGTGTAGAGCAGCAGACAGGTTCGTTTCTGAATGTTCCTATCGACAAGGCCTCAGAAACCGACGCTGTGTTTTATTTATGCGTCCAGTACACAGGTTCTTCTTATGCACTTCGAACATCGAGAAACATATGCGGGGCTTATCCCAAAGACTTTAGGCAAAAGGTATATATTCTCATGAGCCCCTGCTGTCGCAGGGGCTCATGAGAATATATGCCTTTTGCAGTTGGAAAGGGCTGGTTGGGAAATTTCACTCCGACACTAAACAAGGATTTTCTCTGTTTCTTGCAGTTGTGAAATGCGTTTGTTTGGTTAGTTTCCTATGTCCTATCCCCCTCTGCGTCACTAACGTAAAAGCATGTCCGCCCCGGCAGGAGCCAGGGAGAGGTGTTGAAATGCCTACATTATACACACTTTGGTATGGTAAAGCGTGCTGTTCAGTGTGTATAAAGGTTCAGTGCGTGATACATTGCAAGGGTTGGTGTTGTTTGTATACTGTAGTCTGGCATGGTATGCTGTATACAGTACAGTGTATACAATCAGAGTATACCTACGGTAGCGTGTAGGATATGGGACCAATGATACAGAAACTGAGCCTCTTAGCCCACCGCGAAGGTGATTTTCATGGACGGTTTACCGAAAAGGATCAGAACAAATTTTTCTACGCGACTTTTAGGGCAAGAGTTGAACGCTCTACCACCTAAGCATCATCACACGCCCACAATGAATGGTGCATCTGTAAGCAAGCATGTACCGCTGTGCGCTGGATTTGCTATGTCGTTAACTTATATGCTGGTTTGTGATTTTGAACCTTACGACGGGAAGGATTAAGGTGCAGAATCACATACATCGATGCATTTTATCTTTAGATCTTCGTGTCTGCGATTTTACGGTGGCGTCCAGTATTGTGAATTCGATCTTGCACCAGATATTACTGAGATTTAAAAAAAAATAATCGTTCTTGCACTTGACGTGAAAGATTAATATAATGTGCTATGTTTGTCAAAGATTTATTTTGTTTCACTGTTTGTGTGATCCAATCTGACGGATGCTTGCGTCTGTACAAAGTGATAGTCTATGTGTGCACTGTCAGCAAATTCCTGGGAGGGGCAGAGTTGGAAACGGATGACCCAATGCAGGAAGTATGCCGTCGATTGAACACCTTACGCCTCCACCGTTTGAGGTGAACGTGAGCAAGAGGCATAGATCCTCATGAGCCCCCGCCATGGCTCAGGATCTATGCATCTTGCAGATGGGAGAGGGTTCGTGAGGATCTGTTAGTTTGGTGCGGGAAGCATGCCTTCTGTTCTGCAGTTTCCGCAGGTCTGCAGGTGCAGAACAAAAAGGTCAAGTTTACGATCACAATACTTTTGTTGGCATCATGCTGTACAAGGAATTTCAACAGATTGCACGGGTTGATCGCTTGGTGTTAACGTATTTTTGCCATTGCAGAGGTGGTATGGAAAACTGGGACATTGGAAAAAAGTCAGAAAAAAAATGGGAGATCAAACACTTGACTGACCATATCGCCATATCCGCAGTCAGCAACTCCGATGGATTCAGGTCTGTTTCATCACTGTTTCGAGCTGGTCATTGTCACACAGTAAGCAAAGGCGCTGAGAGCATTCGGCACTGCCCTGGAACTATAATTGCCGATCCATCTCCATCACACACAGCAGGTAGACAGTCTTTGTAGAGCCCCCCCCCCCCCCCACCCCCCTTCCAAACCAAAGTATAGAAAGTCATTATTTGGGTTTGTCAGTAGAAAAAAAAAATTCCTTGACGGCTGGTTTTAAAGTGACCAACCGTTCTCCACAGAAGACCACATAAATAGTTACCAACTATTATTTTCAGCAAAAGAGCTGCTGTCCCAGACCCGTGCTCAGCAGCACTGATTGTATCCTCGATTGGCTACCGCTGTTAACGGTAGCGAATCGAGGTAGACAACCAGTGTGGTGCTCAGCCTAGCCTAACGGATCAGAAGAGGTTAAACTCAGGACTCGGTACCGAAATTCCATAGACGTAAACTTTAAATACCCATTGGCCCTCTTCGTTGGAACCATAGATGTATGCAGCGTTGACCAGCAAGACGCATAGATTCTCATGAGCCCCCGCAGACTGCGGGGGCTCACGAACATTCGTCCAAGTCTTTTAATTAACCCGTAACATTCGGAATACTCCAGTGTGTGAAATAAGTCTGATTAAAATAGTTCAAGGGTAGTGCCAGAATAGCTTGAAGCCTCGGCACCACCCTTGAACTAAAAAGCCATTGGTCTATATCCTTATCTGTAACTCTATAATGTAGCTTGCGTATGGCAGTGTACAAATTTGAAGCTTTTAGCCTCAGTATGATATGGATTAATACTGTATACTTTTACAAGGTCGTAACAACAGTAACAATGCTCGTTAAGTAATCGTAAATGATCCTTTCAATGAGGAATGGCTGACCTTGTGTCAACTGTGTATCACTTTTCGCGGCCAGAGGCCCGCGAAAAATTGTGTCTCTTGAGATGGGTTTGGATGTTTGAGGTTGAGAGTTTTGTCCAGTTCAGTTCGAGATTGGCTCTGGTGATTCTTCAAGCAGAACAGTGACCGCAATGGTGTACCACTGACTGAGAGCTCTGGAATATCAATTCATCCCACGAACTGACGAAGTTGCCTGCGATATAATTCGACTGGAACGCACCTGAACGCATCAAGCGCATGCCCCGTCAGCTTGAGTGTAGCAATCCAATTACCGAGTCCATCATGCGACCATTTAGTTAGCAGAGGTTTCCTTCTTGAACGGAAGTACAGGAGAATAGGAGGGGATTTTTTTTTTTTTTTTTTTTTGGTGGGGCTGCATTCACCACAGACTTAACCCTTTTAGTTTAGCCCCAGGTGCCTACAGCAGGAGATGGCTTGTCTATGATAATTCAATGGTAGTGCCAAATTAGTTTGGCGCCTTCAGGCGCCAAGCTAATCTGGCACTACCCTTAAATTATCATGTTCAAGCCATCTCCTGCAACTGGTACATAGTCGTTAGGCAACACCTCCAAAATTTGAGTAGTGGGACTTGGGGCTAAAAGGGTTAAACAAAATCAAACGACAGAGAAAAAAGAAGGGGGGGGGGGGGGGAGCACAAATGATTCCCTACACTGTTCAACACGGGTCTACCACGACCATTGCCACCGCCTCCGCCCAATGCCGCTCCTGATCTCTCGGTGTAACGGTCATATTGATATATCTAGGATAACCTCAAGTCTGGGACAGTCTCGTACTTGTCAAAGTCAGCACTAAGCAACATCAACATGACACGAGTGGATAGTACCAGAAAGCCTGTAGTACTACATCCAGTGGTAGAGTGTCATAAATGACTTTATGTGTCAACGGGTCGAGAGGGCTGGCCGAGTGCAAAGAACGTACTTGATGTCCTGTTTCTAAACTTAGTGGGACTTACTTTTTTTTTTATCCTATGAGAAAGTTCTCCCGTCTGCTCTGTAGTCCCTTCAGCAACCACCTCCATCTGCAGCATGAACAGATGGTGAAGGACCCATGCAGCATTCTGCAAGAGGCATAGATTGTCGCGAGCCCCTGCTGTTGCAGGGGCTCGCGACAATCTATACCTCTTGCCATCACTGGTCTGTCCCATTTAGATATGTACACGATTCACTAGCATCTCTTTAACTGCAGAGGTTCATGAATAGTTTGCCGCTTGCTGGTCGGATCGGCACATTCATTGGACGGTAACAGTGTACATACATGGCCTTCAGACGGAGGAGGATGGAGGGGATTAAGGTTGTAGATTGCCTGTGGGACTGGAATCGCTTTCTCACGACTGTCGCAAATGGGACACGCGAAAAACAACTCTAGGGAAAAGTCTGTGATAATGACTGGAAAACAAAGCGGACTGTTTATGTATGACAATGGGCTAGAGTGTTGGTTTTTTGCCCTTCCTTCAAATAGGAAAATTGCTGTTTACTCGTGCGTGTTGTCGCACATGGGTACTTAAGCACGCGCAGCGCGTGCACGCATACACGCACGCACACAGACATTGAGACAGACACACACTGACACACACATACATACTCTCTCCTCTAGCTGATTTTTAAAAATGATATTTTATTTGTTGTGTCGGTTGGAAGACGGGCAGTTTAATAAGTTTAATGCTTTAAAGTAGGTCCTGATAACTCTCTCTCTCTCTCTCTCTCTCTCTCTCTCTCTCTCTCTCTCTCTCTCTCTCTCTCTCTCTCTCTCTCTCTCTCTCTCTCTCCCTCTCTCTCTCTCAAACACGCACGCACACACACAAGCACTTGGCACACACACTCCCGTATTTGACTCATTAGTATCAGTAGCTGGCATTTAGAGACTAATTACTACAAATCAGGAATATTACGTGCTCTTGCGAAAAAGTTCAAAGTGTTGTAAGCTTATCCCTCAAAATAAACGTTTTCTCATTTAGACTAAGTGCCATTCGACTCGGTCAGATAATAGAGACACGAATTTTATCCAGCTAGAGGCTCATGAGGATCTCTACCTCTTGCAGATGGTCGACTGTTTAAAGGAGTGCTGACAAGCATTTGAGTGAGGCCGATTTTTCTTTTTAAGGGCCGCTCACACATTTGAGACAGGCCTATTTTTTAAAGGAGTGCTGACATTCTTCAGAAGTCGCCTTTTTTTTTTTTTTTTTTAAAGGAGTGCTGTCAGGTTATATGTCCAAGGAATGTCAAGAGAAGAGAAATAGGAGTGCTTTGATCGCTATGGAACTACGCAGTTCTCGATTTCCATTTTGTCTATTGAAACCCTATTCCCGGATTTTTCTTTATTGTCTAGACGATGTTCCACACTTCCCCATTTTCCCCGCTATCGTCTCCGCGTTTGTGTAACCCCCTCGCTGTCACTGTACATACACTGTACGTCTGATATCTGTGTAAATTTCAGCGCGAAAGATCTCCCGCCGTCCCATGAACAATGGATTCAAAGTGATTTCAGCAAGAGGTATAGATCCTCATGAGCCCCCGCAATTGCGGGGGCTCATGAGGATCTATACCTCTTGCAGTATTGTAGTGGTCCATTTTTTCTCTGCAGTGAAAGGGTTAACGCACGGACAGGAAAAACCGTGAGGTGAGAAGCTGGAGATACCTTGTTAAAGGCGATACTCGACGAAATCGAAGCCTATGCGTGTTTTCTGGCGTATAATACTCTCGCGCGCTCTTTTTCACGTTGAAGTACAAATGAAGCAGGATGTGCACTTTTTTTTTTTTTTTTAAATTAACCCCTTTACTGCCAGTGAACACAAGCGGATTGTGTTTCGGAATTTTTTGTTAAATTTAATTCAACGCCAGGGACCCGCAGCCGTCCGGGGGAATGTGGACACAACTGCGGGGGCTCATGAGGATCTATGTCTCTTGCAGTTTGACCGTGTTCGCATATTCTCATCAGTGAAGGGGTTAATGTATACACAGGTGCGGGTTTTTTATGGCTAAAGAAGGGAGAATGCTTCGAATCTTGATTAGCAAGGGGCAACACAGCCTGCTATTTCTAGTTCTGGAGTGGCACTAGAAACGGTTCTTGGGCCGATTGTGCTGTTAATATCACATAGGATTTTATTTTTTTTGGCAGAGATGCAGTGATGAAAGGACTTCCATCGCGGTTCTCCCAATCATTTCAAGTGTTACAGTAAACTAGTCTGTAGTGGCGTTACCCCTTTTTCATTGTCCCATCCCACACCTGGCGCAAGTCATCCTCCATCCAGTCTAACCTCTCCACTCATTGACACCGCCATGTACGTATAGTGCTCATCCGCACTACGCCGACGTAGGAAGATTTTTGGAGGGAGGTATGACCCAGATATTTGAAACCAACGAGAGAGAGAGAAAGAGAGAGAGAGACCAAGGAAGACATTAGCCTTTGGCTGTCGGTAGCGACTTTTGTCGCGATGATTTCTGCAGGAACCATCGCGATAAAAGTCGATACCGACAGCCAACGGGGTAAAGATGTCCTGTGTGCTCAAGTGAATATTCAATCGAACTGAGCTGAATAAACGTAATTGTCCTTTGAATGATTGTTAAGCCTTATCATTCGGAATACGCCAGTGTGTGAAATAAGTTTGACTAAAATTGTTCAAGGGTGGTGCCAGAATAGCTTGGCGCCTCTAGGCGCCAAGCTATTCTGGCACCACCCTTGAACTAAAGCCATTGGTCTATATCCTTTATCTGTAAGTACTATAATGTAGCTTGCATTACAAATTTGTACAAATTTGAAGCTTATAGCCTCAGTATGATATATGTTAAACATGGACATTCTCATTCAGGCCTTAGAAGAATTTTGAAAATCCACTGGCCAGAGAAGATCAGCAACGTCAGACTCTGGGAGAGAACAGAGCAGATAACAGCAGAGAATGAAATTGGGCGAAGAAGATGGGGATGGATCGGTCACAGTCTGAGAAAGCCAGCTTCCAGTATCACTAGGCAGGCATTGTCATGGAACCCCCAGGGAAAGAGGAAAAGAGGTAGGCCGAGAAACTCCTGGCGTCGAGACCTCCAAGCAGACATCAAGAGACTGGGAACCACCTGGAGTAGAATCGAAGGAGAAGCACAGGACAGGAGTTGCTGGAGGTCTCTCGTCGACGGCCTATACCCGGGTAGGGGTGACAGGCGTAAGTAAGTAAGTAATTCTCATTCAGGCTCACAAAATATAAAAGCACACAGGTGACACACGTACAGTATTACGGCCTATATTGCAGATATGGCAAGCGCGATCAGTCTCACACGCATACGCACACACGCTCGCACGCCTGTGCAACGGTGGATCGATAGTCTTCTACTTTCACCATGTTTTGAAATGCAATGTCTACATGAAATTTTGTATCATTCTTGTAGCCCACTTTCCTTGCAGAAAAAAAAAACCCCGATTCTTTTTGCCATTTTCGGTACCATGAAAAAAAATAAACGCCAATAACTGCTGAACTATATGACAGGTCGTTTATGGAGGATTGCACTAATTAGACACTCGTGAGCAATTATTACATCACTGTGACAGAATGAGAGCAGCGCGTGTAGTCCAAAAATCACATGTACTTGCTTTTGTCATTACGCTTTGTAATTTAACGGCCGAAGTACAGTTTGATATGTAGGTAGTGGGCAAATGCCAGTGGGCCGATGTCGGCCGCAGTGGGCCCGCGCACGACTGTGCGCGGGCCCACTGCGGCCGACTTCGGCCCGATAACCTTTTGCGTGCTGGGTGCTGGTAGTGCTAAAAAAAGAGATACGGCCTCAGTTTAAAAAAAGTCTAGGTATTTCCAAAGGATGCTCTAGCCATACCACGCAGAGGGAAGGGCATGCCACGCCATGACCTGGCCCAAGGGTTCCTACGCCGCCACCACATTGATTTTTCTCAGCGACAGCGATTCATTCGTCTTCTTTGTCACCCCAGGACAACCAGCTTTCATCAACAGATGTCATCCTACGCACAGATTAATAATTCTACCTCACCCACACGCAACAATGGCCAATAAACAACATGTAGGAGGTGACTACGTAGGAGGGATTTACGCCCTCGGCTAGACCTTCCCATCTGCAAGAGGCATAGATTCTCATGATCCCGTGCAACAACAGGGGCTCATGAGAATCTACGCCTCTTGCAGATAATGGTGTGGTTCTGTTTTTAGTTTTGTGCTTCGTGGGCGCTTAACGTGCGAGTGTGGAGATGGAAAAAAAAATAGTCGTGTGCCAGGTTTCATGGCACTAACAGATGGTGTCTTATCGTTGAAAGGAATTGATTATTTCGAAATCGAAGTGAAGTAACACGGTCGACGCGAACACAACCTGATACGCCCCCCCCCCCCTCCCCCCCCCCCCCCTCCTCGCTGTGTCTGTCTCTGTCGCTCTCTCTCTCTCTCTCTCTCTCTCTCTCTCTCTCTCTCTCTCTCTCTCTCTCTCTCTCTCTCTCATATCGATCATCTGTGCCTAAGCTGACCATGGGAGACGATCGTTACGTCCGATTAGACCTATTCAAGTCTGTCACACTTACAGTCACATTCTAAACCACAGTAATTCCACCATCCCACAAGCTAAGACGTAGCTAACACGTACATGGGACTGACCATCGATCAGCAAGAGGCACAGATTCTCATGAGCCCCTGCAGAGAATCTGTGCCTCATGCAGACGGAAGCGATGGCTGCGGGACTGACATGATTAGATCTATTAGCTTCGGTCACGCGCAATATGGTGTTAGTTTGGGCGGTCCGTGGCGCAGTGGTTAAGGCGCCTGCCACCAATGCTAAAGGTGCGAGGTTCGATTCCGGGTTCCGGCGTCGGATTTTTCTCCTCTAGTGTCACCGTTAATTCGGGCGGACCGTCGGGGGTTCTTTCTCCGGGTACTCCGGCTCTTCCTCCCCCTCCACTTTGGTATCAGTTTCAGCCAACTTAATAAAATTTCAAATACAAAACGATTTCCAAATACCGTCAGTAGCTCGCTTGAGCTTGCCCTTAGCACCACGTGAATGTTCTGTGTTTACGTACAGTGTGTGAGTGAATGCGTGTGATTCACGTGAGCGTGCTTGTTGGGTTCAGTTCGCGGCTACATTCTGCGCATTGAGTTATATTATAAATATGAGAAATGCGCCAAATAATTATTATTATTAGTTTCGGCCTGCAGTCGTATTGTCTGCTGACCAGAGTCCGGTATTAAAATATCAGGTGTACTGTTACTGTCAACCCCCCTTGTGTATGCAGCCACCGGTATCGTTCAAGGTACCGATGGGTGCTTGCCTTTCGGAATACACCAGTGTGTGAAATACGGTTTGACTAAAATAGTTCATGGGTGGTGCCAGAATAGCTTGGCGCCTCTAGGCGCCAAGTTATTCTGGCACCACCCTTGAACTAAAGCCATTGGTCTATATCCGTATCTGTAAGTAATATAATGTAGCTTGCATATGGCAGTGTATAAATATGAAGCTTTCTAGCCTCGGTATGAAATGGGTTAAGGGGAGTTAACATATTGGGTTCGCGTGGGCATCGCACGTTGCAAGCATCAGTTAGTAGTAAATTAGTTTCGTTCATCTGCAGTTTATATAGATTCTCAATTGGTAATGTTTTCAGTTGGTATAGATTCACAGTGGTATAGATTCTCATGAACTCCTGCATCGTTTTTCCCTATTTTTTTACTTGGATGGAATACAGTCAAAAATGAATCCTCATTATTCCTGCAGCTTTTAATTATTTTTATGCCCAGTAGTATACTAAAGTATTGTGTGCGTTGACCGGCAGTCGTTGGTTCTTTGCACATGGGGTAGGCATTTCCTCTTGTTCTCACACACCCAGGCAATATGGGTCGAGAAATGCGTTTTCACGATGTTTATCAATGTGTGGAAATAAGTCCTTTGTTTACTAGCATAATAAAAGTCGTCTTTCGAAGTAAACAGGAGAGATAAATATTATGTCCCACAGCTACTAAAGGTAAAATTACTGTTTTGATGGTTGTTGGTTTTTAGTTGTTGTTTTTTTCTTTCAGCCTTTAGGGGGGAGGGGGAGGCGGGGGGTTGGGGGGGGGGGGGGGCTTTAAGAATCAAGGCACGGGCATGTAAACCAAAATTTGGACCGAACTTTCTTTGTGTTTCCTTAACTGTACAACGAACCCTTGATGGCAGAAGATTCACGTTAACGTTGTAATCACTTCCCTCGGGTTATGATTGAACGGAACCTATGCCTGCTAGCAAGAGGTATAGATTCCCACGAGCTCCTGCACGCATGCATGGACTTATGAGAATCTATGCTTTTTGCAGATGTAGCAGGATGGATGAAGGACGGAAGACAGGTAAATGACCTGCTCTTTATCTTGGCAAACGGCAGTATATTCTGAGGGGCGAGAATGAAATAAAGCAGAAGAGAACGAGAACGATTCTGTGCCGGCCGGTATAGTGGACTTCTTGTGGCAAACGGTTTGTGTTCTGACCCTACTACTTCTGGCAATATCTTCCGCACCACTGAAAATGTCTCGGTGGAAAAAAAATCAGAATTGTGTCGCTCAAGTTTTTGTCTGGTAATGTTTTGTTGTTTATTTTTTGAACGCTAAACATTTGATTATCGTGCATGAAGGTTATCACACACACACACACGCACACACACACACAGACACACACACACACACACACACACACACACACACACACACACACACACACACACACACACACACAGAGATAATAGACACTTTCAGTAATTTCCAACAAGCGTAAACTTTCATACTCAGTGAAGCAGCTATTACGATTCCACTTGTTTAATTCCCACAATTAATCTCAACGTTAATGACATTTGTCGTTTTACTGATGAATAAACGTTTAAGGAAGCTTCCAAGTGAAAAACCAGGCGTCAAAAGTACAAGATAATCAGAACTGACAATAGCTCCGAATGGTAGACCTGGGCGAGAAAAAATATGGAACCAAAATTGGCAAGCCTGCCCACAACTAGATTAAGGCTGCCGCAGACATAATTGAACAGGGCATCTCTGTTCCCAGTTTGGGAGCGACACGAAAATTATCAATTGGTCCAGTCTGAGAGCCGTTTGCAAGAGTCATAGATCCGCATGAACCCCTGCACCGCAGGGGCTCATGAGAATCTACGCCTCTTGCAGGACAAGTATTTACATCATTAAATTACCTAGTTACCCCTGCGTTGGGGGTAGGACACTGGGGTTTGACTGTTTGCCTTTTCTTGGCACTGTTCTTGCGGTCAGCGATCCCTAGGTAATAGTGTAATAGCCAGTGGCTGGTACAGTGGTAGGAATTAAACCCCTTCATAATTTCACAATTATGTCCAACAAAAGTCCAATCCTGCACATCCATGCATTTCACGAAAACTGACACCGATTGGAGTTTCTGAAATCGTTCTACTGCTTGCTACCTGTTCTGAAGTTCACACACAAAAATCTTGCTAGTAGTAGTAGTTTGTGTTTTGTAGGCTAACTGTCGGCACCTCTCCGCAAAACCAGGCTATCTTCTTCAAGTTCTTAGTTGGTTTTATCAGAAGGGCCCGATTAATTTCGAGTGGTATACACGACCCTAAACAAACGGCCACAAACTACTTGCTCGTCTTTTCCGCCGAACGGTATCGTCAGTAGCAGTCAAGGGGTTAATCTGGAGGACACAGATCCTCATGATCCTTTACACACTACAAGCACTCTTGAGAGATGTATACTCTTTGACTGAAAAAGATCGACACATTTTATGTCTGTTTTCTTTGACGGAAGAGGTCATCTGGAGAAAACTGTATGAATTAACTAAACTCTGAATGATTTATTCGTAACAGATCATCATGGACGAATGCAAAATGGACTCATGAAAAATTTATACTCTTGATCGACACATTTTACTTCTGTTTTTACTCAAACGGGAGAGGTCACCTGGCTAAAACTGTAGGAATAAACTCTCGAGTCTGAATGATAGACGCGAATCACGTGCGGAGGTCAAAGAGATAGCTTGTACGCCGAAGACGATTACAAGATAAGCTAATTAGTAAATTGCCCATCGCTGCTGGAGCCCGGTGAGAGGCTGAAGTGC
Source organism: Semisulcospira habei (assembly GCA_036245525.1). Classification (NCBI taxonomy): domain Eukaryota; kingdom Metazoa; phylum Mollusca; class Gastropoda; family Semisulcospiridae; genus Semisulcospira; species Semisulcospira habei. The sequence continues at coordinate 97,430,475 of BTPG01000007.1, read as the reverse complement.
TGGGTTTTGAAGCCGGTTGGTCCACCTGGGGTGGGGGATGGGGGTTGTGTTTGTGGATTCAATGCTTTCATTGTTAGTCCGCGGCTGTGTTCATGCAACATTTGGAGCAGGTTATCCCTAAATCAGAAGGGCAAAATTTGCACGAACTTCAAACATTCTGATCGCTTATCAATTCAGCTCCAGAGTCCCTACAGCCGCGGAATATATGGCAACAGGAAGATGTCACTTTGTTAGGTCAGTGACACAGATAAGTGAAAGATTTCTTCCTTCAATGCTTGATAGTTCAGTGAACTTTGCGCAAGAACTGTTATTATGTTTTCAGTAGGTCATGAGCAGTGTTTTTAGGGTTCAGATTTTGTCAGTTCAGTGACCTTGATATGTGTGGGATTTAAAAAAATAATTAACGCTTTAATGACTTTAGCCCCTTCACTGCAAAGAAAAAAGTACCCCCATAGCAAGAGGTATAGATCCCCGCAATTGCGGGGGCTCTTGAGGATCTATGCCTCTTGCTGGCATCACTTTGTATCCGTGTCCATTGGATGACTTGGCTTCTTTGTTGTTGAATTTTTTTTTTTTTATAAATTTAAAAAACACTGGCCGTGAACGGGTTCATAGGATATCGGCCATGATATTGGCGAGATTTGCTTATGATATGTTCTGGATATGACGTCAGATTAGATGTGTCATGGCGAGTGATCTTCCACACGAGTAGGATATATGCATCTGGAGCTGTTAAAACCTGACCTGTTTCACACATCGATGTTTACGTACGTGAGAGTGTTTAGTGCATATTAGCTGACGCAAGAAAGCCATCAGTTGTTTATGTTTACGGGCGGATGCGGGCGTGAGGGGGTGGGGTGGGGTGGGGGGACTATTACGATTTTTGACAGGTAGTTGTGTGGTCTTATATTGATTGTTGTGGTCATGATCACAGACGGTTGTTCATTAAATATTGCGAAATGTGTGTCTCTAATGTAATACTAACTTCTTGTAAGATATCTTGGTTTTGAACGATGCTATTATAATGCCGGCAAGAGGCACAGATCTTCATAAGCCCCCACACCTGCGGGGGCTTTTGAGGATTTATGCCTCTTGCTTGGTTCAGTTCAGATCAGTTCCAGTTTCTTTGAGCTCAGAAAAACCCACACGCCGCGTTTCACACCATTCCATAGAAGTCTGCCTCTTGTATCTGTGTACTACGATAAGATATTCTCAAAGTCTATTACTATATAGTAATAGACTTGTTAGTCACCTAATCTCATCTTGAATAATTGTTTTTGACGCACGAAAGCATCGGCCACATGTAAAAATGAAAATGTACATCCCATCTTCATACGTTACAAGTCCTCATTCCTTTGTGATTATAGGTAACTCAGTTGGTCTGGTAGTGGTACTATGGCAAATATGCTTACCTGAGTACCATACAGGAGAACGTTTCAATGTTTACTCCCTCTGTTGAAACACAGGTGCCAACTTGTATTATTTCTTTTGTCAGAGTAACACAGATGTATATGCTTGAGACAAATCTCTTTCTGCAAGAGGTATAGATTCACATGACCCCCTGTATCTGCAGGGGTCATGTGGATTTATGCCTCTTGCAGATTCTGAATGAACACGCGGAGGAGTACTAACTGCTTGTTTACGCTGACACCTGACTCGGCTGGCCAGAGCTTGTGCACCGGAAGTTTGGTTTGGGAACTTCGAGATTCTTGTAAACATGGCAGGTGGATTTCGTATGATGGGAGGGGGCTGCTGTGGACGGTGTTGACGATGAGAATGCATCTGTTGTAGTTGTTGCTGTAGATGCAAAGATTTTGTCGAGGTTGAATCTGCAGTTCTGGATATATGACTATTTCCGATTCCAGTCTTTTGGAGCAAATTCACTCTCTGAGTGCTGGTAGCGAATCGATGGAGACAACCAATGTGAACGTCACTTGAAAACAGTTGAATAAATATTCAGACTAATAAGTCCACAGGCGAGGGATGATCGTTATGTAATCGTTTCGGCGCACCCTAATGCGTGTAGTAGGATTCCTTCTACAACTTCAGCACAATACTACCTCTTCAGGTGATCGATTATACATCGATCATCCCATGCCAATGAGTGAGTCAATTCTCTCTCTCAAATTAATACGTCCCGTCCTACTTCCACTGGCGAAAAATTAAAATCTCTCAAGTTACTAACATTGAATAAACAGTTTGAATTTAATTGCTGTGTTCTACTGCACAAGATCATGCACGGAAAAGCCCCACCCTATCTAAAAACTCTATTGTCCGACAATAATAGGAAAAAGCACGAGAAATAGTTCGATCCACCTTCCAAAAATTTGATTAGACATCTGTAAAACCAGCCTGTCCTTTTCAGGCGCTAAAGCGTGGAATATTTTACCTCCACACCTGAAATCGATTTGTAAGATTAGCGTCTTCAAAGATCGCCTCCATAAATATTTACTTCAGAAGTAATAGTATGTTCGGCTTCCATATGCTACTATTCGTATAGTTAGTGACAAGTTTCCTATTACGTAATATATATATATATATATATATATATATATATATATATATATATATATATATATATATATATATATATATATATATATATATATATATATATATAATATATTCCTGACTTTGGGGGGGGGGGGGTACTTATATATGTTTTATCTTTTGCTGTATCGTCTGATGTATTTTTATATGTGTAGAGTAGCAGGACAGTTTGGAAGATAGGCATTGCTATGCCTAAAACTGTTTATCCTGAATAAAAACGTTTCATCATCATCATCATCATCTTTGTAAACTGACGTTATTTTCTATCAAAACTGTTACCGTTGATAATAAAGTTTCATTATCATCATCATCATCATCATCATCATCTCTCTCTCTCTCTCTCTCTCTCTCTCTCTCTCTCTCTCTCTCTCTCTCTCTCTCTCTCTCTCTCTCTCTCTCTGCGCGCGCGCGCGTGTGTGTTTCTGATGTCGCCAGACACAGTTTAGACCTAGATTGCGTGGATCAGTGTTTCACAGATCTGCACGTCTTCACCGTAAATAATAGTGCCCTTTGTAAGCGATTTTCACCCAGGTACAGAACTCCTTTTGTTCTTGCTCGAAGTTTTTCTTTTTATTCAGGGTGGCCTTAGGCTGGTGCTGGGTGTTTGTTTTAGGGTGGGGAGAAGATTTCTGCTACTACATGTTTAGCCTCTACAGGAGGCATAGATTCTTATTATCTGTGCCGCTTGTAGTCTTGGAGGTGGCATTTATTTTGCTTCTTTCTCGTCATCGTCATCATCATTATAATCATCATCATCACCATCTTCACTATTATTATTATTATTGTATTCAGGGCGTTTTTGTTTTTGGGTGATTATTGATATTCATGTCTCTAAAGGCCCCGCCACACATGCCCGATTTTGAGGCCGATTCTTGAGCAGTTTCGAATCGAAGTGTGATCGGACCGGACTGCAAAAACGTGTGCACTGCCACACATTCCCCGACTTTATTTAGCCGACCGGTTTGAATCGAAGATCAAGGTCGTACCTTTTCAGCAAAATAGCTGCTAGTTTGGACAGTGATGATAATGTGCTTGCATTATCAGCAGTTTTACATCATATTCGGGAAGACTGAGGCGGGCGAAACATCGGCAACGAAGGTGGTTGGCTGATCTTCAGCCATTTGCAAACTGAAACGACGTGCTTTGCGAGACGCGCTCTGATTGGTTGAAGCTTACAATCGGGGCCGATTCGGATCGGAAAAATAGAGCAGTTTCTAAACACCCGATTCCCAGCCGATTGCGATCGGATCGGATATATGACGTCATCCGATCGCAATCGGATCGGAATCGGCTTCAAAATCGGGGCACAACCTGCAAGTGTGGCGGGGCCTTTAGAGGTATTTTGTTTTTGTTTTTCTCATTATTATTATTATTATTATTATTATTATTATTATTATTCAGGGTGACCATAGGCTCACGCTGGTTGTTTTTGTTTCAGGGTGATTTTGACAATGTATGTAAGTGGTGGGGCTTATTTTACTTTTTCTCAGCATTTCTTTTCTTTTTTCTTCTTTTTTTTTTTTAACTCAGTGTGGCCTTAGGCTCACTCTTGGCGTTTATTTTGGGGAGGTTTTTTACTTTTGGCCATTTTCCCCTTTTGGCTGTTCGGTCGTACGACTTCACTCCTTCCGCCTGAGAAACGTGTGGAGCCGCTTCTCCAAGGGGCATAGATTCTCATGAGCGACTGCAGGGCTCATGAGAATTTATGCCTCTTGGAGACAGTAGAAGCTGTATGAAGCCCTGTGTCCATAAACATTGCACACATTTCCAGCCTCTTTCATGGAAGCTTTTTGATCTGATAACGCATGAATATACGACAGCTGTGTTGGAGCCAGCAGTCACCTTAGGCACCTTTAGCCGGCATCATCTATTGACAAATGGCACACGTCATGATTACGCTATCGCCATGGGTAATGTAAGCACAGGGATATGTTTGGATATTTTCTCAGGTCAGTCGAGCTGTTTGCTCGCCTTTTGGGCCAACCATTGAAGTTATCGGTGCTATGCTGATATAGTCGAGGGGCAGTCGAGGTGCATGTTGTGCAAATAGTCACGTGGGGTTAAGACAGTGCAGGTTAGCAGAATATGAATAGTGCAGTTTTGCAGAATAGCGCCGTGACAGTGGTTTATGGGTTCAAAAGATGATATTCTTTGAACTAGGACATCACTGATCTGGGGTTTGAATAGTACAGTTTTGCAGAATAGCGGAGTGTCTGTGGGTTATGGCTTCAGAAGATGCTTTTCTGGGAACCAGGACATGATCTGGGTACGGAATCGTACAGCTTGTAGAACAGCGCAGTGGAAGTGAGTTATGGGTTCAAAAGATGTTTTTTCTAGGAACCAGGACATGTTGTGGGTTTCGAATAGTTCAGAATAACGCAGTGTAAGTTATTTTGGTCTTCAAAGTGCTGTTTATATCATAACATCATCAGTTCTGGGCAGGAATTCCATTGCAATGACAGAATATGTTACTAGGCGCAGACAGATCTTGGGTGCATTGCTCCTATTTGTAAAAGAAGGCTATTTTCGTAAAAGGTCAGTAGATATAAGGATGAAACTTTGAAATATCTTACATACTTTTGAAGACGACAGCAGTTATCATGGCGACGTCAGCTACTGTCAAGAATTAATGACAGATTATTTTCCCGAAGACAATTTTTTACAAAGAAGTCACATTTCTAAACCTTGCTTATCCTGCTGTCGGCGCCTGAGGCGAGAAGTGATCACCAGCCACAAATTTAACTTATTCGAGTCGCGCCGCATCCGGATACGCGGCGTTTGCCACGTATCCGGATGCGGCACGACTCGGAATGTGTTAAGGCATACAGGTTAAACTTTGTTCTCACCGTCTAACGGTTATGTCTCCATGTAAGTTTGAGTTTGTGGTAAAAAATAAATGGTCATTCCATTACGTTCTTTACAAAAAGAAGATACAATTCAACGCTAACGCACTTGACATTTACGTCTCGTATATCCACCCAACAATCTTCCAATCATGCCATCAATTTACCTGTCTCTCTACACTTCCAACCCCACCACACCTATTCACACACCAACATTTGCCTCTATCACACACACACGCACACACACACACACACACACACACACACACACACACACACACACACACACACACACACACAAACACACAACACCTTCGCAGTGTCTTTTATGTTGCTGTGTACAAAATTGAACATGCATCGCCAAAGAACAAGTGTTTCGCTGGGGAACCTTTTTACTTTGGCTTGTGAAGACAAACATGTGCTAACTATTGCAGCATGCCTATTCCACTTCCACCACCGACTACGGGGAGGTAGATCTGGTGCGATAACTCGGTAGTAATGACTGAATAGCTTGGCACTTAGGCACCATCCTTGTTTCACTTTCGGTTCGAGGTGACTCAGTCGACACGACAACCCAAAGTTATTGCCTAAATAACTTGCCAAGCTGTTCAGGCACTGCCTTTGAATAATCACTCAGGTACTGTCCTTGAATTGCCTCAGTTGATTTTCTTCACTAGCGTTTAGCAGGCGATTTTGAAATGCGGTCTAACAGGAGGTGGACGTGAACGGGGTATTGCAGCATACTGCAAAAATCTGGCAACTCTTTATCACACACATAACGACTTGTCAAAGAAAACTCAACTGCAAAAGGCATAGATCCTCGTGAGCCCCCGCAGAATGCGGGGGCTCATGAGGATCTACGCCTTTTGCAGGTCCAGTTTGGTACATGCATTTTACATGTAACAGTTGCACGTGTAGAGTAGTCTTCAGGGTGTCGAGTTTGTGGTGATTCTGCCTTTGAGCCAACGTACATGCTTTGATACGGGCTTGTAATCAGACGGCAGCAAAAGAAACTAGATTGCCGAATTTATTCGTTAGCTCTTTGGCTGTCGGTAGCGCGTTTTGTCGCGATGATTCCTGCCGGAATCATCGCGACAAAAAGCGCTACCGACAGCCAAAAGGAAACGCTGCAAGACTTCATGGAAAGAAATTCCAATTATATTATCTCCCTTGGCTGTAAAACATGTAAATTTGCATTAAAGAGAAACATTACATCCGTCATAAACATTGTGTGCGCTGGTCTGTGATTTTGGACCTTACTGCGTGGTCATGAGGTGTAAAGTCACAGACCAACACAGAGCTATATGAGATACGACAGATAAAGATAGCAACATGGATTATCAATTTATCAATACAAACAAACAATAACATTTTTACCACCTCTGTGTTTGTCGCTGTTACGAGTTTTTAAGAGACCCTAATGCAACAAAGTAATCCATATTTATTGACGAAACAATTTCCTGTGAAATTACCTGCGACACAACTGAACAAAAGCCTCGCTATGCCCGAGTTCCATTATGAAGTAAATGTTGACTGGCATTTTCATCTTTACAGTGGCATTCGGGCATGACGACCCAATAACTGCCGTCGTTAATCCGCGACAATTATCTCGCTACACACTACACAACACAACACTGATTTTGCACAAAGCAAGAATCTCTTGGACAATCCCTGCAACCTGCAAGGGGTAGAGATCCTCATGAGCCCCTGCAGCTGCAGGGCTCATGAGAATCCGTACCTCTGAATATTATTGGAGTGTGGTTTACATGTCACAAAGTATTTGATGGTACTGTCAATTACTGTTGTTGGGTACCAGTGTTTGTGCTACTCCATTGTAGATACACTCTTTTAATTCATTTGCAAGAGGTATAGATTCTCATGAGCACCCTGCTGACGCAGGGGCTTATGAGAATCTACACTTCTTGCTGATCTGTTGGGTTTTAGTGTTTTGTGGGTACTCCAGTCTCCACTCCATCAATGTCAGCGTTGGCGTGGAATTTCTTTGACCGGAGGGAATCATAGAAACAACACACGTGGCTTGTTTAGACGTGCGCTAGTTTGTGGTTGGAAACTTTCAATAATGTTGTAAATTTTACAACTCCTGAATTGACACACCCTTCTCTGCCCTCGCCCTAGGCATCCCACATGGGGACTGACAATCAACAAGTATAATGCACTCAAACTTACATGGACACAACGATGGAACTTGAAGGTACAGTTTGCGATAAATATTTCTTTCAAATCATGAGGAGACAGTATACAGGCACAATTTTACGGGCATCCAATGGGAAGGGGGGCTGTGGGGGTGGGGGGGGGGAGCAAATTTTTTAAACAAAGGTAAAGAAGGTATTATTAACATAGTCTACAGAGGCATTGTCAATTTTCAAACCGGCCGGAAGGAGAGAATGAGGCATTGTTAATTTTCAAACGAGCGACGGCGAGGCATTGCCAATAATATTTGAAACCTGCCAGAGAGAGAGAGAGAGAGGCATTGTCAATATTTAAACCACAGAGAGAGAGCTAGAGCTAGGGAGAGAGAGAGCGCGCGCTAGGGAGTGAGGGAAATGTGATAGGCATTGTTCTTGGCAGTCAATTACCGCTAATTATGAACTGCATGCCTGACGCACAATGTGCACTCACGTCTGTCTACATGCATTTCTCCACCTGCTTGTATTACTATTAGCTCGCATTACATGCTATTCCTGAGTGAAAGCATGTGGTAACTCTGTCGGAGACATTTTTTTAAACGAGCTTTGTTAAAATGTTACAATTTTCACAATTTTAGTGGATGCCCCACCCCACATAGTTACAACCAAATATTTGTCACAGTTACTTTGACACGTCGATAGGGTCTCCACCAGAATTGTTTCAGTCATTTTGTTAGAAAGCTCATGACACCAGTGAAGTGCCCACAAGATTGTGGCAATTGTTACTGTGTCAGGTAGGTCATCACGACAGGCCCCTGCATGCCAGAACGAGCATGATGAACGTCGAGTCTGTCGAATACTGCAAATATACTGACGAGCAAACGAAATGCGATATGTTTGGAATCATCAGAATCACTTTTGTGTTTCCGATGATTCCAAAAATGTCGCATTTTTTTGCTCGTCAGTATAGTTGTGGCGATCATGGTGACAGTTGTCGCAATGCATATTTTCACGGGCCCCTGCATGCCAGAACGAGCATAATGAGCGTCGAGTGTTGCCGTCTGTCGAATACTGCACATACTTGCGCGGCTTGACATTCTGGACACAAACTAGACAGCACAACCCATTTATCTGCAGGAAATATAGATGTTCATGGAGCTGACTTCTGCCATGCTGCATAGACCCTCATGAGACTCTGCTGTCGTAGAGGCTCGAGGCATGAGGGTCTGTGCAGCATGGCGAAGGTTACATTTCATCTATATTGGCTGATTTGTCTAGTGGAGAGGAACAGTCATTCATGGCAGATGCACCCTCCGACATTTCAGTTTGAACCGTTCATAAACGAGGGACATTTCCAGCATTCCAGACACAAGGCTAAAATTACGGTAATTCCTACTTTAGAGGGACAGAGATGTAAATGCAGTCGACTTCGCTTATAACAAGGTGGGATATAAGAAAAGTCGAAAAAAAACAGCGCTTTTTTCAGAGGTCTCCACGGCACTTTTTCTGTGTAAGTTACTTCGCTTAAGACAAACTTCGGATATACATTTTATAACCAGAAAAAGTTTGGGTGCTTTACTTAATTGGAACTGTTCAGTGCGTACAAGAGGTGTAGATTCTCATGAGCCCCTGCGGATGCATGGCTCATGAGAATCTATACTTCTTGCTCTTTTTATTGGCCAGGGTTCCAGTATTGTTTCCCTGACGTCTGCAACAGGTATAGCGGTCTATGAGACCCTGTATCCGGTGCAAGAGCCGATGAAATTCTTTGCTTCTCGCACATGGAAAGGGGTTCTTTGTGAGCTGATTCCAGGACGATCATTGTAATTATCATGATACGATACAGGTCTGATCTGTGTAATGTCGGTCTGGCAGAAGGTTACATGCCATGCCCATAGCATTAAATTACGAATGAACATTTATGTCTCGGGGCCGTCTGTCTGTCGTAGGGGTGAAATTATGTGCCAGGTCAGCATTCTTTTGGAAATGTGCCGTATTTTGCTATTAATTTTTGTCTTGTCTTCTGCGCTATCTGCAGAAAATGTGCATCAGTGGTTGTCTCCCTTGGTACACTACGCTAAACAGCGTAGCGAATCGAGAGAGACAACTACTGTGCGTTTGTGCATGTTTATGTCACAATGAAACAGTGAAATAAAGACTGCACGCTGCAATATGTATTCTATTTATTACGTTTTACAGTTACGCTGCGCGATTTTTTATTTGTATTATTGTAATTTCTCGCGATCTAAGTGCTATGCATTTTTTAAAATTATTATTCTTTTAAAGCAAACTTTAGATGGATCGATCATGACACTAACAGACTATCTCCCCCCCCCCCTCTCTCTCTCTCTCTCTCTCTCTCTCTCTCTCTCTCTCTCTCTCTCTCTCTCTCTCTCTCTCTCTCTCTCTGCTGTTAATGTTGATTTTCTAACAGGACAGTTTTTAAGAAAGGCGTTTCGCCTAAAACGTTATTCTGTAAATAAAACGTTTTATCATCGTCATCTGCGTGTGTGTGTGTGTGTGTGTGTGTGTGTGTGTGTGTGTGTGTGTGTGTGTGTGTGTGTGTGTTTTGAACTAGGCTACGTCAGTGCAAGGCTGATGTCTCTGTGCGCCAGCCTTGAACTATCATGGTCGAGTCTATCTCCTGAATTGGTACACTTCCATACATTCTTCGAGAGAGACAGTCACAAGTACAATGAATGACAATTTGCTCTTATTTGACTAGACTGACCTGTTTTCGAACTTGCCTTTGCTACGACCCTACTACTCGTACTACAGACAGACAGAGAGGAAGAGAGTTGGAGATGGTGGTGATGGGGGGGGGGGCGGGGAGGGGGGGGGGAAGGGGTAAGTATCGTAAACCTGTCAGAGGCCAATACCGTGTTCCGGCATCTTGACGGTAGCAGCATCTGGCCAAGTTTATCAGGCTGCAATTTCACCTGACAAACGCTAACACAGAAAATCCTCGCACCTCCTCTGCTTCAGGTGGCTAGATGCAGGTGAATAGAACCGAACCTCATCGTAGCAAGAGGCACAGATTCTCATGAGCTAAAGCCGCAGGGGTTTATGAGAATCTGTGCCTGTTGCCTGTTGCAGATGTGAGGTGTGATGTTAGAGACTGTATGCAATAAATTACCTTAGTTCTTACCTTGCCCCCTGTTTGGGCGCCGTTCCCGGGTTGTGTGTGTGTGTGTGTGTGTGTGTGTGTGTGTGCGTGTGTGTGTGTGTGTGTGTGTGTGTGTGTGTGTGTGTGTGTGTGTGTGTGTGTGTGTGTGTGTGTGTGTGTGTAACTCTTTCTCTCTATATGTGGGTGTGATTGTGCTTGTATGCGTGCATTTGTGTTGTTTCCTCAGTGGCACCATTATGTTTTGCAGATACTCTGTAGGTTACGGTAGTGCACTCGTACCATTTTGAAGAATTCTCAACAAGGGCACCAGTTTACATTTACGATACGTACTCGCTCAGATTTCTGCAAAACATTATTCCTTCTCCCTCTGTAATTGAAGGGGATGGGTTGGGGTGGAGTAAGTGACTATAGTTCTGGGTTTTCCACGATTTAGGGCTGGAAGTTGCCTGATTGGTATGAGAAGAAATTTTAGTGACCACTGCATTGCTGAGAAACATTGTACTCCACCCAAGAGGTATAGACTATCATGAGCCCCCGCAGTTGCAGGAGCTCATGTGGATGTATGCTTCATGCTGAAACCACTTTGCATCCACGCTCCTTTGACGGCTGCGGACCTTCGGTGTTGAAATTGAAATTATTTCTGAAAACAATGCGCATCATTTAACAGTGAAGGGGTAAACCCTCGCTCGTCGTCTCTCTAATTCGTGTACTTGTTTGTTTAATGTCCTGAATTGTTATTTCAGTAAATTGTCAGTTGCTCGAATAATGTGATCGGTTGATTACCTTTTTTGTTGTTGTTGTTGGGACCGCAAGCTTCTTTTTTAGGCTTCCAATCGCACGCACTGGCACCGACACATTTTTTTTTTTAAATTAAAATTGCCACGCCTGCACTAACAGTTTAAGAGCAAGAGGTCCGCAGCTTTGGAAAATATAAAATAAACTTATCTTCCCCCACTCACTGCCGTTTGTTTTGATGGCTTCTTTTCGTGCCCCCCCCCCCCCCCTCCCCTCCAGTTCCATCGTTTTAGAGTACCTGTAGCGACAGACATAAGAATACTCCTAGCCTCCTCAATCGGAGGAATTAGTCAAAATATGCCGATTTCTATCAGCCAGAGGCATACATTATCATGAGCCCCTGCGACTGCAGGGGCCCATGAGAATCTATGCCTCTTGTAGAAACGAACGTTTCGCTGAGGGAGCCAAGTTCTTCTCGCACGTGCACTTTCCCGCTCATTTTCACCTGCACGCGCAACTGCTGACGTCTGGCAGTTTTCCAGGGGAGACCATCTGGCACCGGCGTTGTTTCCCTTTACCTGCAGCAGCGGTTGCCCCCCCCCCCCCCCCCCCCCCCCTCGCTCTCTCCTCCCCCACCCAAAAAAAAAATTAAAATAAAAAAATAAATTAAAAAAAAAGACGCAAAATCATGAATCATTGCAGACAACCGTCAACTTACGCGAGCCGCACAATACGAGACAACTCCACAGGCCAAGTTTGGACCGTTTTTCTTTTAGCGTTACCGGTTTTCGTCAACGGATTTTTATTGGTTGCTGATGATTTTTTTTTTTTAAACCGATCATGCCATGTCAAGTTTTGACCCGTCTTTGGCGGTTTTCCTCTGCAGACTTAAACATCAGATTTCAGGGTCTCCGCAGCCCTAGTGATTTTTAGCTGTTGCCGCTCTTCAATCGAAGAAGAGCATTATTTGAGATTCCGAAGGCCAGTCTCATAAATTTTTCTCCTGAAAAAAAGATCTCTTCAAGTTCAAGTGGAGCAGCTGGTCCCACTGAAGAGTCTGATTATGTGAATAGAGTCATAGACATAGACCCTCATGATACCTTGTGGCTTACAGGGATCCATGAGGCCCTGTGCCTATCATGAACCACACTGGGTACCCAGTCAGTCCCTCGATCCGAGTGCGTAGCGGATCTCGGGAGGTAACCAGTGTGGCTAAGTGTAACCAGTGTGTGCGTGACGCGGCAACATGAAGATAGCTGTCTCAGTTTTGCAAATGTTGTGCTTTGACAAGACAGAAGAGGGTTGAAGAGCGCGGGAAAATTCCCCTGTAATGATAGAGGGTTGCGCCGCTGGCAGAAATGCATTTGCGTCACTTCCTGTTTCGCCGCGGCTTCCGGGGAAAAAGGAAATGGAAGGCGCATCTTGCAGGGTTCGATGACACAGATGGGACGCGGTTAACCCCTCATTGTCCATTGCAACCGCCGGTAGCGTGAACAACACTGGGGGCTGCATTTTGTAGGGGATGTTTCAGCGTACGTCATTGTTGGCAGGGTTTACTTGGGGTCTCTCGATCTTATCTCTGCCGTTTATTTGCCTTATAGCTTGCTTTCTTTTATATACTGACTAGCAAAAGAAATGCGACATTTTTCGGAAACACTTTATTCCAAAAATTCCAAAAATGTTTCTTTTGTTTTTTCTCGTCAGCGTAAAAGGTAGCAGAGTTATAAAATGTTTCAGCATACATCATCTCTGACTTGCGTGATCAGCCTGCTCTGTTCCGATACCCGGATACTGTGATCTCTTGATTTTCTGTATCGATTCTTGGTCCATGTCATGAATAATGATGTGTCGGGCCCTACCCAAAGATGCTTTTGCAGAATGACAGAGAATTCTGCGTTGAACATTGCAGTGGAAATCCATTCAGCTGAAGAGAGAGCTGTAGCCTCATACGCACAACCCCGATGATGCACAGCCGCTAGAGCAGACTCCGGTTGGCAAACGGTGCAGATTATTACTGGGAGGCGAAAGTTAGAGATTCAAAATCACCCCCCCCCCCCCCCTTTCCCAAGAGTGCAGGATTGCTGGTAAAGTCCAGTATCACAGACCAACACACATTTAACTCATTCAGCCCCACACCCGTAATACTTTTAAACTGCGAGACTTCAAGCTTCTGGCCGGCCCTGTTTTAGACAGAGTATCGGGCATTCATCCATTGATAGCAAATACCACTTTGCTTGATGTGACGGTCTCGCAGATGAAAAGTATTGCATGGACTCTCATGAGCCTCATCAAGTCCTCACGTGGATTTTCACATCATGCTGGTACGCATTTTAGATCCACAGAGCGGACGTTCGCCTTTTCTTAGCAAATACCGCTTTGCATGATGTGAAGGTCTCTCAGATTAACTTATTCGCGGCCAGCCGCATCCGTATGCGCGGCTTATGTCGCGCATCAGGATGCGACTGGCCGCGAATGAGTTAAAAGTATTTGCATAGACCTCCATGAGCCTCACCAAAGACGTGTCCTTGTGTGGATTTATTTATCATGCTGCCACCCATTTTAGATCTACATGCCGTTGGCACGACATGCATTGACCATTCACCCTTTTGTTAGCAATTACCACTTTGCATCATCTAAAGGTCTCGCAGGTTTAAAGTATTGCATAGACTGTAATGAGCCTCATCTAGGGCGGTTTTATGTATCGTGCCGGTCCCATTTTAGATCCACATTCCTTTGTACTCGACAGATCCCGGGGGGCATTCCCTCTGCTAAAAAGATGTTTTATGTACGGTGCCAGCGACAATTACGTACTGACAGAGTACTACATAAGTACTACATAGAATACTTCGTACCTACAACATTGTTCAATAGTGGTACTGTCAGACTAATCTCCAGGAAAGTAAGTGCAGACGACACTAAGTAGGTATTCACGCGGCTAAGTGGAGGCGGTGGTCGGAACAAAAGAGCTCCAGGCAAGGGAGATGAGCATGTGGTCCCCATGTGATCTAAGGTTACGGCATCTTCCCCTCGCTGTCTTCATATTCAAACCATGGTGACCTTTACTGTTTGAGGATTACCTAGATAGAAATCGAGCTGGTACTTTCAGCAAGAGTTGTAGATCTTCATGAGACCCTGCAAAGAACTTGTCATAGTGGACTGGAATTTATTCTTGGGCGAAGGGGCCAGTTGCGTGAGTGAGTTTAGTCCTGCACCAGCCACTACGCAAGGTGCTTCGCTGCATGAGTGAGCTTAGTCCTGCGCCAGCCACGAAGCAAGGTGCTCATTTATGCATTTGAGCCTATGTGCTCAAGAGGTCATATGCTCTTTGCAGACGTAGTATAGATTGAAATTAGTTCTGAGCTATATCGTAACCTCAGCTATACAACCGCCGTGAAATGGCCTTAGCTGCCTGCTCGGTGTTAAAAACTCTACAAACTAACTGACTCTTGTACGCAAAACTGTCAAAGCAGCATCTATTTTTTGTGGTGCAGGTGCTCATGAGGATCTACGCTTCTTCTAGATCGATGATTTGACATATGGTCTTCTTGGTTATAGCGTAACCACTTCCACACAGAACTGTCAGCTCAGAATCTATTCTGGGTTCGCAAGACTTGAACCGATCAGCCCAAGTAATGCAATCTCCCTGGTTTGGCGGCTGTGCAGGCTTTGAGAGCGGCCGTTCGGTCAATGCGAGGTCAAAGGGATGCTAGTTTTGGCCGCATATATTATGATTGTTTGTATGCGTGTAGACAGACGGCCTGTGAGTTCGTGTCTTCAAACGTAAAGCTGTAAGGTCCAAAATCATAGACCAGCACGCATAAATAATTTAAGGTAAAAGAAAAAGAAAGACTAGCATATACACATGCACTGGCGCGCGTAAAATCAGTAGGTAACTATGTTTTAAACGTTCAGTGCACTGCATTATACTTGGGCTTGATTGTGTAAGTGGACGGACTAAGGGGACTGGGGAGTGGGGGGGGGGGGGGGGGGGGGAGAGCGGGACTGAACCCCACCTCTTCATTATAGGCTAGGCTGCATGATACATTTAGGAGGAGGATATAGTTTCGCAAATTCTCACCGTTTATAAACTAAACCCATTCGACTTCGCTTACATGTTTAACTCTTAACCCGTTCAGTGCAGAGAAACTCTGAAAGCCAGAGAACTGCAAGAGGTATAGATCCTCATGAGCCCCCGCATTTGCGGGGGCTCATGAGGATCTATGCCTCTTGTTGACACCACTTTAATCCATGTTCCTGGGACAGCTTGTGGTTTTTTGGTGTTGAATTAATGACGTTGCACAAAGACAATCTGCGACAAATGACGGTGAACGGGTTAAACTCCCAGAACTAAATGATTTCCACTCGATAGAATGAGAGTCATTTAGTTCTGGGAGTTTGAGAGTTAACAAACGTCGGGCATTACAACACTTTATCAGAAACTCCGACCACAATGTTTCCCTTGAAAATTAGTACTTACAGCAAACTTCGTGCACAACAACAAAAACAGTCGGGTCCCATCTGCAATCTGCTATTGCAAAGTTCGCTGTGTATGCAACATGTATGTACAACTACAACTACAATTGTATTTTTTCATTCGTATATCTTAGCGAAGAGCTGTACAGGAGTCGTGCGATACGGAAATAGCCTTTCCATGTCCTTATTATGATTTATGCCTCTCCCATCCGCGCAACAGATTTCCGCCATATGTCATCATGAGAACGGATTGAAGCGATTATACTCAAGGTCTGAGCTGAGTACTATTGCCTATTGTTGTATTTTATTACATGGCCTACGAATCTCTCTCTCTCTCTCTCTCTCTCTCTCTCTCTCTCTCTCTCTCTCTCTCTCTCTCTCTCTCTCTCTCTCTCTCTCTCTCTCTCTCTCTCTCTCTCTCCAAAGGGAGAGAGAGAGATGATGATGATGAAACTTTTTTTTTTCATATACAGGATACAGTTTTAGGCTAACTGTCCTGTTACACACACACACAGTGAGAGAGAGATCACTGATGATGATGAAACTTTTTCTTACAGGATACAGTTATACTTAT
Organism: Semisulcospira habei; assembly: GCA_036245525.1. Classification (NCBI taxonomy): domain Eukaryota; kingdom Metazoa; phylum Mollusca; class Gastropoda; family Semisulcospiridae; genus Semisulcospira; species Semisulcospira habei. The sequence continues at coordinate 97,414,026 of BTPG01000007.1, read as the reverse complement.
AGGCGAAACGCCCTTCTTACGAACTGTCCTGTTACACACACACACACACACACACACACACACACACACACACACACACACACACACACACACACACACACACACACACACACGGAATAAATAATCCCTAATGTTACAGGGACCTGCTCCAGACATGAACGGGTTAATAGTTTGTAATATCTCTTTATAAATGTTCTTAGTGTGTCTTAAAAAGGGATGAAAGTTTAGCCCATTCAGCCCTGACGCCCTACAGCAGGAGATGGGTCGACCATGATAATTCAAGGGCAGTGCCAGATTAGCTTGGCGCCGAACGGCGCCAAGCTAATCTGGCACTACCCTTGAATTATCATGGTCCATCCATCTCCTGCAACTGGTGGATAGTCATGAGATGACGCCTTCAACATTTGGGAAATGCGGCCGTCGGGCGGAATGAGTTAAATGTTTTAAAATGAAAGACTTTTTCTACTCTTCATATCCGTAGTGAGTTCCCCAGCTGCGCTCAAGAGGCAGTAGCAAACTTCTGTTGCCTGTGCATACTCACATGTGTTTTGAAAAGAAGATCAGGACGGGGAGACAGTATCCGTCGTATCGGCAAATTTTGGCGATCAGATTTAACCCGAAAGCAGATCGCTTTAAGCGACGTCGATCGTACCGTTGTGATGTTGAACCCATTGCCTGTCGGTAGCGGTTTTAGTCGTGAATCATCGCGACTAAAACCGATACCAACACGCAAAAGGTTAAATTAAAAATAATCCGTCTGTTTGACGTTCATCGAGTGCAGTTGTACTTGCAGACTTAAGCAGACGACTTCTTCAGTCGTAGGACGCACATGTGGCCGAGCTCAGACATCAAGAGGCGAAGATTCGCATGAGCCCCTGCAGGTGCAGGGGCTCATGAGCAGCTGAGCCTCTTGCAGATGGGAGGGGTTTTGCTAATAGACTAATCTCTCAGGCTCGGAGTGGAACCGCATGTTTCCTGATGCTGTTGTTTCAAGCTCTGATGTAATGCATGTGTACGGAAAAAAGTGTAGGGTCGGGTTCAGGCAAGAAATAATACACAGTGACATATATAATAATAGGGCCGCTGAGGAAAGTAGCACTGCTTCATGTGCATGCACGCACGCGTACACGCACACACTCCTCCCCCCCCCCCACCCACCCCCCACCACCGGCCCCTCCCTCCCCATCCGGGTCTGCCATGGGGGACTTGGGTGGGATTAACTACTTTTTAGTTCCCAGGGTCATCCTGTTCAGCCCCACAGGGTGGGTTTTCCCCTCTATTCTGGGGCATGTGTTTCTGTCTACCCTTGGTCCATTCACCTGTATTTTCCTTTTTTAAAACTCTCCCTACTGTCTGCGCTTCTTGTAGCTTTTGATATTGGATGTGTGTTGCTAAATGGTCTTAGGTTTATTTAGCGTATTAGCCCGTCTGGCGACATAAATTCAATATTCTGTTTAGTTGTTTTTTTCACAAGCAGTGCAGACACGTCCTGAGAAAGTCTTGTTGCTGTCGGGACGTTAAGCAATGTACAACCACCCCCCACCCACCCCGGCCTCTCTCTCTCCCCCCCCCCCCACCTCCCCCCCCCCACCCCCACACACACACACACACGCGCGCGCTTACTTACTTCACTTCTTTCCTTCAAAGTGAGAAAGAGACACACGGGGAGAACAAAGAGACGGAGGGAGAGAGAGAGAGAGAAATGAAATAAATTAAAAATGAATTGATTTTTTTTTCCCCAAGGATAAATAATGATTAGGCCATAGACCTGTTTTAAATCAAGTCCTTTCAAGGCTATGGCGCGCGCGCGCGCACACGCACACACACACACACACACACACACACACACACACACACACACACACACACACACACACACACCAGAGACAGACAGACAGAGGAACGTAAGCATGGAGTTTGAACGAGTACACATTATTCCGACGTATAATCACAATGTTAAATCATGAATGCTTCGCTCAAAACTTCACTATCCAAGTTTCAATAGTAATATTCATATTTTCGATCCTTATTACTGTTCCGTCAACCTTGTCCTGCTCGTGTGTAGGCCTACGCTTGAAGATCTTTGTAAAGAGTTCTGACTTTTTTTTTGGTCCCCTCTTACTCCCATTTTTCTTAATGTCAGTTCTAAAAGTCGCACATTAAGCTGTCAGACTCGGGAACCTCGGGAGTGGAAGGTAATTATATTAAGTAATAGGAGCTTACCTCGCTGCTTCAGTGCCAGCAATGGGAGGTGGATCGACCGTAACACTTCAAGGGTAGTGCCAGATTAGCGTAGCGCCTTCCAGGCGCCAAGTTAATCTGGCACTACCCTTGAACTGTCACGGTCGGTTTGCGTTTCGTACCCCTTGTTTGGCAAACAATGGAAGCAAAACAAGAAGGGCTCAAAATACCTAATAGGTTTACTGAGGTTTACATCCCCAAAACAACTAGAAAGAATCACTGTGCAGTTGGTAACATACACGCAGACGACACCATCCCTCTGAGAGAGGAACGAGATCAGTTTCTCCCAGCTGGTCGTGTAGATTATCACGAACACCTGCAGGCCCATGAGCTGTCTATGCCGCCGTGCGCGCAAAAAGGCCCGCAGCTTTACTGATGACGGATCGTCTGCCGGCGGAACTTCGTTCAAGAGCAATTTATGTAAATGAGAAAAGCAACATTGCAGTGAGTGCAAATAACAGCTTTCCGTGTGTGTGTGAGGATGTCATGACCTTGGCACCAGCCTTTTTTCACGTTGGGTTCCTGTGACCTGACGCGATCTGTAATCTACCAATTAGAATCGTTGACACGGACAGGTATGGCTCCAAGAGTGGTGTAAGAATGCACAAGAGGTTTACGACGGAGGAATTCATTGGAGATCAAATTTTGATCTCCAATGAATTCCTCCGTCGTAAACCTCTTGTGCATTGCTGCCACTGGCACGTCAACAGTACCGGTGGCGGCCAAAATGGGTTAAAATGTAACCACTGCCTAGGAAACTTGAACACCACCCAATGTGCGGGGGCTCATGAGGATCTATGCCTATTGCTGAAATCACGTTGTATCCACGTATTTGTATCTTTGTACGAATTCCTTTGACGGCTGGGGATCGTCGCCGTTGAATTTAAAATGATTTGCTAAAACACAATCAGCGTCCAGGGGAAGGGACAGGGGTTAACTCCTTGAAGCGTGCAACCACCGGCACTGTAAACAGCACAGGTGGATGCAAGCACAAAGGGGGTTAAAAGAGTTACATTAGAGATGAGAAGTAATGGGAAAATACCTCCAAGCAACAACAACAACAAAAAACAAAAAAAGAAAGGTTGTCCTTGGGCAGAGACTCATCATAGTCTATTCTCATTGCCGATTCTGAGATAGAAAAGCTGGATTGCGCAGGTATGTCTGGGTTCCGAATGCCAGGCGCATTTTATTGTCATAGATTATTACCACGACTCTTCGCTGGGGGCTCGTAAAAGTCGAGATGTGTGCTGGTCTGTGATTTTGGAGCTTACGGCTCTCCACAGACCAGCACTAGATGTTTGCCGCTTCCGTTAACATCCATGCGATCTCATTTAGCTCTGTGTTTCCTGTGCGTAGAGGATCAACGGGCGTTCGGCCTGCAATTGCAGAGAGGGAAAACCAGGGTTGCATTGCGGCTTGTGGTGCAGAAAATTGTGGTTTCTGCCTCGTTAACTCCTATTGTTTTCCACCGCACGTCAGAGCAAGGCAGCGTTCAGAGCAAGGCAGCGTTTGTGTGTGGGAGGGGGGGTGCGATGATTTGTGGCTTTCCAAAAGCTCATTTCAGAATAACAGAGAAAACCGAGAAGAAGGAAAACTAAGGAAGCAAATTAAGATCGGTTTCGGAGTTAGCTTGGAAAATGTGCACTTTCAAAGGAAGTGAATTTGTTTTTGTTTTTGTTTTGTTTTTTGCATGGAAGGGGAGGAGGAACTGAGACGGTTCAGGTGGCTGAAAAACTCACGTCAACAGTATTATAAAAACGTGCAAGTTCAGCAAAACTGGAATCATTTTAAGTTTTTTCATATTCAGCAAATATTAGCTCTGCAATTCATACTCCAAATAACATTCCTGATCATGCCATCTCTTTTGAAATAATATTAGATTCCTTTACACAAAAAAATATATCAGAACATGCCCACACTCATTTTAGCCGCAGTGTTAAATCCATTACACACATTTCACAGCAGGTAACACAACACTGTCAATTTGACACACACCTTGGAAAAAACAAGAGGCGTAAATTTGCATGAATTTACGTCTCTTGCAGATGGAAGGTACTGGATGGGAGCCTGTGACCCTGACGGAACGGCCAACAGACTGGGGTAGAAAAATGGGTTTTCGCGACCGGTGTCGAAATGTACTGTGTTTGTTTCTTCTTGTCTCAGTAAATCAAGTCTTGTCTACAGTGAGTAAAGAAATAAATATTTTGCATTGATACACATATCTTGAAAACGCATATCTTGTACCATAGCGCCTGTGGAGCGGCCAGCCAAGCCCTGCATGGTAATTACAGGGAAATAACAGGGTTTGTCTGGCACGGTAAAGGTTTGGTAATAACCATTCATCATCTGATAAACGCCGGTCGCCGTGACAGTGAAAATTTTGGGCCCAGCCATGAATTCAGTCTTGTGGCTAGCCTCCGTTTTTATATCTGCAAGAGGCATAGATTCACATGAGCCACTGCAGTCGCAGGGGCTCATGTGAATCTAAATAATAATAATAATACATAGTATTTATATGGCGCATTTCTCATATTTATAATATAATTCATCTATGCTTCTTGCTGAGTGAGAAGGGCTTCAGATGTGCCTCAAAATTTTGGATTGTTGTATGAGGTTATGATTATAACTGACTAATCTAAAGCATTGAATCATTGCCAGTGACATCAAGTTTTATCAGCCACTACATTACCGATACACTGCACTGCGCTATACAACGCAGCACTACTCTATACTACGTAACACTACGCTATACTACACTACACTACATGCTTCACTACACGTCACACCATACCCAGCCACTCCAACTCCCACGCTGACTAGGCGCATAAAAATGCAGATGTGACTACAGCCACAATTCGATTCCATCGATCATTCTGAAAATAGAATCTGCGGCCCTTATGTCATCAAGGTTTCCCATCTCTGGAACAGACAGTCGCCTGTCCCTGAAACTAGTGAAAGCAGCACGATTTTCCGATATCATCGTAGAGGCCATTTTGGTCTTCTCCAGCTGAGGATCACAGACACTCATGAGGCAAGAGCTAGTCAGAGATAGGCGCACAGTTCTTGTGAGTCCTTGAAAATGAACGTGACAATCTATGCTCGGTGCAGATATTTTAAATATTTCAAGGATATTTAGATCGCAAATCATCGCCTCGTGAGAGGAGTGTAAGACTAGGAGTAAATGGGGGAGGTGTTTGTCAGTAAATGGCATAGATCAACATGAGCCCCAGCAAGTCTGTGAAGTCTGTGAGAATGTATGCCTCGTGCAGCGCTAGATTTTGTGGTTACGCTATCGCGTGTCGGAGGTTGACCGATCAAATCAACCACACGGCAGAAACTTCCCCCGTTGGTGATTCAGAGAAAAAAGTAAATAGGCCAAGTCATACCAGCAAGAGGCATAGATTCTCATGGGCCCCTGCTTCAGCAGGGGCTCATGAGAATCTATGCCTCTTGCAGACGGAAGGACCTGCCTGGCTTGACGATCATGATCAGACCTGATGGACCATAGTTGGTGCTAGACTGAATCTATCTTGTCAATCTCTGAACGCCCACCGCTTTTCCACCCCACGCCCCCCCCCCCCCCCAACCCCACCTGCACCCTTATTGGGTTATTCATGGCTGTCAGATTCTGTGCTTCTGCGCTGCTGAGTTGGCAGGGCTATTTCAAGCTGAATTATATACATTTGCGACAGAAAGGCCTGCTGTAGGTGAATGGCCGTCTTGTTTGACTTGTTTTTCAAAATGGTCTGTATTGACACTGGTTGCCTCCCTCGAGTCGCTACCGCTTTCAGCGGTAGCGAATCGAGGGATACAACCAGTGTGGGTGTGAAGAGGTGGATGGATGGGTGGGTGGATGGGATGGATGGATGGATTCAGTGTTTATGAGCGCCCATTCATCCAATGCCCCCATGATAAATCGGTAGGCCTACTGTGTGATTGATTTATTTGATTGATTGACTGATTGATTGGCTGGCTGGCTTCGATCTGCTTCTTGAGCACGCAATCCGTCCATTTTTCAAGAGAAAATTACGGAGAATGTCCTTTATGCTATTTATGGTGATAATGACGTCGGCTGTACTAGTCAAAGGGAAGCAAATCCATATTGACATAAAATTATGCCAAGTACCGCAATCGCAGCCTGCTGAGCGTAGCAACAAGCTGTGGTTGCTTCCCTTACATCAGCCCCACTCTCTCTCTCTCTCTCTCTCTCACACACACACACACACACACATACTCGCGTGTGTACATGCATGTATACACACACACACACACACACACACACACACACACACACAGACACACACGTGTGTGTGTATGCATGTTTCACTACAATCATGAAAACCTGGCTTATATCTACTGACTAGCAGAATTTGAATCATCCACCCACTAACAAGTATCACCATTTGAAACGCGGCCCATTTAACGTGCCCTGATGGAATACCGCCACTAGCCGGTTGCTCTGACCCAAAGCCACTTTTAACCACGTACCCAAAGAAAAAAAAATCGATTGCCTGTTCGATTATATATAACCATTACTTCTGCCTATGGACTCATAGGCCTATGGGCCTATGTAACATAATCGTCGTGCATCCTTGCAGGTGCAGGGTTTCATGAGGTTCGACGCTTCCTGCCAGCTCAGATGAGCTCATATACATCTGTGTGTTGTCATAGGGCGGAGGTCATCTGAGTTTTAAACTTATAGCCTGGCAATGGTCTAAACAACAGACTGCCCGTTTGATAGATTGGATCAAGCCCAAAGCCCGAAAGACATGCGCGACGTCTGCGAGGCACAGATCCTCATGAGACCCCGCGAAAGCGGGGGATCATGAGGATCTATGCCGCTTGTCTGGTCATGATCGTCTTCCACAAGCGGATCCCAGCGAGGGTTTGACCACAGGAGACACAGCCGCAGACCTCTTTCTGTTGGACTGATTGGATTAGACGTCAAGCCCTCTGCAGGATCTCCTGAGGGCTACATAACGATTTTGGAATCAACCGTTTGGCCCTTCCTTACCAGCAGTTTTTGCCAGACCCTTGGGGGAGACGTGGGTGGAAGGATGGGACGGGTGGCGCAAGAGGTGTGGGGGGGGGGGGGGGGCCTGTATGCAGGACTTCATCCCAGGACACAATTTTTTTTTTTTAAATATCCCATTCGTGCATGGGACCCGCAAGCTAAATTCGAAGGGTCTGTGAAAAGGTCAAGAGATTCCAGACATTTATCGTCGCAAAAGAGACATTCTTGTTACAGCTCACTGAAGCATAGAAGAGATCAGTTAAAAGATTACTTATAAACGTAATCATAAAATAAAATCATTATACGAGTAAGACAATTATACATTTTCACTTTTCACGTCACATATATATCGCATAAAACATGTAAAACAATTATATCGAAGAGTCTATGGGCAAAGTCAATCCAGCCTTCTGATTGCAAGAGACATAGATTATCATGTGTCGCAGGGACTCATGAGAATCTATGTCTGTTGCAAAGGGAAAGAGCACTTGCATTAACGGAGAAGGGGGTGGCGATGCATTAATGATAGCCTTTGGCATATTTTGGCCGCTGACGTCAAGGTTATTTTTTAGGTCTCTGTATGACAAGTGATATGAAACAGCCCCAGTATGGGGCCAAAAATATCAGGCCTCCAGAGAGCAGCGGCTGAACATTAGCTTACCCCAGGGCTGTTGCACAATGGAGAAAAACGTTACTCAAGTGGACTTCAATAAAGATCAGTGAAATTGCTGGCAGCTCGTAGGAGTGAAACGTTTCTGACACACCCTTGAACTATCATGATCAGTTAGTTTCCTGAACTGTAATGTAGTCTCTAGATGAATAAATGGATCATGGATGGATGGACGGACGGCTGAATGGATGGATGGGTGGATGTGGGTGGCTGGCTGGCTAACTTTAGAAAAAGAATTGTCTTAGGGCTTCATGTATAAAAAGTTAAATACTCATAAAGCGTTTTAGGACGTTGCACACCAAAAAAAAAATATATATATACTGCTATTTGTACGAAGTGCATAGCACAGGAATTATAAAATGGGAGCCACCTGCCCGGGATTATGACAGGGTTATATCAGGAAGGTAGTCTGTACTCGATACATTTTTACGAAACAAGGAAATAGGTTATTGATAACATGAAGAGTCTTTGCGTCCTGTTATTCACATATTCCTGTTGTGATTTTTAGTATTTGCAACGACTGTCACTGAGGGGAAACGTTCGGTCATACGGGTTCACCATCAATCTCCATCTGCGATGGGCTGTGATGGATTCTATTGAATCTCTGCAGCAGCCATTCGTTCAGACATTTCACGGTGTCCTATCTTTGAATGGCCTTCAAGCCCCCAAAATATCTTACGTTTCAAATTGCCATCTCCCGTCCATTATCTCACACTGGTTGTCTCCCTCGATTCGCTGCGCTAAGCGCAGCGAATCGTGTGAGACAACCATTGTGCTCAGATCGTCAACTCCACCTCCATCCACCTCTAGAGCTCCGGAAGAAAACAATTCTCTAGCCGAATTTCAGGGGCAAGCTACATACACTTTAATGCCTACGCTCCCTTTTTAGCAAGGGGGAAAAAACGCGGTGAGGTGCATCCCAGATCGGCACCTCCCATCCTATCCCGTCCCTGCATCCAATCCATCCTATGACCACACCAGCTCTGCCCCGCTATTGATCAATACCAACAGACCAAGCACTGAGTTTGTTAGCGCGGCACTTGACGGAGTACCAAGGGTAGACAAGATGGGGTAATTGAATCAGTCTCCAGTGTCCCCCCCCCCCCCTCCCCGCCCTGAAAATGCCGCTCACATACTCTTTCGTCTGCAAGAGGCATAGATTCTCATGAGCATCTGCCGCTGTAGCTGCAGGTGCTTATGTGAGAATCTACGCTTATTGAAATAGAGGAAAGCTTCCCCAACGTTTCAGCCTCTTGGACTGAGGAGGTTCTTAGAGTTCAAACTTCTACTTTGAGAGTGCCCCTGGAGATGCTGTTTGGGGAAAATCACGTCCAAAAGTTTTGCCAACAGTTTGTCTGCCGCCTTCGTAAGAGATAGATCCTCATGAGTTCCAGCAGGAGAATTATCTCTGCGTTCGTCTCTTGCTTGCGGCATTTGCATCCTTCGTAAATTTGTATCGATGTTACTCAAGGGGTGTGTGGTTATTAGGCGTTGGATTAGACGATTGATTTAGCCAGTTGTTTGCCATACGCGGCTCTCTTGGGCAATTTGCTTCCCTGACATTTGATTCTTGGCTTAAAGTTTGACAATCACATTGTCTCATTGTTTATGTGCTGGCCTGCAGGGTTAGACATTACGCTTTTACCCTGCCCTGTGACGGCAATAGACAGTAAGTCGTTTTTGTGAAAAGCAAAATTTTCATTGTAATACACTGAAAATCTTGATTTTCACAAAAATGGACTTACTGTCTTTTTGCCTTCACAGAGTAGCGCTAGAGCCTGCATCAGTTTCTGCTTCTATCACCAACCTTTTGTACGACTATGAGCCATAGTTCATCATGGTCCTTGAGTTGTTAGCCCGGACCAGTCTAGGCCTGTTCCTAACTCCCATACCATACATGGTCTGAATTTTCAGAATATGTAAATTTCGTTTTTAGTTTTTATTGCCAGCTTCCTGTTTAACTTGAACATGCCGTGAAAGCCTTGTAACTTACACAAGACCTAGACCTTAATCTGAGCTAGAACTTGTGACTGTATTTAGGGCCCGGATGACAGCTAATGGTATGAAGTTCTGCGGTATTCAAGGGTCGAGAGGATCTGTGCCTTTGCGAGATCGAGGATTTCGACTAAGGACTGGAGGAAAATATACCGATCGATGCACTTAGCTGTCTCGTTCAATTTGCTTCTTTCAATGGCCCGTCTGCCGCTGGCGCCGCCTATTGGCGGGAAAGTGACAGGAAGTGCCGCCATTTTGACCCGCGCCTGACGGGAAGGGCTATGAAAGGACGATAGAGGTTGTTGATTCCTGACAGTGACATTAGATTGTCGAGAGTTAGCTTGAGTGGATGTGAAGTGGAGTAAGGAAGAGGTGGAGGTTGGGGTGGGGGTGGGGTCATCTTGTACAGTAGAACCTGCTTTGAGCAAACATCTTGTTTGCATGAACGAACTCAGTGCGGGTCTGAAATGACAGGCGCTCTCTCAAGAGAAGCCTTGAAGGGCAGAACGTGTCACCTGTAATTAAAGACCATCATTTAGGTGGCTACAGCCAGTCACAGCTACAGCCACCTAAATGATGGTCTTTAATGACAGGTGATCTTTCATACGCGTTGTCGAGTCACTCCGCAAAACAGCTTTTTTCTCTCCCTGTAATTAGTGATGCTGACGTAGTTTCATGCTTTTATTTGCAGTTGTGCGTTATGAGGTAGGAGGGGGGGGGGGGATACTTGTAGCGGGCCGGTGTCGGGGGTGATGGAGAACAGACAATTTGGTTGTTGCTTTCTGAACGGTCACGCTCAGAATTTAAAAACCCGCCGTGTCATCAAATGATACGGTGTAAGTGAAGTACTAAGGCTCTGTCGGCAATAGGTATAGATTCTCATACCCGCGGCGCAGCTGAAAACACCCATGAGGGTCTGTTCCTCTTGCAGGCCTGTGAAACTGAAGTCTGCGTGGCCGATTCCCGGTGCTCACAGTTCCACAGCAAGTGGTTGTGCCGCCAAGTTGACCTGGGCCTGAATCTACAAGCAGGAAAGGCTGTGGAAGACGCGATAGCGATTGCCCAAGGGAGCAAAAGGTCTTCGGACGACGTCGGTCTTAGTTAATATCGACATCGGTCCGATGACCTTTTGCTATGTCCACCGGGTGTTGATTTCTCTCTGACAGCGACAATACTCTGCAGAGAATTAACCTGGCTTGAGTGGCACTGAGAACCTGCATGCATACTCACCATTGTTGACTCACTGATTCAGTGCCGAGTATGATTGAACGCCAACCAGATGCAAGAGGCGTAGATCCTCATGAGCCCCCGCAACTGCGGGGGCTCATGAGGATCTATGCCTTTTGCTGAAACCAGCTTGCATGGATCCAAGTTAGGAGTTTTACGGTTGGGCATCTTCACAATGATTTGAAAACTTTTTAAAAAAATCTGCGTCCACAGGCAGTGAAGGGGTTAAAAGTCTGATGATCTGTTTTACCTTCTGAGAAACATGGATGGAACCTGACAGAGACCAGCAAAGAGTTAAATGAATCCACATACTAATAATAATAATAATAATTACGGTATTTATAATGCGCTTATCTTATAATAATTATAACTCTAAGCGCGCACTCACAACTCGCGCACGCATGCGCACGCTTTAGACAACGACTCACGAACCACAAATAGTGAAATACATTACGACAGTCTGCTTAGGGTGGAGAGTGTGGTGGTATAGTGCTAGAACTGTTGAAAGAGATGAGTTTTGAGGGCAGACTGGAAGGAGGAGAGTGTTTCTGACGGAGAGAGAGAGTGGGAGAGTGTTCCAGATGGATGGACCGTATAATGAGAAGGAGCGGGGGCCGAAAGTGCTGAGTTTGGTGCGGGGGGGTGTGGAGGCGGAGAGTGTCGGAGGCGGAGCGGGGAGGAGTATAGGGGTGAAGTAAGTTTGAGAGATAGGCGGGAACGCAGTTGTTCAGGGATTTGTAGCAGAGATACAGAATCTTATATTGGATGCGTTGGGGGATGGGAAGCCAGTGAAGAAGTTTTAGCAGGGGAGTGATGTGGTCGAATTTTTTCTTTCTGAGGACGAGGCGGGCAGCATTGTTCTGGACGCACTGGAGAGTGAAAGTGGTAATAAGTACGCCTGCACTCTCATTGGTTTATGAGCCTCTGTGTCCCTTCATGAGTAATAATACTGACCTCAGTGCAGATGTGATTAACTGTACGTGTAGTTCTTAGTTCAATGGAATGAGGAGGAGGGGGGGGGGGGCGGTGGTGGCGGCTGAGAGAGAAAAATACATTCTGCTGGTTGTAACAGTTCTAACGATTAAGTGCAGAGTATGGTCATTGGATTTGGAGCAGTGTATTGTGTATTCGCAAATAGAAAATTACATTAATTGGTAGGCCTAATTGTAGCTAAGGTTACTCCCTAATACTTTTCTGTGTGTGTGTGTGTGTGGGGGGGGGGGGATGGGGCGGAGGGGGTGGCACAGTTGGATAATGGTAAATTATTCAAATACATGTATCAAATACACGGAAGTACAGTTGTCTCCAATTTTACCCAAGCACCCCATCTCCACTTTTGCACACCCGGCAGTGTTTGCGAGTCCGAAAATAACAGAGCAAGATACAGTGTCTGCACAGTCGTCGTAGAGAAAGCGACTAACATGCGCGTGACACGAGGTTCAGCGCGTGCCGTCTAGCATGAGTCGGTTGAGTGTCCTCTGTTCGAATCGCCTTGACACAGGAAACGCGACTCAATGACCTGCGCGTTGCGTCTTCCGGTTTTGGCCCGGCCTCTTCAGCCATTTCCTGTTTCTTATATCCTTACTAACGTTATCTCCATTGTGCGCTCTGCGACCAGAGAGAGAGGGTGTGTGTGTGTGTGTGGGGGGGGGGGGAGGGGGGGAGGGTACTTGTACGACTGTACTGAAAGTGAAAGTTTCATGTATTAACCGATTAATTTAGTCTAGTGACACGTGTATTTGTTACTGTCCTTTTACTTCCACTCGTATGTGGGTTACATTTTGTATCATCAGATGCTAAGCACTACTGGCGTAGTGTGCCAGTCACAGTAACTAAACCCATCAAGTTAGTCTCCAAACTGGAGTTTGCACTGCCGTGAACCTAAAGGGAGCATGAGCATCGTGCTATTCTACGGCTTTTCTACGCCGCAGTGCCGGGACGGTCGTCAAATCGCACGTGTTGACAGCCACTAATGATGGGGGTTTTGTTTTGGGCTCGGTGGTCGCGATTTTATCCGGGCTGCGTCATAGCAGCATAGAGGCAACACTAGCCACCAAGATACGTACAGTACATTTAGCTTCTCACAAGCCCCCGCACTCTGCGCGGAACTCATGAAGATCTATGCCTCTTGGGGAGTTTTGTCTTTGGTTATGGGCGAACATTGCTAGGCAGTGAATGCCATCCGTCTGATGTAAAAACACGAATATATTTATCCTCGTGAAAGTATGCGGTAACGGTGGAATGAATGTTTCTTGATAGGTTTATTTGTCTCGGTGCACATCAGACGGAACAGAGAATCTTCTGCCATACCATCTGACGGCAGTTCCGATGAAAGCGGCCTTCGAGGCTGGCTAAAGCTGTGTTCTGTCCCCAGCCCTCAGCCAAATAATAGCCCTATCCAAGTCCATTTTAGTATATATTTTTAATTTGTAACCTGGCTTTTAAATTTCTGCCCGTATATATGCGCCTCAGCAGATCCAAGTATAATTATTCCGTAGTGAACCCGAATCTGTCTTTAACAGAACGATAGAGCCGGGCGGGAAAGTGTGTTCATTTAAATATTGTCATTGATGTACGGTTACTGAAAAACAAAAGAAACGACTGAAACTCACTGCAAACCACAATAAGCGCATCTCCCTCCCCCCCCCCCCACACCCCCCCCCCTCCCTCATTCAGCCAGGAAATTAAAATTGTGTGAACTGAAAAAGCAAAACTTAGGCACAGATTCTCATGGGTCACGGTCCTGTAACTTGCATGACGGACTTCTGAGGATCTTTGCCTTTTCTCATCAGTAGAAAGGGCCTCTATCACACTGAATTAGATACACTCACTGATACGCACCTTCTGTCAGTCTGGAATAAACATAGATCCTCATGGCGCCCGTAGATGCGAAAGCTAATGAGAATCATGCCTCTTGCCTGGCTCTATCATTATGCTTGGTCCTTACAAGAAGCTACGCGAGCTGATTCACTGCCTTCCATAGTGTAATAGACGCGTTGACAGCAATTATAAACAAACCGCTCTGCTGAAAAAAGGGGACACAAACAGAATAACTCGAGCTCACATTCCATTGAATGAAAATGATTAGGCTTTTTGGAGTCTGAACTAGAACTGTGTCAGTATATAATTATTTTAAAATTGTAACCTGGCTTTTACATTTCTGAGTTTTCAGAATTATATGTGGCGGTCAGCAGATTCAAGTATATTCCGTAGTGAACCCGACTGTCTTTACCAGAACAAAAGAGGGGGGGGGGGGGGGGGGGGGGAGTCTGTTCATTTATAATATTATGGTCATTGATGTACGGTTATTGAAAAACAAGAAACGACTGAAACTCACTGCAAACCACAATAGCCCATCTCGCTCCCTTTCCCCCACTCAGCCTGGAAATTAAAATTGTGTGAACTGAAAAAGCAAAACTTAGGCACAGATTCTCATGGGTCACGGTCCTGTAACTTGCGTGGCGGACTCTTGAGGATCTATGCCTTTTCTCCTCTGTAGAAGGGACCACTATCACACTGTCTGAGATACACTCAACGATAAACACCTCCTGTCTGGAATAAACATAGATCCTCATGGCGCCCGCATGATGCGAAAGCTAATGAGAATCATGACTCTTGCCTGCCTCTATCATTATGCTGGTCCTTACATACAAGAAGCTGCGCGAGCTGATTCAGTGACTGCCTTCCATAGTGTATTAGCGCGATGACAACAATTATAAACAAACCGCTCGGCTGAAAAAAAGGGGACCGAAACCGAGAAGAGCGCGAGCTCACATTCCATCGAATCAAAATGATTAGGCTTTTCGGAGTCTGAGTTAGAACTGCATCAGATACTACCTCTAAGTACTCTAACACTATCACTGAATACATATGAAGTCCGGTATGCGTTTTTTCTGGGGTTCCGTTGGTGCAGGGCCCATCTTCTAGACAGAAGCGAAAGATTCACTTCCACTACTGAAATGTTAAAACATGTGTGTTGGTCTGTGATTTTGCACCTTACGACTTATAGCCGTAATGTCCAAACGCACAGACCAACACAAAATTGCTGTAGAGACCGATAGTGAAGCTATCATTTTGATTTTTCAAATACGTGTGTGCAGACTGATAGTGACATTCCAATTATAAATTTCAAATTTTCAAATATATTTGTGCTGGTCTTTGAGTTTGAACCTTACGGATAAAAGCCGTGAGGTCTAAAATCACAGACAAACACACACTTATTATAAACATTCCCGTAGAGGCTGTGGGGGGGGGGGGGGAGGGGGGGACCTTAATGAGTAATAGTTTTTAAATTATCCTCCATTAATTATGGCAGATGCCAAGCCTGGTCATGCCTACAGGCGAGGCGTCCCTTTGAAGACGGAGATGGAGGGAGATGGTTTGCTTCCATCTTCACTCACTGTCTTAACTCATTAAGCCCTGGAGGACGAAATTATCTCATTTTGGAGATCTATCTATAGATGTCCTCCTGAGGTCTGCGTCACATTTCTGGGGAACAGGTCGAACATGATAGTTCAAGGGTGGTGTCGGAATAGCTTGCTTTGGCGTCTCAGAGATCGACGATGATAGTTCAAGGGTGGTGTCAGAATAGCTTGGAGCCTCCAGGCGCCAAGCTATTATGACACCACTCTTGAACTATCATGATCGATCCACATAACATCATGTCACACAGTGTCAGTGCTTTAAGGGCTTATGAAAGATCCGTCTGCAAAAGACACAGATCCTTCTGAGCTCTCTCAAGCTGCTTTATCACTCTATTACCTCACGTAGTGCTCACTCTGTTTCTCGGCGTCAAATGAGGCAGGCTGCTGGGCGTTGTTAGTTTTGCGTTGGACTTTTAATCTGTTACACCCTAATCATTTCCCCACTCAAAACATATTTCCGCTTTCAAAGATCTAAAAAAAACTCTTTGTTCTGCAGTTACTTGATGACTGTTTTCTGTATGTGTATGTTTGGACTGTCATTTTTATGTTCACAAGGAGGAAAACATATACATGAGCTGTCTAACGAATCACCCTGTTTAGCAGCTCATAGCTGCGCCCATTTGCAAGCAGGCAGGAGACTTCCGGTTTTGGGGCGAAGCTTGGTAATTTGAAATGTTTGGTGCAACAACATCGAGTTGTGTAACGAGGACGTATATTTCGAGTGGGCTTGAAATGTACTTTGTCAACAATAATCGTCCGCCATTCCACTCTTAACCCTTATCATTCGGAATACACCAGTGTTTGAAATAATTTTGACTCAAATAGTTCAAGGGTGGTGCCAGAATAGCTTGGCGCCTCTAGGCGCCAAGCTATTCTGGCACCACCTTTGAACTAAAGCCATTGGTCTATATCCTTTTCTGTAAGTACTATAATGTAGCTTGCATATGGCAGTGTACAAATTTGAAGCTTTTAGCCTCAGTATGATATGGGTTAACTTCAGCACACATAAGGCTAAACAGGCACGACCCTAAGTTAAGGGCGTCGATCCATCGGAGGTTCTAGATAGAATTTGTTTGAAGACGGGCGGTAGCCCCACTTGTTCCAAACCCGGCCCAGTAGAAAAACGTCTTCGGGCTCATAACGGGCCCACTGCGGTCGTCGTGGACTCGATTGGCCTTTTACTTACTGGGAAGGGAGTGGGGCTGACTAGCAGGGGAGGGGGAGGGGGGGGGAGGGTGGAGATAATTGAGAGTCCCTTCCAAAATGTCTTCATTTGTCAATCTGGACAGTGCGGTTCCACTTGAGGTACAGTGATCAGATAGGCCACTAATGATGCACAATGGTACAGACGATAAGTCTCTGACGATACAGATCTGCAAGAGGCATAGATTATCATGCGCCCCTGCAGATGCAGGGCACATGAGAATCTATGCCTCTTGTTAAAATACTGGTCCGCGTCATTTGCATTTACAATCATCCTCTCCAACGGACAATGTCGTGGTTGAAACGTGCGACTAAAATGTTTACGATCTCACAGATGATGCAGGTCAAAACCTTCCATCTGCACGTGACATAGATTCTCATGAGCCCCTGCATGCAGGTACTCATGAGAATCTATACCTCTTGCTCACAGGTAGACGTCGGCCCTCATTAGCTTAAATTTTATAGCAGAAATGAGGAAGGAATAGGGGGTTATTTTTGTTTAACCCATTCAGCTCTGACGCACTACAGCAGGAGATGGGTCGACCATGATAATTCAAGGGTAGTGCCAGATTAGCTTGGCGCTAATCTGGCACTGCCCTGAATTATCATGGTCGATCCATCTCCTGCAACTGGTGCATAGTCGTTAGTTAGATGACGCCTCCAAAATTTGGGAAATACGGCCGTCGGGCTGAATGAGTTAAACTGAAATGCTTATCTCAGGGTAGATTTGGCTTTGTTGTTGGTCATTTCAAATGACTGGCTTTGACCAGGATGCACGTGCGTGTCAGTTTATTTATAAGTCAAATACATGCCTTCGCTTTTCTTCTGGAGATAAGGAGACAGAATGAATAAATGATGATGAGAAAGGGAAAAAAAGGGAGGAAGGGGCGGGTAGGCGGACAAGTAGTCAGCCTGCTGTGTAATGTACTTTTTCAGTGAGGTATTTCCCTGCGGTAGCTGAATAGATGATGTACTGAATAACTCGTTTATTAAACCTTCTGCCCGGCGCACACTCGTGCGCACACACACATTGTATTCATGCGTACACATTCAGACTACCACCAACAACGCTAACAACAACAACTAACAACAGCACTTTCACACAAAACACGTGTTACCTTATCTTCGTTATTTGTTCGTTCGGTTGGTTGGTTGGTCGTTTTGTGTTGGTTTGGTGGGTCGTTTGTGTTGATTTGATTGGTTGGTTGGTTGTTTGGTGGTGTGGTTGGAATTTTTGGTTGGTCACTTCCAGCCTTTAGTACGTCCTCACGACACTCTAATACCAAAAAATGAATCTTTTCTTAATGTTGTGTGTTGCAGAAGTACCTGGCCCAGTTTGGCTACCTGTCCGGCCCAAGCCGGGAGACGGGCAACCTCATGTCCGCAGATGATCTCAGCAAAGCCATCAAGTCACTACAGCAGATGGCCGGTTTACCAGAAACAGGTGAGTTAACCCTCTGGCTGTCGGTAGCGTTTTTTGTTTGAGAGTCCTAATTAGCTCAGGCGGTTAAGCGTCGGAGCAGGAGAGCAAAGGGTCGTGGGTTCGAATCCTATCCCGGCCCCGGTAGCTGGACTCGCAATCCAGGGGGAAAAGACGGGCTTGTTCAATTACACGTCCGCTGAAAGGTCCTGGTAAATCAAAGTGGCACAGTTGGAGTGCGCCTGAATTGATTAGTGTTCAGGTCGTACTCCATAGGCAATAGATTTCCTTGTCCCCCATAACCCGCCCGTCAGGGCCGTCCATTATCACTTCGGTGCCGTGGACGTTAAACCCCAAACTAACCAACCAGCGCTTTTTGTCGCGATGATTCCTGCAGGAATCATCGCGACAAAAAGCGCTACCGACAGCCAAAGGGTTAATTTTTCTCTAGCTTAAATTCTATTTATCTGTCTATCCCATAGTCTTGCCGACTGTTGGGGCACCACTGATGACTTGGCAACCAGCTCCCTCCATTCCACTCTGTTCTCTGCCATTCTTAGTGTGTCGCTCAGCTTCAGTCCTGTCCACTCTGAGATATTGTCCTCCCATATTTTTCTCTGTCTTCCTCTTCTTCGTCCTGCTTGCACCATGCCTTGCAGGATTGTCTTGGCAAGCCCTGCTGATCGCGTGACATGTCCATACTATTCAGTTTGCGTTTTTTCAAAATGGCTAGTAATAGGTCTTCATCGGGCCCGATGGCTTGCCTGATTCTGCTTCCCACTTCCTCGTTCGTGATGTGATCTCTGTATGAAGTGCCAAGCAGCCTTCGAAAACATCCCTTCAGTGGCTTGTATCCTCTTTTCGAGGTCTGCTGTGAGGGTCCATAAGCTTAAATTATGCATCTGCAAGAGGCATAGATCCTCATGAGCCCCCGCAGTTGCGGGGGCTTATGTCATTATGAGGATCTGTGCCTCTTGCTATCAGACCTCTTACCAATATTGACATTCATATTCCAATATCTTTTAAATTCTGAAAGTTTTGCCTTTTTCAAGTGTTTCAAAGGATGAGGTGTTGACGCAACTGATTCTTTTACACCAAAAAGGTGACTGGCAATCCTGTTAAATGCATTGAAAACTTTGAGTTGGCGTCTCACCTAACAAACAAAATTCAGTAGAGCATGGTTTCTACGTCTATTTTGAACAAGGGTTTTTAACCTGAAACTGTAAGGAGAGGAGAAGAAGAAGTTTTGGCTCATTCAACCTTAACCCATTCTACCCCAACACCGAAATCCCCAAATTTTGCCGTTGTCCTCTGAAGACTGCACTCTAGTGCAGGACACAGATCGGCCATGATAGTTGAAGGGTGATGCCAGAATAGCTTGGCGCCAAGCTATTCTGGCATCACCCTTCAACTATCATGGTCGATCCAGATCTTGCTGTGGTGTGTCTGGGGTAGAATGAGTTAACCCAAAACTTCTTCTTCTCCTCTACCGCAGCATTGTCGATCTCTTTTGACATACTGCACAACTCGTGCTACTATATTTGACGTTGCTGTCTGTAGCAAATCGAAACAAACTTCTAAAAGTTGCACGCACTGCTGCAAAGATTAAGGGCCTTCCCACCCCTTCCCTTACTGCGCTTTGTAAGCGTGCAATCCTGCGTAAGGCTGCGCTGCAGGGGGCGGTCATGCAACTGACCCCTGACGCCGATCACCCACTAAATAGTTATTTGACCTACTCCCGTCTGGCTGCCGCTACCACTGCATGAGGCGATAAGCAGGCGGGGTACAGCAAGAGTTTCGTGCCGACAGCTATAAAAATGCTGAACAGCTGATGCTTGTTTGGGTGCATGGTGTAATGCTATTGACATTTGGGCCTTTGGGGGCAAAAGCCAATGGGCTCAACATACTGTTGATGGACTTACTGTGTTTTGCCCTTGAAGGACTCATATAACTTTGCAGAACGCAATGTGGTGTCCCGATTTTTTTATCCAGACGACGCTTGTGTGTGTGTGTGTGTGTGTGTGTGTGTGTGTGTGTGTGTGTGTGTGTGTGTGTGTGTGTGTGTGTGTGTGTGTGTGTGTTTATAGAATATATTTTAGTGATATTTCCTAGATGCCTTATTGTGATGAAAGTGCCTAAATTACGTAAATTATTTGATATTTATGTAATATTTAATGTTATGTTTAAATTAATTAGCTTATTTGTTTATGTGATATATCGTTAGAATGTGATGTGTATAGTGGTTGTATTCTTTATATTGTTGTCTTGTGCTGATCTAATCGACACAAGGTATAAACATTTCACAGCAGACTCCTTGAAGGTTTTGTTCCGGGATGTGCCCCCGGACAAGATCTTCAGTTTTCTGAGAGAGTGCCATATTTTTAATAAGATTTGAGCGTTTATATATTATGATGTTTCTATTATTTTGACCTTTTTGAGAGTCTTTCGACATTTTCTTTAAAGACCTGTGCGACATTTTAGCCTGACGTATTTTGAAGTTATATTTACATCATGTCTTAAGACCTTTCTTTTAGTCTGGCTGACCAGATTTTTACCCTTCCCGCCGTGAGATGGCCTTAGTTGCCTGCTCGGCGTTAAACCCAAATAACTAACTAACTAACTAAACTAAGTATTCTTTATCGGTCTCATTTTAGATTATGTTTCTATCGAATCCTTTTACCTCTTTTTTTATGAGCTCTGAGCTGTATAAAGAATATCCCTTTGGGACCAATAAATATCTGGAATCTTGAATATAATGAATTCAATATGGTGACAAGAAAGGGAGTATGTCGGCTTTATTAGCCTTCTTTAGCTAATGTTGCCGTAGAAGTTTAATAAATGGTGTTGTAATTGCCGTTTCTAAGCGTGTTTCTTAATAAATTGTGTTGTAATTGTCCTTTCTAAGCGTGCTTCTTTCTTCGTTATGATTTTCTGTCCAGTTTCTCAATTTGACCACTTCATTGACGTGTCGCTGATCGGTGCTTTTGGACCATGCTCTAGTGGCGAAACAATTGTTCGGGTCGACGACGGCTGCAGGCGGGCCCACTGCGGCCTTCGTCGGCCCGAAGATGTTTGCGTGCTGGGTGTAGCCTAGACCCTGGGTGGTATCTAAATTCACAGAGAGTTGCACACGTTTTATTGGATTCTTTCTCTTCCCCCCCCCCCCCCCCCCCCCCCCCCCCCCAGGTGTCATCGACAGGCGGACGGAGGAGCTGATGTTACGGCCCCGCTGCGGCAACGTGGACTCGCTCATGGGCGTGACCCCGGGCCGGGGTCGCTCTGACCTGGGTCAGGACACGGGGCCCGCCACCCTAAGGCGGCGCTACAGGCGCTACACCGAGGCGCCCTCCAAATGGGACAAGAAGAACCTCACGTTCAGGTGAGTTTGTATGGTGTGACCAGCAGTGGGACTGTTTAGTTACGTTTCTTTTTAAAGCATGCTGACTTTGAAGAAGAAGGTGAGACAGTAACATTGAGAAGTATTTGCTGGTCTGTGATTTTGGACATTACGGCTTTCAAACGTAAGGTCCAAAATCACAGACCAGCAGACAAATTGCGTGCGCAGGCGGTGATGAAGGCCGAGGGGCTGGTAACCGTCCAGCTCGTCTCACTCCATAACCAAAAGACAGACGTTCTTTTGTGTTGTGAGTCCACTTGCACCACTAACGCCCTGTCTTGTCCGTCTTGTTTTGTCCTTTCGTGTCCTTTCTTGTCCTTGCTTTGTCCTTTCCTGTCTTTGTCTTGCTTGGCCCTATGATTTGTTTTTTATGTCGGTGTTTGGACTGATGTTCACTGACTTATGTTGAAAGTCTGCTCGGAATAGCCTGTCCAGAAATCGTCATGTCATGCCAGTGTGCATGGGACCAACAATGCGAGGCACGGAAAAGGCGGCTAGTGCAGCTCGGACAACATCGGAATCTGCATAAGGACATCTGTTGTTGTCCTGTGCGGTCCAGTCCAGTCCCATGAGCTCCTTCCCTCTGAGGAGCCGAGTAAATGTAGTACGTGCGACAGATCACTTATCAACAAGAGGCATAGATTCTTATGAGCCGCATAGGTTCGTGAGAATCTATACCTAATGCAAATTGAAGGGTATTGGTTAGGAGAGGTGATTCCTCTACTGCCGATAAAAAGTGAACACGAGTCAGCTGCAAGAGGCATATATCATCATGAGCCCACACACTGCGCCGGCTCATGAGGATATATGCCTCTTGCTAAGACCACTTTGAATCCATGTTCCGTGAACGATTGAGATTAATGTAGCGTTGAATCAACGAAGATTGCAGAAACACATCCTATTCATTCGGAAATGTAGTACGAGTATCGGAACCGCTCGAACTGTGGCACTTGAGATGAACCGGAAGCAGCTTAGCTGGACGGACCCGGAAGTGAATCACCAAACCACCCTTCCTGTTTACAACAATTTTGAGAGGCAAACCAAATGTGTAGTCCCGCGCATAGGTCCTATTAGAAACAATGAAACACTGACACATACTGATTTCAGCGAGTGGCCAATCGAAATAGAAATAGATTATATGAATGCAGGTGACAATACAATAACATGTGGAGAAGGTGTGAGGTCTGAAATAAAACGCGATCATTTCCTGTGTTTTTCTTGTACTATTTTAGTGTTCAGACTGAATGCATGAGTTTCACGTTCGCCGCACTTTGAGCTGAATCACAGAATAGCCGGTTGTTGTAATAATAATAGAATAATAATGATAGAATATGAAAAAGGTGAAGAATAACAATAAAAAAAATAATTATAACAATAGCTATAATTAGCATTACTATGCCAACACTGTAACATTTCAGTGCAAGTGCCTTGCAAGCAGCCCTTTTAAGGTCACAGGCATTGCATACTTGGGGAGGTTGGTATTATCGGATGGTAAAGAGTCGGACAAGACAATGAGGCTGAACGCAACCAGGGAGGAACCAGTCTTGCTTGCTGGCACCCCGTTGGAGGAGGTGGAGTCCTTCACCTATCTCGGGAGCATCATAGACAAAAAAGGCGGCACTGATGCAGATGTCAGAGCACGAATCGGTAAAGCCAGAGCAGCCTTTCTCCAGTTGAAAAAAGTGTGGAGTTCCAGAGAGCTGTCACAACACACCAAAGTCCGGATTTTCAACTCCAACGTAAAAGCAGTTCTCCTATATGGAGCAGAGACTTGGAGATTGACAAAAACCACAGTCAACAGAGTACAGACCTTCATGAACAGTTGCCTTAGAAGAATTTTGAAAATCCACTGGCCAGAGAAGATCAGCAACGTCAGACTCTGGGAGAGAACAGAGCAGATAACAGCAGAGAATGAAATTGGGCGAAGAAGATAGGGATGGATCTGTCACAGTCTGAGAAAGCCAGCTTCCAGTATCACTAGGCAGGCATTGTCATGGAACCCCCAGGGAAAGAGGAAAAGAGGTAGGCCGAGAAACTCCTGGCGTCGAGACCTCCAAGCAGACATCAAGAGACTGGGAACCACCTGGAGTAGAATCGAAGGAGGAGCACAGGACAGGAGTTGCTGGAGGTCTCTCGCCGACGGCCTATACCCGGGTAGGGGTGACAGGCGTAAGTAAGTAAGTAAAGAGTCGGACACTAGTCCGAAATGTATTGTTTCAAACCATTGCGCGGTCTTAGTTTGTTCAGCTTTGTAAAATCTTGTTACCATCTTAGTGGCGGAGGCTGAAGATATGCTCCCCACATCTTTTTTCCCTCCCTGGGCATCGGTTAATTCACCGCCGTGAGATGACCTTCGTCGTCTGCTCGGCGAATAAGGCCATCTCACGCCGGCGAATCAATTGTTAAGCGATAAGTCTTAGTGGACACGAACGAGCAAAAGAGCTACAACATGCCCAGCAAAAATAAATACTTTTTTTTTAATAACTATTAAAACTCAGGATTATTATAAAGCATCATCGTTAGCCAATTTCTCTATATCATCAGTCATGTTGCCCTGACAATCCAACTGTACGATAATCTGACGTGGAAGAGGTTCTCTATAAGCTTCTATGTAAACTCCTGCGTTCTCCTGTGCTTCCAGTAGCATCCCACCTGTGCCCTCCCAAGAAATACACCACCCGGTAATCACCTCGTGAACGGTGAGGGTCGACCCCAAGCTCTGATATTGCACGCTTCTGAATCAAGTCCTTTATCTACACGAGGTATAGATCCTCCTGAGACCCTGCATCCGCATGGCTTCATGAGGATCTATACATCTTGGCCATTCCCATTTACATGGTGCCGTTCATGCTCTTCAGACTGGGTAAGGATTGAGGGTCCTTACGATTGGAAGGGCTTGCTGTGAACTGTGGTATAAACACACTGATATTACCCGCTCCCGAGTTGTCTGCCGTGACATGACACAGACCACGGCCAGTGTGTAAGCTTTGGAAGCTTGGAGATGATAGGAATGTAAGAAGAAAATGGAGGCAATTCGAGGGAAAGCTTGAACAGATATTAATTATATTCACACATGCTGAAATTCAGAATCTAAGTTCATAATAAATTTGATATTAGGTGATCAAAATATGGAGTTCCAAAGTTCAAAATAGGATGACAGTACAATGGTGTTAGCGTGCGAACTCATTTTTGTTTCCGAGAAAAAGAAATAAATACGTTTACATTTGGGTCAGATATGTGTTCCAACACCTTCTACGCAATATATGAACACTTATTTTCTCTTGAACTACAGGTTCCAGATTTCGTCCGAAAATGGGGAAAAAATCAAAGGAGGTGATCGCGTCAAAACGTATTGTCGCGCCAAATTGTCAGTGAATGACTGACGAGGTTACATTTGAACACCTACGTGAGGATGTTTTCGAACATTTCTGCAAGGAATGCTGGAGAGGCATCAAGCTATATCCATATGTGATCATTGTAAATAGATGTTCAGAAAACTTAGTTAATAACGAACTTCGTTACTGATACTGAAACATTAACTTTAACCCATATCATACTGAGGTTAAAAGCTTCAAATTTGTACACTGCCATATGCAAGCTACATTATAGTACTTACAGAAAAGGATATAGACCAATGGCTTTAGTTCAAGGGTGGTGCCAGAACAGCTTGGCGCCTAGAGGCGCCAAGTATTTCTGGCACTACCCTTGAACTATTTTAGTCAAACTTATTTCACACACTGGTGTATTCCGAATGATATGGGGTATGTGTAGTAAAACTGTTGCCGCTAGGGTTTCATGTGAAAGAAAAACAGAAGATAGTAGAACAGAAAAGAGAAAAGAACACGAGTTCTTTTCTGTTCTACGTTTGTTTCCATGTCACCTGAAGAAGGATCTTTGCTCCGAAACGTCGTTCCTTGTTTCTATTTTAAAGGGTTTTCCACCACTATCTTCTGTCTTTGATATGGGGTATAATGTCATTGGGCAAAGGACTGTGAGCAAAGGTTGATTGATTAGTTCGGAGTTTAACGCCTGCAGATTGTGGGGAAAAGGAACAGCTATTGTCTGTGGAATACGACCTGAACACTGATGATTTCAGACACACTGCCACTGTGCCAGGACCTTTTAACGGACATGCTATTGAACAATCCCGTCATTGGGGCGGTCTGTGGCGCAGTGGTTAAGGCGCCTGCCACCAATGCTAAAGGTGCGAGGTTCGATACCGGGTTTCGGCGTCGGATTTTTCTCTTCTAGTAAGTGTCACCGTTAATTCGGGCGGACCGTCGGGGGTTCTTTCTCCGGGTACTCCGGTTCTTCCACCCCCTCCACTTTGGTACCGGTTTCAGGCCACTTTATAAAAATTTCAAATATAAGCGATCAAAATTTCCAAAAACTCAGTAGCTGAGCTGACCCTTCGCACCACGTGAATGTCCTGTGTTTGTCTTGCACTGTGTTTGTCTTCAGAGTAAATGCGTGTGTGTCACGTGAGCGTGCGTGTTGGGTTCAGTTCGCGGCGCTTTGAGCCGATTCGCCGAATTGGGAAAACGCGCCTATATAATAACCATCATTATTATTATTATTGTTGTTTCTTGGATAGTTGTAATAAAAGAGAGGCATGCATGTATCTAGACATCTGGTGCACCGGGGACAAGGTGCATGAGTGAGCTTAACCCTGCGCCAGCCACTAAGCAAGGTGCTCCGCTATGGCAGAGCACCTTGCATAGTGGCTGGCGCAGGACTAAGCTCACTCATGCAACTGAGCCCTGGACCTTAGTCCGCCGTTTTCAACAGTTCAGACGTAAGACGGGATGTTGTTAGATCAGTAAGCAGGAATGCAGTATTCGAAGCATCCAAGTGTACTCCTCTTTGTTTTGCCAGTATCGGTAGTCAGAACTTTATAAATCTATCCTTGGGAAGAACCTTATGCAACTTACTAATAACCTACATGAGAGCTGCCATTCGGCAGCCGCCAACGCTCGATTGCCTCTTCCACTTGTATGTTAAAAGACCTAACGAGAGCCCAGCGAGCTGCATATATACTCGTGAGTCCCTGCAGTCTTAGGGGGCTTATGAGTATCTGTGCCTCTTGTATTTGGGTGTCATTAAAAGCTAGAGCTACATTTGTGTCCTTCGTATCATCCGACGCTTCTAATAGCGCGTTACGTGAATAGCGCCTCACTTCCTGTCTTGGTCGCGTCACCAGGAGCTGGGTGTCTCGGCTGGCCTCACCCCTAAAACTTGGCCAGAGTTACCGGAACTGCCTACTTGCAGACGACACAGCTTTGTCGGTTATGACAGTCAGAGGTCTGTGGCAGGAAAGTCTGTAGGAAATGAGATTAGGACCCACACTTTGGAATTAGACGGGAGAATTTTCGTTCTGAAATTATAAATGACACAGAGCTGTAGTGTATGTGATTCCTTTCACTTCAGATTCTATTCACTTCCAGCCGAGGACGATTTGCCAACTGCTGAATCAGCTGCTTGTGCTCGTGATGCATAATGCGCAGTTCAGTCTCTTTTTTTAAGCCATGGCGATATCCAATAATTATGGCTGATTAGACACATTTTCAGTCAATATATTTGTTTATGTGGAGATAGTACGCCACACTATGTGCAAGCACATGCTCATACATGTTCATGCCTTTGAAGTTGCAGTTGTACTTTTAACCTCTGAATTGTAGGTACAGATGCAGCTGGTCTTGGTCAGAAATAGGCGTAAATTGTCATGAGTTCCTGCAGCAGCAAGGATGCATTAGAATCTATGCCTTGCTCGCAAAACGGGTTTGACTGACTGACTTTATCGCCAAAGCAGGACGGAAATCATCAACGGCTATTCGCCCTACCCAATCCCCCTTCTATCAGAGGAATATAGCTGTGTATTGTGCAGGCAGTGGGCATGATTTTTCTAATCCCCTGCAATCATTTGGGTCTATATGATATGTGTTGTCTTTCAAACTGCTTTGCAGATATCTATGCCATGTGTGTGTGTGCGCGGGTCCATATTGCGGCCGTCGGGGGCCCTGGGCCCGGGGTCTTGACTCTACACGATGACTGTACACGATGTTGATACACAGTATACACGCACTTATCTTCCCCCGCTGTCAGAACACAGACATAAATCAGTTACACGATACTAGCCAGGTCATGCTAGATGAAGCCCAAGTGCCATCTTCTACCGATGGGGTTCAGTGATTTATTTCTGTGGCAATCTGCGAGGCAAAGTTTTCAATCTTTGTTTATGGGCTGACATCTTTTTTGCATTCTCTTTTTTGCATTCTTGGACCCATCTACAACCGCCTAAATGCTGGTCTTTAATAGCAGGTTCATGGTCTGAAAGCTAGGACATGATGTGTCAGTGAGGCTCTGTGTCCTTTTTCAAACCTGCATGAGATCTATCATTGGTAAACGTAGCGCAGATGTTAATCAAGAATGCGGATGTTGCCATGTGGCGTGTTAATGAGGCTCTAGCGTCTACTCAAGTGGGGGCATTTCACTGTTGCGTCTCACTCACGGTAGAATCGTATTCACCCTATGTTCAGGAACAGTAGGGGCCAGTCTATTCCCGCAAGATATAGATAGGTTCTCATGAGTACCCAGCGATCCTAGGGTCCCATGTGAACCTATGTCCCTTTAAAGAACGAAGAGCTTTGTGGTAAAGAGCTGCATTCTGGAGGGAAAGTTTTAAACCGGCATCCTAGTAGGGGTCCTGCCCTGGCCAATCAGCGAACGTTTTAAAGCCATGTCGACCAGACCAGATGGGTCCTTCGCCCAACCCATCGGCCAGGGTCCTTAGCATCTGCAAGACGCATAAATTCTCCTGGGCCCCTGCTGCAGCAGGGGCTCATGAGACTTTATGCCTCTTGGTGCTATCGTCTGCAGCATTTACATCCATCTCTGTCCTGCCTTTGGAGGAGATTATCAGGGTTTGAGCCGGTGGGTGATGCGGGGATATTTAATTGCCACATGCAGCTCAGGTTCCACAGTGACAGCTAGGAGAACAGTGGAGTTAGGATGCCAGCGGTCATGAGTTCTCAAGCTTCTGCTAATAGCATCATCATCGCCGCCACGCCCTGTACAGTTCGTGTACAGGAGTCTCGGACCGCGCCTAAAACGATGTGGCTAAAGGTTTGTCAGTATTGAAGAGAGAGAGGCGGCAGAAATTAAGGCAGTGGTGTTGCTGAGGCACCTTGCTATGTTGTGGATTTGCATATATGTCAGTTGTTGAGCAAGGTTATAGAGTTTAAAACTCTGGTATATTCGTGATTCTCTTCTCCGGAACGAAGTAAGAGATTGTTTAGCAAGACGGACGATGTGTGTAGCGTGGATTTGAATATTGTTCGTGGCAGTTTATTTATTGCGTGTTTTGGGCCATGGCTGCCTGGCCGCCACTTTCAACGAACGATGCTTATACTAGAGGTTTTTGTGTGGTGTACTTTGGTTTCGGTTTCGTACAGATGTATTTTCGTTTGTGAAAAATCATGTAGTGGTGTTGATGTTTTTGCCTCTTCTTTATTCTGGTCACAGATTAGTATATATTCCATCGTATAGGATTTGGTGTAGAATACTGCCTTCTCGATTTTCAGGTTTTCTCTCTGGTTGCCATGACACTTGTTGCATGAAATGTTAAACCGGTTATTTGAGCAGTATTGCGCAGTGATATCTTAACGCAGCAAATCAGGTATGTTCTTTGGATGACGAAAGGTCTGTATAGCATTAGAATATTTTTTTATGAGCATCTTTGATGTAAACACCGTAGGTTCTTTCAGACTGTTTGCGAGGGAAAGCGACGGATGTACAGTTCTCAGCAGTGTTGGTCACATCTGAACGGTTCATGCCAGATAAGTTGTTTACTTAGGTGGAACCTTTGCTACATTTTTGCGTGGTCTGGTCTGTGATTTTGGACCTTACGGCCAAAACATCACAGACCAGCACACATTTTTGGTTCGTATGTAGTTTTCTTTGATGATTGCTTGTGTCAAGACGTGTGCCAAGGGTGGTTGGCTGGTTATGGCAGGTAAATTCACTGTTATCTCAGTGTGAGCAAGTTAGTTACGCATGTCTAAGTTTTCAGTTAGGCGTGCGTGGCTGTAGCAAGGTCAGACAATCGTGTCATATAGTGCTGATGGTATGTATCCAAATCTACAGTTTTGGTGAATCATGAAAATTTGGTTTGCCGTTTAAACTTTTGCGTCGTGAAAATTTGGTTTACCTTTTACAATTTTCCGTCTTTAAGATTTGGTTTACCGTTTAAAAGTTTACGTAATAAATATGTGGTTTACCGTTTAATAATGTGCTTTGATACCAGTGAAAATTTGATATTTGCTTGAAGATTAGAATTTTTTTAATAACCTTTTCGTTGTACAGTTTGATTGTGGAAAGTACATGTACCGAGCATTTTATAGAATAGAAGTTCCGTCCATCCTTACATCACAGCTGCCATTTGCCTTTCATTTTGACTTCACTTAGGTGGTATACAACGATCTACGGTGCCTCCATTGTTTAAAAGCACAGGTTCAGATAAAGGCAGCAAGAGGCATGGATCCTCATGAGCCCCCGCGTCTGCGGGGGCTCATGATGATCTGTGCCTCTTGCATATGGAACTTTTTTGGCAGGGAAATGTCGTAACTCATGGTGTACAGAGTGGTGGTGCCTTTTCCTTTCGCCTCTCCCTTCCGTTCCTCAAGCATCGTGTTGCATGACACACACTCGCGTACCACGACGCTGAGAGAAGAATTCAAAATGTCGAAGGCGCATCTACAGCTAAACCCACCTATCCTCAAGAGGCATAGACTCAAACGTGCCTTCAAAGCCCGCTTAGGCTCTTCAAACTCATGTATTTTGCTGGTATGGTGGGGTTTTTTTTATTTGTTTGTTTTTATTGCTGTTACTCCTAGTGGCGGCGTATTGTATATACCGATGGAAGAAAACTGCACAGCTGTGTTCTGCCACTAGCCAGAAGCTGAGCTTTTTTCACGGTGGTGCCGTTTAGTCAAGAACCTACTTTCAGACCTTGTGCTATAGTGCCATGGAAAAGGCTTTATCTCGGCACACAGTAGCAGCGGCCGTCTTCGTGTTCCTTCTATCTAGGCTAGATATCTGTGGTGCTTTAAATGAGTTGTGAGATCTTTTGCATCGCGCAGGCAGCCCAGCATTCTGATAGTCGCCTCTCTTCTTGATGTTGCACAGATGTTCATGCACCTTATGCTCATTCAGCAGTGGGCTCGGTTACATTGTCAGTCTTGTGAGGCTTGTAGGGCTTTTGAGGGTCTGTTCCTCTTGGAGTTGGACGGAGCTGGCTGTTGGGGTGGTGAGAGGCACCCGAAAGATTCAGACCCTGGGAACTGGGTCGAATGGATGCTGGAAATAGTTGGTACGCGGTTCCACAACCTTTCCCTTCTTACGTGCAAGAGGCAAAGATTCTCATGAGGCCCTGCGACATCAGGGGCTCATCAGAATATATGCCTCTTGCCAAATCGTTTAAATTCTACTCGCATCTATGCATCTGGAACAGAGGAAGTTGTGGCGTTTAAAGCCTGCAGTTTTGTGTCAGGATTCCTAGCAGCGAAAGACGTAGCAGTCCTAAGCTTAATTCCTTTTTTTTTTTTTTTTTAATCACAGTTTGAGCAACACATAGAACCAAGATCTGTCAGCAAGAGGCATAGATTTTCATGAGCCCCTGCTGCTGCAGGGGCTCATGACACTCTATGCCTCTTGCAAGATGAAAGAGGCTGGCGTAGGAACGTCGCAGGGCAAGGTGCTCTCGCTCTCTCACTCCCTCAGTGTCAGAGTTCCCCTGTGCCGGAGGAAAAACCAGAAAGTTTGAAAGGCGTTTTTGTGTAGCGCTCGGTAGGAGAGAAACCGTGGAAAGTTTTCTCTTCACTGTGGGGATGAAGCCTTCGTAATTGTCTTCGCCATTTTAGCAGATTTGAAACTGGAGAAACGTTGAGTCGGTTGCAGTGTGTCGTCCAAAAAGTGAAAACTTCGAATTTTAGAATTGTTTTCCTTCGTTTACGAAAGGTAGGGCGAATGAGTAAGGTGGTAGGATGCTGAAACATGATGAAATCGTCCATAATTTGATTTTAGTCCAGAGCAGTTATAGAAAATGTTTCCTCTTTTTCTAGGTGTACAGTGGATCAAAACTGAACCTTTTATGGAAGTAGTTTCTTCATCACAAGGAAGTTACTTATAGGCGCTTTTCTCTCGTAGGGGTGAAAGAGACGAGGGGACGGAGCTTGTTTTCCAGTGTTAGTTGATTTTTCGTGATCAGGTATGAGTGATGCCGTGTCTAAGTAGGAACATGATTGTTTTCTGTTTTCCAGATTTTTTTTACCTTTTTCTTTTTTTTTTTTTTTTTTTGCATCCCAAGATAGAGCTGTCCAGCGTTTCTTGCGAGAGAGAAAAAATCTACAAACTGTTGATTCAAGCTTTTATTGTTAAATATTCAGAATTGATCCAAGTTGTATTTAACTCATACAGTATGTTTAAACGCTTGGTAGACGTTGACACTTGCAAGTGCAGTGTCTGAAGCCCTGCGTGGTTTTGTGTCAATAAACAATGCTTCTGGTGCAAGGATAGATGACGTCCTCGGATCTTCACCGGTAAAGCCTTACAAGGCGAGGCAAACATCGTCGTACACGTGACCAGCAAGGGGCATAGATCCTCAAGAGGTCCTGCTTTCGCAGGGCTGCTTGATGGTATATGCCTCTTGCAGATGACTCTTGACACTGTGCCTCTCAAAATGAGCATGTTTAAGTGTTCAGAACAAACTTGGTGGACCGCAACGTGGAAGAGTTTGATTTGAGAAAGAATTATGGTATCGCCTGCTGAGTCACATCTTCCTCCTTCCTGAAGGCAACATTTCAGCATACACTCTTTTTTAGTGGAGAAAGTTCATTGCACTTGTTTGGTTCAATGGTTGTTGTAGAGAGATGTAGAGATGATGTCAGAAAAGCTGTCACAAAATCATATCGTGGCTTTTTTTTAAATCTTTGATTGATGTTGGATTTACTTTTGTGGGAGTTAGTCTAATGCATCCTCACTTGGTTGATCTGCGTTGACTTCTTGCATTGAAACTGTGTGCTGTCTACAGGTCTAGAGCCTCATGGCACAAGCTTGACATTGATGTGGAAATCTTGGATGATTATCTTGATTAAAAATGGGGTCTCTGCGCTTGGAGAAGCTCATCCAAGCTCTACCCCACCCCACCCCTTAGAAGTCTTGCCACAGTTCCAGACCTGTTTACCATACACATTTGGCGTATTAAAGTACACAATTTTGCTTTGGGGTACATATACATGTACACGTTTATACACAAAAATACACATTTTGGAGAAACTGACAACTCACTGGCTTGTGAATAAATACACATGTGAGGTCCAAAGTACACAATTAGGCAGTTGAAAGTACACTGACTGCACCCAGGGGGTAAACAGGTCTGCAGTTCCTGTCGATTCTGACACCAGTTGTGACTTTTGGACTTTGTTTATTTCTATATTATTTTTATTTGTGTAACGCTTTGCAGTCACTTTCTTGGTCTGGATTCTGACAAGAGGAAGCGCCGGATGCAGTGAGAAGAAATCCGTGATTGTCGGCCCTTGTTCAGCGCGGTTGTGATGGAGTATGTCGCATCACAACCTGCATGAATGAGGACTGGCTTCACGAGCAGACGACTCCAGAGGGGCGACCACTATGGCTGATCCGGCGTGTTATTTGCTGCATGGTGTTGGCGTACCCAAGATTTTAGTTGGCTGTTGATGGTGCGTTTTTTGTTCAACAAAGGAGTGACTCTTTGGCTGTCGGTAGCGCTTTTTGTCGAGGTGATTCCTGCAGGAATCACCTCGATAAAAAGCGCTACCGACAGCCAAGGGTCACGCCTTAGCTGAACAATTTACCCGTTATTAGGAATATTAGAATGACATCCTCAACTGTTCATCTGGGCTAATTCTGTTCGAGTTTCGACTCGGTTCGAAACTACGGTTTCCGTTTTATTGTCCTAGTCATTTTCAGTTTCCTTTTGGTGCATCGTCAAGATGTGTCATAATTTCCCTTCACTAAACGTCTGGGTTAATAACCCTTGTCATTCGGAATACGCCAGTGTGTGAAATTAGTTTTAACTAAAATAGTTCAAGGGTAGTGCCAGAATAGCTTAGCTATTCTGGCACTACCCTTGAACTAATGCCATTGGTCTATCCGTATCTGTAAGTACTATAATGTAGCTTGCATATGGCAGTGTACAAATTTGAAGCTCTTAGCCTCAGTATGATATGGGTTAAACCTGGAGACTGCCACTTTTGCATGGTTTTAGGGTGGCAAGTTATTTTGTTGTATACACAGAAGTTACATTCTCTGTGTCTTATTTCTGGAAAGGGGTTAAACCCGAAAATTTAATGAATTGCGGTGTGTTTGTCCTTTCTAAGCCTGTTTTCTCTCTTTATTGGGAATTTTGTTTGCATTTTACCCAGCGTTAAACTCAAATAACTAACTCTTTGCATTTTACACGCTTGGCAGTCACCTGTTAGGTCTGTATTTTATTTCCTCAATGTTTGCCAGATGTTAATATGTAATTTTTATAATTAGTCAAAACAGCAGTAGATGGGCAACAAATTCATTCATACAATGTACAAAGAGAACGTATTGTACAGCAATATGGTGGTTTTTTGTGTGTGGCCTGGAACAATTAAATAGGCACTGTACTGAAACTCAGAAGGCCTTCACCACAACAGCAAGTTCATGTAAGCCTTTAGTCATTAGTGCTTTCTGGAGAGAGAGAGGGGGGGGGGGGGATCAAGAGAGAGAGAGAGCACTTCACAACTTTGCCAGGGAAGGAAAAGCAGAGAAAGAAACCTGATCTGAACTCCACCTTCCAGTACATCTGCAAGAGGCAAAGATTCTCATGAGCCCATGTTTCCGCATGGGCTCATGAGAATCTTCGCCTCTTGCTGACGAGGATGTCCACGATTTACATCCTTAAACGTAGGCTGTTTTTGGGTGTGAGTCAAAGAGTGCTTCCTCTCTGAGCTAATTTTCTAAAGAGTCGAAGCAGAACAGAGAGAGGAAATTTGAGAGTTGGAACCTGGGCGCGTAGAACATCGGTATGAGTGGGTGTACCAGTGACTGGTGTTTTTGGTTTAGTGTTGGTGTGTGTGTTTTGTCTCGCTTGTGTGCAACGTGTATTGTCGCAAGTGGTATTGGCATCAGATCTTACTGGCCTAAGCTGGTGGCATTTGAACAAAGGTCTGTGGCTTGCATGCTTTCGTTCCTCTTTCCCTACGAGCAGTTCAGGTGTTCGCGTTTGATATAAATAGTTCCGACCCCATCAGCAAGAGACATAGATTCGCATGAGCCCCTTCGACAGCAGGGGCTCATGAGAATCTATGCCTCTTGCAGATGGAAGGTGTTCGCTTAACGACTGTTTAAAGGGAGGTCTATGGTTCCAGATGGTTTGAATTCCTAGTCCCTGTAGTAGGTGGTATCTTAATTAGTTAAAAGCTTCTTAGCTTGACGACTCTGATTGTAGTGTAATCATTAATCAGTAGCTGGCACGAATTCGGGAAGAAGAGGGGGGAGGGGCAGGGAAGTACACGTCAACAGGAAGCGCAAAGTCCTTTACGTTAGCATGCATTTGATCACCTACCACTGGCTTGTAGAC
This sequence comes from Semisulcospira habei, assembly GCA_036245525.1. NCBI lineage: Eukaryota > Metazoa > Mollusca > Gastropoda > Semisulcospiridae > Semisulcospira > Semisulcospira habei. The sequence goes on along the minus strand of BTPG01000007.1, from coordinate 97,378,790 downwards.
GCCTTCCATTTGAATACAAATACATTTTGATGATTTTTTTTTTAAAACAAATAATAAAATATTTGTATTTAGGGAAACAGTAGCTAATGGTAATTTATTCAGTTGACGTTTCAGGCTTTCCAGAAACGATGACGTACATGGTTTTGCTCACACCGAAGATGTAATTAATTTGGCCTCAATCCGCGCCTGATTGGCGGCCTCGTTTCGCAGATAACCCGCACGATAGTCCTGATGAAGTAGACTCTTGCACAGATTCTCTGCACTCACAGGCATTTGATTACAGTCTTGATGATGCATAGGTGTCGGTTTTGCATTTGATGATTCTCTACTGATGTTATTTTTCTTATTCTCAGGTAATTTTTATTAGTTTTATTTGTGTGTGTGTGTTTCCCCACCCTTGTAGACGTAGCCGATATCCTTCCAGACCTGAAGAATAATGTATACTGATGAGCCAAAGTACTAATGCCACATTTTGGAATCATCGGGTAAATGAAAGTGTTTCCGATGATTCCATAAATGTCGCATTTCTTCTGCTCCTCAGTATATGCTAGCTAGGCCTGTATACATTTGATCAGCAAAAAACATCGAAAAGTGTGTGCTAGTTCTTCCGTTTCTAGCATAGAGCGTACGTATACGCTCTATGGTTTCTAGTGCACGTTGGCTACAGTATCTGCACGCTGACTTTTTACTGAGTCGTTTATCCGGTCTGTGAGACTTCATTTCCCTGGCTTTGCACTTCCAGCAACCTCTGATCTTGGACACGTATCTCTTTCAGACTGTGCTATCAGGAAGAGTCATAGATTCTCATGTGCCAGCAGGGGCTCATGAGGATCTGTGCCTCTTGCATAGTTTTCTATAAAAATCTGCAAAGGTGGTAGTCAGATGTTTGCCTATGGATCACTCAGTCTCGTACTCGTACACAGAGTCATAGATCCTGATCAGCTCTTGCAATTTGCAGGGGCACATGACGATCTATTCTTCTTGCCTTTGGGACGTATCTATATCCTACCTCTTAATCACAGTCTGTTTCTGATTTTGCTGGCCGGATCAAGCCAAAGGAAACCTGCACTGCTTTACTCACTGTCGGTCAGACTCCGGGTGCGAGTGCGATATCTGTGAATTTGATAAGGCGCCGCAAAGAGGTGGTCTCAGGCACTGTCTAGTGGTCCATGATTCTGATGCCTGTGGCATACGTGAGCTTTGTCCTGTGCCAGTCACTACGCAAGGCAGCGGAGCGCCTCGCGTCTCGCGTTGTGCCTGGCGCAGGACTAAGGTCACTCGAGCTACTGGACCTGGGCTTAGAGTATATCATGAGCCGGTCTGTGATTTTGGACCTTACGGCTTTTAGCCGTAAGGTCCAAAATCACTGACCGGCGCATCCTGTTGAGTGGATCTTGGGTGGCAGTCTGGGGCCACATCTTACACGGTTTTAAAAGGTACCACATAAAATTGTTGCTGGATTTCAGCTGTCAGTTTTGGCTGCTGTGTGAATCAGAAGACTTGTCGCAAGACCATTGTTGTGAAAGTGCGAGATTTTCATTGTATTGCAATGAAAATCTCGCTTTTCACGAAAGTGTACTGTGCTGTCTTGTGCCCTCACGGGGCAAATGTAATCTGTGGGGGTTTTCTATTTTTATTTTTATTTATTCTTAGTGTGGTGTGGAGTGAGGTTTTATGCTGTGCCCACTCCAGCCATGCTCATCATTTTGTAAGTTTAGTCGCTGGAAGAAAAGATCATGTATAGATGTATGCAAGTTATGGTTAGCAGGGAGGGGGTCCATTGGGGGGGGGGGGGATGCTGTTCAATGGTGACAGTGCCTTCTTTCTTTCTTCTTTTTTTTTTTTTTTTTTTTTTTTTTTGCTTGTTTGACAGTGCCTTCATTCTACCTTTTTTTTTTTTTTTTTTTTTTTTTTTGTTGGGGGGGGGGGGGGGGGGGGGGGGGTCAGCCAGTTTCATACAGGAAACGAGTTCAGCGTTACATTTGCGTGGGTCTAGCTTTTCTCTTCATCAGGAAATAGGTTCTTCATTTTCCGGAAATGTAGCAATTGGTACATAAGTGCTTAGTGATTTTTTTTTTTTTAATCAGGATTTCGCCAGATAGAATGATCGAGCGCGTGATAAGTTGGCTTACAATGCTTGCTATACACTGACTGTTGTTTTAGGTTCGTCTGGTTTCGGTTTTGTGTTGTGATCGCAGGCTTTCACAATTTCAGCAAGCATATTCCATGAAGAAGGGAAAGGGATGTGAGCAAGAGGCATAGTCATGTGCCCCCGCAATTGCGGGGGCTCATGAGGATCTATGTCTCTTGCAGCTGGGTCGTGTTCCCTTTTGCTCGGCAGTCAGAATGGATAAAGCTTTGCTCGGACAATAATCCGAATATCTGGTGTGGTTGTTCGTCGCAGTCGCCATCGCTTCGTCGAATCCAGCGAGAAGGACGTTCTTGAAAAACTGCAATAAAGCTGAACAAAAATTTCGCATACGCTCCCCTCTCATGAAAGCCCTTGTGTGTGTGTGTGTGAGAGAGAGCGAGAGAGGTCCCCATCACAAATGAACACGTATATTACACGTGTGGACGTGTGGGCTTTTTGTTTTTTTACATCAAAACTATGAAACGGTACATACAGTAATTACATTACACAAACAAACGCACGCTCGCAAGGGTGTAGAAGTGGGTGGGTTCGTCTTCGCAACTGCAAAGATGATATGAGTATAATGACTTGGGGGAGAGGGGGTTAGAGAGAGAGAAGGGTCAGCTTAGAGACAAACGACTATTACAACAAACAAATTATGTTGCAAGTTGGGTGGAAAAAGGGGAGGGGGGGGGTGAACCTTATACAAAGATACCATAACAAAAATGTGACTGTGTCGTGCAGTAGCTAGTACAATTCACAATACATGAATATTGAAGCAAATAAGACACAATAGTTGCATGCAAAATAACACAGGTCTGACTCACAACTAGGAAGCAAAAACGATTCCTTGTGTTGTCAAAAAATACGGACGGCTTCATGACGCATGAATAGCGGGATAGACAACCCTGAACCAGCTATAGTACCTTTGCCATCTGCTCACACGGTTGCAAGATGCATAGAGTCTATGCGTCATGTTTCCAGAGATCGGCACCGCTGCTGCATTACACAAGATTCGATAGGACACCCAGCAAATGCATCTGGTAGTATGCTACGTGCAGTTGATGTCGGTGCTGACATGTTCAGCTATGATTGGTAGGCGCAACACGGAGCGTCTTAACACATTTAGCCCCGACGCAATACAGCAGGAGATGGATCGACCATGACAATTCAAGCTAATCTGGCACTACCCTTGAATTATCATGGTCGATCCATCTCATGCAATTAGCACACTGTCGTTAGGTGACGCCTCCAAAATTTGGGAAATGCGGCCTTGGGGTTAAATGGGTTAACCACTGGCTGAAAAATAAAACATCTGGGGAAGGGGGTGAGGAGAGAGGGTTTTACACTACTTCCTTTTTTTTTTTTTTTTTTCTTTTTGGGGGGGAGGGTTTGGTGGGGTGGCTAGATCCCATGCGGACTACACACACACACCTCCCCCTTCTTACATAATTACATCCAACAAGCACCCTGTTCCGTTGCTGCGTTCATACCATAATTTTTGTTTCCTCAGTCTTACGTAACAATATCAAAATATCATGCATGGACAGACAAACATCTAGGCAGCTGTTACTAGAATTTCCGGTCAGACGCCGCCTGTGCCACAAATGATAGTTATTTGGTTATTTGGGTTTAACGCCGAGCAGGGCAACATATCATAGGCAGACACACTTCTAGAAAACTGTCAGTAGAATTCCCCGTCAGTGCGTGCGTTACAGAATGGGTGGAATACCCAGCAAGTGCCTCTCTATTCTGTTTCGGCTTCTTCTGTCTGCGAACATCTCAGCCGCAGTGCTTTTCCTGTAGCACAAAAATGTGCAAAATGCCACAGCCGCCGGAAAGGCAGCAGTCCCTTGCCAACAGGCTTTTGATATGAATTTATTTGTTAGTGACTCTTGTAGTCGTTCAACAAGGGTGGATCGAGATTCACTTTCATTTGCCTGTGACAACAACCTGACAAGTCATTGCACCCAGTTGCAGTGCACATTGCAGGCTTGCATGTTTCTTGTTGCACAGAAGGGCAGAGAAACCTACACAAGTTATGTCCCCTGGAAGCTTCTATGAGCCTCTTTGTGGCCACACAGGGCAATTAGGTTACGCCCCCTTTTCACACACTGTTATCTGTTAGCCTCTTGCAGCATAAAACTATGAACGAAGAACTTTTTTGCCAAAACAAAAAATCCACTTGGAGCACATCACAGGAGAACCTATTTCAGCAATTCTTACAAAAATTAAGAGTTAGCGTTTTTCACAACACTCAAATGCACTAAGTACCCCATGACAAAACTGTCGTCTGCAAGCCTGCATACAACCGTGCACATGCCCCAATTAGGCTCCCATGAACACACTAGGTCGACTAAAATTACCCAGATTTTGCTCTTTTTCACACCACCTGTCATGCCTTTTGTTGCTCAAAACGCCAAAAAAGGCACACAATTGAAGTTTTACACCCTAAAAAAATGGCAAAAAGGGAGGAAATTTTTGGAACTATTTCTGGCGGAAAAGTTACTACATGCACCGGAAGCAATTGCCCTGTGTGGCCTGTAATGAAACAAAAAAGTTGTCAGCTGCAATCAAAACTTTATCACTGATAACCGTACCCTATAAGAAGATACACTGCCAAGTTTCAGACATGAATGGCTGATGGTTTTAAAGCTGCACCAAAATTACTACCTGCACCCCTTGGTGCCCGGAGTACCATTCGCTCTTGCGGCTGACTGTCAGCACCACACATGTAAAGATCCAAAAAGAAAAACTTATGTTCAAGCTAGCAACCCTATATTTTGCAGACAAGCAGACACACATGTTACGCATTCAAAACAACCAGCAAGTACAATTTTCAACAGTTGGTTATTTTTTGGCAATTTATTTGCTATACTACCCCCCCAATTGGCATGCGTTCATTCGGGGGGGGGGGGGGGGGGGGGGAAGGGGGGGGGGGGAGGTGTGCGTGTTAATGCTTTGGGTTAGTATTATTAGGGTAAGCATAATAGAGTTAGGATTAGGGTTAACATAGTTTTGGGATCTGAGTTAGCATAGTAACGTTAGGCTTACCATGACTGAGGGTTGGGGGTGAGGGATATTTGGTGGGGGTGGGGGGGGGCACGGGGGTAAGAAGGTGGTGTTTGGGGTGGGTGGTGGGTGGGTGGAAATGTGTGGCATGGATTTTTAGGCATAATAGATATGCTCAGGATACAGCAGGATGATTTGTGTTTGAAAAAGGTGAAGAGATTTCTCACACACTAACTTCTCGATAATATTTATGACAACCGTGCCTTTTCACCGCACCATACCATCTAAACCGACTTCAGAAACCAGTCAAAACAACATGTTTTGGTGTCACCACACTGAGGTTTGCAGTTTACAGCATGTTTTCACTAAGATGACCCTCACAAAGCCCAAAATACACTGTGCAGGATAAACGGGTATTTTGAATGCAGTCAAAACAAAAGCAAAAAAATCGGCCAACCGACAAAAATCAAATTTAACTAAATTTCATCTAGATGACACCGTAATGACTGTTACCTTGTCAGAAGGGTTTTTGAATGACTACTATGACAGAAAACGTGACCTGGGATTGTTCCTATGTGTTTTCTAGTCTTTTCTTTCCCCTTCGCACAAATATGCACCATTTTGCCTCTATAATCCTTATACAGCTAAATAAAGCTATCTGTATGGCATCAAAAGGGCCAACATGGCCTAAAAACACCTGATATCAGCATAAAAAGCAAAAAATGTCGATTTTTTGGCACAATCTCCTTCCAAACGCCAATAGTAGAAAAATTCACTCTGCCTTTACAGGCCACACAGGGCAATTAGGTTACGCCCCCTTTTCACACACTGTTATCTGTTAGCCTCTTGCAGCATAAAACTATGAACGAAGAACTTTTCTGCCAAAACAAAAAATCCACTTGGAGCACATCACAGGAGAACCTATTTCAGCAATTCTTACAAAAATTAAGAGTTAGCGTTTTTCACAACACTCAAATGCACTAAGTACCCCATGACAAAACTGTCGTCTGCAAGCCTGCATACAACCGTGCACATGCCCCAATTAGGCTCCCATGAACACACTAGGTCGACTAAAATTACCCAGATTTTGCTCTTTTTCACACCACCTGTCATGCCTTTTGTTGCTCAAAACGCCAAAAAAGGCACACAATTGAAGTTTTACACCCTAAAAAAATGGCAAAAAGGGAGGAAATTTTTGGAACTATTTCTGGCGGAAAAGTTACTACATGCACCGGAAGCAATTGCCCTGTGTGGCCTGTGGTCCATACCACCAGCATGGAGCTGTTGATAGGGGACACAACTCATGCACGTTTTCTCTCCCTTGGCCTGCACGGGGCGCCTAAAACACACCACACACTCAGCAGTATCTCGTTACATCCTGAGGATGAAACTGTCAATTGTTTTAGATAACTTTTGATGTCTACGTCGCAGTTCTGGAGACAAGTCAACCTTGACAGTTCAAGGATGGTGTCGGCCGACACCACACTTGTAGGTGCTAACCTATTCGGCCGCCTGACACTGACCATCCTTAAACTATGATGGTCGATCCACAGGGCTTTATGGGCTAATTCAAGACCTGTTTCCTAAATCATTTAGTCGGCCTTGCTGACCGATGTGGATTTGCCGTGATAGGTCAAGAGTGGTGCCAGAACAGCATGGCGCCATCTCGGTGACAATCGAGCCCAGTTGCTACATTCATCATCATCATTTCAGGTTTGCACTTTTCCCGCTGCACAGCGGGCCAAAAAAAACATCACTTTCAAATGTCAAATTCTTCCTGTTGTGTTCTAAAGAACAGCGAGAATTTGACCCTTCGGCTGTCGGTTGTGCTGTTTTGTTGAGGTGATTCCCGCATTCAGCCCTGACACAACAGACTGGTGCCTTATAATGGTGCCCAGCTATTCTGGCACCATTCTTGAACTACCGCATTGACATATTCACAGTTTTTGTGGTACCTACCTAGTATTAACGGTATAGGGCGCATCCTGTATTGTTATGGATGATAACCCTTAGTCCTGCTCGGCATCACGGGGCTGAACCCATTTATCCCCAGCGCACTACAGCAGGAGATGGATCGACCAGGATAATTTAAGGGTAGTGCCAGATTAGCTTGGCGCCATCCGTCGCCAAGCTAATCTGACACCACCCTTGAATTGTCGTGGCCAGTAGTTGTTAGATGACACCTAAAATTTACGAAAAGCGGCCTCCCAAGTAAGCGAAGGTCCTCGGGCCCACGACGGCCGCAGTGGGCCCGCGCACGGCTGTGCGCGGGCCCACTGCGACCGTCTTGGGCCCGAAGACGTTTTGCTACTGGGGCTTGGGTTTATTGTCACGATTCTGATGACGGTAATATCTCCTATCCCCTGCTGATAACCTCTAGTTTCTTTTTCCATCCGACTCTGTCTGTGTGTAGGTTGCTGAACTACACGCCCGACATGGACATAACCAAAGTGCGGGAGACGATCCGCGACGCCTTCACGCTGTGGAGCAACGCCACCCAGCTGCTCTTCACGGAGGTCATGTACGGCAACGCCGACATCATGATCCAGTTCGCGTCCCGGTACCACCAAGATGGCTACCCGTTCGATGGAAAAGGTCGGTTGTGACTTCACGACTCCACTGAGTCAAAGCACACAGTCGGCCTCCCCTGCACTCCCATCTGTTAAAATGCCTAAGCCTTAATCTGTTCCAGTCATCCCCTATTTTTTTCAGTCCCCTAAACAACACTACCGCCCACTTGCTGCGCATTTCCCTTGGACAAAATAAAAAAAAATTAAAAAAAAATAATAAGGACATCACAGTCTCATTTCCTGGCTATCAACATGATTATGTACCAGCCCTACATCCAAGCGCAGCCAAAACTCATACTTGGCCAAAAAGAGTCCGCTGGTTAAGCCACGGCTGGTATAATCAAAGCACCAAACATGTCTCTTCTCATCTACCAAGAGATTTTAAGCAAATTCCAGCATACTGCCTCTGTACAAAATGCCAAAGAAGGCAACAGAACACCGGTCCTTGCACTGCCTCACCTACCTCATTTGAAAATGTACTGTGACCTGTTCAGTCGAACTCGTCACATATGTGCTGGTCTGTGATTTTGGACCTTACGTCCCACGGCCGTAAGGTCCAAAATCACAGACCAGCTTGCTTGTGTACGCTTAAATGCGTTTCATTGAAAACTTATACGGTAAACTCTGGATATAACAAATGGCCAGGGGACCCAGTTTTTCTTCTTGGTATATCCCATGTTTCAATTCAATTCAATATTCAATCAAAAAATCTTTATTGTCCATTAAATATATTTGTATGAAATGGAAATTTGTCTTCGGCTCACAAACATGACCAAGCAATTAAACACATATTTAAATAAAATCCCTCCCCACGCCTGTTAGAATCTATAATCCTTGCCGAATCGCATTCTATTGATCACTTTGAATCACACTATCACCACTCCCTCTATCACAGTACCATCCCTTGCTATACCATCCCTTGTTATAAGCGAAGTAATTTACGTTGCAAAACTGCTGCTGGGACCTTTGAAAAAGTGTTGCTGTATCAGATTTTTGTTATATCCCACCTTGTTATAAGCGGAGTATAGTGTACTCGGTCTGTGTGGAAAAAACATTCTGTCAGATTTGTTTCATCAAAAACATTACCGATGACATGACCTTATGGGAGTCATGTCATCGGTAAGTATTTTTCGAAAAAATACCTTTTAAAGAAAAATGCATTTGTTTCATCAAAAACATTACCGATGACATGACTCCCATAAGGTCATGTCATCGGTAAGTATTTTTCGAAAAAATACCTTTTAAAGAAAAATGCATATTTCCAAATGTGTCAAATTAATTGACCAATGATATTTTTGGGATGGAGAAAGAAATCACATACACGTGGTTCTGATGTGTATTCTGTTTGGTGTAATGATGACTCACCGTTGCAATTTTTTTATATTATTTTTTATTTTATTTTTTTACACGCAGGAATGATCCTTGCCCACGCGTTCTTCCCTGGAGCCGGTAAAGGCGGTGACACTCACTTTGATGACGATGAGAACTGGACCATCAACTCCACAGATGGTGAGTTGCTGTTGTTGTCGTGGTCTGTCTCTTTGTTTGTCTTTTCGTATCTGTATATCCAGATGTTTTTCCAGGCAATAGCACTGGAACCACTGGGCCGTTAGGAAAGGAAACTTCAGGTGATGATGCTTGACCAAAGTGAGTAGTGCAATTATCATGGGTGACAGTCTTCAGTCCTGGGAGCTGATTCAGCTTGTTCAAAATCCCAGAAAGCTGAATTTCAGCCTTTTTATTCAGACAGAACAGCCCTTCAGACCTCCATCTGCAAGAGACATAAATTCTCATGAGCCCCTGCGGATGCAGGGGCTCATGAGAATTTATGTCTCTTGCTGGTCACAGATTACTACGGGACACATGTAGTCCGTAGACCGTTGTCAGTCATTTCACTTTTCCGCACCGTCACCCGTAGTAGTTTTTCAGGTCCAGCAAAAATGTATTATTTTCTGTAACGGGAGGTCCATACAACTTTCTCTGTTCCCTCTGATGATCTTGTCTTTGTGGTCATTTTCAGGTGTGGACCTGTTCATGGTCGCTGCCCACGAGTTCGGCCACGCCTTGGGCCTTGCGCACTCGGCTGACCCCGGGGCCTTGATGTACCCGTGGTACCAGGGCTTTTCGGGCAAATTCATCCTTCCTCGCGACGACACGGAGGGAATTCAGAGACTGTATGGTGAGCGCCTTCCCCTCTAGCAAAACGTCCTCGGGCTCAAGGGGCCGCAGTGAGCCCGCGCACAGCTGTGCGCGGGCCCACTGCGGCCGTCGTGGACCCGAAGACCTTTGTTTACTGGGTTCACCTTTGGTGGGGTTTTAACACCCCCACCCTCCCTCCCCCCCCCACCCCCATCAGCACCACCCATCACCAGCAGGTGAGTATCCAGAGGGTGTCTGGACACTGGAGGGGGGGAGCTGTTGTGCCCCCCCCCCAACCTACTTGAGCACCACCCTTGAACTATCGTAATCAAATTAATTTCAAGCAGTGGTGTATGAGAATGGAAAAAAAAAAGGTTAAGAAACCATACACTTAACACCTCCCCTCTGGTGACACGTGTCAATGACAACTAGAGTTGCACATTACTGTATACCGAAAACAAACTGTATGGCATCGCACCGGTATCGGTGACGTGTATCGGTACAATGGGCTATTATTAGCAATGAACCAAAATAGACAGTAGAATGGAAAAAGTAAGGGATCGAGGGCAGGAGTTGACTAGTTTGAGCTGTTTTCTAACATGTGCTTCAGGGGCGGATCAGTTTCCTCGGAAAGGGGGGGGGGGTTCCCAACTTTTTTGTTTGGGACCTTCAACCTGATACAAACGACCTCCCCGACGCTAAACCTTGCTTCCATGGGCCGGAGGTTGGTTGATTGATTGTACATTGCTTAACGTCCCGACAGCAACAAGGCTTTCTCGGGACGTGCCTGCACTGCTTGTGAAAACAAAGGGGGGGGGGGGGGGGTAGAGGGCGCGTGCGTCGTGTTAAGACTCACCATGGGGAGGGGGGGGGGATTCCAAACACCCCAAACAGGGACTTTGTTATAGCATTTTAAAGAATTTTGGGTTTGGAAATGGGGGGGGGGGCCGGAACCCCTCCCCACCCACCAGATCCGCCCCTGCGCTTTAGTCAGCTTAGTATATGACGTTTCCTGATCGTTGTGCGCTCCGATGTCAAACGGATGGTATTATACCTCTGTACAACTCTAGTGTTCACCTTTCTCGTCAGTGCGACGTGTCGTTTTGTGCTTGTGACCCAAAATGGTGGACTGTGTTATTTATTAGCTGCAAGTCGCGGGCGTGCTAGCTGTTTCACGCGAGCGCAGCGTACTATTTTACTACGGTTATATGTACCATTTTAGCTTTGAGGTATTCCTGTGACTTTGACTTGTCAGCTGCTGTGGTCTGCTGTGTCCAATGTGTGTGCGAACGAATTCTTTGCGAAGAGGTTTTTGTTCTTTGCACGGAATCGATGTATTGTAAGATATCGGCATAAAAAATGAATGGAGATTAGGGAGGGGGGTGGGTTGTGTTCGAGGAAAGACGTTTGTGCAGGAGGGCTTGAGACCAGGATGAGATGACGTATGTTTTTTAGCCTGTATATTTTTCTGCTGTAACCCTTTGGCTGGCGGTAGCGCTTTTTGCCGCGATGATTTATGTAGGAACCATTGTTAGCGACAAAAAGCACCAACACAGAATGTTAACACTTTCGAGACTAAACCGGTTGTGGCATGTCTCAAGAGTTAAAAGTCTTTGTCACGACTAGGGAGGGACAGACGAGAATGGAAGATAGAGTAGAAGTAGAACCCCCAAATGTCCCGACTAAAGAGAGATAGACGAGAATGAAGGTTAGGAGTAGAAGAGAAGAAAGAGATAAAGGACCCTAGCGTCTTGCCTCAAGACAGGTTACAGCTCAGCACAAGCAACACAACACATTTACTTTACACGTACACTCGACCTTTATTACTATTACACTAACTATTCCCCCTTTGCTTCCTTCCCACCGACACTTCCCCTTCCTGCCCCCTACTCCCCTCCCCCAACCGAAAAAAAAAAAAGAAAAAAGAAAAACAAAAGGGAAAAAAACTAAGCCAAGGTTAATACTACTTCCACAGCATCAGCATTGCATCGAGTGGCTGAAACAAACACTCCCCCCACGCTACGCAGCACTGTTGCTCCACAATACAACAAAAAAGTCAGGTTACAGCCCTCCGAACTGACGGCTGAAAAACATTATTTACAATATACTGTTCATATACAAGAATCATGTAACTACACCAAGGCAGAGTGAGTGACGGAAAGCTGAATAAGAATGGGACCACCGTGGTAAGCTCTCCCTCTGTCTCTCTCTCTCTCCGTTTCCCTGGCGCGAGGTCCGGTTGCGATGGCGACACGGCAGCTTCGGCAGTACAGATGACCGCGCCCCTTCCACGCCGACACTCAGTCCAGCGAGGCGTGGTTGGTCCTAATGCCCGTCGGCCCTCCAACCGGTCCCGACCCCGAACGTCAAAATGCAAAACAAAAGCAGAAGCCTAAACGGCCCCGTAAGCAACATAAACCAGAGGGTCCTAAAAAATAGCTAACCACCATACCTACCCTGCTTGGTTTACAAAACACTACCACTAGCCATTCAAGCACTTGACCTTCACTCATGTGACACGTGCTTTCCAAATCATTCCAAAATGTACACATGAACCAAAACAACGAAAGTTCTCAAACATTATAAAAAAAAGCCTTCCTAACATTCTCTGCACTTTCACAACAAGCCAATACAACATTTCACTAACACATTCCACTAACCAATGCAACATGTCGCTAACAGTTAAAACCAGCTAATAATTACAGAACCAAACAATAACGCCAAAATAATTCCCTTTAACACCCATCGAGTTGTACCCTCCTTCCCCCCCCCCCCCCCCCACGATACCCCTAGACCTAGCACATAGTACAAAACACCTATAACAACCATGACATGACAAAACATCCGCACGCGGGATTTTTAACGCACTTACCTCCTCTGCGACCTGTCACAAACCGCCGACACCCGTAGGCAAAAACAACCCCAGTCTCCGGCCTCCAATGACCACGGGACTGGACCGGCGCTGTGTCACTGACCCTCACAAACGGTCAGTCACTGACTACCAACAGTCAGCTGGGCAAGCCAACCTGGTCTAACCGAGTACAGCTGCGAACTAAACTATTATTCCCTTGCTACCGACAAGGTAAACTCTGCAGTGAACACACTACCGTATCCACTAGCGCGCCCTGCACGTGCAAAACAAGGAACACTAACCCGTCTCTACCCACGTGAAAACAACTCACTATTCCTACACTGACCGGTGCTTCGGTAACTTTCGACTACCACTGTCAAAACAGTCACTAATCGTGACAGTCTTTCAATTCCGACTTCTCGTCTGAGCTGCTTTCATGCTCTATTGTGCAAATCATATGATGTTTGTTTCCACGCTCTAATGCTGCTGTAATGCAGCGTGGAAGTACAGACGCCAACTAATGCAGAACCTCCACGTGCTGAGCGGATCTTCCGTGTTGCACGTGGCCTTCTGCAACGTTTAGGAAGCCAAGAAAGACCCCGCTTATAAAGTTGTGTTTTGCGCGGGTGCCTCAGTGGCGTGATCGGTAGATTTGCCGATACACTGTCCAAATCAGATGGGCTAGGTCCAAATCAGATGGGCTAGAAAGTTTCGGGGCGGGCAGGTGTGTGTGGGATCGAATCCCCACCCAGTCACAAAAAGGTAGATTAATTTATTGTTGGAAAGTGAGGCGCCCGTCTCCACCGTTTTAGGGGGAGTTTTGCTAAAGATATGAATTATTTGTGCAAGTTCTGCAAGGGCTTTTCTGTTAGGACTAAAGTGCATTACACAATTAGTTAATTAATAACAATAAGTTGTGTATTAAACTAGTCTGTTTTGCAAGTTCGTTTCTTGATGGTTTTTGTTTGTTTAAAAAGAAAAGATTATTTATCATTATTTTTGAATTTTTTCTTTTTGTTCCAATTTTTCAGTTATGTGTGTGATTTTTTTTGTATGTACCTACTATATTCACTTTCGCTTGTTTGATACTTTTTTAAAAAGTAAATCCTATACTTTAAGATAGCAGCTTACGAGGAGAGGTATTTGTGTAAAAATCTAATTATTATTACCGATAGGGAATTCAATCATAAAACACCTGTCGGCGTAAAATAATGAACAAAACTGTGCATTCCCTCATATACACGATGGAATCCCATTGTGGAATCCAAAACAAAAATTCCGAAAAATGTCTCTCACTCATTCAACTTCAGTGCTCGTTCAACTCACATTAGTTACCTTCAGCCCTCGATCCGCTTTGTTCGTTTTCGTTTCGTTTTAAAAGGGATGGGGACTTCCAGCTCTCAATGATTTCGTCCAGTGGGGGGGGGGGGGGGGGGGGGGGGGCAGGGGGTGGGGGTCATCTCGCTGTCTGTCGCACCGTCGCGCAGCGGCTGGTGGTGTTGCCGGGGCCGGGCGGTTGGTGGTGGAGGAGGCGGGTGGTAGGCCAAGGGACCGTCGCTTTAGTGCCAGGCTGGAGGGTGTTGATAAGCCAACCACTCTAAAAGTTCTTGTATGAGTGGGGGTGGTGGTGGCCGGAGGAACCGTCGCTGGCTGTGGTATGGCCTGAGAAGTTGCGGTGGTGGTGGCCAGAGGAGCCTGGGCTTGGGGGTCGGGCGCTGGGATGGGCGGGGTGGGTGGCGGTGTTGAGGTGGCAGGCGAAGGTGGGGTGGCAGTGTGGGGAGTAGTGCCGGGCGTTGCTGGGTCCTAAAGCGTCTGGGTGGTCGTCTTCGCTGTCGCGTGGCGTTGGCTAGTTTGTTCGCTGGCAGTGGGGGATCGGGGCTCGTGCCCGTGTTGGTCGAGGCTTGCGAGGTCGAGGTGCTGGTTTCTTGGGTTGATAGGGTGGTGGCGCACCCTTTGTCTGCGGTGGAGACTTGGGGGTTACCAGTGCTGGCGTCTTGGGTGGTTGGGGCCGTGGTGGCGCTTTCTGCTTCTTTCCGTTCGACTGGGGGGTGGGGGGGGGGTGCCCGTCTTCTTTGTTTTCATCTGCGGGACTGCTGATATCCATCTGCTGTTGGTTTATTTGGTTGCTTGGCAACCGGTGCTGGCCTTTTCTGGAGCGAAGAGGCCGGAGAAAGCGTCTGTCTATAGGAGCCACCGGGTGGTGGCAAGGGCGCGGTGGTAATTGTCTCCGTATACCGACAATATAGCCGGCACGGCGGACTCTAGCAGGAGGACGAAGTCGTTTATGTCCATCTCTCGGAACCGGATCCCCCTCTCCTCTTCTGTCCACTCTCTTTCCCGTTCTATGTGGTTTATGATGATGACTGGCGGTGGGGAGGACGAGAAGTCCGTCTCCGATGATGGCCCTGACGAGTCTTCTAGCTCCGTTTCTATCACTAGTGGAGATGGTGGTGGTTGAGCTACTGCTGGTGTGCTCACTGGATAGTATTCCTCTTGGAAGCTGGGGCTTTTTCCGGCTCCCGATAAGAGGTGTCTGATTTCAGGTGGTGGCGGGAACCTTTCAAAGATTTCTTCCAATGACTGGGGCACTTGGAACGATGGTGTCGACTTTGTCCACGTGTACGGTGTTGCTGCTGGTCGCTGCTGTGCAGGGGACGAGTCCCCCGACCGTGTGAGCTGCTTTGTTGGATTGGTGGTGACATAGGCGGCCGGAGCTGTCTTGTCACTTTTTCTTTTCCTCTCCGAGTTGAGGGCTGTTGGGGGTGGCTGTCGGTGTACTCTTCTGCTTGTTGCAAGTTCGATTTGCGACGATTCGCCCTTAAAAGGGTGGGATTTTGCTTGCGGGAGGCCATGGTCAGGCATAGGCCAAATTGTAGTAGACGAGGAGAGTGCAGCGCGGGAGTCCGTTCGCTGGGCTGCATCTTGGTCTTGGTCTGTACTGTGCCTTGGCTTGTTGGAGAGCGCAGCGCGGAGGTCCGATCGCTGCCGTGTCTCGCCTCTGTGTGTGGTAATGATGTGCTGTGATTGTGTTGATCCGCTTAGTTTTGGATCATTGCTAAATATAGCCCAGTGTACCGGTACACAGCAGCCCTACCGATATACCCTACCGGTGCAAGTCATAGAGTGCAACTCTATTGACAGCTCTCATCGGCTTACCTCATTAAGCAAAGGTCTTCGGACCCACGACGGCCGCAGTGGGCCCGCGCACGGCTGTGGGCGGACCCACTGCGGCGGTCGTGGGCCCGAAGTCGTTTTGCTGCTAGGGTACTGCCAGATAGCTGCCTCAGTCTGAGGATGCAGTAAGGATTGTATTGAACAGCGTGATGTGCTGCTTAACATAAGCCCCTGTGAGTGCAATGGTACATGACACTCTATGTCTGGGGCAAAGTACTAATACAGGGTGCAGGTCAGCAGTGCCAAATGAGGATATTTGACTTTATCCCCCTGAGCACATTAGGCCCACCCACCGGTCAGTAAAATAAGTGTGATACACCATGCATGAAGAGAAGGATCGTCGAATAGTAAAACAGAACGTCCACAGCCAGCTTCCACAAATAACCATCAACATTTTTTTTGTGTGGGTCGGGGTGGGGGGGGGGGGAGGAGGGAGGGGTTGGGAAGGCACATGACCCCCAAAGCCCCACCCTGGATCCGCCACCGTTACCAGCACTACCGCCCACAACCCTTAACCTCTCAGAAGAAGTGAACAGGATCCAACTGCAAGAGGCATTGATCCTCATGAGCCCCCGCAGTTGCGGGGGGCTCATGAGGATCAATGCCTCTTCAGTCTTGCACTTGGATGGTGTTCATAAGGGTCTATGCCTCTTGCTAACAGTAACACCGCATTTTATCCATATTTCTTGCCTAGCTGGGGTGCTATAGTATTGAATTGACCCTGTGGCTGTCGGTAGCATTTTTTCGTTGTGCTGATTCTTTTAATAATATTTTTTAACCCTGTCACTGTTCTTTGTTCAGGGCCTCCAATGGGTGACAGAGAATTCCCTGACCGACCAACCGTGTCACTGATTCCTCGTGTGGACGGGTCAGATGCGACCCCCAGAGGTCGAAACGATTACGACGTAAACCCTACACCAGGAGGGGATGACGAGCGGCAGCCAGATCCGTGCACCACCTCATTTGATGCCATCACTGTCATCCGCAACGAAGTGTTCCTCTTTATTGGAAAGGTATAGGAAATATATGCATTTTTATTTCATTTTTCAACTCAGCGAGCGAGCAAGCGATTCCAAAGCATGTTACACTTTTGACAGTGTTGATAATGAAAATAAATGCATTTGAAACCAGTACAAGTCATTTTCTTGGGGGGGTGCATGTCTTATTTAGACCACAACAGCAACAGTTTTCTTTGAAAATAACCACAACAGCAACAGTTTTCTTTCAAAATAAAATTCATTTGCAGCATTTAGAGATAAATGAATGCCCTGTGAAATGGTGAAATCAGATTTATGGAGCTCCTTATGAAACACGAGCACTGCGTGATAAACAACGCGTCTCACATGAAAATATTACTTTGCAACTTTGGATTTTGGGGGAGTAACGTTCAAAGGGTTGTAACGTAAAGGTAATGCAACAGAAAAATATGCAGTTTGTTACATGTAAATAAATAAATAAATCGGCGCATTAAATAGGCGCTTTATCCCAATTGAAAATCGGCTCAAAGCGCCGCCGCAAACTGAACCCAACAGCACGCTCACGGGCATTCATTCACACACTGTACATAAACACAGAACATTCACGTGGTGCTAAGGGCAAGCTCAAGCAAGCTACTGAAGTTTTGGAAATTCAAATTGTTTATATTTGAAATTTAATTAAGTGGGCTGAAATTGATACCAAAGTCGTATCCACAAGTGTCGTGGTGCAGCCAGAATTTTCAAATATGCAGGCATTTGAAATATACCATCTTCAGAACTTATTGAAGTTTATTTTGGATGCGTAGTGTATATTCACATTTCAAACTTGTTTCTTTTCTTCTGAGCAGTGGTTCTGGAGGCTGGACTCGCGCAACATCCCACTGGCTGCCATGCACATACACACGTTCTGGTATGGGCTGCCCAAGTCGGTCACCAAGATTGATGCAGTGTTTGAGCGCCCTGGAGACAAAAGAATAATCTTTTTTGCCGGTAAGTCAACCCATTACGCCCCGAGGCTGATTTTTTTAATAAATTTGCTTATTGTCCTATGAAGACTACATGACAGATTAGGAGATAGATCAACCATTTCGGTTCAAGGTGCTATTCTGGCATCACCATTGAGCTTTCATAGTCGAATTAATTTCAAGCAGTAGTGTATCAGGTTGAAAAGGGTTACACAGTTCTGTTTGTGTGCCACTTTGCATCTGAGCACGAGCATGCATAGCTTTAATCCTTTGGCTCTCGATAGCATTTGTTGTGCTGATCCATCTCCCTCTGAAGTTTCTTAGCCCCTGTCTTTATGCAGTCGGTGACACTGTTAACAGTACCAGTGGCAGAGTGCTCGAGGGTGCAAGCACATTTATCCCTGAAGTTCTAATTTGCAAAGTTTGTGAGTAGTCCTGTCTGAACGTATTAGATCAGGAGACGGATCTGCCATGATGGTTCAAGGATGGTGCCATAGTGGCTTGGCGCCCAGCCATTCTGACACCACCATTGAACTATCATGGTCAGTCTATATCTTGTTCAGCATGTCAGGACTAGATGGGCTAATGTTTAATCCATATCATACTGAGGCTAAAAGCTTCAAATTTGTACACTGCCATATGCAAGCTACATTATAGTACTTACAGATAAAGATATAGACCAATGGCTTTAGTTCAAGAGTGGTGCCAGAATAGCTTGGCACCTAGTGGCACCAAACTATTCTGGCACTACCCTTGAACTACTTTAGTGAAACTTGTTTCACACACTGGTGTATTCCGAATGATAAGGGTTATCATGCACTGGTAATTCTGCATTTCAAATCATAATCAACGCTTTCCTCACCTACCTCTCTCTCTGCCCCTGGTCCGCAGGTGACAGATACTGGGTCTACAACGCCAACCAGCTCATAACAGGTTTCCCATCTGAGGGCCGTCCCATCACGGAGTTTGGCATTCCAGCCGACGTTGACCACATTGACACCGTGTTCACGTGGGGCTTCAACAAGCGCACGTACCTGGTGTCAGGCGACATGTACTGGAAACTGGACGAGAACAACACCTACGTAGAATACGACTACCCTCGTGACATGTCTATATGGCGGGGGGTCCCGGTTCCTCTCGACGCTGCCTTTAAATATTGGGACGGTGAGTTTGTCACTTATCTGTAGTTTAACCCCTTGTGGATGCTGACACTGTTCATTAACCCCTTTGTGCATGCTGCCACGGGTAATGTAAACAGTACCGGTGGCTGCATGCTCAGGGGGGTTAAAGTCACAGCAGACTTCTACGACCATCTCACAATGGGGTAATGAAGTGGTTTTTGATTGAGAAAATGTGTATAGACATTCTTGTTGCCCCCTACATATTCACTTTTGTACTTTTAACCCATTACATTCTGAGGCTGATTTTTTTTTTTAATTGCTTATTTTCCTATGAAGGCAATCTTTACAGATTAAGAGATAGATCAACCAGTTTAGTTCAAGGGTGGTGCCAAAATAGCTTGGTGCCACCCTTGAACTATCTTCAAAATAATTTCAAGCAGCAGTATATCAGAATGAAAAGGGCCAAAAGTGGTACAGTCAGACATTTCTATAATGGTCCACCATGTAATCATTATGTGCAGCAACTGCCATCAACGTTCATTTTAAACAAAAACGGTGTCAGTGTCTGTACCAGTACAGCGAGGTGTAAGAGATGTAGGTCTGTGAGGAAGTGACAAAAAGATTTCAAGCTTGATTGAGTGTACATGACTGACGTAAAAGATACACAGTGGAGATGGACAGAGATGGACAAAGACCACTTTCACATTGACCTAATGACGTTGTGCACACTCGGTTGTTGGTGTATATAACTACTGGTTTAATTGTAGATTCATATTAGTGTGCATATCAGTCAGTTCCAGATTGGTTTGCTTTTGCTACAGAAGGTCAGTAGTAACCATGTACTTTTGTTTGCAGGAAAAACATACTTCTTCCAAGGAAGACTGTTCTGGCAATTTTACGATCTGCGGATGCGCACGCATGAAGACTACCCTCAAATTACTGCCAACCATTGGCTGACCATGTGCTCCGATGATAAACAGAGCCACTTGCTCAGCCAGCCAGCCAAACACCAGGAGCAGTCCAGCCAGATTAAATCATCCGCACCAACCGTGCATCAAGCCCAGGCGATCACAGCCTCCGCACTGACGATACTTATCTTGGCTGTGCAACTGACTCTTTAGTAGCAAAAGTCTTTGAAATGTTCATGGGTACTTTTGTGGTAGTGAAGAAAAAATGTCATGCCCATGGACGTACTGTACTATTCCATGAGATGTAGAATTCTTTTTAGCTCTTGAACAGTGTTCCCCAGAGAACTGCTTTTGTACTGGTAAACTAGATTTCATATTTTAGAGATGTAGAATAATGATAGGCTTTATGGAAGTGATCACCAACTTAACCCATGATTACATCCTGAGGTTGATTTTTTTCAGATTAGTGAGTTGTCCTGTGGCGGCTAGATTTCAGCTCTTGCCATAGACTGACCATGAAAGTTCAAATGTGGTGCCAGGACAGCTTGGCACCCATGGGCACCCCTGAACTATCAGTTCAAATGTATCTCATATGAGATCGTATCAGGATGTAAAACATTAATTGCCTAGAAGTGGATTTCATAGTGTTGAGATGAAGGATTTGTGATCGTGAATAGAAAATTAGTGAACCCTCGACTGTTGGTAGCGATTTTTGTCAAGGCGATACCCGCAGGAATCGCCTTGACAGAAACCGCTACCTCGTGTGTATGTGAAGCAATACAGGTGGCTACATGCACAAGAGGGTTAATTGATTAGTAGGAAAGTGTTAACCTGAATCATTATCGGCAGTCAATACCTGAAATGTAATCAGTGCAGAGTACAATAGACATTGTTCAGAAATTAGAAGTACATGTAGATCAAACTTGCACGTATTTCAGAGAAAACTGGGGATTAGAAGCCGGAACAAACGTGATGTCGCTTTTGATCCGCTGTTTTCATCAACACACATGCAATTTTCACCTACTTCTGATTTCCAAAAATCATCTATCATGTAGACACTTTCCTTTTTTCAGCTTTGTAGTCCTTTGACATGAAAGGGTGACTGACTTGTGCATAGCCACACCTTTCTCATTGATCCATTGCCTTTTCCAGTCCAAAATTGTATGTGCTGGTCTGTGAAGCTGGAGCCTACAGCTTGGATATGTAAAGGCCAACTTCAGAGACCAGCAGGCAAATTGCGATCGGATAATCCTGCGGGCAATCACCTTCCCCGAAAAAACGATTCACCGTCATCATTGTCTTATTTTGATTCAGTCATACACACAAACTGAAGACAGCTTAATTCACCTGCCTTGTGCAGGGGCAGGGAATCCAGGGAGACAACCAGTGTGGTGCACGCAGCCATAATATTGTCAACAGTACCAGCAGCTGCATACACAAGGGAGTTAATCCGTCTAATCGGTGTAAGTGCTTTCTCCTTTTTTGAAAGCCATCCTGTCTACTAGCAGTGGCAATCATTATGTGCTGATTTTCAACAAATTTATTTGGTTGTTCAGCGCTTATTTTTTTCAGAGTTTTTTTAAAATATATCCAGTGTTTCAGAATGTAAGTTGTCTAGTCAAGCGCAGTCAGGTATAGCAGCCAAATGCTTAACTGGACCCCAGAACGGGAGATGTCAGGAAGGAGGTGGAGCATAATTTCCATAAGAGATTGTGTAATTAATTTTAATGGACTCACTATTTATGTTTTCGGTTGATGTACATGTTCCACACCTCGAGCTTTACCCGCGAGAGATGACAATACTCATGTTTGTGCGAAACCGCCTGCACACAGCTTTGTTCATTTGTTCTCCCGCTTTGTCAGTGAGTATACTTGAATGTATTCTCGTGTATATATAGGAAGTTGTAATATGTTGAGTGTTTCTCTTTAGTTTTGCCAATTTGTATACAGATGAGTAAAGGAAATGTGACATTTTTGGAATCGTCATTCCAAAAATGTTGCATTTCTTTTGCTCTTCAGTATATTTTGTCTTTTGAGTCGGTATTATTTCTTCAATGTATTATATCACCTAGCTCTGTATGGTTTTTTGTATGGTTTCTGAAAGAATACTATCAGCGTTTTTTAACCCCTGTGTGCACAGCGGGGTTAATACAAAAAAAGTCTATGAAAAATACTTCGGATTATTTGATTCAGATGTCTAATATTTCCTCTCATCAAGAATACAAACAGTTTTGTTTGTTACAAACAAAAGTGTTTGTATTTTTGATGAAAGGATAAATTGGACCTCTAAACTGTACTTGATTTTTTCTTCAAATAGTTTGTCTCAAAGCGAATGTAATTTAATGTGTTGACTGCTGCCTTCATAAAGTCACTGTCCAGCTGCATTTTGACGTGTCAGATGAAAGTTGTCATGGCATCAGAAGCTGCATTAATTTTTCTTTACGATAATTTTGGTATAATTCAGTGATTACGTTCATTTCTGCAGAGGTCTGTTTATTTTGTTGTACGTCATTTGCTGATAAATGTGTTTTATTTTCCTTCAAAATTTCTGCTTTTGTCTTAAACTTTTTTGCTCTCCCTCTAACTGCAAGAGGTTTACAGTGTGTCTGCTAGTCTGTGGTTTTGGACCTTAACTCATCCGCGGCCAGCCACCTCCGGATGCCCGGTATAAGCCACGCATCCGGATGCGGCTGGCCACGAATGAGTTGAAGATTCATTCACAGCCAGCCGCATCCGGATGCACAGCATAAGTCGCGCATCTGGATGCGGCTGGCCGCGAATGAGTTAAGGTGTGATACAGAACTGCTCTCAGTGACAAAATAGTTTTCTGCAATATGACTTCAAGTTGAGTCTAGTCGCAAACGGCCTTGGCATTATTTCTGCGCACGTGGTGATAACCATCCATTGGTGATAATTCATTGTCTGATCATACTCTGTGTATTTACTGTATTTTCACAATGTTGTCCTGACGGTCAAAATACTCATTGTTGTCTGTGTGTTTTAATCATTATATACCGACGAGCAAAAGAAATGTGACATTTTTGGAATCTTCGGAAATACTAGTGCATTTCTTTTGCTCATCAGTATAGATGTAATGTGTACACGTAGAGGGTTTTTTGCTGTGTGTACAACTGAATTACACTGCTTGTATCATGTTTGAAAAGAGATGCCTTTTGCAGAATAATATTCGAAGAGGGATGCCTCAAAAAATGCCATGTTGCGGCAAATTCACACAGAAAAATCAGTTTAGATCAATGCTTTAGGGTTTATCTTCAGTTGATGCTCTGAAGTGACGTGCATGTACTTTTGTCATAATTTTTTGTTGTTGTTGGTTGGTTGTATTCATGCCTGACTGAAAGTTTACACATTTGACTTTTGCTGTAATTGTGCAGATAAATGCATGACTAATATAATTTTTGAACAGCCACCTGTTTTGTGAGAAAAACGTTTTCAAAGAATTCTTGAAGGGCAAAAGTGTCACCTGTCATAAAAGAATGATGGTCTTTCGTGACAGGTGATCTGTGATAAGGATGGTCGATCAAGACAGGTTCTGCTGTATGTGAACTGTAGCAGGCTTAGACGACATCACATCTTACTTACTTACTTACGCCTGTCACCCCTACCCGGGTATAGGCCGTCGACGAGAGACCTCCAGCAACTCCTGTCCTGTGCTTCTCCTTCGATTCTACTCCAGGTGGTTCCCAGTCTCTTGATGTCTGCTTGGAGGTCTCGACGCCAGGAGTTTCTCGGCCTACCTCTTTTCCTCTTTCCCTGGGGGTTCCATGACAATGCCTGCCTAGTGATACTGGAAGCTGGCTTTCTCAGACTGTGACCGATCCATCCCCATCTTCTTCGCCCAATTTCATTCTCTGCTGTTATCTGCTCTGTTCTCTCCCAGAGTCTGACGTTGCTGATCTTCTCTGGCCAGTGGATTTTCAAAATTCTTCTAAGGCAACTGTTCATGAAGGTCTGTACTCTGTTGACTGTGGTTTTTGTCAATCTCCATGTCTCTGCTCCATATAGGAGAACTGCTTTTACATTGGAGTTGAAAATCCGGACTTTGGTGTGTTGTGACAGCTCTCTGGAACTCCACACTTTTTTCAACTGGAGAAAGGCTGCTCTGGCTTTACCGATTCGTGCTCTGACATCTGCATCAGTGCCGCCTTTTTTGTCTATGATGCTCCCGAGATAGGTGAAGGACTCCACCTCCTCCAACGGGGTGCCAGCAAGCAAGACTGGTTCTTCCCTGGTTGCGTTCAGCCTCATTGTCTTTGTTTTCTGTTTGTGAATGGTGAGGCCCACTTGGGACGAGATGTCAGCAAGCCTCGTGGTCTTGTCCTGCATTTGTTGATGAGTGTGGGACAGTAATGCCAAGTCGTCTGCAAAATCGAGGTCGTCAAGCTGTGTCCACAGTGTCCACTGTATTCCACTTCGTCTGTGCTCTGTGGTCATCTTCATGACCCAGTCTATGGCCAGTAGGAAGAGGAACGGAGACAGCAGACACCCCTGCCTGACACCAGTTCTGACCTGGAGCTCTCTGGTGAACTGCCCTTCGTGGATCACGCGACATGTCATGCCATCATAGCTGCTCTTGATCAGGCGGACGAGCTTTGTGGGTACACCGTAGTGTCGTAGGAGTTTCCACAGAGTCTCTCGGTCCACGCTGTCAAATGCTTTCTCATAATCCACAAAGTTGACGTACAGCGGGGAGCTCCACTCCAGAGACTGTTCCACGATGATGCGGAGAGTGGCGATCTGGTCTGTACATGATCGGTTCTTCCTGAATCCTGCTTGCTGGTCTCTCAGCTGGGGGTCAACGGAGCTCTTCATTCTCTCTAGGATGATCCTGTTGAAGACCTTTCCTGGTACTGACAGCAAGGTGATTCCTCTGTAGTTGGAACACTTGCTGAGGTCGCCTTTCTTGGGAAGCTTGATTAGGTACCCCTCCTTCCAGTCAGCTGGCATCACCTCCTCTTCCCAGATCTTTCCAAACAGTGGGTACAGCATCTCAACTGTTGTCTCTAGGTCTGCTTTCAGAGACTCCGCTGGGATGCCATCTGGCCCTGCTGCTTTGCCATTCTTCAAAAATGCCACTGCTTTTCTGATCTCTTCCCGGCTGGGTCTGTCACAGCTGATGGGTAGGTCGGTCTCTGCCGGCTGGATGTCGGGGGGGTCGGGTGGGCTAGGTCTGTTCAGTAACTCTTCAAAATACTCGGCCCATCTGTCGAGTTGGTCTGCTCTGTCTGCAATAGGCTTGCCTTCTTTGTCTTTTACTGGTCTTTCTGTATGGCCATACTTACCCGACAATCTTCTGGTAATGTCGTAGAGCTGTTTCATGTTGCCGCTGCCTGCTGCCTTTTCTGCCTCTGCTGCCAGGCTGTCTGTGTAGGCCCTCTTGTCTGCCCTGATACTCCTCTTCACCTCGCGGTTGGCTTCCGAGTATTCCCCCTGTGCCCTTACTTTGGCTGCTCTCGTGCGACTGTTGTTGACCGCTGCTTTCTTCTGCTTTCTCGCTTCTATCTTCTTCAAGGTCTGTGCCGACAGCCAGTCCTTGTGGTGGTGTTTCCTGAACCCTACAGTGTCTTTGCAGGTTGAGTTCAGCGCCTCTCTAACTGCCTTCCACTGCTGCTCTGTGGTGACCGCCTCCTCTTCATTTACTAGCTCCTGTAGCGCTTGAAACCGGTTGGACAGCACCAGTTTGAACTCTTCTCTAACTCCAGTTTCTCTCAGGAGGCCTACATTATAGCGCTGTCTTCTTGTTGTCTCTGTGCGGCTTTTCTTTAGCTTGAGCTTCATTCTTAAGGTAAGCAGATGGTGGTCTGAGGCGACATCTGCTCCCCTCCTCACTCGAACATCTTGAAAGGATCTTCTAAATTTCTTGCTAATGCAGATATGGTCTATTTGGTTCTCTGTTGTATGGTCAGGTGAGACCCAAGTTGCTTTGTGTATTCTTCTGTGTGGGAAGATGCTGCCTCCAATGACAAGTCGGTTTAGAGCACAAAAGTCTACAAACCTCTCCCCGTTCTCACTCATCTCCGAGCCTAGTCCCTGTCTCCCCATCACCTCTTCGTATCCGGTGTTGTCCTCCCCTATTTTGGCATTAAAATCGCCCATGACGATGGTGATGTCTCGCTCCGCACATTTGTCCACGGCACTCTGGAGTCGGTCGTAGAACTCTTGTTTCTCTTCCTCGTCACTGTCATTGGTGGGCGCATAACACTGGATGACGTTCAGCTTGAGCTTTTTCTTGGTTCTAAAGGCTGCTGTTATAATTCTTGGCCCAAGAGGTTCCCAGCCCATCAGCGCTCTCTGTGCCACTGGTGACAGCATGAGTGCTACTCCTTCTGTATGGGGGGCATTCTCCTCTTCATGACCTGAATACAGAACCATCTCCCCACTTAACAGCCTTTTCTGGCCAGACTGCGTCCATCTGGCTTCACTGATGCCTAGCAGGGAAAGGTTGTACTTTTGCATTTCCGCTGCTATCTGGGCGGCCTTGCCGCTCTGGTACATGGTCTTGACGTTCCATGTGCCCATGGTTGTATCCCTGGATAGAGAGAGGCGGCTCAGTGCTGTGGCTTCCGAAGACTTCCGGCTTTCACCACAGGACGTCATAAGTCTTCTAGTAGAAGAACCTTCCTCCTCCAGGAAAGGAATTACTGTTAGTCTTTTCGTCGGCGTTTTTGAAGCTATTTCCTTTTTTGCAGGGTGGGGAAGCTACCCCCACGCCCAACCCCCTTACTAGGAGGACCAGGGGTTTTCTGTCGGGGTCACCTTCCCTTAGACCATGTTGGTTCACGGCACCTTATTTCATTCGGTGCACCCCTCTCACGAGGGACCCCCTATCCACCACCCAGGGGACGCGCCTCAACGCCGTATGGTCCCAGCACGAGGGACATCACATCATTTTCTATTTTTTCTCATTTAGAATCAGTTGCTGGAGATCTGTTGTTAGACATGATAGCTCAGTGGCAGTGTCTGATTAACGAGGTTTTAGAAGCTGTCACAAATTCGTCTCCTTTTACTTTTCAGTAGTGCTTAGCATAAGTATACAATTTTGGGGCAATCACGCTTTTCTTTCACAACATGGGCCCTGTGGCATTTGTTATAGTCACACCCAGGTAGACCCACAGGAGGAATACGCCATAAATACTTGTGGTGTACTCCCGAGTGGGTCTATATGGGGAGCACTCCCGCAAACGGTGTGGCGTATCGTCATCATTGCTGATCAAGTACCGAAGGTCATTCTTCATGTTATGTATGACATGTTATGTATGATATGGCTGGATCTTTCTCTCACTCTGTCTCACAAAATCTGCCTTGGTTGGAGTGTGCTTGTTGGTTGGACACAGTGTGACCAAATGACTTGAATGCGTCATTAATATTGTGTGCAGTAGGACAGTTTTTGCATGAAAAACAGCCCATGTTTGGTGCAGTTTCTAACGCTGACTTTTGTCAATGGTGAATATCAGCTACTTGTTGGGGCATCGTTGCGCTCTGCCAATTGTTGATGTATAAGACCAGTGAGCGGTCAGTCCTTGGCTTGGTGTTGGCGGTAGTCGGCCTGCATATGGGCCAGTAGACATTTTTATGGAAATCAGAAGTAGGTCAAAATTGCACGTTTTTTTCAAAAACAATGAATTAAAAGCTTGGACAAACATTAGATATTACATTTGTCTGGGCTTTAAATCCATGTTTTTTGTGAAAACATATGCAATTTTGGCCTACTTCTGAGTTACAAACAACACCAGTAGCAAATTGTCTTCAGGCCCATGATGGCCACTACGGCCATCATGGGCCCGAAGACCTTTGTTTACTGGGAACGTCTGTTATGGCCAATTTCGCCCCCAGGATTTTGTTTACTGACATTTTGCTGCTGTGGAGTGATGCTTGGGGTGTCTTGGCTTTAAGTGGTTGAAAGACTTAGCTTGTGCAGATATGGGAAAAGTGCATTTTGCTGGTTTTAGTGTAAAGAGGTTTATGATGTTTGCCGCTCTAATAAAATATTGTTAGATACGCTTGATTTTTTTGTTGACAAGCTAAATATCTGCCCATTATGCTTTTCACTAATCGTTCTTTTCTCTTTTTTTCAACACGGTTTTGACCAGAGTAGCTTAATTAACCCTCTTGTGCATGCAGCCACTGGTACTAGTGGCTGCACGCACAGGAGAGTGAAACTTGATCATTTAAAACCCTTATCATTCGGTATACACCAGTGTGTGAAATAATTTTTACCTAAAATAGTTCAAGGGTAGTGCCATAATAGCTTGGCGCCTATAGGCGCCAAGCTATTTTGGCACCACCCTTGAACTAAAGCCATTGGTCTATATCCTTATCTGTAAGTACTATAATGTGGCTTGCATATGGTAGTGGACAAATCTGAAGCTTTTAGCCTCAGTATGATATGGGTTAAATCACCATCTGGTACCTATCACCTGCCATTTTTATATTTCAATTACAGAAGACAATTTTGCAATGTTTATATTTACATTGACCATATGAAGACCACCTGAAGCTTTCATAATTTCATCACAACATTTGTTTAACACCTGATAACTGACATGGTAAACCAGATTAAGTGTACAGTGCACAATTCAGCGTTGTTCAAAGTTTCAAGATAGAGATTGGCTCAAGCAAAGTGGAAGGAAAATTTTGTAGGAGAAACAGAAAAGTGTTGGGTTTTTTTTTACTGCAAAATTGAAATGATGCTCAAAGGACGTACATGTGAGTTTTTACCTCCCAATTACACCAGCAGGAGTGTGCCTTAGAAGGAGAGGGGTCAAACAACACAATTATTATGATCATCTCAATTGGTATGCTGGTCTGTGATTTTGGACCTGAAGGATGAGGCCATAAGGTTTAAAATCCCATTCCAACATGCACTGAATCCCTCACAGCCTGTACCATTTGCGGGAATACTCCCTATACAGACTCGCACAGAGAGCACTCTTATTCAAATGAGATGCACTTCTATTAAAATAAGATGCTTCATCTTGGGGAGTATACCACAAGTACTCTTCTATTCAAATGAGATGCTTTGCATCTCATTTGAATAGAAGTGTACTTGTGGCATACTCCCCGAGTCGGTCTATCTGGGAGTACTCCGAAAATGGTATGGGAGGGGACATCAAACTGACCAATGCACTGCGTGTACATTTTTATACCATGTAAAGTTTGTACATTTTTTTTTTTTTTTTTTTTTTACACAAGGAAACAGTTTCAGGCCCCCCCAAAAAGGTGAATGCAGGCATAATTAAGCACACGTTTGAAACTGAGGTCTGAACTGAATACATCAAGAGGAAGATGAGAAATTAGTGATGCCTCAATTTTTTTATTTTTAGTGTACTCCTTTTTTCATAACAATGCAGGATATTTTGCACTTTGTGTACTGAGTATGCTGTGCGATCTGTCCTTTTACATTTGAAGGTGCTTTTTTCCTTTGCTTCTTAAATTCCTTTAACTATTTTTCTATTTGTAACTTAGAAAAAAATAGAATATGCATTTAATTCCACCTTTTGACTGACGGTAGCACTTTTTGTCAAGGTTATCTTTGCTATCGATAGCCAAAGGGTTAAGGAAAGGCATACGATTTAATTAATTCAAGGCTCCCCGCCATCAGTAGTTGCAGAAGTGTTGTATAGTGTTGCTGGTGGCAGCCATACAACACTTTTTGCAGCTATTGATTCAGGTGCCTTGCATGAGTTAACCCTTATCATTCGAAATACACCAGTGTGTGAAATAAGTTTGACTAAAATAGTTCAAGGGTGGTGCCAGAATAGCTTGGCGCCTCTATAAAGCCATTGGTCTATATCCTTATCTGTGAATACTGTAGCTTGCATATGGCAGTGTACAAATGTGAAGCTTTTAGCCTCAGTGTGATATGGGTTGATGAATGAATGTGCTATACATTTCAAAAGGAATGTAAATGTATCAAGACTGATCCTTTCCTGGATGCCCGTGAGTGTAGTCATATTGGCACTTGTATAATAGAAGGAGCTAAAAAAAAAAACCTGTGCGTCTTTCGATGCAAACAGTGGATTAAAAGCCCAGACAAACGTACACGTTTGTCTGGGCTTTTAACTCATTCGTGGCCAGCTGCATCTGGATGCGCTGCTTATCGGATGTGGCCGAGTCAATCCAGTTGTGTAAAAGATGAACAGTTTTCAACCTCCTTGCGATTTTGTCAAATCGTCTATTCAATTAACATAAACACATCGCCCACCAGTTATGTGAATGACTAAACAAACAAGGTTGTGAACACAAACTAACCTCAACCAAGACACCAACTTGACAACAAAAATTAATGTATTACTGTTACCTGGCGTCGGAGGGTGCAGTAGTAACTATGTTGTCAGGGTTTTCAGTGTAAAAATTGTCTGTACATATGTGTATGTATTAATAGTCAAAACTTGACAGAAATTAACATCAAAAAATGTTTACAAAAAGTGTGTGTATGATCGAAATGGAAGATATGTTCGATAAGTCGATGCTTTCTGCGAGTTTTTCCTTAAATTTGAGAAATGTTGGAGACTTAATTCATTTGTTGCTAAGCTCGCTTGTGTATGTAGTTGTATTGCTCAAGTCTGAATTGTATGTGCACTTTCATATTGCGCAAATTACTCCGTCAACAATTTGTATGATGCTTAGTTATAATTGTTGTACAGTTTCTTTTTCTGGCGGTTGGATAGTTTGCAATATCCTGTGAAATAATGATTAGCCCCCTTTGTGCGTGCAGCCACCATTACTGTATACAGTACATGTGGTTGCATGCACAGTGGGGTTGCTGAAACTCGACTTGTCAATTTATTAATTCTCTTGTGGCACCTGCACATACGTAAAGAATCACTGTCTTTGTATACACAAGTAGCTATTAACCCATTCACTGCCAGTTGTTGCAGATTGTGTTCTGAAAACATCATATATTCAACGTCAAACAGCACCAAACATCAAAAGAACATGGACACAAAGTGGTTTCAGCAAGAGGCATAGATCCTCATGAGCCCCCGCAATTGCCTCTTGCACTTGGGTGGTGTACCCATTTTTCTCGATAGCAAAGGGGGTTACCCGTTAACCCAATCTCTGCCAAGAAAGAAAATGCAAGCACCACTCGCCCAACTACAAAAGGCATATACGAGTCCCTGCAGGTGTGGGGGCGCATGAAAGTTATGCCTCCTGCTGTGCCTGTTTTGTAACTGGGTTCCTTTGACACAACCACGGGCTGGCCTTGGAACGTGCAAGGATTTAAGAAAAACATCTTGCAACGTCTTGCGGTGTACGGGTTAATCTCTTTGATTTACATTAATATGTAGCAGGCTCTACTTCTCTCATATGCATGTACCAATAGTTAGTTCTGTGATTCGAAAGATGAGGTTGGCGCCTGTCCACTGATCACATCTATTTAACCCCTCCGGCTGTCGGTAGCCACGTGTTTGAAATAAGTTTATTTGTAGTGTTGATTTCAGCAGGTTAGCGGACTTGCATACAAATGTATCATCAATGTGTAAATGTTTTGAAGCTCTGCACTTCACTGATAAGTGACTTACGTGTATCTAGGAACAATACTAGTCACCGAAGATTTAGTTTATTTTAGATGTGCCTCACAACTTTTCCCATCATTCCATATATTTACGGTAAGCTCTCGTCTATCTATGTAATCCCCAGTAGCAAAACGTCTTCAGCCCGACGCCCACAGTGCACTACAGCTGTCGTGGGGCTGAGGACCTTTGCTTAATGGAATGGTAGGTAGCTCTTTTCAACCTTTGGCTGTCGGATGCGCGTTTTGTCAAAGTAATTCTTGCAGGAATCGCTGCAGGAAAACGTGTGATGGACGACTACCAATTATAACCCCATTGTGCATTTGCTTTACACTGGCTGCATGCTCAAGGGAGTAAATCTCTCTATCTGCATATTTTGCAAACATTTGTTTTGTTAGTCTGTTGAATTTTGTATTTTTCAGCAATAGCAGTTGTGTATAGCTTGACCGTGATCGAATGCCGTTTTTTTTTGTTTGGACTGCTACTGTGCTGTATTCAAAGAGAAAAACAGACTTTTCTTGCAATAGATGTACAAATCTACCATGTGCATGTAACACAGCGTCAAGTCCTCTGCTATTAGTCATGCAGCCTTTGATAGTTAAAAATAATGATGATAGTTTTTGTTATTTGATCCCAGTGTTTAAACTAATTCTTGAATTCCATGCATATTATGAGACAATATTTTATTCATGTTTTAAGGCAGTGAATGCAATTAGAAAGTTCAGTTCAGACAACAGTGTGCACTAAAAAATATCAGGCAACTGTGCATGCAGTTCAGTTAGACCAAGAGCATCGTACACTCACTCTGTTCGCTACCACTGGTAGTGATAAGAGGGAGAAAACCAGTGTCAAAATATTTATGTGGTTTAGGATTTATACAAATTTTAACACCTGGGGCCAGTTGCATGAATGAGCTTGGTACTGCACCAGCCACTAAGTAAGGTGCTCTGCTATAGCGGAACACCTTGCTTAGTGGCTGGCGCAGGACCAAGCTCATTCATGCAAATAGTCCTTTGTGCATTACAGACAGCGGTACTGCATTGATGGTATCAGTACCAGTGGCTAGTATGCTTCTATCCTCAAATTCTGCAAAACTAAGTACTTGGAGTAGAGAGGGGCTGGCTTTGTGAAGTTTTGTATTTTGTACATGTGTATGTTTTGCCTGCCACTGCCATAATAAACTGTCTGCACTCTTTGGCTTTTTGGTGTCGTTTCACAATTGGTCAGCCTGAACTGACCAGTCTCGCACACACTTCCAACGAGCAAGAGGTCATCAATCAGCCAGACATTTTTGGTCTCCACAGTCATGGGCTTGGCGAAGGTCCGGATTTTTGCCTTTAAAGGCGCACACAGCCATGGGCTTGGCGATTTCAGGCCACTTTAGAATTTCAAATACAAGCCACAAAAAATTTCTGAAACTTCAATAGTTCAGCTGACCCTTTGTATCACATGAATGTCCTGTGTTCTTCAGAGTAAATGCGTGCGATTCAAATGAGTGTGCATGTAGGTTTCTGTCCGCGGGCTCTTTCAGCCGATTCACCAGTATTCTAAAGTCCAGCTGGGGACTAAGTTCCTTGATAATGGTTGCTTAGTTGTACATTGCTTAACATCCCGACATGCCTGTGCTGCTTGCGAAAAAATTACATGCTAGGGATGCTACACCTTCTATTATACCCTAGATTATAAAATCATTACAATTACAAAATATGTACAGGGAAATGATACATAAAAAATGCATCAACTGCAAACACATAACATCTCTTAGGTGCAGCAGACCATTTACCAACACACATTCAATATCAAGGACTACAGGCAGTGCAGACAGTAGGAAGAATTTTAAAAAGGAAAACACAGGTGAATGGACCAAGGGTAGACACAAACATGCCCAGGAAAAAAAACACCACTGTGGGGCCGACCAGGAGAAGCAGCAAAGAATACTATTTTTTTTCTTTCTCCAACTTTTCCCCAAAATTCCAAGCCCACCCCCCCCCCCCCCCCCCCCCTCCCCTTCAATATCTCATGGTGGTAGGGTCATTGATGACGTCATAGGTCAACCACGTGACATTTTAAGACTGATTAACGCTGTCTTTACAGAAGATATAACACTCCATTCACAATATTCTCTAACAAATTGTGTGTCAAAATAAAACGGGGAAACAAATTATGAAGAAAAACGCTACGGTGAACAATTCGCATTTTTATTGCCTTATGGTCTATTTGTACAAGAATGCTCGGGTTAACCATTTGGCTGTCTGTAATATTCTGTCACGATGTCACGGAATCACTTTGACCAAAAACGCTACCGACGGCCAAACAGCCAAAGGATAAAGACGGCCTCGTAAGATTAAACCTTAAAAATAACAGTTGGCATAGGTGCCATCATGACTGACTCCCAAGCACAGACTAGAGTTTAAGGGCAAGGACTTCATTCAGGTGGTAACCCCTTGGCTTTAACTGAGGATATAGTTCCACTGAAAAGATGCGCAAGTACATGTCCTTTCTGCTAAACAGTATCATCAGCAGCGTCCAATGGGTTAAATCACAGTAAGGTCAGCACAGGAATAACCATTTAACCCGTTACATCCTGATACACCCATTGCTTGAAATAAATTTGACTATTATAGTTAAAGGGTGGTGCCAGAATAGCTTGGCGCCTGAGGCGCCAAGCTATTCTGGCACCACCCTTGAACTAAATGCTTGATCCATCTCCTAGTCTGTAATGTAGCCCTCAGGACAATAAGCAATTTTTAAAAATCAGCCTTAGGATGTAATGGGTTAAGTAATGTTCACAAAAATGTTTGTACAGTTAGATAATAAAAGCATCACTTGTTTCCTCCGTTTGGCAGATACTGACTTTACAGTCAGTCTCCAGACTCGAGTTTGCACTGCCGTGAACCTATAGTGAGTATGAACATCATGCCTGAGCCGGGGACCATCCTCAAATCATGTGTGTTGACAGCGATGGGTGTCTGGTTTGGGGCTTGGTGGTTGCGATTTTATCCCGGCTGCATAGCAGCATAGAGGCAACACTAGCCAGTAAGATACCTACAGATTCTTATGACCTCCGCGCCTACTCCAGAGGCGTATGAGCATATATATTTCTTGCAGCTGTCGATGTTTTGCCTGTATTCTTTTCATCACCACAAACCGATTAAACTACGTAAACATAGCAACATGAAGGTAATTCGAGCCAGAAATACACTTAGGTTCTCACAAGCCCCCGCACTCTGCGTGGAACTCATGAAGATCTATGCCTCTTGGAGAGTTTTGTCTGTGGTTATAGGCGAACGTTGCTAAACAGTGAATGCCATCCGTCTGATGTAAAAACAAAAATATATTTATCCTCATGAAAATATGTGTCAACAGTGGAATGAATGTTTCTTGATAGGTTCATTTGTCTCTGTGCACATCAGACGGAACAGAGTATAACTGTACTGCCTGACGGCAGTTCCCCTGAAAGCCTTCAACTGAGGCTGGCACTAGCACCACCTTGTACTGCCCCCAGCCCTCCATCAAATAACAGCCCTGTCCAAGCCCATAGTATATAGTTTTAATTTGAGTCCTGGCTTTTATAATTCTAAGTTTTCAGAAATGAACCCACCCGTATGTGCGCTCCAGCAGATCCAAGTATGTTACATAGTGAACCCAACTCTGTCTTTACTAGAATAAAATAGGGGGGGGGGGGGGGGGGGGGAGTGTGTTCATTTCAGTGTACCGTCACTGACTGATCTCACTGATGTAGGGTTACTGAAAAAAGTGAGGAAACTGAAACTCACTGCAAACCACAATAGCGCATATCCCTTCCCTCCACCTGGAAATTAAAATTGTGCGAACTGAAAACTCTAAATTTAGGCACAGATTCTCATGGGTAACAAAAAATAAATGTTTAGGGCTTAACGTCTTTTGTCCACCACGAGGGTGATTTCAAAGACGGGGACAACGAAAAAGGGTCTGAGCAAATTTTGACCCAAGCTGGATTCGAACCCGGGACCTTTTGGTCTGGAGGCAAACGCTTTTACCACCGAGCCACCCAGCTATCCTGTAACTTGCATGACAGACTCCTGAGGATCTATGCCTTTTCCCATCTGTAGAAAGGGCCACTATCACACTGTCCGAGATACACTAAATGATATGCACATCCTGTCTGAAATAAGCATAGATCCTCAAGGTGCCTGCAGATGCAAATCCTGGCTCTTGTCTGCTTCTATCATTATGTTGGTCCTTACATAGAAGAAGCTGCGTGAGCTGATTCAGTGACTGCTTGCATAGTGTATTAGACGTGTTGACAGCAGTTATAAACAAACCGCTCAGCTGGAAAAAGGGGACAGAAACAGTGAATAGCGCAAACTCACATTCCAGCTAATCCAAATGATTGGGCATTTTGAAGTCTGAGTTAGAACTGTTTAACCCTCTGCGTGTCGGCAGCGGTTTTAGTCGTGATGATTCCTACAGGAATCAATGCAACTAAATCCGCTACTGACATGAAAAGGGTTCATTTACTACTGAACAAAAACAACAACAAATGTCTGGGACCTAATATCTTTTTGTCCACCACAAATGTGAT
The DNA here is from genome assembly GCA_036245525.1 of Semisulcospira habei. Lineage (NCBI taxonomy): Eukaryota > Metazoa > Mollusca > Gastropoda > Semisulcospiridae > Semisulcospira > Semisulcospira habei. The sequence goes on along the minus strand of BTPG01000007.1, from coordinate 97,342,844 downwards.
TTCAAAGATGAGGCAATGAATAGGGTTTGAAGAAATTTTGACCCCAGCTTGGCTAGAAGCTCTGACTTTTCAGAGGAGAGTCAAACACCCTACAACCGGAGTTAATCAGCTCCACACTACCAATTCAAGAAAAATGTAATGATTAAAATACCATTGTGGAAAGATTAAATATTTACACAGTTTCTTATCAAACAACAAACACATCAACAGATGTGTGCTGGTCTGTGAATCTGGACCTGATGGCTGGCAGCCGTCAGGTCCAGATTCACAGACCAGCACACAAATACAATCATCAGCAGAATACAACATAATCGTCCAGATCTGATAGAAGACAAATCGTTCACAGCCATTGGAGGGGGTCATCTTGAAAACACGCGGAGAAGTTCCGTAGCCATCATGACCGTGCCAAAACCAGCGCTGGTGTCCATTGAGAAGAAGACTTCAATATTGTTCTTGCAAGCTGGAACACGCATCAAATGCCCTTGCGAAAATGCACTACTTGTGTTTTTAGTATGTATTAGCATACATTTTAGCAATGTGTTTTAAACCAATCTGAAAATGTTACAGGTCACCCTGAGCATATGGTTATGCCCAGGAGCCATAAATTCCAAATGCTTTATACGTGTCAATAGCGATTTTGGTCATGATGATTCCTGAAGGAATAATAGCAACTAAAAATGCTACAAACACGCAAAGGGCTAACATGGTGCGGCATTTATGTATGCTTGTGGAGAAAGAAAAACGCGTTTAAAAAGTTAAACGTTTAGGGCTTACCATCTTTTGTCCACCACAAATGTGATTTCAAAGACGGGACATGAAAAGAGGTCTGTGCAAATTTTTACCTCAGCCGGGTTCGAACCCATGACCTTTTGGGCAAGAGTCGAACGCTCTACCAACTGATCTTGTGGAGAAAGAATGAAAATACGTCGAAATAGCCATAGGGTCCCAGGCCAACAGAAGGTTTAGTTGGCCTGCACACAAATGGCCAGCTACGACTAAAGTTGGCCTGAGTACCTTTTGCACACCAGTTATTCATTTGGGCACCAGAGACCTGCCCGCTTTCTATCTGATTTTGCTACATCCCTACCGACACGCATAATACCGAGTCTGACCTGTATTAAAATATGTATTTTTCTCTAAAAGATATTTTTCGAAAAATACTTGCCAATGGCATTACTATAAGGAAATACCCCTTAGCTTACTGATTTCAGCCTAAGAACGCTTTGTGTGTTCCTACACAACAAGGGACACAACTCTAGGGAGTTGTAACCAAGGACCCTGGGTAGTCTCCCTTCCCTCCTTAAGGTCACGTGAGCAGTGTAGTCATGCCAGTCTTACTCTTAGTGTAGTGGCGGCAAGCGGGGACCTTTGAGTAATGCCATCAGTAAGTATTTTTCAAAAATATATCTTTTAGATAAAAATACATTTATTTCCTCAAAATCCATACCGAGGGCATTACTATAAGGAAGAATAGCGAAAAGGAGGAGAGTGCCGCCCAAACACCCCGCCACTGCTATAAGCTTAGCCTCGAGGGGCAACCTCTCGACGATTTCAGCTAAGTGTTACCTATGGCACCTGAGGCGCCCGGAGGGAGTGTTGCGCTGCCAAGATATCTCCAATGAGGGCCAGGTTCTCGCGTTGGCCGGAGAGGTCTCGGAGATAAAAGCGGGCAAAGGTGGACTCTGCTTGCCACCCGACAGCCGCTATGATGTCCCTGACTGTGCAGTTGCGGTCGAACACGACGCTCGCGGCGACAGCTCTGACTTCGTGTGCCCGTATCCGCATCCTCTAAGCTCCCTCTGGGAAGATATCCTTATATACGGAGCAAATGACCCATCACAGCCAGGAGGAGGATATCGTCTGGGCGGAAATGTCAGCTCAGCCCGGGGCCAAGGGCAGGAAGAGGCAAGAGCAGCCTCTCCTGATGGGCTTTACTCTGTGCAGGTATACTTTCAACACTTGTACCGGGTCCTGCAGTCGGGACGCCTGGGACCGGTCAAAACCTGTGAGCGAGCAGAGATTCATCACCTGTGCCGTGGTTGAGGGGAGTCTATTCTTGGCCAGGAAGGAAGGGTTAGTCAGGAGATGACTGAACCATCGGCCCTTAACTCGAGGCAAGCCGGGTCCACAGACAGGGCGTGCAGCTCGCTAACGCTGCCCCCAGGAGAATCTGGTAAAGCAGCATGCAGAGGGCTGGGGACTGAGTGCCGCCTTGCTTCTGAATATGGGCAACCACCGTCGCATTGTCAGACAAGATCTGGACTTCCTGGCCGCAGAGCCGTGACTCCCAGTTGATGAGCGTCAGCCACACAGCTTTCAACTCCAGCCAGTTGATGTGCTTGTCTCAGAAGTCTGACGGCCACCAACCCGAGACGGCGCTGAATTCCGGCAGTAAGTGCGCTCCCCAGCCCACGAGGCTTGCGTCTGAGCAGATCGAGAACTGAGGCGGGAGGGGGGGGGGGGGGGGGGGGAGGAGGAGAGTGGGACTCACGTCGCCATCCAAGACTGGTCTGTCCATCTGAGCAGGTGAGGCCGGATCAACAGTGGGACTGGGATCATGGCCGCAAGATCTCCAGAGGACGGTCGCCAGTGGAGCTGGAGTGGTCGCGAGTAGAGCCTGCCGAGGGGTAACAGGTCTGCCGCCGCGCTGATTAGACCCAAGATCTGGAGCCAAGTCCTGGCCGGAACCGCGTCCACTAGAGAGACCTGGTGGGCTAGGGATGCCAACTTCAGAATCCAAGTCTCCGGTAGACGCCCCCTGTTGAGGTCTGTCAAGAATTCTATGCCAAGGTGGACGAACCTGCAAGACGGAACTAAGTCCAATTTCCCCTCATTGACGATGAACCCGAGCCGGCGAAGAAGCGTCCCTGTCCGCCTCTAGCGAGGCCGCCTCCTGGTTCTTGAGGAGCAGGTCGTCGAGATAGTTGGAGTACGGCATCCATGATCCTTGTAAAGACCCAAGAGCTGAGGTTGAGACCGAAGGGTAGGGCTCGAAACTGATAGACCACTCCGCGAAAGGCGAACCGCAGGTAACGGCGAGAGGCAGGGTGCATTGGAACGTGTAGGTACGAGGTCGAGATTGACAGCATAGTCCATAGGCTGCACCGTGGCTAAGGCTCTTGCCGTCTCCATGCAAAATGGGGGGGGGGGGGGGGGTGGGGGTGGGGGGGGGGGGATCTATGACTGGCCGCCACGTTTCAGGACAATGAAGAGCCAACTGTAGAAGGCTGGGTAGTCATGGCGGGCTACTACTTCCGTGGCAGCCTTCTGGAGCAGAGCAGCGATCTCTCCCTGAAGAGCGTCTATCCTCCACCGGTCGACCGGCACACGCGTCCAGAGAGGGGAGTGTCTCAGTGGAGGGGGAGTCCGAAACGAGATCTGTAGGCCTTCCGAGATCGTGTCGAGAATCCAAGGGTCTCCCGGCAGCAGTGACTGCCACTCGTCGCTGTGCATTGATAGCCTCCCGCTGACTGGAGACCCTGCAGGAATCGGCGGGGGCGAAACTGGGAGAGAGTCACTGGGCCCTCCCCCGCCTGGGCTTCCAGGCATTCCTGGGTCAGGCAGGGGCCTGGACCAGGAAGGAGCGTCCACGACCGGCCAGTGCTTGACGTCTGGTCCCGAAGGGGCGCCTGGTAACAAGCCGGGAGGTGGGTCTGAAGCTCCGCAGGGCATGACCCTCGTCCTTGCGGGCAGCTGGAAATCAGGGATAGACCCCTCTGGGAGCGCTAGACCACGTCCTTCGCTGAATCCTTAACCTCCTGCCAGGTGGATCCGAAGAGGAGAGAACCGCCCAAAGGAGCAGGGCAGAGCTAAGAGCTGAAAGTTGAGGGGATGCCAGGGCAACTATTCAGAACGGCATCACGCCTCATCAAATCACATTTAGCCACCGCCGCCAGGGCGTTGGTCGCCGAGGGGTCAACTGCGCGATTCGCCGTGACTGCCAAAGCATGGTTTTCCCACAGGCGTGTCTCACTCGGCTGCTCCCAAAACTCCTCTACACCTCGAAACACCGACTTGCTTAGCCAAACCCAGGAAACCCACATACGCCAGGGAATTATGGATCAAACCTGCTGTCTGGTCAAGCCCAGGGGGATGAACTGTCGAACCGGACCCGAGCCTCCAGCTTGTAGCTCCAACTCAGGGTCCATAGCCGGAAGGGGGCAGATGAAAGCTTGAGAGTGACCCGCATACCATTTCTATTGGAACATGATGTCGATATCCGCCAGCCACCGCGAGTCCGCGAAGAAACCTTTATCATGCAGCTTGCCTTGGCGCAGGTGCTCATTAAAAGCTTCCAACAAGTCCCAAAATCCTGGAGGCTGAGGAAGTGTCTTAAAACGCTTTGCCTAGAACAGGGCGTCCACCGACGCCGCGGCCTTCCTCTTGAGAGGTGGTGATGGCGGACATGCCTCCAAAGGAAGAATAGAGGAGATCAGATGAGCCGCTTCATCCAAGGCACAAGGGGTCTCGGCAGACAAAGGTGCATCTCCTGCAGTGTAGGAATTGGGGAGGCTGTGGGGATGGGAACCGGGGAAACTGTCATGAACCAAAAGGGCTGAAGTCAAGTCCTCCGGGTGAAGACTGAGGGCGTCCCCGTTGTCTATCGAAGCCGCAGGCGAGGCCGAAATGGAACTGCCATCCCATGTTGTTACGCTGTTCGCGGGGTCCCGTAGTGCCTGTCCAAGGAACGTCCCGAGGGCCTGTGCGGAGAGCAAAGGGCCGGGGGAAAGCTGAGAGGAACGATGAACCCAGGGCCGTTGCGGGTGACCGGTAATCTCCGAAGCGCACGCCTGCACTCTAGCTCGCGGGTAGAGAGAGGGGTGTCGCCTCCTCCTGGAGACCACAGAGGTCGGAACAGAACCGCGCCGCGACGGGGACCTCCTGATGCGTCATGAGTAGTCTTGGCACCAGTTTTCCATGAAATCTTCCCCGAGAACTAGAGGAATGGCTCCGAGAATCGTGACTCCGTCGAGCACGAGAGCTTGTCCTCGAACGTCTGGTGGACCTGGCTGCCCCGGAGGGTGCTGACCGACAAGAAGGCAACGGACTGTAGCTGCCACTGCATCTGTGTCGTCCCGAGTGAGTCTCAGCGCTAGGTGAGTTCCGCCGCGCCAGAAGAGGGTGAAGTCTGCCGTCGACTTCTTTCATCAGCCTGAGCTCTCCTCCTCAGCATGCTCTGAGTCTCGGTCATCCCTTCTGGAGGACCATGCAAGACGGGTGGTAGAGTCTTGAGGACCGTGTGAGACTGTGCGGGCTCTCCCGGCAATCGGTACGTGAGGGCCCATTGAGAAAGAGTCCTGCATCCGGTGAAAAGCCGAGGGTCCAACAATCTCCGACGTCACTCGTCGGAGCGGAGCTGTGGGGTTTGGCAGAGCGGGGGTTGCCGAAGGGTGTCGGACCGAATGGTCCCTTGCCAATGACCTGGTAGCGTCTCTGGTCTTAGCCGCAGGCCGTTCCCACCGATAGAATCCGCACAGTTGGGACCACTTTAGCTCCTTCCACGTAGCGCACTCTCAACAGGTACGGGCAGAGGAGCAGCCGGCGCAAGGAAGACACAGCTCATGCGAGTCCATCGGCCACTGGAAGCCCTTACACTTCCTACAGGTGTGTAACTGCGTACTGCAACACCTAGCACCATGCCATGAATGCAACCGCATGGGGCCACTAACAACCAGCCCCGTGAAACAACTCACCACACTAACCGAGGGCTAAACCCGGTCTAATCCTCAAAATTCGTCAAGTCCCCGGGTTATGCCGACGCCACCGTAAATCAAAAAAGCCTTCCCATAGGCATAACCCGAGGCCATGCCTCCCCATATTCTTAGTCCCTAGTTGAAACCAACCGGTGAAGGCTGAAGCCGGTAAACCATTCTCACGGGCAGCTACGGGTAAGACTGGCGTGACTACATTGCTCACGTGACCTTATGGAGGGACCCAGGGTCCTTTGTCACAACTCCCTAGAGTTGCGTCTCTTGTTGTGTAGGAACACACAAAGGGTTCTTAGGCTAAAATCGGTAAGCTAAGGGGTATTTTCCTTAATGCCATCGGTATGGATTTTGAGGAAACAAATAACAAATTACTAACCGTAGCACACAATCTCACGAGGAGGGTGTCCTATTTTTGCGACAGAAAAGATTTTTGTTGGTGACCCTCATTACTTGTAATGTATATGTCAGAATTTTTTTTTAACAAGAAAGGCAAAGCCCTTATGGCTCACATGTATGACCGATCCACACGTAATAATAAGTAAAGGGATGGCTTCTGTACCAACAAAATCCATGTTTTCTCAAAATTTAATCAGTTTTCACACATCTGTCAAACCCCCGTGACCCTTGACCTTTGCGATGAGTCGACTAAATTAGTATACATAGGAAGGTCATATCATCAGCTACCTTTGTGCCAAATTTGATTGAAAAGTTCGCAAACATTTTGATAACTACAATTCTATCAAAAATTGACATTTTATACAGATTTGCCGATCTCTTGTGACCCATGACCTTTTCCAATGGGTCATCCAAATTAGTATGCATAGATAGGTCTTACCATCAGGTATCTCTGTAGCAAGTTTGGGTTTAAAGTTGTGAACAGTATTTGAGAAAAAACATCTTTTGTCAAAATATGGCTATTTTGGACCTATTTCCAGAGTTCTTGTGACCCTTGACCTTTCCAAGGGATCAACAAATTAGAATGTATAGAAAGTTTGGGTTTGAAGTTGTGAATAGTATTTGAGAAAAAATAATTATGTCAAAATATAGCTATTTTTGTATTTCACCTGTGACCTTGACCTTTGTGAGAGGTCACTCAAATTGGTATGTTTAGAAAGGTCGTGAGCTTGAATAGTCTCCGAGAAAATGCCAACGTTAAAATTTACCAGGGACAGACGACGGACGGATGACCACTGGCCCAGAACATAGACTCACGTTTGCTTTGCACATGAGCCAAAAAGCAGATGCGCCGATGTTTGCAAGACAAAGGAACATCTGAGCATAGCGGACAGTAACTACTTGCATGCATATTTCCTTATACGCACCAAGCTTGAAATTGCACCCCTGATTAACCCGTTACTTCCTGAGGCTGAATTTTTTTTAAAGTTTGCTTATTGTCCCATAAAGGCTACTTTACAGGTTAGGGGAATGATCAACCAATTTAGTTCAAGGCTGGTGCCAGCATAGCTTGGCGCCTGAGGCGCCAAGCTATGCTGGCACCACCCTTGAACTATCATTCATAGTCATTTATTTCTTGCAATAGGGTGTCAGGATAAAAAGGGTTAACCTGAACAAGAGACACAGATCCTCACAAGCCCCTATGTCCTGTTTACAGTACTGCAGCTGCACACACAATGGGGTTAACCTTGAGACACAGATGAGGCAACTCACAGGGCGTCTGTATGCAGGGGTATGGAGGGGGCGCAGACATCCAGCTCCCGTCCTCTTTCATCATGTGAGATCTGTCTGAAGCAAACTCTCTCAAGTATTCTTCGGCCTTGATCACGCGGAAATACCTGAAAATAACAGAACAGCATTTGGCGTGAGCCTCGCGCTGGGACCATATGGTGTTGAGGCGCATCCCCTGGGTGGTGGATAGGGGGTCCCTCGCGAGAGGGGTGCACCGAATGAAATAAGGTGCCGTGAACCAACATGGTCTAAGGGAACCAACATGGTCTAAGGGAAGGTGACCCCGACAGAAAACCCCTGGTCCTCCTAGTAAGGGGGTTGGGTGTGGGGGTAGCTTCCCCACCCTGCAAAAAAGGAAATAGCTACAAAAACGCCGACGAAAAGACAAACAGTAATTCCTTTCCTGGAGGAGGAAGGTTCTTCTACCAGAAGATTTATGACGTCCTGTGGTGAAAGCCGGAAGTCTTCAGAAGCCACAGGACCGAGCCGCCTCTCTCTTTCCAGGGACACAACCACGGGCACTGTCACGACCCCGCACCCAGGGTGCGAACTATGAGTGCTGCCACTCGAGATTCACCCAACCCACACTAACACAAACCTAACACAAACACCAGAGGAACAATGACGACGACATTTATTACATAAAACCCTAACAATAACCAACTATTCACACTCAATCCTAACCACAGGCTCACCCGTCACATTCACACACACATACGTCCAAACTCCCCAAACTAAATACCCTTAATACACAATACAAAATAACGGATAAATAAACTATATGTTCCTAATGCAACAGGCTGAGGAAACTAATATATAATAACTAAATATCCTTAATAAAATACACACGAACAATATATAGAAATAAAACTACTATCCTTAACACAATGAAACTGAAAAACTTATTCATACGCCACTAGACCCCCGCCGGAAGCACAAGTGTCAAGCACTGATGCCAGTTAGACCAACGCCTTTGCTTCCGCGGAGTCTCTATCACAGCATGTGGCTCCTTAATATAGTATGGCGAATAGCACGATCAACGATGAATGATCAATATACGATCAACCAAATATGTTTACTAATACACAAATGGAGATCGAGAAAAAGAAATATATCTTGCAAGCTACTAAATCTACCCCACGGGAGCACGAACGACAAGTTCGAATTAAGCTACAATTTTCACCAACTAGACAGTCACAGCACAAGGCTACTTTAACTAACAACGTTTCAGAATGAACAACATCACATATGCGAATGGAGCAAATGTCCTTAACTTAGTATAACTGAAAATTGAATAAACAATATATTTCACGTCACGGGACCTTCTCGCCGGAAGTACAACCGTTAAGCGCAGCTCAACTCGACGCTCTTGCTTCCGCGATAAGGTCTTCCGCAACACAGGCTACTTTTACATAATACAATAACTCAAAATGTCACTGTGGTAAGGCTCCTCTTACAATACAATCAGTACAAGGGGATGAAATATATCTCACAATGTATGACGTTCTTTACAAGATTATACACCAAAATTATAGTTAACAAGTTAGAAGTAATTAAACGGGACGACCCAACCTGACTAAACGAGGCGCGCTGCGACACTCGCAAAGGCACTCAGGTTCGGCGTCGTAGCCCCACAAGGCGGAGTGACGTCAGCCTCCACTCTCAGCACACCATTGGGTTAGAACAGGAACCCGTCGGAAATAGGATGCACTAGAACACAGGTGCAAAAATACACATATAAATACCTAAGAAAAAAAAAAAGAGATAATCATGTCACACTTCCCGCAACTTTAATTACTGTCTTTTGTATTTCCTTCACCCCTCTCCCACAACGGTAAACTCAACCTCAACATATTTACTTCACCTCTCCCACAACGATGAATTCAATCTCAACACATGCCCTTCACTTCTCTCCCACAACGACAAATTTACCCTCAACAAAATACATATTTACAATCGCATCACACTTCCCGCAACAATAGATTCAAACTCAGCAGAATACATATCTACACGTCACCACCTGACTCACTTCTGATATTTACACTCCTACGACGCTAAATACTGAGACCTTAGTCGCCTGCTCGGCATTAAACCCCCAGTAACTAAACCGCCGCCCACTACTCTAGAAACTACAACAGATGGCATTCCCTTCTACATTCTATTCTTACGCTTGCCCCCCAATAAACTAACCAAAATAATAGTACAGAACAAGCAAACACAAACAAACCCCCGAGCAAATGGCCACTAGAGAATTGTCACATGTACTCACTGTCATCCGTGAAGACGCCCCAGCTAAGACGAAGACAAACAAGACAAGACAAGCCAGGGGTAAAGTCGTCACAGCTCTTCTCTTCTCTCTCTTCTTAGGACACCGACTCCCGGGCTCGACCAGGGCCGTTTCGTAGGGACGTCACAGGTGGGACGACACAGCTACTTGAGGCGGCGGCTAATGGAAAACCACGCCCACACAACCCCCCCCCCCCCCCCCCCCCCACGAGACTACGTTGAAAAGACAACTGTTTTCGTTCGCTGGTGGAATGCGACTGACTAGTAATTTGGATAACCTTTAGGTTGGCGGAAAACGCTCACTACATCACGTGATGAAAATTCACGTGAAACAGGTACCACCTGATGGCTTTCAGACTGGGCGATTCACGTGGCTTTATGCCCACCTCCAAACTCTCACACGGCAGCAAAAATTCATTTTTCTTTAAAAGGTATTTTTTCGAAAAATACTTACCGATGACATGACTCAAACGACCCTCCCACCTGCCCCGCTTGCCGCTGGTGCGCTAAGTATCCTGACTGAGGGATTATGGGTACCCAGCTTCCGGGTGGTGGGTATAGGGAGACAACTCTTGGTCCCCTCGGGGTTCCCCGAGTGCCTCCCGGGTTGTGTTTAACACAACTGGCTCTTAGGCTAGAATGAGTAAGTAGTAGACACTTCCATTCAGTCATGTCATCGGTAAGTATTTTTCGAAAAAATACCTTTTAAAGAAAAATGAATTTGTTTCTTCAAAAACATTACCGATGACATGACTGAATGGAAGAAGTGCAAATAGGAGGTGGGTGCCGCGCTCCAGCACACCTTAGGGCCCAAGGGCCGTCCTAGATCCTCCCTAACACAAACTCCCGATGACCCTAGGTAGGTGAACACCTACGGCGCTCAGGCGCCAGGAGGGAGTTGTTACTTACTTACTTACGCCTGTCACCCCTACCCGGGTATAGGCCGTCGACGAGAGACCTCCAGCAACTCCTGTCCTGTGCTTCTCCTTCGATTTTACTCCAGGTGGTTCCCAGTCTCTTGATGTCTGCTTGGAGGTCTCGACGCCAGGAGTTTCTCGGCCTACCTCTTTTCCTCTTTCCCTGGGGGTTCCATGACAATGCCTGCCTAGTGATACTCGAAGCTGGCTTTCTCAGACTGTGACCGATCCATCCCCATCTTCTTCGCCCAATTTCATTCTCTGCTGTTATCTGCTCTGTTCTCTCCCAGAGTCTGACATTGCTGATCTTCTCTGGCCAGTGGATTTTCAAAATTCTTCTAAGGCAACTGTTCATGAAGGTCTGTACTCTGTTGACTGTGGTTTTTGTCAATCTCCATGTCTCTGCTCCATATAGGAGAACTGCTTTTACATTGGAGTTGAAAATCCGGACTTTGGTGTGTTGTGACAGCTCTCTGGAACTCCACACTTTTTTCAACTGGAGAAAGGCTGCTCTGGCTTTACCGATTCGTGCTCTGACATCTGCATCAGTGCCGCCTTTTTTGTCTATGATGCTCCCGAGATAGGTGAAGGACTCCACCTCCTCCAACGGTGTGCCAGCAAGCAAGACTGGTTCTTCCCTGGTTGCGTTCAGCCTCATTGTCTTTGTTTTCTGTTTGTGAATGGTGAGGCCCACTTGGGACGAGATGTCAGCAAGCCTCGTGGTCTTGTCCTGCATTTGTTGATGAGTGTGGGACAGTAATGCCAAGTCGTCTGCAAAATCGAGGTCGTCAAGCTGTGTCCACAGTGTCCACTGTATTCCACTTCGTCTGTGCTCTGTGGTCATCTTCATGACCCAGTCTATGGCTAGTAGGAAGAGGAACGGAGACAGCAGACACCCCTGCCTGACACCAGTTCTGACCTGGAGCTCTCTGGTGAACTGCCCTTCGTGGATCACGCGACATGTCATGCCATCATAGCTGCTCTTGATCAGGCGGACGAGCTTTGTGGGTACACCGTAGTGTCGTAGGAGTTTCCACTGAGTCTCTCGGTCCATGCTGTCAAATGCTTTCTCATAATCCACAAAGTTGACGTACAGCGGGGAGCTCCACTCCAGAGACTGTTCCACGATGATGCGGAGAGTGGCGATCTGGTCTGTACATGATCGGTTCTTCCTGAATCCTGCTTGCTGGTCTCTCAGCTGGGGGTCAACGGAGCTCTTCATTCTCTCTAGGATGATCCTGTTGAAGACCTTTCCTGGTACTGACAGCAAGGTGATTCCTCTGTAGTTGGAACACTTGCTGAGGTCGCCTTTCTTGAGAAGCTTGATTAGGTACCCCTCCTTCCAGTCAGCTGGCACCACCTCCTCTTCCCAGATCTTTCCAAACAGTGGGTACAGCATCTCAACTGTTGTCTCTAGGTCTGCTTTCAGAGACTCCGCTGGGATGCCATCTGGCCCTGCTGCTTTGCCATTCTTCAAAAATGCCACTGCTTTTCTGATCTCTTCCCGGCTGGGTCTGTCACAGCTGATGGGTAGGTCGGTCTCTGCCGGCTGGATGTCGGGGGGGTCGGGTGGGCTAGGTCTGTTCAGTAACTCTTCAAAATACTCGGCCCATCTGTCGAGTTGGTCTGCTCTGTCTGCAATAGGCTTGCCTTCTTTGTCTTTTACTGGTCTTTCTGTATGGCCATACTTACCCGACAATCTTCTGGTAATGTCGTAGAGCTGTTTCATGTTGCCGCTGCCTGCTGCCTTTTCTGCCTCTGCTGCCAGGCTGTCTGTGTAGGCCCTCTTGTCTGCCCTGATACTCCTCTTCACCTCGCGGTTGGCTTCCGAGTATTCCCCCTGTGCCCTTACTTTGGCTGCTCTCGTGCGACTGTTGTTGACCGCTGCTTTCTTCTGCTTCCTCGCTTCTATCTTCTTCAAGGTCTGTGCCGACAGCCAGTCCTTGTGGTGGTGTTTCCTGAACCCTACAGTGTCTTTGCAGGTTGAGTTCAGTGCCTCTCTAACTGCCTTCCACTGCTGCTCTGTGGTGACCGCCTCCTCTTCATTTACTAGCTCCTGTAGCGCTTAAAACCGGTTGGACAGCACCAGTTTGAACTCTTCTCTAACTCCAGTTTCTCTCAGGAGGCCTACATTATAGCGCTGTCTTCTTGTTGTCTCTGTGCGGCTTTTCTTTAGCTTGAGCTTCATTCTTAAGGCAAGCAGATGGTGGTCTGAGGCGACATCTGCTCCCCTCCTCACTCGAACATCTTGAAGGGATCTTCTAAATTTCTTGCTAATGCAGATATGGTCTATTTGGTTCTCTGTTGTATGGTCAGGTGAGACCCAAGTTGCTTTGTGTATTCTTCTGTGTGGGAAGATGCTGCCTCCAATGACAAGTCAGTTTAGAGCACAAAAGTCTACAAACCTCTCCCCGTTCTCACTCATCTCCGAGCCTAGTCCCTGTCTCCCCATCACCTCTTCGTATCCGGTGTTGTCCTCCCCTATTTTGGCATTAAAATCGCCCATGACGATGGTGATGTCTCGCTCCGCACATTTGTCCACGGCACTCTGGAGTCGGTCGTAGAACTCTTGTTTCTCTTCCTCGTCACTGTCATTGGTGGGCGCATAAAACTGGATGACGTTCAGCTTGAGCTTTTTCTTGGTTCTAAAGGCTGCTGTTATAATTCTTGGCCCAAGAGGTTCCCAGCCCATCAGCGCTCTCTGTGCCACTGGTGACAGCATGAGTGCTACTCCTTCTGTATGGGGGGCATTCTCCTCTTCATGACCTGAATACAGAACCATCTCCCCACTTAACAGCCTTTTCTGGCCAGACTGCGTCCATCTGGCTTCACTGATGCCTAGCAGGGAAAGGTTGTACTTTTGCATTTCCGCTGCTATCTGGGCGGCCTTGCCGCTCTGGTACATGGTCTTGACGTTCCATGTGCCCATGGTTGTATCCCTGGATAGAGAGAGGCGGCTCGGTCCTGTGGCTTCCGAAGACTTCCGGCTTTCACCACAGGACGTCATAAGTCTTCTAGTAGAAGAACCTTCCTCCTCCAGGAAAGGAATTACTGTTAGTCTTTTCATCGGCGTTTTTGTAGCTATTTCCTTTTTTGCAGGGTGGGGAAGCTACCCCCACGCCCAACCCCCTTACTAGGAGGACCAGGGGTTTTCTGTCGGGGTCACCTTCCCTTAGACCATGTTGGTTCACGGCACCTTATTTCATTCGGTGCACCCCTCTCACGAGGGACCCCCTATCCACCACCCAGGGGACGCGCCTCAACGCCGTATGGTCCCAGCGCGAGGAGGAGGGAGTTGTGCCCCCCGCAAAAGGCCCCCACCAGAGCGAGGAGTCTCGCTGGCCTGGCAGAACTCTGCGATCGAGGCGGGCGAAGTCATCCTGCCCGCCAGCCTCCAGTAGCCACGAAGTGTAAGACAGTACAGTCCCTGACGAATGTGACGTTCGTGGCCATGCAAGTGCCTTGATAACGTACCTGTAGCCTCTAACCTCCCTGAGGGAGGGGTCCTGTAATTCAGAACGTATGACTGAGCGTAGCCAGGAAGAACGTCCGGCCTGTAGCGTCAGTGCTGCCGGAACCGGCAAAGAGGCGAGCGCGTCCGTAGCGAACGGCTATGTCGTAGGCACACGTGAGGCTTGTACAGGGATTTGCTACGTGGTCTCCTGGTGGAATAGCGCCCCGTAAGCGGGCGCAAGGTGAACCTGTGGACCAAAAGCGCGGCGGTCCAGGTAAGGTATGGTCCGAGAGGACTTACTTACTTACTTACGCCTGTCACCCCTACCCGGGTATAGGCCGTCGACGAGAGACCTCCAGCAACTCCTGTCCTGTGCTTCTCCTTCGATTCTACTCCAGGTGGTTCCCAGTGGTCCGAGAGGAGCTGTACGCAATTGTTCCCTCGAACTGTAGGCAGACCGGGCGAGTCGTAGCTCCTGAAGCTCGTTAACCAATCCACCATGGCAACATCCCTCAGGCGCCGTATGGCTGCAAGGGCAAGACGTAGCATGTGATGACTCCTCACGAGGGGAGTCGACAGGAGGCTCCAGACGAGCGCGTGTAAGTCTCTCCGAACCGGGCTCTGAGGAAAGGCGGGTTATCTGCCGGCAAGTGGACCCCCAGCAGGATCCCGGCGGCTTACTTGGAGACGAGTGGGTACCGAGATTGGACGTGGGACGTCGCCAAGCGCGACTCTCTGAACTGGGCTCTGTGAGGCGAGTTCTCTGCTTCTCAAAGCTGTGTCCGGGCTCGCTCCGTCCGGGTAGCGGCCTCGTCGGTCAAAACCCCACCCTGTGCCCTAGTCCACTGAAATCGTTGTGGAGACCCTCCACAGGATCATCCTGGTCTCATGCGCCAATCCTCCGAAGGTGTCCTGGTGCATTCCGTGTGTAGCCACTGGTCCCACCGGGGAAGACTGGCCCAGATCTACCGTCGGTCCAGGTAGCGTCACGCACGAAGGGAGTTGAAGTTCTTTCCCCAAGCACCAGGGTAGGGGGTACGCACTGGTCGGAGGATCGCCAGCTGCCCTGATCCTGGAAGTACACCTCCGCTGTCGCGTTGCCGGAGAGGAGAAGCTCCTGTGACCTATCCTTCCTCCCACGAGCAGAAGAAGAAGGCCTAGTAGTCCGCGTCGGATCCAAGCTAAGCACGCTCTTGTCCGCAAGTCCGAAGGTCGGAGGGTTGGACCTCGAGAAGAATCACGGAAGTAGGAAGCGTAGCTTGAGCAGCCGGGCTTAGAGACGACTAAGGTGAGTAGATCCGACTCCGTGTAGTGGCTAGGTCCTCCACCACGAGCACAGCCAAGCAGTACCACCTGTCTGAAGTCCGGCACCCCCCGGGTGCCCAATGAGAGTTGTCGAGATGGTTAGACGTCAGGGAGAAGGGGCTGCGCCTTGGTTCCCCAGTGTCCACGATGGATGAGAACCCCTGGTGAGTCAGGTGGCGATGCCGGGCAAACTTCCGCAGCAGGGCGGCGGCGATGAGCTCGGATGTCCCGTCCAGCACCGGCTGAGTGTCCATCCGCGCAGAAGAACAGGTCTGACGGAACTGCAGCACTGGAAGCCGAAGAACAGGGAGAGGAGAACGGCTGAGACGTCCGAGCAACCAGTCCGAGGGGTCGTCAGCCGTCAAACTCAGGGCGTCGAAGTCCCGCTGTCTGGAACCGGCGACCGAGGAGGGCTCCGAGGGCTCCGAGGGAGGGAATCCCGCTGACGGCGAACCGCAGAGGTTGAAGACTCCCTCCGAAGGGGAGAGCGAAAGACGGAGCGACGCGGCGAGGGTCTCCTGAGAGCCGAAGGCAGGTCCCGACGAGGAGAACGGCTGCGACGAGGAGGAACGGAACGGAGAGGATGAGGGAAGGGGAAATGGCCGGTCGATGGGAAGAGGAACGGGACTCCGAACAAGATGGGGAACGCGAAGAAGGCGAAACCCGTCTGAGTCGAGGGAGTCCTGATCCATCGAACGATTAGTGGAGAAGGTCCTCCTACGATCTTGCGAAGCAGAGCGATAATGGTGAGTAGAATCCCGGCGCCTACGATCTTCGCTAACAGGAGGCTCCGGACGAGTGCGTGTAAGTCTCTGTGAACCAGGCTCTTGGGAGAGGCGGGTTGCTTGCCGGCAAGGGGACCCCTGCGGCCAGAGACGAGTGGGGAACAAACCAGGCTCTTGGGAGAGGCGGGTTTCTGTGCACTAATCCGTTGAATACTCAGTGGCGTCTTCTGTGTCGAATCAAGTTGGTCTCGCGCGTCCGGTGCCGGGGGCACAGCGGAAGGCGTCTCGGTAATCTTCAAGCACCCGAGCGGGTAGGAGGCTCCCTCCTATAAGTTCCAGAGATTAGACCATCGCAGCTCCGGCCAGGTAGCACAGACGTCACAAGTGTGGTTGGAAGAACACCCAGCGCACAGGAGACAGACTGTATGGTTATCCGACGGCCACTGGAAGCCTCCGCATTGTGTGCAGGTCACCAGTAGGCCATTGCAACACACAAAACATGAGGGCACTCGGCGAGTGTCTACAGGATCTCTGGAGGGACGTGAAGAACGGCAACTCCTAAGCACGCCAGCAGAGGAGAGTGAGCGGAGTGTAGATCTGGAGCGGCGTAAGGGTCACTCCAATGAGGCGATCCATAGAGGAAGAGCATCCAACGGTGCCGCGCAGAGCGAGCGGGACGAGTACCCTCGAGAGGTGGCCTGGAACTGTGTCGATAGTAGTCTCCGCTTCCTTGGAGACGAGCATCCTTACTAGAGTCTCTGGACGTGCACGTGAATGTCTCTGAGCCGGGCTCCGAGGGAGGTGGGCTTTCTTGCCGGTAAGGGGGACCCCCAGTGGGATCCCGCGGGCTTCCTTGGAGACAAGTGGGACCGATAGTGGACATGGCTTCTTGGAAGGCTTAGACCGGGCGCGCTCCCTCCTGGAAGCGGCCTCATCGATCCAGGCCCACTTCGTGCACTAGTCCACTGAATCCGGTGTGGGGCTTCCCACAGAGACGTCCTGGTCTCAAGCGACCGGTGCCAAGGTTACGTTGGATGGCGTATCCACATCCTGCGCATAGGAGACCCGACCTAGTGGTTGTCCGACGGCCACCGGAACATCTGCCTTGCGTGAAGGACATCAGCATGCCCCTCTTCAACGGGGCGGAACGGGATCCTTCAAGCACCAACAGCATAGGTCGCTCCCGCCTGCAGACGCTCCAATGCTGCCCTCAGCACTGCTGAGGCCAGGTGACACAAGCATCCCAATGTGGTAGGAGGCACCTCCCGTGTCGGAAGACAGGCCTAGTCCCAAATGGGCGCTGCCTGGACATGAAGAACACACCTACCAGTAGCAGCCGGGCTGGTGCTTACAGCCGAGAAGCTGCTTGTCCTCTCAAGGTGGTAGAGTACTGCAACGTCCTAAGAAGTCGGACGTGTAATAATAATAATAATTATGGTATTTATAATGCGCTTATCTTATAATAATTATAACTCTAAGCGCGCACTCACAACTCGCGCACGCATGCGCACGCTTTAGACAATGACTTGCGTACCACAAACAGTGGAATACATTACGACGGTCAGCTTGGGGTGGGGAGTGTGGTGATATAGTGCTAAAACTGTTGAAAGAGGTGAGTTTTGAGGGCGGACTGGAAGGAGGAGAGAGAGTGTTTCTGACGGAGAGAGAGTGGGAGAGTGTTCCAGGTGGATGGACCGTAGACGGAGAAGGAGCGGGGGCCGAAAGTGTTAAGTTTGGTGCGAGGGATGTGGAGGCGGAGAGGGTCAGAGGCAGAGCGGAGGGAGCGGGAAGGTGTGTAGGGGTGAAGTAAGTTGGAGAGATAGGCAGGAGCGCAGTTGTTCAGGGATTTGTAGCAGAGAGACAGAATTTTGTATTGGATGCGTTGGGGGATGGGGAGCCAGTGAAGGAGTTTGAGCAGGGGTGTGACGTGGTCGGATTTTTTCTTTCTGAGGACGAGGCGGGCAGCATTGTTCTGAACGCGTTGGAGAGTGAAAATGGTGGAGTGAGGGAGGCCGGAAAGGAGAGAGTTGCAGTAGTCGATGCGAGATAAGATGAGAGAGACAGCAAGTTTGGTGGCAGCTTCGGTAGTGAGGTATTTTCTGATCTGACTGATGCGGCGGAGGTGGAAATAACATGCCTGGGCCGTGGCGGAAACGAAGCTGGTCATGGACAGAGAGGAATCGAGGATAACGCCGAGGTTCTTGGCTGAGTCAGAGAGGGAGATGGGGGTGCTATCGAGTTGAAGGTGGAGAGAGGGAGGGAGCTGGGAGAGTTTACGTGTGCGTAATTGTCTTACCGAGCGGGCCTTGCCAGAGTCTGTTCACGTGCGCTCCCCCTGGCAGCGGCCTCCACGATCCACGCTCGCGCACTAGTCGTGACATCCGGTGTGGCTTCTCTCCCAGGTCAGTCCGTTGTCGTGCGGAAAGCCCGCAGTGTCCGGAAGGCGCCTAAACCGGTGCCGATCGCTTGCAACGCAAGCATGGTCGGCGGGGTATCCGGTGCAGTGGTGAAAGACCCCTGGGGGCTGAACTAGCCACTGTCATCTGTGTGAATGGGTGGGTAGCACATCCCTGCAACAGATAACACACCCGAAGGCCTGCGGGCGAGTCCTGTGGGACTAAGCCCCGAAAGGTAGCCTTCGTAACAACAAAACACACAAGCACCAAAGCGGGGTAACAGACTGTCAAGCCTGCACGCCAGCAGTGCAGTAAGAAGGTCGACTCACTGCCATCAAGCACTAAGGTGAGCAACCAACATATGTAGCAAAAGTCAAACATGTCATGACAGAAGCGAAGTACCAAACTGCACGCCTACAACTAGCCGTGCAGTAAACAAGTAGGTCCACTGCCGCCAAGCGCTAAGGCGAGGGAACAACATATGTACACACAAGTCAAATATGGCATGACAGACGCGAGGAACCAAACTGCACGCCTGCAATCTAGCAGTGCAGTAAGGAGGTAGGCTCACCGCCGCCAAGCGCTAAGGTGAGGGGACAACATATGTACACAAAAATCGAATACGTCATGATGGAAGCGAGGTACCAAATTGCACGACTGCAATCTAGCAGTGCAGTAACGAGGTAGATTCACCGCCGTCAAGCGCTGAGCAACAACATATGTACCAACCCCTGTCATAAAAGGAGTCAGGCCCCAAACATTAGTACTAAGGGTGACCATGTGTGGAAAAAACAACACCGGCCGCATGCTGTACAACTCAATACGCAATGACAACCAAGACAAGAAAAACATCTGGGGCAGTAAATCACCACTTTATGTGGACATGTCACGAGGGGCCCACCCAGCCAAGGAGCGTAAACCCCCAAGCTGCCCGCCGGAACGTATATCCACTCTCTAAGGTACGTGAGCACTTGTCCCCAGCGTATGCCTGCGTATGCGAGTGTGCGCTTAAATTCATTACCCGTATCTATACAACCATCCCGCAAGCGAAAACAGAAAAGGGGCCAGAACAGGCGCTGGTACCGAACAAACTACGCGATGACAAGGCGTGACCCAAGCTGTGCCACTCAGCTAATCAGGCCATGGAGTAAAAGAATTCTCCACACCCAAGGTACAAATGCGTAGGAAACTTCGCTACGATTCACCGAAGGTGAGTGGGCGCGCAATTACAGTGAGAAGAAGACGAAAAACTTCGTACCTGCACAAACCAGTGCCCAGCCCGGAAACCGGCCGAGGGTCAACCCCGCTACCTTACCTCTCCGCCGAAGGGGAACGAGGGGAGACGTCCAAAACCCGCCTGGCACGACCGGCGAAGCTCACCGGACAGCTCACCAGAGGTCGAAGCGTAGGCGCTAAGCAGTGGGGACGAGAAAGCCACGCAGCAGCACAGGCAACAATCCTATCTCCCGCTCTTCATTCCAACAGCAAGTCCAAAACCAGAGAACCGGTCGAAAAACCAAAGTCCGAAGGCTAGAGCCGAGCGCAAGACGACCGAATCGTGCGCCTAAGTAGACTTGACTGGGGGATTATGGGTACCCGGCTTCCGGGTGGTGGGTATAGGGAGACAACTCTTGGTCCCCTCGGGGTTCCCCCGAGTGCCTCCCGGGTTGTGTTTAACACAACTGGCTCTTAGGCTAGAATTAGTAAGTAGTAGACACTTCCATTCAGTCATGTCATCGGTAATGTTTTTGAAGAAACAAACTCGTGTAAAGGCCAAATACCACACACCTAGGCTATCGTTACCCGGTGACTAACTGAATCCTGTCACCCCTCTAAAATTACTTCCCTACAAAATTAGACGAAAAAAATCCGTGTCGTGACAGGCACATAAAATGTCAAAAACATGTACCAGAGTGGCAAGGCCACCCAGATAGCAGCGGAAATGCAAAAGTACAACCTTTCCCTGCTAGGTATCAGTGAAGCCAGATGGACGCAGTCTGGCCAGAAAAGGCTGTTAAGTGGGGAGATGATTCTGTATTCAGGTCATGAAGAGGAGAATGCCCCCCATACAGAAGGAGTAGCATTCATGCTGTCACCAGTGGCACAGAGAGCGCTGATGGGCTGGGAACCTCTTGGGCCAAGAATTATCACAGCAGCCTTTAGAACCAAGAAAAATAAATTTTTCATTAAAATGAATTTTTTTGAAAAATACTTACCGATGGTATTACAGTTAGGAAAAGTCCCTTAGCTAGCATAATTTTAGCCAAATTTTGGTTGTGTCCGTATAAGGGAGTGTTGGCAGGAGTGGGGCACCATAGACCAGGCCATACCCAGAATAGCCTCCCCTTATTCCCATCTGGTACAAGATTACCCGGCATACCCCAGTTTAGTTTCTTAGCAAACTGGCGGCAAGCGGGGCAGATGGGAGGGACCTTCGAGTAATACCATCGGTAAGTATTTTTTCCAAAAATTCATTTTAATGAAAAATTCATTTGTTTTCTCAAAACACATTACCGATGGTATTACAGTTAGGAAGAATCCCGAAGAGGAGGTGGGTGCCGCTATAACACCCCTACTGCCAACGACCCAGCCCTCAGACCCGCCCTCCCGCAGCAAACTCCCGATAATTTTAGCTAAGATACTTACGGTGCCTATGACGCTGGGAGGGAGTGTTGCGCTGCTGCTATGTCTCCCACCAGAGCGAGGTTCTGCCGCTGGGTGGAGAGGTCCCTCAGGTAGAATCGGGCAAATGTGGTCTCAGCTCGCCATCCCACTGCCGCCACAATGTCCTTGACTGCACAGTTGCGGTCCAAAGCGAGACTTGTGGCCATGGCTCTGACCTCGTGCGCCCTGATATGTTCATACGCTGTGCTGCGTCTGGGGCGAGGTCCTGATAAGCCGAGCGGATCACCCATCGGATCCAGGAGGAGATGGTCTGGGCTGAGATGTCATGTCTACCTGGGGACAAAGGGAGAAATAGGCGAGTACGTCCTCTGCACAGCGGCTTGGTTCGGCACAGGTACACACGTAAGGCTCTCACCGGGTCCTGTTGTCTGGTCTCCCGGGTGGAGTCTGTCACACGTAAGGGGCGAATGGTCATCATCTGTGGGGCCGTCAAAGGCGACCGCGTCTTGGCCAGGAAGGATGATTCAGGTAGCAGTTGCACGGAGCCATCTGTCCAGAACTGCAGGCAATCTGAGCATGTGGACAGCGCGTGAAGCTCACTGACCCTGGAAGCCGTAGCTAGGGCCAACAGGAAGCACGTCTTTTGCGTCACGTCCGGCAAGCGCGCCAACTGCAGGGGTTCAAAATGGACGGAGTTGAGCCACATCAGCACCCAAGGTAGGTCCCATCTAGGCAACAGCGAACGCAGCACTGGGCGTTGTAGACCGAAGTGCGCCATCAGATCAGCGAGGTCTTTGCAGCCACCCGGATCGGTATGGCCCAGGTGCCTGTAGGTGTCCGCGATCATGGCAAGGTATTCCCGAATGGTAATTGGCGCCAATCCCTGGAAGTGTAAAAGCCAGAGGAAGAACTCCGCCAATTGGGGCATCGTCAAATCAGTGGGGGGGGGAGGGGGGGGGGGAGGTTGTTGTCAACACACCAGTCGCATAGCACTCTCCACTTTCCCTCATAAACTCATCTGGTAGAAGGTCTGCGCGCAGTAGCGATAGCTTCCACTGCCGCACTAGAGAAGCCTCTGCTGGCGAGGGCTTGCGGCACAACCTCCAGGCGTGGAGGAGGAGACGCTCTGGGCACGGATGGAACAGCGGATGTCGCGGTTGCTTGAGCATCGTGTGAGGAGTGGGGAGCTGTAGGGGCGGGCACGTGTCTAGGTTCAATACGTCTGTAGTCCACGACTTGGTCCAGCAGAAGGGTGCCACCAGCAAAATGTATTTTTCATTAAAATGTATTTTTTTGAAAAATACTTACCGATGGTATTACTTAAAGGAAATGGTTTCTTAGCTAGTCTAATTTTAGCCCAAAATTGTTGTGTACGAGTATGGTCATGATGGCAGGTGAGGGGCGCCATAGCCTAGACGGAAACCCGGGTAGCCTCCCTTCCGGTTCAACCACGCATGCGCCACACCACTCATACGCCAGTCAGTTTTCTTAGCGAATCAGCGGCAAGCGGGGCAGGTGGGAGGGACCTTCGAGTAATACCATCGGTAAGTATTTTTCAAAAAAATACATTTTAATGAAAAATACATTTGTTTTCTCAAAACACATTACCGATGGTATTACTTAAAGGAAGAATCCCGAGGAGGAGGCGGGTGCCGCTATAGCGACCCCATCCCCTGCCATCCTGGCCGCTCGAGTCGGCCACCCTCCCGCAACCTCCCTCTAATTTTAGCAAAGATACTTACAGCGCCTAGGGCGCCGGGAGGGAGTGTTGCGCCGCCACGATGTCCCCCACCAGCGATAGGTTCTGGCGCTGGCTGGAGAGGTCCCTCAGGTAGAAGCGTGCGAAGGTGGTCTCCGCTCGCCAGCCCACGGCCGCCACAATGTCTTTGACCGCACAGTTCCGGTCGAATGCTAGGCTGGTGGCCATGGCTCTGATCTCGTGTGCCCTGATGCTCATGCGTTTGGCTGTATCCGGGGCAAGCTCCTGGTAGGCTGATCGTATCACCCACCGGAGCCAAGAGGATATCGTTTGGGCCGAGATGTCGTTTCTACCTGGGGACAGAGGAAGGAAAAGGCGGGTGCGTTCCCTGCGTATCGGCTTGGTCCGGCGCAGGTACACACGTAAGGCTCGCACCGGGTCCTGTTGTCTGGACTCCCGGGTGGAGCTTGGGTCTCGTAATGGTTGAATGGTGACCAGTTGAGGGGCCGTCAAAGGCGATCTGGTCTTGGCTAGGAAGGCCGGGTCAGGAAGCAGCTGAACCGAGCCATCAGCCCGAAACTGTAAGCAGGCGGGGCGTGCTGAAAGTGCGTGCAGTTCGCTGACTCTGGAGGCTGACGCGAGGGCCAAAAGGAAGCAGGTCTTCCGAGTCACGTCCGGCAACCGCGCCAACTGGATCGGTTCGAAACGGGGCGAGTTGAGCCAAGTGAGTACCCAGGACAGGTCCCATCGTGGCACTAGGGATCGGCGGGCAGGGCGTTGTAGACCGAAGTGGGCCATCAGGTCGGCTAGGTCTTTGCAGGAACCTGGGTCGGGCAGTCCCAAGTGTCTGTACGTGTCGGCAATCATGGCCAGGTAGCCCCGGATGGTGATCGGTGCTAACTGCTGGTCGCTGAAAAGCCAGATGAAGAAATCCGCCAACTGGGGAGTTGTCAAGCCGATGGGGTGAAGGTGTCTGTCGTCACACCAGGCGCAGAGGACTCTCCACTTGCCTTCGTAGACTCGTCTGGTCGAGGCTCGACGAGCTGTAGCGATCGCGTCCACTGCCGCACCTGAGAAGCCTCTAGCTGCGAGGGCTTGCCGGACAACCTCCAGGCGTGGAGGAGGAGACGCTCGGGGCACGGGTGGAACAGCTGCTGCCGTGGTTGCTTGAGCATCGTCCGCGGTGTGGGGAGCGGTAGCGGGGGAGCCGTGGCAAGGTTCAGGAGGTCGGTTGTCCATGACTTGGTCCAGCAAAATGGCGCCACCAGGAACAGGATCGTGTTGCACCCTCTGAGCTTGAGTAGGACCTTGGGGACTAGTACGGTGGGCGGGTAGGCGTAGGCGACCAGGCCGTCCCAAGAGATGGATAGAGCGTCGACTGCCCAGGCCAAAGGGTCTGGAATGGGTGAAACGAAGAGGGGAAGCTGTCGATTCCACCTCGTGGCGAAGAGGTCAATCATGGGAGCCTCCCAGGTGACGGCGATCAGTCGAAAGATGTCGGGTCGCAGCGCCCACTCTGTATGGAGCAGTTGACCGCGTCGGGAGAGGGAGTCGGCCAGCACATTCAGATGACCCGGAATGTGACGTGCGCGAAGAGAGATGTCCCGATCCTCGCACCAGCGGAGCACCTGGTAGAGTAGTATGCAAAGGGATGGAGAGCGGGTCCCGCCTTGCTTCTGGATGTACGAGACGACCGTGGAGTTGTCCGAAAGAACCAACAGTTCCTGATGTCGGATGCGGTGCTCCCAGGCCAGGAGAGCTTGCCATACTGCCTTCAGTTCTAACCAGTTGATGTGTTTGGACAGCGATTCCAGAGGCCACAGGCCGGAGGCAGTCTCGAACGACGGAAGGAGGTGAGCTCCCCAACCTGCGAGGCTTGCGTCGACGCAGAGCGAGAGAGTGGGCGGCGGTGAGGACAGCGGCACTCCCGTCGCGAGCCAGGAAGGATCCGCCCAGCGCAGCAGGTGGGGACGGAGCATGGCAGGTACTGGAATCGGGGCCTCGAGGTCGGACGACGACGGTCGCCAGTGAAGGAGGAGATGCAGTTGCAGAGGGCGGGAGTAGAGACGTCCTAGCGGTAGCAGGTCCGCAGCAGCGCTGATCAGACCTAACAGCTGAAGCCACTGCCTGGCTGGAAGCGTCGTCAACTGGGACACCTGCCGAGCTAGAGTCGCCAACTTCTGGATGCGCTTCTCCGGCAGTCTGACGGTATTGTGGTCGGTGAGGAACTCCATACCGAGGTGAATAAAATGGCGTGCGGGAATGAGGTCGGACTTGCCAAGGTTGACCAGGAAGCCCAGGTTCTCGAGAAGTTGAAGCAGAGCATCTCGGTCTTCCCTCAGGGAGCGCTCGTCCTGGTTCCTCAAAAGTAGGTCGTCCAAGTAGTTCGACGTAGGGCTCGTGGAACTTCGACGGGCTCTGGCTACCACTGCGTCCATGAGGCGAGTGAAGACCCAGGGGCTGAGGTTGAGGCCGAAGGGGAGCGCGTGGAACTGATAGACGACCCCCTCGAAGGCAAAGCGTAGGTAACGTCTGGAAGCAGGATGCATGGGTACGTGCAGGTAAGCATCTGAGAGGTCCAGGCTGACCGCAAAGTCCATCGGCTGTACCGCTGAGCGAAGGGCCCGCGCAGTCTCCATGCGGAAGGCCGGAGCGACGATGAACTTGTTCAGCGCCGAGAGGTCTATGACGGGGCGCCACTTTCCGCCCGGCTTGGGCACCACAAAGAGCCGACTGTAGAAGGCTGGGGAGTCGTGCCGGACCACCACCTCCGTGGCGGACTTCTGAAGCAGGGAGGAAACTTCGCCGCAGAGAGCTTCGGCTCTGAGCTGGTCTGAAGGAACTGTAGTCCACACCGGGCTCCGGCGCACGGGAGGTGGGGACCGGAAGGAGATCAGTAGTCCCTGAGTAATGGTAGAGAGAATCCACGGGTCGTCCGGAAACAGCGAGCGCCAGGCTTCGCTGTGAAGCGCCAGCCTCCCGCCGACCGGAACTCCGGACGAGGTCGGCGGGGGCCGGAGGGGGAGAAAGTCAGCGCGCCCGGCCCCGCCCGGGGCGCCGGGCAGGTCTGGGCCAGGTGCGGGCAGGGAGGGATGGGGGAGGCTCGGTACTGGGGAAAGGGCGGGCGCGAGGAAAGGCTGGAGCTCTGGGGGGTAGGCGACCACCTCTGGTGAACGGGCGGGCGGTGGGTCTAGCAGTCCGCAGGGGGCGACCCGGAGCCTTGCGGGTTGGT
The DNA here is from genome assembly GCA_036245525.1 of Semisulcospira habei. Lineage (NCBI taxonomy): Eukaryota > Metazoa > Mollusca > Gastropoda > Semisulcospiridae > Semisulcospira > Semisulcospira habei. The sequence continues at coordinate 97,316,811 of BTPG01000007.1, read as the reverse complement.
CGAAAGGAAGTTGGAGCTGGGCGGTTGGGCCAGGCGTCCTTGTTAGCTTCCTTTACAGCGAGCCAGGTGGGGCCGAACAGTAAGTCACCGCCGAGGGGCGCCTGCCGAAGCTGAGTCTTCACATCCAGCGGAATGGGACAGGAACGGAGAATCACATCTCGACGCAGTAAGTCGCAGTTAGAGGCGGCTGCCATGGAGTTGACAGCGACATGATATACAGCGCGGTTCCCCGAAACTGCTAGGGCGAGCAGGTCTCCCAGCAGAGGCGAAATTGACGGATGCCAGGAGTCCTCTACACGTCGGACGATGGCTTGCGTGACCAAATCTAGAAATCCCGCTGCTGCCAGGGTGTTCCTAATGAGTGTCGCGGTCTGTTCTACCCCGGGGAGGAGAGACTGACGTAAGGAAGTCCCAGAGAACGCCACTGCCGCGGGGTCCGCTGTCGGTAGAGGGCAGGAAAAGTGTTGTGTATGGCCCGCATACCATGACTGCCGGAAGGCGATGTCTATACCTGTCGGCCACTTGGAGTCTGAGAAGAATCCTGTACCGCATGCCCCTTGCGCAAGATGAGCAGAAAACGCATCACGTAACTCCCGGAAACCCGGCGGCTGGGGGAGAGACTTGAATCGCTTGGCCTGTCGTTCTGCGTCCACAAAGGCGGACGCTTTCCTTTTAAGAACTGGAGAGGGAGGGCAGTCTTCTGCAGGGAGGCAAGCCGCGATAAGCCGTGCCGCTTCATCAAGGGCCCGCAGTGTCTCTAACCTATGTCCAATGGCAGCCGGCGGGAATTCCTCGTCACCACCCGAGGGATTGGACGGGGCGGGGCTGGCCACCTGTAGTAGTGCCGACATCGATTCCTCGGGGTTCAGACTAAGGGTGTCCTCTTCTGCCGGAACTGAGTGGGGAATCGGGTCCACTCCCAAACGAGGAGGAAGACTCCCGTCACTGGGGCGGGTAACGGTCGAAGCTGGTGGAGGAGATCTTCTCACTGGTGCGTGGCGCCGCCAGTGTCTGCTAGATGAATGGTCCCGTGAAGCACTCGACGCTGAGCGGGAAGCCCGAACTCCTGACCTACGACGGTGTCGCGTGCGACGAGCGGCACTCCGCCGAGAGGAGCGTGAACGGGAACGGGGGCGGCGATGCGGGGACCGGGAACGTCTGAAATGGCGCGAAGCTGAACGCAAAGCAGAGTCATGCCTGTACTGTGTCCGTGAATGTCGGCTGGATTCCGACCGGTAGTAATCGGTCCTCGGGCGAGTAGACCTGTCGCTCGAGCGTGAACGAAGTCTAACAGCTGAGGTTCGCTCGGACTGAAGACGGGGAGTAACTCGCACTGCAGCAGAGCGGAGGCGACTACTTCGTACCCGAGAGCGGGAGCGCGTCCGGCGAGAAGACTTGTCGGAACTTGACGCCCGGACGGAAGGAGCTGGGCGGGGCGCTGGCGTTCCGCGCTGGTCCCTAGCGGAGAACAGGGTAGCGGAAGCAGCAGGACGAATCTGTGGCGAGAGCTTGTCAGCTACCTGGAGATCCGTATTAGTCAGGCCCGCAACCAGAGCGGGTGTAGGAGCCTGTATCAGTTCCTTATCAGTTGCCTGCAGAGGCGTTGCTACCGGGTAGAGACCACTCGACTGGACTGTGGTGGCTACCGGAGTCTTGTTTAGAGGCCTAGCCCGAGGCGCTCTAGGATCCTTGACCGTACAGAGACCACTCGACTGGACTGTGGTGGCTGCCGGTACTAGAGCACGTGCACGCGACCGAAGCCGCTGGTTCGTCTGCTCAGACACTCGGTCAGGGCCACTCGACTGGACTGTGGCGCGTACCGGTGTGGGATCGTTCTTCCGTGCTTGCGTAGGTTTCTTGCGGCCGTAGAAACTCCACAGCTGGGTCCATTGTTCCTCCAGCCATGGGGCGCAGACCGAGCACGGACGCGTGGAGGTACAACCGGAACAGGGCAGGCAAACCAGATGTTCGTCACTCGGCCACTGGAATTGCCCACATCGAGTGCATGTTCGGACTTGCCAACTTGCCATCCGAAGAAGTGAGGCACCAACCCGGTCGAAGACCCACCAGAAAGGCTAGCACGCAGACACGGCCCGGCGTCGGACGGCGACCACGTAACGCTGATGCCGGGCGAAGCCACTGGCGTCAGTGAAGGCGTCGAAACGAAGTCTCCGCAACAGCAGGCACTCAGAGCAGGCTGAAGAGCGAAGAAGAAGCTTGGCACACACGAGTAGCACGCACTAGGGCCCGAGCGGCACTAGGCGTGAGTACAGTTCAACCTGGCGTCGCCGCGCCCGGTAGGATAAGATGGCGCCGACGGGTGAAATTCACAAGTAACGTTCCCTAGGAACAAATTCCTAAGTCCGAAGACCGATGGAAACCTCAAGCCCGGTTTCCCACCTTGAACAAGCTTCCTTCTGTCTAGACTTTCCTAACGAAGATAGAGTCCTAACGAACAGAGCGAGTCCCGTACACAACCTTCTGAGACTAGCAAAGAAAACTGACTGGCGTATGAGTGGTGTGGCGCATGCGTGGTTGAACCGGAAGGGAGGCTACCCGGGTTTCCGTCTAGGCTATGGCGCCCCTCACCTGCCATCATGACCATACTCGTACACAACAATTTTGGGCTAAAATTAGACTAGCTAAGAAACCATTTCCTTTAAGTAATACCATCGGTAATGTGTTTTGAGAAAACAAATGATCGTGTTGCAGCCGCGGAGCTTGAGGAGGAGTTTGGGGACCAGCACCGACGGGGGATATGCGTAGGCGACGAGCCCGTCCCAGGGAATGGAAAGCGCGTCGACCGCCCAAGCTAGTGGATCTGACACCGGCGAGACGAACAGCGGTAACTGGTGGTTCCATCGAGTCGCGAAAAGGTCGATCATGGGAGTCTCCCATCTGGCCCCGATCATCTGGAAGATGTCCGGACGCAGCGTCCACTCGGTGTGGAGAAGCTGTCAACAGCGCGACAGGGAGTCGGCGAGCAGGTTGAGATGCCCCGGAATGTGTCTGGCCCGCAGGGTGATGCCCTGATCCTCGCACCAGCGAAGCAGTTGGTAAAGGAGGATGCACAGCGAGGGAGATCGTGTCCCGCCCTGTTTCTGTAGATAGGCGACGACTGTAGAGTTGTCGGACAGCATGAGGAGCTCCTGTCCCCGGAGTTGAGAGTCCCACGTCAGCAAGGCCTGCCAAACCGCCTTCAGCTCTAACCAGTTGATGTGTCGGGTCAGAAGATCTGGGGGCCAAGTACCCGAGGCTGTGGTGAACGACGGAAGGAGACTTGCGTCGACACAGAGGGACAAGTGGGGAGGAGGTGTATAAAGCGGGACTCCAGTCACCAGCCAGATGGGGTCCGCCCAGCTAAGCAGGTGCGGACGTAACATCGGGAGCACTGGGATCAGAGCGTCGATGTCGTCCTTCGAGGGTCGCCAATGAAGGAGCAGGTGCAGCTGCAGAGGCCGGGAGTAGAAGCGTCCCAGGGGAAGCAGGTCGGCGGCTGCACTCATCAACCCCAGTAGTTGTAACCACACCGTGCAGAGACCCTGTCCTGGTGTGCCACTTGCCGCGCCAGATCGCCGAGTTTCTGGATACGCGCCTCCGTGAGCCACACTACATTGAGGTCGGTGTGGAACTCCATTCCCAGGTGAACAAAGTGGCGGGACGGCGAGAGGTCGGACTTGCCCTTGTTGACGATGAACCCGAGGGAGTCGAGCAGAGCTAGGAGTGCATCTCGGTCCCTCTCCAGATCGGAGTCCACCTGGTTCCGTAGGAGGAGGTTGTCGAGGTAGTTCGACGTAGGACTTGAGCTCGTCCATCTGGCCCTGGCTACGATGGCGTCCATGATCCGGGTGAACACCCACGGGCTGAGGTTGAGACCGAAGGGGAGGGCACGGAACTGGTAGACTACCCCGGCGAAGGCGAAGCGAAGGAAGCGCCTGGCCGCCGGATGCATAGGAACATGTAGGTAAGCGTCTGACAGGTCGAGGCTGATGGCAAAGTCCATGGGCTGCACCGCGGACTGGAGGGCGGAAAGACGGGGCGACTAGGAACTTGTTCAGGGCAGAAAGGTCGAAGACCGGACGCCACTTGCCCCCCGGCTTGGGAACGACAGACGGCTGTAGAAGGCTGGAGTGTCATGTCGCAGCACCACCTCCGTGGGAGTCAAGCAGAGCTAGGCGTGCGTCTCGGTCCCTCCTCGCAGCACCACCTTCGTGGCGTTCTTCCAAAGCAGAGCGGCCACCTCGTTGCGCAGCACCTCGGCCCTGAGCTGATCCGAAGGCACCGACGTCCAGAGTGGAGAATGGCGTAGTGGAGGGGGAGACCGAAAGGACAGCTGTAGTCCCTGGCAGACGGTCGACAGGATCCACGGGTCGTTGGGAAACAGCGACGTCCAAGCGGCGCTGTGTAGAGCTAGCCTCCCGCCGACAGGAGACCAGGGAGCGGTCGGCGGAGGCGGGGTCGGAAGGCAGTCAGCGGGCCCTACCTAGCCCGAAGGGACGTCGGGCAGGTCTAGGCCAAGCAGGGGCGGGGGCGTCCGAGGAAACGGGATTAGGCGGACGGGGGCGACCGAAGGCAAGCTGTTGGGGGGGGGGGGGGGGGGGGGGGGGGGGGGAGACGTCCACGACTGGTGAAGGGGCGAGCGGAGGGTCTGGAGGACCGCAAGACTCGACCCACAGGCCTGCGAGCTGGAGGAAAGCGGGGCGGAGCGATGCGGGTGGGCCACAAGTCCTTACTTGACTCCTTGACAGACTGCCAGTGGGGGCCGAAGAGGAGTTTGCTGCCGAGCGGGGCCCGGCGTAACTGGTTCTTAATTTCCAGAGGTAGGGAGCAGGCTTGTAAGACCGCATTTTGTCACATAAGGTCACAATTCGCCGCCGCTGCCATGGCGTTGACAGCGGTGTGGTAAGCCGCAGGGTTGTCTGAAACAGCCAAGGCTAGGATGTCGGCTAAAAGCGGGGCTTCCTCGACACGTTGGACTATGTGAGACAGGGTGGCTATCCCGCGGGGAGCGGCTGCGGCGCAAAGAGCGGGAACAGTGAGAAGCTGGTCAGGTCCGACATAAGTCCGGTGCCGCCCGTGAGGACGAGCGTCGCCTTGGCTGGCGGTCCTGTGGAGCGGAACAACGAATAGAAGAGTGAGGACTATCATGGCGCAGTGGTCCCACGGTACTGGTCCGTCGTCGCTGGCTCCCATCGTGTAGCCTGTCTCTGCGTGGGTCAGTGTGTCGCCATGGTGAAAGCAGGTCCATCCGTCGCGTTTCAACTCTGGGCTGCGGGCGGGCAGTCATCTCCCGAGGCTGGGTCCCGGTGTGGACGATGCTTGTGGGTCACCGTGTGACTTCCCGCACGTGGTCGCTTCTGCCTGTCATGTCTGCAATCCGCCGACTGGGCCAGGACTGGGAGCGTCGTAGATTCGGTTGCCGACGCCAGCCCGGCAGAAGTATCATTGGTCTTAGCCATCTCAAGGAGGGTTTTGTCAGCGATCCCTCCTGCTGACAAGTGCTCAGGATAAGGTATCTTGGTCGCCACGGTATGGGTAACCTTAGGAGGGCCCTCCGCGATAGTTTGCGACTTACATGCTTTACTGGCCCGGGACGTCTTAGTCACTGCCCCTGACTTGGGTCCCACCTTGTTACTCTGTGCCGGTTTTGCCAGTCGGTCTCTGATAGGAGTCGGGCGCTCTCGGCGGTAAAAACCCCACAGCTGCGACCATCTTTCTTCCAGCCATGGGGCGCACACAACACATGTATGGTTCGATTCGCATCCTGAACAGGGTAAGCAAACCGCATGCTCGTCAGAAGGCCACTGAAAGTCGCCACACATCGTGCAGGTACGAACCTGGTAACTGCAACAAGAGGATACAATGAAGAACGAGCGAGCGTGGCCTCTGAGGTCACGCAATAATAATCCAAGCGCGATGGTGAATCGAACACAATCGAACTCAAACGAGTGCACAGCACATGCCTACGCTCGGCGCTCATCCCCACCCCAGAGCGCCGGTCGAGGGCATTCACCGAGATATTACCTGGCCATGATGGAAAAAGGAGCAAACCCACGTCTCTCCCAGCAAAGTGGAAACCACCGGCAGAAGGTCGTAGAAGCTCACTGCAAAGGCACGACCAGGCAGGTTACGAAGGGTCGAAGCAGCGTCAGGCAAGGCCGCGAGTTGCAGTCCCAACAGCAAAAACTCCGTCGGCAACTGTGAGTCCCCCAGGCCGACGAAGAGAGAACCGTCACAGGCATGAGCACTAGAGGTCCCAGTCACGATACAATGTTCGAAAAGTTCCAAAGTTCCAACGAACTAACAGTAAGCCAAGGTCGTCAGTCGACCGGTCCAAGTACAAAACGTAGAGCGCGAAACAGACACAACCTTCCACAGTGCTAGCTAAGAACTAAACTGGGGTATGCCGGGTAATCTTGTACCAGATGGGAATAAGGGGAGGCTATTCTGGGTATGGCCTGGTCTATGGCTCCCCACTCCTGCCAACACTCCCTTATATGGACACAACCAAAATTTGGCTAAAATTATGCTAGCTAAGGGACTTTTCCTAACTGTAATACCATCGGTAATGTGTTTTGAGAAAACAAAGCTCAAGCTGAACGTCATCCAGTGTTATGCGCCCACTAATGACAGTGATGAGGATGAGAAACAAGAGTTCTACGACCGACTCCAGAGTGCTGTGGACAAATGTGCGGAGTGAGACATCACCATCGTCATGGGCGATTTCAATGCCAAAATAGGGGAGGACAACACCGGATACGAAGAGGTGATGGGGAGACAGGGACTAGGGGAGATGAGTGAGAACGGGGAGAGGTTCGTAGACTCTTGTGCTCTAAACAGACTTGTCATTGGAGGCAGCATTTTCCCACACAGAAGAATACACAAAGCAACTTGGGTCTCACCTGACCATACTACAGAGAACCAAATAGATCATATCTGCATTAGCAAGAAATTTAGAAGATCCCTTCAAGATGTTCAAGTGAGGAGGGGAGCAGATGTCGCCTCAGACCACCATCTGCTTACCTTAAAAATAAAGCTCAAGTTAAAGAAAAGCCGCACAGAGACAATTGATTGTACATTGCTTAACGTCCCGACAGCAACAAGGCTTTCTCAGGACGTGCCTGCACTGCTTGTGAAGAAAAAACTAAACAGAACATTGAATGTATGTCGCCAGCCGGTCAAATACATTAAATAAACCTAACACATGGGGCCTAAATAAAGCTAAGACACATCCAATATCAAGAGCTACAGGCAGTGCAGACAGTAGGGAGAGCTTTTAAAAAGGCAAATACAGGTGAATGGACAAAAGGTAGACAGAAACACATGCCCCAGAATAGAGAGATAAACCCACCCTGTGGGGCTGACCAGGGTGACCCTGGGAACTAAAAAATACCTAACCCCACCCAAGTCCCCCAGGGCAAACCCGGGTGGGATCGCACAGAGACAAGAAGACAGCGCTATAATGTAGACCTCCTGAGAGAGACTGGAGTGAGAGAAGAGTTCAAACTGGTGCTGTCCAACCAGTTTCAAGCGCAACAGGAGCTAGTAAATGAAGAGGAGGCAGTCACCACAGAGCAGCAGCGGAAGGCAGTTAGAGAGGCGCTGAACTCAACCTGCAAAGACAATGTAGGGTTCAGGAAACGCCATCACAAGGACTGGCTGTCGGCACAGTCCTTGAAGAAGATAGAAGTGATGAAGCAGAAGAAAGCAGTTGTCAACAACAGTCGCACGAGAGCAGCCAAAGCAAGGGCACAGGAGCAATACTCGGAAGCCAACCGAGAGGTGAAGAGGAGTATCAGGGCAGACAAGAGGGCCTACACAGACAGCCTGGCAGCAGAGGCAGAAAAGGCAGCAGGCAGCGGCAACATAAAACAGCTCTAAGACAATACCAGAAGATTGTCGGGCAAGTATGGCCATACAGAAAGACCAGTAAAAGACAAAGAAGGCAAGCCTATTGCAGACAGAGCAGAGCAACTCGACAGATGGGCCGAGTATTTTGAAGAGTTACTGAACAGACCTAGCCCAACCGACCCCCCAGACATCCAGCCAGCAGAGACCGACCTACCCATCAGCTGTGACAGACCCAGCCGGGAAGAGATCAGAAGAGCAGTGGCATTTTTGATGAACGGCAAAGCAGCAGGGCCGGATGGCATCCCAGCAGAGTCTCTGAAAGCAGACCTAGAGACAACAGTAGAGATGCTGTACCCACTGTTTGGAAAGATCTGGAAGGAGGAGGTGATGCCGGCTGACTGGAAGGAGGGGTACCTAATCAAGCTTCCTAAGAAAGGCGACCTCAGCAAGTGTTCCAACTACAGAGGAATCACCTTGCTGTCAGTACCAGGAAAGGTCTTCAACAGGATCATCCTGGAGAGAATGAAGAGCTCCGTTGACCCCCAGCTGAGAGACCAGCCAGCAGGATTCAGGAAAAACCGATCATGTACAGACCAGATCGCCACTCTCCGCATCATCGTGGAACAGTCTCTGAAGTGGAGCTCCCCGCTGAACGTCAACTTTGCGGATTACGAGAAAGCATTTGACAGCGTGGACCGAGAGACTCTGTGGAAACTCCTACGACACTATGGTGTACCCACAAAGCTCGTCCTCCTGATCAAGAGCATCTACGATGGCATGACATGTCGCATGATCCACGAAGGGCAGTTCACCAGGGAGCTCGAGGTCAGAACCGGTGTCAGGCAGGGGTGTTTGCTGTCTCCGTTTCTCTTCCTACTGGCCATAGACTAGGTCATGAAGAGGACCACAGAGCACAGACGAAGTGGAATACAGTGGACACAGCTTGACGACCTCGATTTTGCAGATGACTTGGCTTTAATGTCCCACACTCATCAACAAATGCAGGACAAGACCACGAGGCTTGCTGACATCTCGTCCCAAGTGGGCCTCACCATCCACAAACAGAAAACAAAGACAATGAGGCTGAACGCAACCAGGGAAGAACCAATCTTGCTTGCTGGCACCCCATTGGAGGAGGTGGAGTCCTTCACCTAACTCAGAAGCATCATAGACAAAAAAGGCGGCACTGATGCAGATGTCAGAGCACGAATCGGTAAAGCCAAAGCAGCCTTTCTCCAGTTGAAAAAAGTGTGGAGTTCTAGAGAGCTGTCACAACACACCAAAGTCCGGATTTTCAACTCCAACGTAAAAGCAGTTCTCCTATATGGAGCAGAGACTTGGAGATGGACAGAAACCACAGTCAACAGAGTACAGATCTTCATAAACAGTTGCCTTAGAAGAATTTTGAAAATCCACTGGCCAGAGAAGATCAGCAACGTCAGACTCTAGGAGAGAACAGGGCAGATAACAGCAGAAAATGAAATTGGGTGAAGAAGATGGGGATGGATTGGTCACAGTCTGAGAAAGCCAGCTTCCAGCATCACTAGGCAGGCATTGTCATGGAACCCCCAGGGAAAGAGGAAAAGAGGCAGGCCGAGAAACACCTGGCGTCGAGACCTCCAAGCAGACATCAAGAGACTGGGAACCACATGGAGTAAAATCGAAGGAGAAGCACAGGACAGGAGTCGCTGGAGGTCTCTCGTCGACGGCCTATACCCGGGGAGGGGTGACAGGCGTAAGTAAGTAATTTGGCATGAGGTTGCACAGTAATACATAAACCTGAAAATATCAGAACCAAAGAGTTTACAGAAAGTTAAAGCAGTGCTTGGCCTTGTTTTCACCCATTTATGAACACACTACAAGATGTGGACTGACCATGATGGCTCAAGGGTGGTGTCTGAATAGCTTGGTGCCTAAGGTGCCAAGCTATTCAGGCACCACCCTTGAACTATCATGGCCGATCTGCCTCCTGAACTGTCATGTACATGTACTTACATAAACAGCTCTGAGATCTGAAAATTTGGACTCTGATGTTTGTTTTACTTGGTCTAAGGGAGACTAAACTTGATTTCTTGGTCTAAGGAATAATTACAAATTGATTTCTTGGTTTAAGCGAGATTACATATCTTTATATTACATATCGAGATTACATGTCTTCATCTGAAATTGAATGCTTCCATCTGAAAAAAAAGACAAAACACTAATTCAATTTATCAAACAGTTATGAAACTACACAAAATACAATTTTTCACCTTGCCTCGAAAAACTCTCAGAGCATTTCATTTTGACTAATCAAACTCATGAAACTAATATAAAATACATCTATATTATTCGTAGTCAATTATTAATACAAACCCAAATAATTTCATTTGACTAATTCGAATGTAAGTAGATTGACAAGTCACTAACCTTCTGAACTCTGGTTTCAGGGAATTGTCATCTCCAACGGTTAGCCCGAGGTAAGATTTCAGATCGCAAGGGAAATCTAGCTCTGTGTCCAGATCATAAACCTGTGGCCCGAAGTCAGGGTGTTGGTATATCAACACAACATGGTAATCCTGTAAGAAAAAGAAAGAAAACAGAATAACTCTACTGCTTATGCTCTTCACGCCAGCTGCAGGGACGTAAGATGTATTGACTGATACACTTCACAAGTAGTACATGTACCTGAATAGCTTATGGCCTGGACCAAGATGCAGGTGCGGGACTCATGAGGATATACACCTCTTACAGTCTTGGACGCGAAGAACTTAACTCCTTCAATGCCAGTGGAGGTAGATTATGCTTCAGACATCACTGTAATTTCAAGGTCAAAGATCCGCAGCCATCCAAGAAACATGGTTACAAAGTAGTTCCAGCAAAAGGCATAGATTCTCATGAGCCCCCGCATCTGCATTCTCATGAGGATCTATACCTTTTGCAGTTGGGTGTTGTTTAATATTTCTCGGCAGTGAAAAGGTTAACTATAATTTACATTCACCTGTACACTGTACTTCTCAAACGTAATCTGCCAAGCACAGAAATGAACTAAATCCCAAGACAAGATTATATGAATGGAAAGTTATACACATTGTTGATCTTGCTTGTGTCAGTCTTAGAAAGCATCACCACCAGTTAGCTGTATGCCAAGTTTGAAGCCTTTAGCTTGGAGAAATTGTCAACAATACTGTGAATCACTGAGGCAGGACAAGGGAAAGACTGGATAGTTCACTGGATATGCAAAAAAAAAAAAAAACTGTTATGCCCACAAACATGCTAGTAACAATTATGCTGATAAATCCAAACATACAATGTACTTGAAAAGAATGCCTACCCATATGACCAGTCTGTCTGGACGAGTGCTTTTCTTCTGATGCCAAAGTGGTACCTGAAAATAAGTAGCATAATGCCAGCTCATACATGTGATTTCTTTCACATAGTGTGCTCGCTTGATAAAACACAACTCCATGTAAATTCGTGTAAGATAACACAATGTTTATTGCCATTTTTTTTTTTTAATGAATATTTCTTTAAAATGATTTTTTTCGAAAAATACTTACCGATGGTATTACTGTAAGGAAACGTTACCTAGCTAGCCTAATTTTAGCCAAAATTTGGTTGTGTACATATATGGAAGTGTTGGCAGGTGAGGGGCGCCATAGACTGGGCAGTAAACCCGAGTAGCCTCCCTTCCCCCCCATCCGGGTACGAGCTCACCCAATACTCATCAGTTGGTTTCTTAGCGAACTGGCGGCAAGTGGGGCAGGTGGGAGGGACTTCGAGTAATACCATCGGTAAGTATTTTTCAAAAAAATTTATTTAAAGAAAAATGAATTTTTCTTTAAAATGAATTTTTTGAAAAATACTTACCGATGGTATTACAGTTAGGAAAAGTCCCTTAGCTAGCATAATTTTAGCCAAAATTTGGTTGTGTCCGTATAAGGGAGTGTTGGCATGAGTGGGGCACCATAAACCAGGCCATAACCTGAATATCCTCCCCTTATTCCCATCTGGTACGAGATTACCCGGCATACCCCAGTTTAGTTTCTTAGCGAACTGGCGGCAAGCGGGGCAGGTGGGAGGGACCTTCGAGTAATACCATCGGTAAGTATTTTTTTTAAAAATTCATTTTAAAGAAAAATTCATTTGTTTTCTCAAAACACATTACCGATGGTATTATAGTTAGGAAGAATCCCGAAAAGGAGGTGGGTGCCGCTATAGCGCCCCTAATGCCAACAACACCGCCCAAAGACCCGCCCTCCCGCAGCAAACTCCCGATAATTTTAGCTAAGAAACCTGCGGCGCCTAGGGCACCGGGAGGGAATGTTGCGCTGCTGCTATGTCTCCCACCAGCGAGAGGTTCTGCCGCTGGGCAGAGAGGTCCCTCAGGTAGAAGCGGGCGAATGTGGTCTCAGCTCGCCAGCCCACCGCCGCCACAATGTCCTAAACTGCACAAGTGCTGACAAAGCGGGACTTGCGGCCATGGCTCTGACCTCGTGCACCCTGATGTTCATACATTTGGCTGCATCTGGGCGAGGTCCTGGTAGGCCGAGCGGATCACTCACAGGCACCAGGAGGAGAAGGTCTGGGCTGAGATGTCACGTCTACCTGGGGACAGAGGAAGAAACAGGCGGGTGCGTCCTCTGCGCAGGTACACACGTAAGGCTCTCACCGGTTCCTGTCTGGTCTACCGGGTGGAGTCTGTCTCTCATAAGGGCGGAAGTCATCATCTGTAGGGCAGCCCTCAAGGCGACCACAACTTGGCCCGGAAGGTCAGTTCAGGTAGCCGTTGCACGGCGTCGTCCGTCCGGAACTGCAAGCAAACTGTGCGTGACAACAGCACGTACGTCACCTGACCCGGGAAGATGTGGCTAGGACACAGATAAGGCTCTCACCGGGTTCTGTAGTCTGTTCTCCCAGGTGGAGTCCGTCACACGTGAGGGTCAAAAAGTCATCATCTGTGTCGCCTACAAGGAGACTGCGTCTTGGCCAGGAAGATGGTTCAGGTAGCACGGAGTCGGCCATCCGGCACTGCAAGCAATCTGGGTGTGTCGACAGCGCGTACATTCACTGACCCTGGAAGACGTGGCTAGGACACACCTAAGGCTCTCACCGGGTTCTGTAGTTTGTTCTCCAAGGTGGAGTCCGTCGCACGTGAAGGGTGAAATTCATCACCTGTGTCGCCGTCAAGGAGACCATGTCTTGGCCAGGAAAAAGGTTCAGGTAGCAGTAGCACGGAGCCGACCTGGAGGCTGAGGTTAGGGCCGCCAGGAAGCATGTCTTTCAAGTTACAAACGTCAAGCGCGCCAACTGCAGAGGTTCAAACGGACGGAGTTGAACCACGTAAGCCTGCATGGTAGACCCCTCATGGCCCGAGCGAAGCAGTGCTGGGCGTTGCCGAGCGATATGACCCTCAGATCTGCGAGGTCTTGCAGCTACCAGGGTTGGACCAGCGCACACATAACTAGGTAGTCCCGAAGGTAATCGGATCCAGTCCCTGGTCGTTGAATAGCCAGAGGAAGCACTCCGCCAGCTGGGGCTTCGTCAAGTCTGGAGGAAGAGAAGGTTGTCGTCAGTCCCGTCACACCGCGCTCGTCGTCTCCCCTCGGAACTCGTCTGGTTGAGGGTCTGCGGGCTGTCGCGGCAGCATCCACTGACGCCCTAGGGAAGGCTCTGCGGTAGAGGGCTTGCCACACGAACTCCAGGCATGGAGGAAGAGAAGTTCAGGGCCCGGCTGTAACGGCGGGTGTCCCGGTTGCTTGAGCATCATGCGAGGAGTGGAGAGCTGCAAAGGGGGGCATGTGGGGAAGAGCTGACCAGGACTGGAGAAGCGACGAGGCGTACCGAGCCAGGAAAAAGCCCACCAACCTTCGTAGCAGACAAGAGGCTCTCCCCATGGCTGCAGACTGCGCTACTATCATATCCGCCGCAAACCTCTAGCAAAAGGGATTTCGGACAACCCCCCCGTAAAACCTCAGCATTCGATTCTTGATAGCGAGCAGGAAGCTGAAAGATCTGGCCGTAGCGACGACTCCAAGCGCAGCTGGCCTCAAGAGCACTAGCATCTCTCATGTGTACGCCAATCTTCTCCAACAGAAGAAGTGTCAGGCTGAAAGGCGATCCACTGGTGTCACACCAGGGAGGAAGAATATATACCACACGGAATATCTGGATATTTAGTTCGATTTTAATGATTTGATTTTCTCATTCGCACGACAAACAATAGACAAGACGTACACAAACCTATGCACTATTCGCTCAATTCATACATGCACCTGTAAAATACGCACACCCTTAACCATTCGCACAATGTTCACAGCACTAACCACACATCCTACACTTATTGTTCCACTATGATGTCACATCTCAATGTCTGTCGAAAATAACTGACACTAATTAATGCTTAGATCCTCGAACGATCAAACAGTTTGATTACTCCGACCATGAATAAAGATGAATGTAGCGTCGCTGCTTGTTGGAATAAAGATGAATGTAGCGTTGCTGCTCGTTGATTCAGTCACACCACTGGTCGAATAATCGCACTGTCTCTCGCGATGGCACGTCGAAGCTCCACACGCACACCGCCAGGATCAACTCGACTATCTCGTACATCACGTTGATTGATTACATTTCCACATGAAGCATACACAAATCCAACTTCTCAGCTGGTGATAAGGGGCATCTATACAACATATAAAATGTATCTCTCCATAAGACATCCGCCATTGCTTAAAAGATACTTCCGCCGGAATGACGACACTGTAGCGATGACGACCGCTAACGGCTTCCGGACGTTGTCGCCGATTCCCGATCGTTTCCGACATCGAATAAATATCATAATAACGGTCAATTCGAAATACCATGCACACACACGAATACGACATATCTCCGCACAACACATAACCTCTCACCACGATCCGAACCATTCATTTCAAAATCAACAGGCTCTACGAAACTTTTCGATCATTCGATTCATCCCTGCGCGCCGGATCGCCAGACGACACCGCAAACTCGCCGACGCGCGCCGAATGGCATACAATCTCCGATCCGGAGCCAATCAACTAATACACTTCCCGAATCTACTACTTAACAAACGCGAATCAGCTATATAATAAACAAATACATACCCAAAGATGCGTGAAAAGTTTACTCAGTCTTCGACTATCTTGTGCTTGTCTCAGCGCCCACGACTGATGGCCATTGACAAAGTCACCGTTATTATTAGCCGGTTACAAGCGTAGTTATACACAACTACTTACTGTGTTTACACAACCAACATTGAGCATCTAGCTTCACCAACATTCTATCCTTCGATAGATAACACGAGGCACACCACACCGCCTCAATTCCTCACAAAAACTAACTTTTAACTCGAGAGCAAAAACCTCTCATGACTCGTTGACTGTCCAAACAATTCACAGTGACGTGACTCTTCAAACCAACATCCTACGTCACATGTTCCAAACACACATCTTACGTCATATGTTCTTGACGTCACTGAAAAGTACATGCCCTCACCACAACACACAACATAGAACGAAATTCCTCCCCAGAAGAGAATACTGCATAATGATTAAAATAAATTGTGACAACTGGCGTGTCAGCAGTCCTAACAGTGAACCCGAGAAAGGCTCTGAGGGACGCTCCTACTCTGCACTGCTCCCGCCCTACTTGGAGTCCTACCCGAACCGGACGGGCACGAACTCCATCCTCCATGGAATCCGCGAAGAAGCCACGTAGGACCTGTCCCGTAGCGTAAGCAGCCTAGTCGACGGCGAATAGCGGGCAAGAACTCCAGCCTACCGCCATGCTTGCCAACTGGTTTCGACGTCGGACCTCCAGCTGTCACAAGTCCTGGAGATGCATAGCAGACCTCAGGACTCTGTCTCGCATCTGCCACGACGCCGAGGAACTTGTGTCGAGTCGACAGGTCGAAGATCGGCCGCCATATCCGCCGGCTCGGGTACGATAAGAGTCGACTGTACTGTCGCGGAAGCAGAGCGCGGGACCACATCCAAGGTTACAACTGTAAGGTCCCACCATGCTGTCGCCAAGTCTAAACCCTGGTACTCGCGCCCCAGGCTGCATGGATCCACAACGCCCTCTGTCGCATCACATCTGTTCACCCCCGCGAGAAGCTGAACAGGGAGACTCTTGTTCCATCCTCGTCAGACCCCTGGCTGCGCCCTGCCTGCACCCGCATGCTGTCATCCACCGCCGAGCGTGCATCTGTACAACGGGCCGTTGAGAGTCCATCTGCTCCGGTCAGGCGCCGCAGAACACCGGAACTCCAAGTTGTCTCCCCTCAGCCGCGCAAACCGCCCTTCTAGGTCCCGAAGCTGAACTGCATCTGCTAACACGATGTAGGCCCACACAGTGAGGTCGGTCGGACCAGTCCTCATGCCGCGCTGACATCTACGAAGGTAGACTGCTTACTTGCTAGTCATCTGCCGCACGCGGGAAGGAGGCTGCCACTGTTGTTCCTGGGACCACGCCGTCGGCGTCACAGAAACGTCGCCTCCGTCCCTCGGCTGCCAGCCAAGTAGCTCCGGCGCAGAGGAAGAACTGCGCCTCCACGGAAGAGTGGTCCCTGCCAATCCCTTCCGAAGGTCTGTGCTGAATGCTGGCACATCCCGCATCAGTGTCCCTGGAAGACTGCTATGTCCAGCGCGAAGCGGCTGAACCACCCGTCCTCGTTAGCCTCCTTGACAGCCTGCCAGGGGGGTCCAAGGGAGTTCTTCACTGGACAGAGCCCTGCGTAGCTGATTCTTTAACTCGGTCGGCAGCGAGCAAGGGCAGTAACTCGAAGCATCAGAACGCAGCGGTGTGGAGAGCGGCCCGGATGCCGGAACAGCCAAGGCGAAGATGTCGGTCAACGTGGTGAGATGGTAGGATTCCATGCTTCCACAACGCGACGGAGGATGGCCCACGTCACCAGGTCCAGGAACCTCGCTGAGGCCATGGAACTGCGGAAGAGGAGTAGGATCACGTAGTCGAAGCAACCAGTGTCTCCCAAGGCACCCTGAAGCGGGAGACAGGAGACGGCGACAAGGACCCGGAACCTGAACGGTCGAGGAAGAGACTTGAAACGCTTGGACGCGATGAGGGGACCTGCTTCGCCCAAGGCCCGAAGAGTCTCCATCCTCTGGCTCCACGTAGTTGGCGGCGAATCCAACACATCTCAACACTGCGAGCGTAGCGAAGTGGAGGAGCCATCATCGCCCAGCAACGGCGAATGACGTCCTCTGGAGCCAAGCTGAAGGAGTCGTCTGTCCTCAACGCGGGAGAAAGAGACATCTAACTGCTCCGAAGACCAGAGAATGCCGGGCGGTGGCGGTCCGACGAAGGTGGACACAGCACTTGGAAGGAACAGCGTAGTCTCGGAGGCCGGTTCCACGAACTCGAACGGCGACGAAGAGGCTTCGGGGCGCCGGCCTTCTCATCACGTAGCGACCCAACGCACTGTGACGTCGTCGCCTGCTCCTCTCGTATCCCTGGTCTCTGTGTAGTGAGCACACGCATCTGAATTCAGGTGAACTGTCTGATCGTGACCGAGTGCGGGGAACGGGGTCCCGTCGTGGGGTTGTCTCTCAGCACTGCGTCTGGAGCGGGCTCTCGTCTCCACGATCTGGGTGAGAGGGCGTGGCCCATCATCACTGACCTGTGATCTTGGCGTGGGAAGAGCAGTGGCCCTGTAGCACTTGCGGTCGCCACAAGCAGCAGTTAATGCTGGTCTGACCCGAGTCAGGAGCTGGCGCCAACGCGTGAATAGTCCGGGCGAGAGCACCCAATAAAAATAGTAATAATAATAATAGGTACACATTCAGATTTGTAAGCAAATACAAGAAAACAAATTCCTGAACATGCGGGTATGCATGTTATTGATTTTTACCACCAAACAACATAGATATCACACATGAAAGATAAGTCACATTTGGCTCTGCACAGACCAGCCATATAGACTGCCGGTACCTAACAGTAATAATAACTTTGAGTGTCAGTGTACCAATTTGTTTTCTCATCTTCATTTTTCTTAAAAATGAAGTAAAACGGTTCAGTGGTTCAAGAGATATAGCCTTTTAAAGATAAGAGGTGTTGCGGCCCAGCGGTCTGACAAAACAGCTGCGACACAGGGAATGCAACATTTAACACCAGTGGCGGAAAAAGGGTTAAAACGCCTAGCTAAAAAGAAAGGCTCTAGGTGCCGTACAAAGACATACTAACATACACAAATCTTGCACCCTACCGCGCAATATATGCTCTCACATACACACTCGTCGCTGACCTGAGACCGAGAAGCCGAGCAGTCGTCTCTAGGGGCAGGACCCGCCGTCAGTGGGTCTGACTCGTGCCTCTCCGTTCGTCACGGTAAGGGGAACCTTAGGAGGGCCCTCCGCGTTAGTAAGCGCCTGTAGCTATACTGGCCCGTGACGTCATGGTCCCGGTGTGGGCGAGTCTCGTGGCTCACCGTGCGACTCCCAGAACGTGGTCACTTCTGCATGTCATGTCCACGATCTGTCGCCTGGGCCGGGACTGGAAGCGTCGTAGGTACGGTTGCCGACACCAGCCCGGCAGAAGTAATTGGTCTTAGCCATCCCAAGAAGGGGGTTGTCAGCGATCCCTCCTGCTGGCAAGTGCTCAGGATATGGTATCTTGGTCGCCACGGTAAGGGGAACCTTAGGAGGGCCCTCCGCGAAAGTTGCGACTTACAAGCTTTTTTTTACTTTTTTTTTTTTTTTTTTAAACTTTTTTATTTGCATAACACACACACACACATACACATAACACAACCAAAGTTACAAATTGCAGAGTTACAGATCCAATACAATATACTACACATAACTTTCAACCTTAACAAACAAAAAAAGACATAATGTTTACTGATAATCTACAATATACTGAGTATGAGAGATGAGAGATGAGAGAGAGAGAGAGAGAGAGAGAGAGAGAGAGAGAGAGAGAGAGAGAGAGAGAGAGAGAGAGAGAGAGAGAGAAGAAAAGCAGTGATAAAGTAATACAATTACGAGGTAATTTCGGAATACAGAGACCAATGATGATTAAATATCTCTAATTTACCTTTCATTACGTATGTATGTTTTTCTACAGAATAGTGGTATTTAAGCATCTGCTTAAAATGCACAATATTTGGACAAATATTTTGCAGTCTTGATTTGTATATGTGAAATTTGGCCAGTAACAGAATAAGGTCAAACACCTTATCTGTGACAATATTTTGCTGTCTACCAAAAAGTACAAATATCTCAGACAGGGAGAGACTGGGAAAGTGATTATATGTATCCTTTAACCAGTCGATTAGATCTGTCCAGAAGGACTGGACATGCCCACAGTTCCAGAAAGGTGTGTTAAGGTTTTTTCCTCACTTCCACAAAAGGTACAGACAGATGAATCTGACAATTTTCTCAAAAAAAAGATATCTTTTCGTTGGAAGCATTCGGTGGATAAGTCTATACTGAAACCAGCGTAGCTGAGGATCAGAAGTAGTTCTTATGGCCGTACAGAATATTTTCTCCCACTCTAAATGAGTTTTAAAGTGCTTGCTCCATTTTGCTATGCAGATGAGATTTGGTCTTAGTTCGGTCAGCCGTTGATAAGTAATCTTGCACCCTTGGCGGATAACTTTCCAAGCACAAGTGTCCGAGATAACTATAAACTATTTGAGTCTATGTTGACACTTTTTTTGTATTCTCTAATTGCTCCAATAATTCCAGCATACATCAGAAAGTGTGTGCTTATATCAGGATATTTTACCTTGAAGTCTTCAAAACTTAAAAAGTTTCCATAATTATCCATAAGATCTCTAACTTGAAAGATCCCATTGCAAACCCATTCGGGGACATGTACAATTTATCTATCAAGCACAATATGTACATTATAATGAATACATTCATTTGCAAAATCACTAAAACACTCTATCGTACACTTGTTGTACACTTTTTATAATGTCTGAGAACATCAAACCAAAACTTGTTGTCTGCCACACTTTAACATCAGTATATTAGCAAACTCCGAAGAACCAGTCTTGCTTGCTGGCACCCCGTTGGAAGAGGTGGAGTCCTTCACCTATCTCGGGAGCATCATAGACAAAAAAGGCGGCACCGACGCAGATGTCAGAGCACGAATCGGTAAAGCCAGAGCAGCCTTTCTCCAGTTGAAAAAAGTGTGGAGTTCCAGAGAGCTGTCACAACACACCAAAATCCGGATTTTCAACTCCAATGTAAAAGCAGTTCTCCTATATGGAGCAGAGACTTGGAAATTGACAAAAACCACAGTCAACAGAGTACAGACCTTCATGAACAGTTGCCTTAGAAGAATTTTGAAAATCCACTGGCCAGAGAAGATCAGCAACGTCAGACTCTGGGAGAGAACAGAGCAGATAACAGCAGAGAATGAAATTGGGCGAAGAAGATGGGGATGGATCGGTCACAGTCTGAGAAAGCCAGTTTCCAGTATCACTAGGCAGGCATCGTCATGGAACCCCCCAGGGAAAGAGGAAAAGAGGTAGGCCAAGAAACTCCTGGCGTCGAGACCTCCAAGCAGACATTAAGAGACTGGGAACCACCTGGAGTAGAATCGAAGGAGAAGCACAGGACAGGAGTTGCTGGAGGTCTCTCGTCGACGGCCTATACCCGGATAGGGGTGACAGGCGTAAGTAAGTAAGTAGTAGCAAACTCCCCTCCGAGCTGAAAAATGTTTACAAACCTAGGATATGAGGAGAACAAAATCGTTTTTACAAGAAAGTCATTACAGTACAGTCTTCTCAGCCAGCTCACCTTCATAGATGAGAGGAATGAGTAAATATCCACCATTTTCAAACCACCTTGCTCAAAAGAGAAACAAGCTTGAGATTTGTTAACCTTTCCCCTTTTATTGTTCCACAGGAACGAGAAAAATAATTTATTTACTTCCATCAGAAAAGTGTCTGCTGGATCCGGAATATTAAGAAATAAGTGTACAATTTTGGACAATGCAAGGGTTTTTATAACAGTTACTTTTCCATAAGGTGTCAGGTCCCTTCTCGACCAGACTGAAATAATCTTCCTAATTTCTATTAATTTATTTTCGTAGTTTATTTCCAAAATATCTTCAGTATTAGTAGAGAATTTTACTCCCCAGACTGTAAATATACTTGGGTTCCACGATAAATTCAGATTTCGCATAAACCGTTTATTTGAATTTTTCCTTGACCCAACCCAAATAACATGCGTTTTGTCATAGTTTATTTTTAGCCCTGAAATAACAGCAAACCTTTCAAGGGTTTCTATGCATTCACAAAAGGACTTTTCATCATCATCCAAATACAAAGTGGTGTCGTCTGCAAACTGGGACAACAGAATATTAATATTTCCAATATTGATACCTTTAATATTCTCATTTTGTCTAATCATAATGGACAGAACTCCTGCCACAATTAAGTACAAGTATGGCGATGCGGGGTCCCCTTGCCTGACTCCTCTGCCTACACTGAACCATTTAGAGTATCGTCCATTTAAGGAGACACAAGCACTGATATCTGTGTAAAATGTTTTAATCCAGTGTTTGATACTGGGACCGAAATTAAATAAATTTAGTGCTTTAGCAATAAATGACCACGACACACTATCAAAGTCCTTCTCAAAGTCTATCGGGAGAAGAAGGCCCGGGATACGATGTTTCTCTGTTGCTACTAGCACATCACGCGACTTACAAGCTTACTAGCCCGGAACGTCTAGGTCACTGCCACTGTCATGGTTCCCACCTAGTGAGTCTGGGCAGGCTCTGTCAGACAGTCTCTGAAAGGAGTTGGACGCTCGCTGCGGTAAAATCCCCATAGCTACGACCATCTTTCTCCAGCTATGAGGCGCCCACAACACCGGTATGGGTCGACTCGCATCCCAAACAAGGCAGGCAAACCGCATGCCCGTCAGAGAGCCACTGAAAGTCACCACACATCGTGCAGGTACGAACCTGGTAACTGCAACAAGAGGATACAATGAAAAACGAGCGAGCGTGGCCTCTTAGGTCACGCAATAATAAACCGCGCGCGAGGGTGAATCAAACATAATCGAACACAATCAAACTCAAACGAGTGAACAGCGTGTGCCTACGCTCGGCACTCATCCCCAACCCAGAGCGCCAGTCGAGGGCATTCACCGAGATATTACCTGGCCATGGCGGAACAAGGAGCAAACCCACGTCTCTCCAGCGAAGCAGAAACCACCAGCAGAAGGCCGCAGAATCCCGCCGCACAGGTACGAAGGGTCGAACCAGCGTCAGGCAAGGCCGTGTGCTCGCAGTCCCGACAGCAATTTCCCAGTCGGCTAAGTCCCCAACGGCCAACGAACGAGTGAACCGTCACAGGCGTGAGCACTAGAAGTCCCAGACTCGACTCTAAAAGCTCCAAAAGTTCCAAAGTTCCAATGAACGAACAGTAACAAAGGTCGTCAGTCGACCGGTCGAAGAACAACGTAGGGCGCGATACAGACACAACATTCCACTGTGCTAGCTAAGAACTAAAACTGGGGTATGCCGGGTAATCTCGTACCGGATGGGAATAAGGGGAGGATATTCAGGTTATGGCCTGGTCTATGGCGCCCCACTCCTGCCAACACTCCCTTATACGGACACAACCAAATTTTGGCTAAAATTATGCTAGCTAAGGGACTTTTCCTAACTGTAATACCATCGGTAATGTGTTTTGAGAAAACAAATTCATTTGTTTCCTCAAAAAAATTACTGATGGTATTATTGTAAGGAAGAATCCTGAAGAAGAGGTGGGTGCCGCTATAGCGCCCCTAAACCCAAAAGACACTGGCCCTCAGAGCCACCCTCCTTAAGCAAACTGCCGATAATTTTAGCTAAGATACGTATGGCGCCGGGAGGGAGTGTTGCGCCGCTGCGATGTCTCCCACCAGCGAAAGGTTCTGCCACTGGGCGGAGAGGTCCTTCAGGTAGAAGCAGGCGAAGGTAGTCTCCGCTCACCATCCCAAGGCCGCCACAATATCTTTGACAGCGCAGTTGCGGTCGAAGGCGAGACTTGCGGCCATGGCTCTGACCTCGAGCGCCCTGATGTTCATGCGTTTGGCTGCATCAGGGGCGAGGTCCTGGTAGGCAGAGTGAATCACCTATCGGAGCCAGGAGGAAATGGTCTGGGCGGAGATGTCACGTCTACCTGTGGACATACGGAGAAACAGGCGCAGAGGCTTGGTCCGGTGCAGGTATACACGTACAGCTCTCACCGGATCCTGTTGTCTGATCTCCCGAGTGGAGTCCATCACTCGTAAAGGGTGAATAGTCATTATCTGTGGGACAGCCAAAGGCGACCGTGTCTTGGCCAGGAAGGACGGTTCAGGTAGCAGTTGCACAGAGCCGTCCGTCCGGAACTGCAAGCAAGCTGGGCGTGTCGACAGCGCGTGAAGTTCATTGACCCTGAAAGCAGTGGCTAGGGCCAACAGGAAGCACGTCTTCCGAGTCACGTCCGGCATGCATGCCAGCTGAAGAGGTTCAAAACAGTCCGAGTTGAGCCACGTAAGCACCCAAGGTAGGTCCCATCTCGGCAAAAGCGATCGCAGGGCCGGGTGTTGCAGCCCGAAGTGGGCCATCAGATCGGTGAGGTCTTTGCAGCTACCAGGGTCAGGCCGGACCAAGTGCCGGTAGGTGTCGGTGATCATGGCTAGGTAGCTTACTTACTTTACTTACGCCTGTCACCCCTACCCGGGTATAGGCCATCGACGAGAGACCTCCAGCGACTCCTGTCCTGTGCTTCTCCTTCTATTTTACTCCAGGTGGTTCCCAGTCTCTTGATGTCTGCTTGGAGGTCTCGACGCCAGGAGTTTCTCGGCCTACCTCTTTTCCTCTTTCCCTGGGGGTTCCATGACAATGCCTGCCTAGTGATACTGGAAGCTTGCTTCTGGCTTCACTGATACCTAGCAGAGAAAGGTTGTACTTTTGCATTTCCGCTGCTATCTGGGCGGCCTTGCTGCTCTGGTACATGGTCTTGACATTCCATGTGCCCATGGTTGTGTCCCTGGATAGATAGAGGCGGCTCGGTCCTGTGGCTTCTGAAGACTTCCGGCTTTCACCACAGGACGTCATAAATCTTCTGGTAGAAGAACCTTCCTCCTCCAGGAAAGGAATTACTGT
The DNA here is from genome assembly GCA_036245525.1 of Semisulcospira habei. Lineage (NCBI taxonomy): Eukaryota > Metazoa > Mollusca > Gastropoda > Semisulcospiridae > Semisulcospira > Semisulcospira habei. Next base: position 97,292,841 of record BTPG01000007.1, on the reverse strand, counting down.
TTGTCTGTTCGTCGGCGTTTTTGTAGCTATTTCCTTTTTTGCAGGGTGGGGAAGCTGCCCCCACGCCCAACCCCCTTACTAGGAGGACCAGGGGTTTTCTGTCGGGGTCACCTTCCCTTAGACCATGTTGGTTCACGGCACCTTATTTCATTCGGTGCACCCCTCTCATGAGGGACCCCCTATCCACCACCCAGGGGACGCGCCTCAACGCCATATGGTCCCAGCGCGAGGATGGCTAGGTGAATGGTAATTGGAGCCAGCCCCTAGTCGTGGAATAGCCAGAGTAAGAACTCCGCCAGACAGGGGCATCGTCAAGTCCGTGGGGAGTAGGAGGTTGTCACCACACCAGTCACACAGCACTCCGCCACTTTCCCTCGTAAACTCCTCTAAACATTCTGGGCACGGATGGTACAGCGGCTGTCGCGGTTGCTTGAGCATCGGGCGTGGAGTGGGGAGCTGCAGAGGAGGGCACGTGACGAGGTTCAAGAGGTCTGTGGTCCACGACTTGGTCCAGCAGAAGGGAGCCACCAGGAACAGGACCATGTTGCAGCCACGGAGCTTACGGACTTTGGGGACCAGCACCATCGGAGGATAAGCGTAGGCAACGAGTCCGTCCCAGGGGATGGATAGCGCCTCGACTGCCCAAGCTAGCGGGTCTGGAACCGGCGAGATGAACAGCGGTAGCTGGCGGTTCCACGTCGCGAAGAGGTCGATCATGGGGACCTCCCACCTGGTCCCGATCATCCTGAAGATGTCCGGATGGAACGTCCACTCGGTGTGGGGTAGCTGGCCGCGGTGCGATAGAGAGTCGGCTAGAACATTCAGATGTCCCGGGATGTGTCTCGCACGAAGAGCGATGCCCCGATCCTCGCACCAGCGGAGCACCTGGTAGAGAAGGATGCACAGCTAGGGAGAGCGTGTCCCGCCATGTCTCTGGATGTAGGCGACGATGGTGGAGTTGTCGGACAAGACGAGGAGCTCCTGGCACCGTATATGAGACTCCCACGTCATAAGGGCCTGCCACACCGCCTTCAGCTCTAACCAGTTGATGTGTCGAGACCGGAGATCTGGGGGCCAAAGACCGGAGGCTGTGGAGAACATCAGAAGTAGGTGAGCACCCCAACCGGCGAGGCTTGCGTCGACACAGAGGGACAAACGGGAAGGCGGCGAGTAAAGCGGGACCCTCGTAGCGAGCCAGGCGGGGTCCCCCCAGCGCAGGAGGTGAGGACGTAACATCGGAGGGACTGAGATCAGGGAATCGATGTCGTCCTTCGAGAGTCGCCAGTGTAGGAGCAGGTGCAGCTGCAGCAAGCGGCAGTAGAGATGTCATAGGGGAAGGAGATCCGCTGCGGTGCTCATCAGGCCCAGGAATTACAGCCACACCTGGGCGGAGACAGTGGCCTCTTGAGCTACTTGCCGCGCCAGATTCCCCAACTTCTGGATACACGCCTCCGGGCACCGCACTTCATTGAGGTCGGTTCGAAACTCCATCCCCAGGTGTACGCAGCAGCACAACGGCGTGAGGTCGGACTTGCCCGCGTTGACGAGGAACCCGAGTCTGTCGAGCAGAGCGAGGAGCGCATCCCGGTCCTTCTCCAAGGTGGAGTCTGCTTGGTCCCTCAGGAGAAGATCGAGGTAGTTTGACGTGGGACTGGAAGACACCCGTTTGGCCCTGGCCACGATGGCATCCATGATCCGGGTGAACACCCACGGGCTGAGGTTGAGGCCGAAAGGAAGCGAACGGAACTGGTAGACTACACCGGCGAAGGCAAAGCAAAGGTAGCATCTGGCCGCGGGATGCACGGGGACGTGGAGGTACGTATCCGACAGGTCGAGACTGACGGCAAAGTCCAAGGGCTGCACTGCGGTGCGAAGGGCTCATGCGGTCTCCATGCGGAAGGATGGGGCGACGAACTTGTTCAGGGCGGAGAGGTCGATGACGGGGTGCCACTTGCCCCCAAGCTTGGGAACCAGGAAGAGGCGGGTGGATAAGGCTGGAGAGTCGTGCCACGTCACCACCTCCATGGCGTTCTTTCGTAGTAGAGCGGCGACCTCGCTTCGAAGAGCGTCGGCCCTGACCTGATCTGAAGGCACCGAAGTCCAGAGGGGTGAACGGCGCAGTGGAGGGGGGGGGGGGGGGCGACCGGAACGAGAGCTGTAAACCCTCACAGACGGTCAACAGGATCCACGGGTCGTCTGGGAACAGCGATCTCCAGGCGTCACTGTGACGTGCGAGCCTCCTGCCGACAGGAGACCCGGGAGCGGTCGGCGGGGGCGGAGGAGGAAGGCAGTCAGCGGGCCCTGCCTTGCCTGAAAGGACGCCAGGCAGGTCTAGGCCAAGCAGAGGCAGGGGCATCAGTGGCGGTGGGGGCAGTGAGCGTGCGGGGGCGACCAAAAGCCGGGGTCCGGGGGGGGGGGGGGGGGGGGGGGGGGGGAGACGACCACGACTGGTGAAGGGACAAGAGGAGGGTCTGACGGTACGCAGGGCTCGACCCACGGCCCTGCGGGCTGCCTGAAAGCGGGCCAGAGTGACGCGGCTGGGCCACAAGTCCTTGTTAGCCTCCTTGATGGTCTGCCAGGTGGGGCTGAAAAGGAGTTCTCCGCCAAGAGGTGCCCGGCGTAGCTGATTCTTCAACTCGGTCGGCAGCGAGCAAGCATGCAGGACGGCATCTCCATGCATCAGATCGCAGTTCGCAGCCGCAGCCATGGCATTGACAGCGGTGTGGAAAGCGGCCCGGTTGCCGGAAACTGCCAAGGCGAGGATGTTGGCCAAAAGCGGTGAGATGGTAGGATTCCAGGCCTCCTCAACGCGACGGACGATGCCTGCGTCACCAAGTCCAGGAACCCCGCAGAGGCCAGGGAATTGCGGATGAGGGGAGCAGTCTGAGTAAGTCCAGGAGTGGAATCACGTCGCCGAAGAGTGCCAGCACAGGACAGCGCCGGAGGATCCACCACCGGAAGTGGGCAGGAGAAGCTCTGTGAATGCCCCGCGTACCACGTCTGACGGAAGGCAATGGTCAGGTCCGCCTGCCACCTGGCATCGTAGAAGAAGCCGGTGTCGCCCAAGGCGCCCTGTAGGAGGCGGGTGGAGAAGGCATCGCGTAGGTCCCGAAAACCATGCGGTTGAGGAAGAGACTTGAAGCGCTTGGCCTCACGCTCAGCATCCACGAAGGCCGAAGCTCTCTTCTTGGCAGGGGGAGAAGGAGGGCAGTCTTCCGCGGGTAGACACGACGCGATGAGGCAAGCAGCTTCGTCCAAGGCCCGAAGAGTCTCCATCCTATGGCTCTGCGGCGAATCCATCTCATCTCGGGAATGCGAGCGTTGGGAAGGGGAAGCGCCGTCATCGCCAAGCAGGGCCGAAATGGGAGTCCTCTGGCGCCAAGCTGATGGAGTCATCCGTCATGCGCGCGGGAGGGTCAGGGGCATCCAGCTCATCCAAACGACTGGTGAGCGCAGGAGCGGCGACGGCCCTATGAGCAGAGGAAGCAGGGCTGGAAGGGGGGCGTCTTCCACTGTGGCGAAGCCTCGAGTGGTGGAGCGCAGGGGCATCCCGCGGGGTCCTGTGTGAAGAGGCCGAACTGCTTGGAGCAGGCCGGCGGTCACGTGAGGAGCGGCTGCGACGTGGAGAACGGGAAGGTCTCGAGTGGGAGTCTCAGTGCGTACTGCGTCTAGACGATATAGCAGGCGCCATGGTGGTAGAGGGTACCTTGTCTTCCGCGAAGAGGACCTAGGACGACGGCTGTCCCGCAAAGTCCGGGAGGAAGAGCGCAGTCTCGGCGGTCAGTCCCGCGAACTCGAACGGCAATGAGGAGCAATAGTCGAGCCGGTCCTCCCATCGCGTAGCGTCCCGTCGGTACTGATAGGTTGCCGTGTGCTCCTCTCGTGTCTCCTGTCTCTGTACAGCGAGTGAGCGCTACTGAAGTCAGGCAAACTATCCGAGTGTGGCGGAACCTGACGTCGGGAAGGCGAAGGACGCGTCGTGGGCGGGGCTCAGGGTCCCATCGTGGTGTCGGCTCTCGCCTCTCAGCACTGTGCCTGGAGCGTGCTCTCGTCTTCACAATCGGAGTGTGAGGTCGTGGCACATCATCACTGACCTGGGATCGTGATGTGGAATGTGCAGCAGTCCTGTGGGGCTCACGGTCCCTGGATGCAGCCGGCTCGTGTCGGTTTATTCTGTGTAGCGAGCTGGTGCCAATCCGTGTAGGCAGCTTGTCTGGCCGTGGAAACTCATCACTGACCTGCGATCGGGAAGCCGAGAGTTCATAGTCTTTAGGGGCAGGATCCATTCCCACGTGCGCCCCGTGCCTCTCTTCCCAAAGCACCGAGCGTGCCACCTTCTTCCTTTTAACTCTGCCTTCCGCCGTCTGGTCCGTGGCTAAGACCGTCGAAAGTGCGAGTGCCGGAGTCTGCCCGGTAGATGTTGGACTGGTCCGATTCATCACGGTCATGGGGAACTTAACCCTTTAAAGCCTGAGTAAATAAGAAGTCTATATACCCTTCAGCCCTGACTTTATTTGAGAAATTTCTGTTGAAAATGGGTGTGCACTGTAAAATATTTGTAAATAATACTTTACAACAGATATCCCCATAAAGGTATATATGTACAGATTTGTCATTGGATGGACTACCGTTTTATGGATTTGACCACACTGTGTCAAGTGTGTCGTAATACCTGTTGACAAAAATAGTGACAGGTGACAATACACTTTAAAAAAATGTCTTTCATGCATGACAGTTCACTGGTACTTAACATGCATCACTAAATAGGGTGTCTGTTAGTGTGACACATAAGTGTCCATGCATTTCCAGCATGCCGATACAACATAAGGCCCCTACTTTGTCACCAGATATCAATGTTTACACCTGCCACTGATAAGGTATATCCACGGTCTAGACAACATGTAATAAGCGGCATCGAATGATGATCAGTGTGTCTGTGTTGTGTCTCGTACATGATCGGATGGAAGTACCAATGTTGTAAAGACTATACACGTACCACACGTGACCAATGTGTGTCGTTGGTGTCCACAGCGTTACCTACAGGTGCACCAAGGTGTGGCATCAAAAAAACGGAATATAAATTAGAACCTCCAAATTCAGCATTAGAATCAAGCTGTAAGTCATTGCCGTTGTCAGTGCCTCAAACGGCGATCGCTCCAGCTGACACTGCCAACACGTGGTTATGCTGCCTCACGGTAGGTAGGCACACGTTCCAATACATCAAAACTATCTGCTTTTGAAACCATGTCTCCAAACACAAAATTGTATCACTGCGAATATCTACACATCCACTTGCCATTCCGACCATAATTCCCATGCTAGCGCCGCAAAACTGACCGCATACCACAGACGAACATACATGCGTATTGTCAGGCCATGTACTGAGTGTAAACAGGATGTGTCAGTGTGAAGGGTGAGGTCACCACACGCGCAGCGAGGTTCGCGCGTCACCGGGCGCGCGATACGAAACACCTGACACCGCTGTAGCGGTTTGCCGGGTTGAACGGTATACGAGGCTGCCAACCGCTACAGCGGTTTGCCGGGTTCAAAGGGTTAAGAGACCCATCCGTGGTATTCTGCACGGTAGCAGTTGTACTGGTCCGGGTCATCACGGTCATGGGGAACTTAAGAGACCCATCCGTGGTATTCTGCGCATTAGTAGTTTTACTAGTCCGATTCATCACGGTCATAGGAAATATACTGGGCCCATCCGTGGTATACTGAGCGGTAGCCGATGGCCGCTCTCGGGTAGTTGTCGGACATTCACGGTGGTAGAATCTCCAAAGCTGGGACCATCTCTCTTCTAGCCAGGGGGTGCATACAGCACAGGGATGCGTGGACTTACAGCCAGAACAGGGCAGGCAGACTGCATGCTCGTCACCAGGCCACTGAAAATCGCCACATCGCGTGCAGGTGCGAACCTGGTAACTGCAACACAGAGGTCACAATGAAGCACAAACAAGTGTGGCCTCCGAGGCTGCACACCAAAAATTACACGCGCAAGGGTGAGAATTAACTCAAACAAGTGCACAGAACGTGCCGCCACCCGGCGCTCTTCCCTTCCCCTGAGCGCCGGTCGAGGGAAGATAACCGAGATTTTACCGGGCCATAACGGTGCGAGAACCAAACCCACGCCAGCCAAAGTGACATCCTGCGGCGCCAAGGGACACTCCGTCACCACCCCGGGTTGAGTCCGTCCACAGGCATGCTAAGTCCAAGGCAGCACAGCCCAAAGTTCGAAACAGCTCAAGGCACACTCCAAGTGAGCTCGACCCTCCAAGCTAGCACAACCCGCGCAGGCAAGTCCCAACACAGTCCAAGAACAGTTCAAGTCAAGTCAAAAGACGACCGGTCACATCCACACAGTAAGATCCTAAGAGCGATGTACGCACACAACCATCTACAGGCTAGCTAAGAAACTAACTGATGAGTATCGGGTGAGCTCAGGTTACTGCCCAGTCTATGGTGCCCCTCACCTGCCAACACTCCCATACACGTACACAACCAAATTTTGACTAAAATTAGGCTAGCTAGGTAACATTTCCTTACAGTAATACCATCGGTAATGTGTTTTGAGGGGAAAAAATGAAGCACAGGGATGTGTGTTGGTGTCGTTGTTCATCACTGTCAACAATAAAAAACAATTAACAATCAGAAAATCTATGCCCTACACACACTGTAAGAAGCCTTACAACTAGACAAATCACAAATTAATACGCACATACACATGTATGCACACACACACTCGTATACCACCATCACCACCACTGAAAGTGCTCACTCATACACAATTCATGTAGTCTACACACACAAGAAAGAATAAGACTAAATTACTTCATATTTACTATACGCATGCATGTTAAGAAAACAAACCAGTACACCTGACCCTATCTAAAAAGAAAAATGGTGATATCAATGCATATATCAATAACCCATTACAATGGTTTTTTAAGAAAATACATGTATGGTAGACCAATAAATAATACACGTATAATTAACAGTGATGATCAGTGAAAACCTTCAAGAGGTACTATACTTCACAATTCCAATGAAATCTCCACGTATTCAGATGTTCTCTGAAGACTACATTTGAATTATACAAATTATATAGTTGAGGAAGACATAAATCTTGATAGTTCAAGTGGTGCCAGAATAACTTGGCACCGTGAGACGCCAAGTTATTCTGTCATCACCCCGTGAATATCATGGTCAACTGTAGTGTGTCGCCGTCTGGGCTGAATGGATTAATATCATTGCAAACTGTTTAACTGAATAAAACTTTTGTCAGATTTGATTACACATCGAGCTACATGATCACAGATACATACCTGTTTGTCTTTGTTTGAGATGAATACCACATGACACCTGCCCAGCTCTGCAGGATGATTCAGTCTAACATGTTCACAAAGCTTCCATATGTTCTCCTCACTGCAAAAAGATAAAGGTATGCATTAATGATAACACTTAAACAGAACAAATTGAGCCCCATGATCAAAATGACCTAATGTGTGTGATGTCCTGGAGACTTATCACCATGCTTGATCAAGGGTAATGCCAGAATATAAGCCTTGTACTTGGCAGTGATGTACAAAACAAAAACTTTATGCTGATCATACAGAAACTGCATGGCTGGGCATGGGTTAGTGGGTGGCAGACTGGGCTGTAGACAGACTGCAATGTGTCCAGGCAATTTTGAAGGTTAAAGTTAAACTGTTGATGTTTCTAATGCCATAACATGATCAGGGATGCCACCACAGGATCAAGGAACAGGTATGTATTGTGGTGTGTCAAGATAATTCATTGGTTTAACAAACCTGTGGGGTACTGCTTAACTATTAAAGAAGTAGCGTCCTCTATCTTGTAACCGTAGTACTAATTCCATTCAGTTAGCAGACCTTTTCTGTTCATTTCGATACTTTTACTATTCTCTCAGTCATTAAACAGTTTCGTTACTTGGGTGCACTATTTTCTGTATACAACAAGACTAAAAGAGGCTATGTGATGGCCTTGCTGTCGCGCAGCAAACATTTATATTAATTTACATACCAGTAGCAAGCCGTGTAAATGCAGTCTTTCACTGACGTGGGAAGCACATCATCTTGAACCACTTTGTCTGCGTCGGCTGCAGCTGCTGAATCACTTACGGTTGGCTGCTCCATTGCAACCTCTAGTAAATGTGGTCTTCTTTCGATATTAAGGCATCGTTCTAGAAGTTCGTCCAGTTATTTGGCGTTTTGGACTGCGGTTCATCTTGTAATTGCGCAAAGTGACGTCCACCTTTCTTTCTCTTTCTTATTTGGAACGAACCATTTGACGATTCAGAAAGACAACAAATTTGGATTCATACTAAAATTTAAAAAATAAATGTGAATGGTGCTTTAGTTTGTCAATAAAAAAATAAAAAAAATCACCACACACACACACACACACACACACACACACACACACACACACACACACAAAGCGAGGTGATGGTCAACTCGCCCATATGCCAACTCGCCCAGTCAACTAGCCTTGGTAAGGGGTCAACTCACCGAAAATGATGATGATGTTTTGAGAGGGACAAGGACTTACAGCTCTCGCTGATTTTGTCCGGGGGAGCGGGGGGGGGGGGGGTTAGAGCTATCTGACTGTCTGTCGCTGATGTCCGCGCATCACTTGCCCTTCAAGTTACCGCCCGAGTCACGTCTAGCCTTGCCTTGGAAGGCATTGCCTCTGGGAAAGAGCGGAGCCTCTTCCTCTGTTCTTTTTTTGTTTTCCCTGTCTTCTCCCCTTATGGGCCCCAGTCCAGGGCCAGGGCCAAACTTCGCCTCCTCCGTCCGCCTTTATGTTTGAGGTAGTGGGGTTGATTTTACTCCTCTGATGATATGTGACTTTCTGTATTTTTCCAGAAAGGCCCGGGGGGGGGGGGGGGGGGGGGGGGTTGTCCCCTCTGTTTTCCAGGGAGTGCATTGACGAAGGATGCTTTACCTCCCTGGGGGCCCTATTTATTTTGATGGGTGGCGACCGTACGCAGGCGAGCGGGGAGTCACATGGTGTCGGAGTGCCGCCAACGAGGGTACCTCGCCTCCCCCCCCCCCTCCCCCTCCCCCCCCCCCGGGATATCCTAACCCCCCTATCCCGTGGCGGGGGACCTTCCAGGCGCCCCGAAGCCTCCGTGTGGTAAACTCACCGCCCGAAAGTAATTGTCATCTCGCCTAAAGTAGCTGTCAACTCGTCCAAGACACGCGTCAACGCGCCCAAGTCTCGAGTCAATTCGCCCGGTGTCTGTATGTATCCAGGGATATTTGCGGATGGTTTATACAGTATGTATGTGTGTGTGTGTGCGTGCGTGCGTATGTGTGTGCTGGCACGTTCTGTCTGCAGTCACAGTGCAACCTTGTTCAGAAGTAAGAAAAATAAGACTGCAATTAAGCATTTTTGTATCGTAAGTCAAATTAATGTCAAGTTGTGTTGATCCGTCCGCGTGTGTGAAACACGATTTGTGAGGAGGGTAGGAGGGGTCACATTGCGATACACGAAACTGAACTGAATAAATTCGGGAAAACACAGTGCACGAAAACTAAAATTTCCTGATAATGATGGTAGAAAATTTGGCATGTAATACGACTTCATTAAAAAGCATTTCCAAGCAGCGAAGCCATAAGACGTTTACTTTTATTATTTCAGAGAGCAGAGAGATTTCAATGAAGCTGAACAAATCTGTGAAAACTCTACTTATCCAAATGACGAATAAGACGTGATATAGACGGCAGAAGACTGAAGTCAGTGACACCCACCCAGCATAATTAATGAGTCTATATATTTTAAACACAACGCCAGACTTTTAACTCATTCGCGGCCAGCTGCATCCGGATGCGCGGCATAAGCCGCGCATCCGGATGCGGCTTGCCGTGAATGAGTTAGGATGATGCTGGGGTCTGCGGATGTCTCTTACGCCGAACAACTCCCAGCAAAGAACGAGAGCTAAGTCACGGGGGATAACCAGCTTGGACCATAATTAAAATAACACGTCAAACATCTCCAAGTAGCATTGCTTCTGATGATCTACAGGGGCGAATCTGGGGGGGGGGGGGGTGTTCCAAGGGTTCCACCAACCCCCCACCCCACCCCACCACCCCCACCACCACCACCCCGGCCCCCACCCCTCCCCGACCTTGAATAATTTTTGGGGTGTTTGGACCCCCGACCCCCCACATTTAATATTTTGGCGAGTTTGACGTACTCTCCCCCCCCCCCCCCCCCTTTTTTTTTTTTTTTTTTTTTTTTTTTTTTTTTGTTGTTGTTGTTGAAATTATGGTGAGTGGTGAGAGTCTTAACACGCACGCGCCTTCTCTCCACCCCTCCCCCACCTCCCGCCAGCTTTTCGATTTTTCGTTCCCGGAAGCAAGGTCGGGGAGGTCTTCTGTATCAGGTTGAATGTCCGAAACACAAGGTTTGAACCAACCCCCCCCCCCCCCCCACCCCCCACCCGAAGTAAATGATCTGCCCCTGCATGAGGATCCATGCTTCTTGGAGATGTTTTTGGTGGAAGGTGTTTATCCGCCATGACCTTGCTGTCGTTCGCTGTTGAGAGGCGTTCGTTTCAAACGTAACCTCACAAATACTTCATTGCATTATGGTTCTATTTAAAAAAAATTCCCAAATACTTATTAATTCTTCAAACAAACTCTCTACTTCGATTATTTCAAAGCATACATCATATGCATAACAAATCAATGTTTACTTTTATTATGACAGAGAGCAGAGAGATTTCAATGAAGCTGAACAAATCTGTGAAAACTCTACTTATCCAAATGACGAATGAGTCAAACGACGAATAAGTCAGTACTCAAACCAAGGGGAATCAAGGGATTCCCCTTGGTTTGAGTACTGACAATTCTGCCAGCGCTAGCCTCACCTATCTGGTTTGTGAGTAGTATGACGAATAAGTCAAATGGAAAAAAATTCCCCTGCACATGCAGGTTCGACCTAAGCGTTGTCTACTATACTGAGCCATCCACTTTAGAAACTCACCACTTTATTTATGTCCGCCATTTTGTTGTTCGCCACTACTAGTTTGCTTTGATACTGCAGTGACTAAGTCATACAGAGTTATTACACAACTGAGGGCAAAATTAGGTCACGATCGCCGCGCTGTCAATGAGCAGCACGTGCAACGTGCAGCATGAATTTATTTCGACCAAAGGTGAGCGGTCGTTCGCAATTTGTTTTTCTTGCCGTCAATAAAGAGTGCGTATTTAGACTGGTCAGAAAAGCAGTGAGTCCTGGTGTTCTCGTCCTGTCCGTAAGAAAGAGACAAGTCGCGACTTGAGAAAGAGCAATTGAAATGCTGGCCGCGGGTTTATCCCGTAGAGTTATTGCATTGCGGGTTACATTATCATCACACCACCATTACTCATCTAGCAGAAAGGTATAGAAACACTGGCGACACTGCAGATCGACCTCGTCCAGGACAACCCAGGATCATCACCCGTCGGCAAGACACCTACATCAGACAGCTTCATCTTCGAGACAGGTTCAGGCCCGTCAGCTACGCATACAGCACAAACACTTCTTGGCACACGTGGTCCAGTATCCGCTGCCGAAACTGTGCGGCGCCGTCTTCGAGCGGCAGGACTGCACGCCAGACGTCCTATTGTAGGGACGATTTTAACACCTCGACACGGACAGCGTCGTCTTAGTTGGGCTCAGGAGCGGCAGTTTAGATGGACTCCAGCGTCAGTGGGGAGGCCGGAGTGATCTTCTCGGATGAGTGCCGTTTCAGCCTATCCCATGCCGATGACAGGCTCAGGGTATGAATCGTGGTAGTCGTAGTATGATACAATCACACCAGACTCACGCATGTAGTGTTATTGTAAAGAAACTTCACTCAGCTGCAACTCGTCACACGTGGCACAAGGTTGTAGACCACACTGGAGTAACAGTTCCAACAATATTTTATTTTCACGATGCACTCTCAGTACAATGCATCCACAAATGAATCCACACGTTGGTACACTGTCACGTGCAATGCATCCACAATTCTGATACACTGCGTCTTCCATACAATGCGCCAACACTGATACACTGTCTCTAATACAATGCATCAACACTTTTGACACACTGGGTCCCTCATACAATGTAGACACACAATTCGCTAACAGCCCCTTTTATACTATTACGGATTTCCAGAACAATTCGGCAAACTATACACCTCAACCAATCAAAAAAGAAAACGTAACCAAAACTCATTAATATTCATGAGAAAGAACACTCTAGATCAGCCTACAAATTTCTACGAACTTTGACTAATTCCGGAAAATCGGCCGTGATTTCCGTAATTGTTGCTAACTGTATCGAAACATGCTTACTTTGACGTCATATCTGAAATCACTAGAAAGATCGCGACCCTGCTCGAACCTTCCAGTCTAATGTAGGTCAAACTTTACAACCATGTAGCGAAAATACGCGTCATACAAAAAATCGACCGCAATTCTCCGTGCAAAAGAAAACTTATGGGAATGCTACCAACAGGTTACGTAATTCTTATCATTATTTAACACAAATGAATGTCGGATCTTTCCTATGATTAACACACACATGCTCTCAAAAGAACAACACAACGCAACAGGGTATGGCGGCGGAGACTCATACTGAGCTGGAGAGACACATGCCGATTGCTGTGTCCATCTGGTTGACAAGTGGCGTGCACAGGGCGTCTGTGTGGTGAGGCTTCAGGCAGACCTATCGCACCCAGTTGCACATCTTTGATGGTCCTTAGTGTTAATGCTGCAACGCCGTACGAGGCCGCAGTCCTACAGACCATGTGATACCAGCGTTTCGACAACGCGCAGATCTGTACACTTTCCAGCATGACAATGCCACTCCCCATACAGCAAGAGCGACGATCCAGCTGCTGGCACAAAACACTGAACATCCCCGTCTTACCCTGGCCTTCACTTTCCCCGGATATGGAGCACGCATGGAGTGAACTGGGACGCAGAGTAATGCAGCGCGTCCATGTTCCTCAAACCGTACTACGGGAAGTGACGCAAGCCCTGGTGGAAGAGTGGAAACTGCCTCAGCCATTCTTACAGCGTCTCGTGGCTTCGATGCAGCGGCGCTGCACAGCCTGCATTGCTGCTGGAGGTGGCCACACACGATACTAAAGACCATACCCCTTCGTTCAATAAACTCAGTGTGGAACTGTTAATTTTGACACCTGTGCACTTCGGCGAACTCGGCTCATGATTCCTTTCAAAAACCGTTTTCATTTTCGTCAGTGTTCACGTTATCAGTCAATAAATTTGCAATCATTAAAAACCAGTCCGAAGTTTTTTCTTGTGGTTTTTCTGTTGATGTTGCGTGTTTGTCTGTGTGGTGACTTTTTAAAGTTACTCAGTATATTTGCGTTTTTTGTTGTGTTTTGTTTGTTTTGTTTGTTTTGCTTTGCTTGTTTGTTTTTAGTCGATATACGTGCAGTTTTTACAACTTTTGATCAGAAAAACGTTTATTTTATTTTTGTTAATTAATATGCAATTATATATATATATATATATATATATATATATATATATATATATATATATATATATATGTATATCGGTCTTCTAACACTGATACTGCACCCACTCACGCGCGCGCACGGCACAGAAATGCCTTGTAAACACTGACTCACGCATGAAGATCAGTCACCGACAGAAACAGCAACAAAAGACCAAATCCACTTTATTAATCACTGATATGTAAATCTACATTTCACTCATGCCATCTTTTTAGTGTTGCGTATCTATATGCGGCATGCATACGGACACGTGGCACTTTGAAAGATGCGTATCCCATACAACACGTCTGGAATGCATCCATTGTGTGCATTCGGCCACCTGTACTGCAAAAAACCGGTGCTGGTGGTTGCATGAGTGTACAGATTGGGACGTGTTTCATGATTCTAGTGTTAAGTAACTTCTGACTATGTGAATTTCTGTAAAGATATGATTATTCCATCTAAGACAGTCTTGAGAGAAAATTGTCCATTACGAAATGACTTAAACTTCCGATTTGTGGGGTGTGGAACAGTTCAAAGAGTTGAGTAGTGCGCATTGACCATGACCTCGAGATACTACCTTGAGAGAGGATCAGATGTAACTGCAAGCTGATCGCTAACATCAATTACTCAAAAGGACAATGTGATGTCATCACTGAAGATGATACTTGCTTGTCCTGTAACAATATCCACGACAAACAGTAAAGTCAGGAGTAGGTGGCCTCTGGTGAGAAGAGACTAATGGCACTATATGTCATATTTCCAGAATTGACAGCAACATTTACCACATTTTTAAAACAGTCTTTAGAGGTCCATGTCATTCATATTTTACCTGTGGAGCGTTCAGTCAATGAAAAATATCATGTATACAATTCATAGTGATGAAGTCTGTTCATGAGCAGCGGCCAACTCTCAGTGGCCAGAATATCTTATTGAAAATGACAGCAACCGTAAAGCCAAGGTCACCTTGTCCTACACAGGGAAGCAAAACATTCGTGTTTTTCCTCAACCATCATTCAGGCCTTATCTTACAATGCCACTTAAACTGAAAAAGAGGCTGGCAGCATGGAGGTTTCATGCATTCAGGACCTGTAGCAAAAGCTGTAAATTTCCAAGTCTGATCAGTCCTGACCTTCATCTGTGGCGCTCCGCATAGGGCGACACTGTGGTGCATCGTCTCTGTCTTTTTTTGTGGATTTACCGTGTTGGCGTGTATCTGCGTGTTGAAGGGTGTCTGTGTAGCGAGTCTTTCAGACCAAGACGGCGGCGGCAGCAACGCACGCGGTACGATTCCAAATACTTGGGAGTCCGCCCCCTGCTGCTGCTGAGAGCTTTGGCAGTAGCGGTTGTGCGTGTGACTTGCCTGACGAGATGAGGAGAACTGTGTTGCCGAGCGATGATGACTAGGCAAGAGTAGCGTGAAAAAGAGAAAGAGAGGACAGAGAGGGGGGTTGATGCGATGACTACTGAGAAGAAACAAGAACAGGCCTCCATTACCATCCATGATCATGGCGAATAAGTGTGCGTTCTATCCGACCCAAGAGCGATAATACTGATGAACTTTGAGGCCGGACTCGAACTGGTAACGAATACGGTTTGACGACCGAGTATAAGAATGCGTGTTTGATGTGCTTTTCTCGAAACTTGGTGGAGCGATGATGTGAGTGATGATAGTGTTGCGATCGACTTTGAATGAGAAAAAGGTTTCATTTGAGACTGAGACAGAGTAGAAAGGAAAGCAGTACAGAATAAATTGAGGAAGCAGATTTTAGACGCTAAGAAAAAGTATAAAGAGAAAGTAGAGTCACAGTTTGAATCACTGAGGTAGCCTAGGCTTAGCAGATGCATGGAAAGGACTTAAAATTTATCAGGCCACGTTAAATCAAAATTCAGTAGCAGTAGCATGCCAATGAAAGCACAAACTGAATTTTCTGAAAAACTTAATGAGTTCTATTGTAGATTTGAGTTCACAGACCTTGAAGAAGATAGAAGTGAGGAAGCAGAAGAAAGCAGCTGTCAACAATAGTCGCACGAGAGCAGCCAAATTAAGGGCACAGGGGGAATACTCGGAAGCCAACCGCGAGGTGAAGAGTAGTATCAGGGCAGACAAGAGGGCCTACACAGACAGCCTGGCAGCAGAGGCAGAAAAGGCAGCAGGCAGCGGCAACATGAAACAGCTCTACGACATTACCAGAAGATTGTCAGGCAAGTATGGCCATACAGAAAGACCAGTAAAAGACAAAGAAGGCAAGCCTATTGCAGATAGAGCAGACCAACTCGACAGATGGGCCGAGTATTTTGAAGAGTTACTGAACAGACCTAGCCCACCCGATCCCCCAGACATCCAGCCGGCAGAGACCGACCTACCCATCAGCTGTGACAGACCCAGCCGGGAAGAGATCAGAAGAGCAGTGGCATTCTTGAAGAACGGCAAAGCAGCAGGCCCAGATGGCATCCCAGCGGAGTCTCTGAAAGCAGACCTAGAGACAACAGTGGAGATGCTGTACCCACTGTTTGGAAAGATATGGGAAGAGGAGGTGATGCCGGCTGACTGGAAGGAGGGGTACCTAATCAAGCTTCCCAAGAAAGGCGACCTCAGCAAGTGTTCCAACTACAGAGGAATCACCTTGCTGTCAGTACCAGGAAAGGTCTTCAACAGGATCATCCTGGAGAGAATGAAGAGCTCCGTTGACCCCCAGCTGAGAGACCAGCAAGCAGGTTTCAGGAAGAACCGATCATGTACAGACCAGATCGCCACTCTCCGCATCATCGTGGAACAGTCTCTGGAGTGGAGCTCCCCGCTGTACGTCAACTTTGTGGATTATGAGAAAGCATTTGACAGTGTGGACCGAGAGACTCTGTGGAAACTCCTACGACACTACGGTGTACCCACAAAGCTCGTCCGCCTGATCAAGAGCAGCTACGATGGCATGACATGTCGCGTGATCCACGAAGGGCAGTTCACCAGGGAGCTCCAGGTCAGAACCGGTGTCAGGCAGGGGTGTCTGCTGTCTCCGTTCCTCTTCCTACTGGCCATAGACTGGGTCATGAAGATGACCACAGAGCACAGACGAAGTGGAATACAGTGGACACTGTGGACACAGCTTGACGACCTCGATTTTGCAGACGACTTGGCATTACTGTCCCACACTCATCAACAAATGCAGGACAAGACCACGAGGCTTGCTGACATCTCGTCCCAAGTGGGCCTCACCATTCACAAACAGAAAACAAAGACAATGAGGCTGAACGCAACCAGGGAAGAACCAGTCTTGCTTGCTGGCACCCCGTTGGAGGAGGTGGAGTCCTTCACCTATCTCGGGAGCATCATAGACAAAAAAGGCGGCACTGATGCAGATGTCAGAGCACGAATCGGTAAAGCCAGAGCAGCCTTTCTCCAGTTGAAAAAAGTGTGGAGCTCCAGAGAGCTGTCACAACACACCAAAGTCCGGATTTTCAACTCCAATGTAAAAGCAGTTCTCCTAAATGGAGCAGAGACTTGGAGATTGACAAAAACCACAGTCAACAGAGTACAGACCTTCATGAACAGTTGCCTTAGAAGAATTTTGAAAATCCACTGGCCAGAGAATATCAGCAACGTCAGACTCTGGGAGAGAACAGAGCAGATAACAGCAGAGAATGAAATTGGGCGAAGAAGATGGGGATGGATCGGTCACAGTCTGAGAAAGCCAGCTTCCAGTATCACTAGGCAGGCATTGTCATGGAACCCCCAGGGAAAGAGGAAAAGAGGTAGGCCGAGAAACTCTTGGCGTCGAGACCTCCAAGCAGACATCAAGAAACTGGGAACCACCTGGAGTAGAATCGAAGGAGAAGCACAGGACAGGAGTTGCTGGAGGTCTCTCGTCGACGGCCTATACCCGGTAGGCGTAACAGGCGTAAGTAAGTAAGTAAGTATTGTAGATTTGAGAAAGATGATCTGAAGGATGACTTAGATAGCATGATTTCCCAGCTTAAAGTAAATGTGGCAGGCAATGTTGAGGAAGACTTTGAGATCCATGGCAAGGCGGTTGAAAAGCTTTTTAGCAAACTGAATGTTAAGAAAGCAGTAGGCTGTCACGTAACGGATGTGACATGTTGTTTTATTTCTTCGCCAAGTCGTTTTGTTGTTAATAAATGTAGGTCGCCGACTTCTGTAAATAGCCTTAGTTTAGGGAAGTTAATAAATAAATGTAGTGTGAGCGTAATCGTAAAGCCCGTGCAGCAAGCGTAACAGTGAGCGAGTACAGCGGTTGCACGCTTTCGCCGAGTAGCTTTAACCGAACGGTGTTCAGAAAGTTAAGTGACTGCAAGGTAGCAGAGGGATATTACAGTCAGTCAGTCGAGTTAGCTAGCGCAGCGAGAGTCTGGGTCAGGGTGCGGCCTCGTTTGGAGCCCTTGACAAGCTGTGTGAGGGTTGTGTTACCCTCCCTGCAAGACCACGGCCAGTGTTCCTGGGTGTGGGTGTCCAAGAGACTAGCGACCACGGCTGCTGCTCAACAGAAGACCCCTCCGGTTCGTCTTCGTCTTGTTTGTCTCGTCCTGCCGGAGGACTCACCAGTGACAGGTAAATACTCGTGCCATTTTTCTCAGTTAGCTGCTGTGCTCTCGGGTGTGTGAATGTGTACATAGGTGCGGAAGGGTATGTTCGTCTAGTTTTTTAGTGATGTTTTAATTGAGTCTTTAACCATGTTTTTTTAGGTTGGGTTGTAATGTGGTGGGTGTCGGATTTAGTTGTTTATGTCGGCTGTCGCCGAGTGAGTATATTTAAAGGGCCATGTTGTCAAAATGAATTAAAGTGGGTATCCTTTCAAATATATTTGTATTAAGTCCTAGATGTAATGTAATAAGATTGTCACGTAGGGTGGTTGCTGGTGATTATTTGATATTTTTGTATGTACATGTGGATATTTTGATAATGTTGGTTTTAGCAGTGGCAATGTTATTATACAAAAGTGGTTGTGCTAACTTAATGTTAGTGTGATGGAATGGTGCAGACCTGGTAAATGTGGAATGTACATAGGAATCCTTTTTATCCATGATTGTATATTGAATAGGCGGCCAAGGCGGGTATTAGTCACGAGACACAGCTCACGTGGTTTGTGAGTAGATGCGTGTTAAGCCAGAATTAACTGTGTTGGCACTTTGACTGACAATGCGCCCTTTTCCAGTGCACTGGCTTCGAAGATTTCGTCGTTCTTCGATCTCTTCATCTTCCCTGACCAACGGTGACGCATCATCGTGAGCTGGAACGCCTTCGCTAGCCAGTCCTGTTGGACAAGTACTTTGAGTTGGGCTACAGCGGGCTGATTCTACGTTCTGCGCGTCGGTCACAGGCGTGCGTGGGCAAGCGCGGCTACGGTGCTCTGCGGTGTAGGGGTACTCTTACGTTACGAGCCACCCTGTCTAGTGTGGGACAGAGGACACTGTACAGAGACAAAGTACCCGCCTTGTATAGCCATTGCCGATTTTCACCTGTTAGTCATTTTCACCTGTTAGTCATTTTCGCCTGTTAGTCATTTTTACTTGTTAGTCATTGTTATCTGTTAATCTTTTTTATGTGTTAATACGTTATGAGTGCATGTGTGGGTGTGTGTGAGGGTGTGGGGCGTTAGTGGGTTGGGGCGGGGGGGTTAGAGTGAGAGTGGGTAATAAAAGATTTGTTGTTGTTTAGTCACTGGCGTTGTGTGGTTTATTTAGAGTGGGTGGGTTTCCTCGAGTGTGAGCACTTACATTGTCCAAGGCCCTGATAATATTTGCGGTAGAGTTTTCAGATAATGTGCCGCTCAGTTGTCTGTTGTTTATAGCCGCTTGTTTAGCTGGTCTCTGAAGGATTGCACTGTACCTAGGCTCTGGAAAACATCTACCGTCTGCCCTGTCCCCAAGAACAAGCCCAAGACACTCAATGACTATCGCCCTGTAGCTCTCACCTCTATAGTAATGAAGTGCTTTGAGCGCACGGTGTTGTCCTTTCTAGACTGCTAGATCAGGTTAAGCCCTATCAAGATCCTTTCCAGTTTCCATACAAGCAAAACAGATGTACAGACGACGCCACACTCACACTCCTGCACCATGCATACACACATTTAGAAAAACCTGGCTCTTTTGCACGCATTCTTTTTATAGACTTTTCTTCAGCCTTCAACACTGTAGCTATCTTCAACTATCTCATAGCTAAAAAACTTCTCTGTTACAATGTAACTCCAAGGCTCATCCTATGGATTGTCAACCTCCTTGTAAATAGGACCCAGTCAGTTCGCTTTCAAACAGCTCCGGCTCTCATCCCCTAGGTCCACTTCCATAGGCGCCTCTCAAGGTACAGTTCTCTCCCCTGTGCTGTTCACACTCTACACTAACGATTGTAGTGGCACTAACTCTACCCTTCTTATAAAATACTCGGATAACACTGCCTTAGAAGATCGATCCAATAATGATGCGACTTACTTTGCAGAAGTAGAACGTTTTAGTGTTTGGTGTAAAGATAATTTTCTAGACGTAAATGTGAGTAAGACCAAGGAACTACTGATAGATTTTCGAAGAAACCCTGCCCCTGTCCCTGTTCTGATGATTGATGATGTGTCTGTTGAGTGTGTGACTGAGTATAAGTATCTTGGAACAGTTATAGATGATAAGTTGTCCTTTAACGCAAAGACCACCCTCATACACAAAAAATGTCGTCACGCATCTACTGCCTCCAGAAACTCAGGAAGCTGAATGTGAACCCCTCTGTCCTTCAAACTTTCTATGACAATGTACACACGTGCTTCCTAGCACCAACTTTTATAGTAAAACAATTTTCCAGAATAATCTAAGGAATTCACACAACGCAACCAATTAGAACAGAACACGTAACTGAAACTCATAAATATTAATGAAAGAAAAAGGGAACTTTCTAGAATAACTACAATAGTCTACAAAAATATGACTGCTCATTTCAGCCCCAAATCCTAGTGTGTAATGACGTCACACAAGTATGGCACACCGTTCATGACCTTTCATAACACGCAAAGAACAGCTGCTAAATTCACGCGCACATAGAACAACTATGGCTAAAAATAGAGCAGCTCTACTAACGCTATCCTTCGTGCATGTTTGCTAGAAGCTTCCGGACTAAACTTAGCGTATCATAACAAAACCAATTCCGCTATCTGCGCGAACAATAGAGAATCTCACTGAAAAGGTACGTGATACGTAACCATGATAGCTCAAATAAATATCGGATCGTTTCCTACGATTAAACAGGCATGCTATCACAGAACAACAACCACAATCGTAACACACACACACACGCACACACACACACATAAACAGACAAACAAACTAACGAATACAAATGTTCAAGAAACCTGCAGGCTCCTGGCTTTGCACCTGGTGTCATCAGCAGGACAGATGGATATTTACGAGCCTTGCAATTAAAGAGAAACAGTTACCCATTCCACTTGGCAATCATAAACACATAGTGTAAGACAGTTGGACAGCAAAAGTAAGTAAGTACTGGGCCAGTTGTCCTTCCATCATCTGTCCGTCTATTGTTTGTCGTAAACTTTAAAAACCCTACACCGCTGTTACTGCCCCCACCCCTCCCCCTACCCTCCCCCCAACCCCTCTCCCCCCCCCCCAAAAAAAAAAAGCAAGCAAACAAACAAACAAAAAAACAACAACAACCAACAAACAACAACAAAAACGCTTCTGCAACAGTCGGTTATCAAGCTACATTCAGGTTTAGCTATGGTTCATTTAGACACAGGAGAATGCCGCAGTTCAGCGCAAGTCATCTTCAGTAATATTATTTGAGATTCGCCGACCATTCAACGTTTTGTATATTTACAGCAGCATAGCACAGACACTGCTACACTGACTTTCACGTGGACAGAGCGGCGGTGATAATGGGTGGTAACATGAACTTTGGAACCTACCTTTGGACCCGCCACTGCACACAAGACACACACACTCACTCACTCAAACACACACACACAGACACACCCGCGCGCACTCCTATAGGAACAAGCAAGCAAACGATTTTGGGTGACTTGACTTCATGGTTGGGCGAGTTGACTCCTGCCCTGGGGCGACTTGATCCCTTACTTTGGTGACTTTACTGGCCAAAGAACATAGTGCCGTTTCCGTACTGTCCAGTCTCTTAGCCATAGGCAGTCCAGTCACCCCTAATTTTTCGATCCCCTAGAAAACACTACCGCCCACCATCTGCACATTTGCCTTGCAGAAAGAAAAAAAAAAAAAAAAAAAAAAAAAACCGCACATTGACAGTCTTATTTCTTCGGCTATGAACCTATTCCTTACCAACCCCACACCCAAGCACAGCTGAAATCAGCGTGCCCCTCAAATCACTACGTCAACGGCACCTCAACATAGGTCCACAATTGTCTACTGGATAAGCTCAGGATGGTATAAATCCAAAGCACCAAACATGTCTCCTCTTATCTAACCAGAAATTTCCAGCAACTTCCAACATTCAGCCCTACTACAAATTTTCAAATAAGGCAAAAATTATTTTAAAAAACACCGGTCCTTGCACTGCCTGAACTGCCCAATTTGAATATGTAACATACTGCTTACTTTGGCGTGTTGACTCGTACCTTGGGCGAAATGGTGCATGGGCGAGTTAGCATATGGGCGAGTTGACCGGCAACTACAAACCGCACCTCGCGCATCCAAATCAATGTTCCAGATATCGAACAATTTGCAGTACAAGCCGCTCAGGGACACAGGCTGTTGTTCGCACTAGATTACGATTTTGCGGCGAATTACAGGGCCAAGGTAACACCATTTGTCATTTTTGCAATTATTGTAGTGACTTGACCGTAACGCATGTTAAATTCTATTGATGATGAGATGCTTTGATTGTGATCCAACCCAGGCTCATATTGCACAGCAAGTTAGACCAAGAGTCAACAGCCTCTGCCTAGCGCGACGTGTTGATAGCTGACATTAAAATTAACTCATTTCATTCTCGTGAACAATTCGTAAAATAAATGTGACTACGATAGTTCAAGGGTGGTGCCAGAATAGCTAGTCGCCTGAGGCGCCAAGCTATTTTGGCAACCACCCTTGAACGAAAATGTTGACCTTTCTCCAGATCTGTAATGTAGCCTTTATAGGACAATAATAAACTTTTCAAAAAGTCAGCCTCAGATGTAATGGGTTTAACTACAACGTATAGAATGTGATATATATTTTTCGACATACTACTATTACTACATATTTAATTTTCTTTTGCAGAAAAGGTATCATGTAGTCACCACTTAAGAAGTTGCTTGGGGTACAGCAGCAGTCCGGCTCCTGCGACTATCAAGATCCAGAAGTAACATGGCACACCATAGACCCAACACATCCTGGCAGATCTACCTGTTTTTTCTCATCCTAGTTTTGGACATTACGCTGACTCTGGCAGGTCCGCCACAGTACACCTTCAAACACTACACCTACCGCAAGAAACGGGACGACAAGAAGTATCGAAACGCCAAGCAGCGCTGTGAAATTGCTTCGGAATGTCAAGGCCTCTTTGGTGTGGAGTATACAAAGTGTGTACGTATGTGTATATCGGAGCTCTGCTATAACGAACTTTATGGTGAGGATCCATTAGAAGAGGGAGAAGTTGACGTGAGGTTAAACTCTTTTAAGGGTTGCTTGTCGCAGGTTGCAGTCGCAGACTTTTGAAATCTTTTTTTTTTTCTGTTGTCACTTTGGAGCGTGAGCAAAAGAGCCTCAGGCTGATGTTAGCCTGTGCACTGCCTGCGCCATCCCCAGAAACTTAAGCAGACTGGGAGAACTCTCAGTCTCACATCTTCAGCACAATCTGCAGGATTGTGGTAGTTAAATGGTAGTGCCTGATTAGCTTGGTACCAGAGGCACCAAGCTAATCAAGCACTACCCTTGAGTGATTATGGTTCATCCATATCAGAGTTGCCAAGGCACTGAGCAGTGAGAATCTACTCTTTATGATGGCTGATCCCTCAGTTTTGTTGAAAAAGATGTCTATTACTATTATGTGTGCCTGAAATAAATTTTGTGACGATATCTCAAAGAAGAGGTGTCATTGAAGGAGTGATGAATGTGTTTTTCTTTATGTGTGTCACTGCATGTCCAATGTGAGAATGAACTTGTATGCACAATGCTTGTTGAAGATGTATAAATGTGTGCTACAGCAAGTGCAACTTTGTCTCTGATTTTGTTCATCATTTCAGATGTCTGATTACGCCCATTTGAATGAAATTGAAGACAACATTCAGGTATATTTCTTGCAGTCATATTCCTGTAAAGCATGTTCTTAATTAAACGAACTTTAGTTCGCGAACTCTGACGAACTAGAGTTCACGATCTCGGACGAACCAGGTTGGTTCTTAATTGGACGATCTAAAGATACGGCGAACCTAGTTCGAAGTAGTTCACGGACCTCGGCAAACCATAGTTCGCCGTCGGAAAAGGTTCGCTAAACGTGTTGAGCAAACCATAGCGAACCTTTTCTCTGATTGGTCGAAACGTTTACCCTCTTCTGCGTTGGAGATAAGAAGACAGTGACCGATACAAACAAATATGGCGGACGGCGATATTTCACTCGTGCGAAGAACAAGACCTATTTTTATTGATTTGTGGGAGGCGCAACGCTGTTTGTGGGGTCGCTACTGCAATGAGTACAAAAACAAACATCGTTCAAATCGCGAAGCGGCATAGTGGAGGCCAATTAAAATGATTTTGAACACCTTCGCAGACAGTAAGCCGAATCAAGCACTTCAGTTAAGAAAGAGAACCATGGCAAACCTGGTTTGCTGAAGTTCGCCTAGGTTCGTTCAACCTCAATTA
Source organism: Semisulcospira habei (assembly GCA_036245525.1). Classification (NCBI taxonomy): domain Eukaryota; kingdom Metazoa; phylum Mollusca; class Gastropoda; family Semisulcospiridae; genus Semisulcospira; species Semisulcospira habei. The sequence goes on along the minus strand of BTPG01000007.1, from coordinate 97,268,498 downwards.
AGAAACAAACCAAAAAGATCGCCGATCTTCTCCAAGCTAGGTTTGCCGATCAAGCGTTCGCCCAATTATGAACAGCTCTGAGACGTATTTCATACCTGAACCTCGTCTTTTTTTTTTCTTTTTTTTTTTTTGGGGGGGGGGGGGAGGGGGGGGGGGGGGCACAGATTTGTCATAGTTTTATTCATAATTTAAAATTGCAACTCTCCTCTCACTAATACACATGCAAGCGCACGGACACACATTCTTATATTTTCTCCAGGCAAGAACAAGAAACTGTTGTATGTTCGCAGTTTAATCAAAGACTGAATACAGACTACAATTTTTATATCTCACATCTCTCGTTCAATAGTACAAGCTTGACATCATATTAATTCACTTCGACAATTCCACACATTATTTGAAAAACAGAGAAACACAAAAACAACAATGATAAACTATGTGAATATAATGAAGGAAGGCGAACAATACACCTAAGTTCAATTAGACAGTCCTGCAGGAAGCACTCCTCTGCAAACGACACACATCCTCAAAAGTCCTTGCTGGCTGCAGCAACTCGTAGGAATGTAATGCCAATTGCTGGCTCCCCCTGCATCTGTGGTGCTTTTATAATGGAGGTAAAGGGTGTTCAAACTATGACGCTGGTAACATGGTCATCTCCATAAATTTGCTGTGCTGATCAGAGCAGCAAATCGAGTGAGACAACCAGTGGGGGCTAAGGTATGACTGTGCTAGTACTTGTAAGCCTGTCTCTGATTTTGGACTTGGGGCGCTAAACTTACGGCCTAGAGCCGCAAGGTCCAGAACCACGACCAGCAGTCAACTCATTTTATTCTTTAACCCATTTAACCCCACTGCCTCTTCCCAAATTGTGCAGGTCTTACCTAACGACTGTTTCAGTTACAGGAGATGGAGTGACCATGATAATTCAAGGGTAGTGTTCTGGCACTACCCTTGAATTATCATGGTCGATCCATCTCCTGCTGCTGGGTGTAGGGGCTAAATGGGTTAAACATACAAACAATTACGAGTCGCCTAGCACACCAGTCTCGCAAAAGACGTGTTTGGAGATACTGCAGGATGGTCATAAACTTGATTCAATGTCTTACACTACATACCTCGAAGACAAATGAAAAAAATATTAACCTCCTCGGCTGTGCGAACAAGGGAGTCAAACGTCAAGAAGTAATCGTCATCAAAGTAAACTTTACAACAAATGAACCAAACACTGATGCGCTATGTTGTGTTTATGCTTATGCCCTCTCATTCAAGCACATCAGATACACACAAATTAACATCAAAAGCAATGGTTCGAATGTCAAATGTAACGAACACATTTACATGATTCAACACGTCTCATCAAAATCATGAAAAATAATCAACAGTCTATGACTGTACCAAATTTCTTCACACCCAAAAATAAATTTAAATGGAGACGAAACTTAAAAGTGCCAGCAATAAAAAATCTTGTCATTTTAGGTATTTAACCCCTGCGTGCATGCAGCCACCAGGAACTGTATACAGAGCCAAGTGACATGTACTAGGGGGTTAATCTGATCTTGCTGTCCAGTGCTTTTTGTTGAGGCGATTCCTGCAGAAATCACCTTGACAAGAAATGCTATAGACAACCGACGGGTCAATACACATTTTAACCCATTCAGCCCTGACGCCCTACAGCAGGAGATGGGTCAACCATGATAATTCAAGGGTAATGCCAGATTAGCTTGGCGCCTGTAGGCGCCAAGCTAATCTGACACTGCCTTTGAATTATCATGGTCGATCCATCTCCCGCAACTGGTGCATAGTCATTCGATGACGCCTCCAAAATTTGGGAAATATGACCGTGAGGCTGGATGAGTTAAAGTGAACTTGAACGACTATTTTACTATATATATATATATATATATATATATATATATATCTATATATATATATATATCTATATATATACATACACACACACACGGAATTCCATGCTTTGCCAGTGACAAACCATTCAGGTGAAGGGTATGTTGGAAAATACAATTCAATCTAAAAGCTACACTTATTTTCTCAGCAGATAACGCTCCTGTCCATGACCATACACCACTGAGTAAATGTGCAAATAAAATGAACACAACATCAAAGCATGGTGCGGTCAAAAGTTGATAGTCAGTGATCCAGGAAACATTCTTTACATAATATACTGATTAGCAAAAGAAATGCGACATTTTGGGAATCGCCCGAAACATGCTAGCATTTGTGAAGCATCTAAAAATGTCGATATTTTTGTGTTTCTGACGATTCCAAAAATGTTACATTTCTTTTGCTCATCAGTATATCAGCCCATGAATATAAATGAGTCGAGACACATACAAAAATGTCACAAAACCACATACAATGGTAATAAACATCATCCCAATTTGAACAAATGAAAGAAAAAGCCATCTCTCTTCCTCCAAATCTGTCTCAAATGTCTTCAAAACCACACACGGCAGCAATCAACCAAAGAAATTCAAATCCACAAACATAGACTTCTCCCAAATTACGCAAGCTTCCATTTTCAAACTGTCCAGATGGTTAAATTTGACAAGGGGGGAGGGGGGGGGGGGGGTGGCTGGCAGAGAATATTTGTGCTGTTGAACACGTTACATTCTGCTTTACCTTCGCCCAATTAAGAAACAAGAACCAAACATGTAACACAATTTTTTTTAAAATTCAGAATTTCATCTGTAGGCCTACGAGGGGCACTGCTAGCATCATTACAACACGGTACTCATCCACAATACATGCACACTGTACTGGAACAAAGGCGTTTTTCAGTCGAGGCTTATGATCAGCTCTCATCCAAGCAATCCCGGATCCTCACTCCCCAATTGCTCTTAAACCCTTCACTGCAAGTGGACACAGATTGTGTTTTTGAAAAACACTGTCAAGTCATTGTCAAAAGATTCCCAGCCGTCACAGGGGCACGATACGAAATGGTTTCAGCAAGAGGTATGGATCCTCATGAGCCCCCGCAACTGCGGGGACTCATCAGGGTCCATACCTCTTGCAGATGGGTGGCGTTCTTTTTCTCTATCGGCAATGGAGGGGGTTAGCCGTCATCCTGTCATCGACTTCTAAATCCTCAATCTGAGGATGTGAATAGGGCCGATCTCAGGCATCAAGAGGCTGTGACCCTCGTGAGCCCCTGCATCTGCGAGGGCTCACGAGAATCTTTGGGCTTTACAACTATATTGTGAAAAGATTCAAATGTCACGTGAATAACACAGACAACTGCCTCAATCTCAGGACATAAATGGGCCCCATCTGCGCCAGCAAGAGGCAAAGATTCTCATGAGCCCCTGCAGCTGCAGGGGCTCATGAGAATCTTTGCCTCTTGCTGACATGTGAGGGTTCATTAAATTCAAAAGTTTAGCTCTCATCGTCAGAGAGCGTCTCGTACTGAGATGACAGGAGAGGGGCCGGCTCCTGATCGCGTGAACAGACGGACTGGTGTGACTGGTGCTCTGGATCCCTCATCATGGAAGAAACGACCGGCTGGCCTGAGCCGGAACCTGAGGGATACGAATACCCTCCCGTCCCGTGAGATGAAGGTGCAGGTCCCGAGGAAGGCACCCCTGAAGTTGACCCAGGAATTGGGCTGCGTTCAGTACTGGAGCTGTCTACGCCCCCGTAACCGCTGCCTGTTGTGGCGCCGCTTTCCGTAGAGGACGTGCGTCCACGAGGGCTGCGTGAGTGCTGTCCGTAGCCGTGACCCTCCGCGCTTCGGCCCTGTGCCTCTCCCCCTTCATACCCTGCCGCTTCACTGCTGACATCGTCTCCTGCACGACGAGGCGAGGAACGCTTGGTGGACTTGCGCTCAGAAGCTGTGGAGCTGTCAATAGTGTCCGTGGCATCATCTCCAGAGGAGGAGGTTTTGTTGTCTGCGTGTGTGGAATCCACTCCACTGTTGGACCCCGAGCTGACATCAGCGTCACCTCCATCTCGGAAATGCCCCCTACCATCATCGCGGCCTGGATAGTCGCGGTGCTGGTGGTGGCCCCCAGAGCCTGGAACTCCGTAACTCTCGAATGCCTGCGCTTCATTTCCATCCTTTCCTCCTTGCTCAGTGCTGCTGCGTCTCTCATCAATAGAACTTCCCACACCGGATGTGTCTGCTCGGCTGTCTGATGAGGGCAGTTTGCTGTCTGTGCTATCCACATGACCTTTTCGCGGACTGCGACCTGGTGTCCCAAGGGCCATGTAGCTGCTGGGTTTGCGTCCGCTGGAATCCTCATCAGGACTGTCATCCGGGAAGTCATACAGATCAGACTGAGCTGACTTCTTTTCCTTGCTGCCTGAGCCACTGCTGACACCGCTGGAGCTGGCTGGTTTGGCCGATGACCCGCTCCGTGCCGTGTCTGCTGGGGTGCCTGTCTTGCTAGTGGTGGAGGGGAGGGGGGCAGTGGTGCGTGGGTGGTCGCGAGAGGATGATGCAGGATGTGAAAATTTGTCCCCTGGGCTTGTGCCAGGACCGGGTGGATCGTCACCCCTAAAGCGTGGCCGATGCATGATGCGTTTCTTGGCCATGGCAGCCGACTGAGAGGACCCCACTGATGGCGAAAGAGATCGGCTAGTAGTAGAGGATGTCAAGGAAACGGATGTCTCTGCACCAGAGGTTGTGACGCCGCCCCCTCTCGATACAAACCCCGAGTCGGATGCCTGCTGACCCTCGCGGTGGTGCTCCATCCTCCCCCCTCCCTCTCCACCCTTTCCATTCTCCCCACTCCCACTGGAACTGGACTGACTGGACTCAGCTGTTTCTGATGAGGCAGCTGTTGAACTGACCGCCCCCTCGTGAGCCGATCCTCCCTGTATCTCCATCGATGCTCGTGATGAAGGTCGGCTGCCATAACCTTGTGACGGCACCTGAAGTCTTGACCCTGAAGACGAAGCCATGTAGGATTCTTCCCTTTCAGTATGTTGTTGTTGTTGTTGCTGCTGCTGCTGCTGTTGTTGTTTGGCCTCCTCCAGCTGATGCTCTTCGCGCATGATGCGCTCGATCTTGGTGTTCATGTATTCCAGCTTGGAAATGCCGATTTCGGGTTTAGGAGCAGCGGTTCGTGGTTTGCCTGTGGAGGACCCACTGCTGTCCGCTGCCTGGGAACCTGAAACAGTCCCAAGAAGCACACTTAGATGCAAGGAGCATATTGCATACCATCTTGACCGTTGCACATATTCTGTGATCAAGGTCTGAATCAGAAATTTTATTTAGCGAAAAGATGGTAAATAAAATTTCTGATTCAGACGTTGATCACAAAAAAATGTTTTCAGGTTAGTGACTTTATTCATAAGGCACAAAAGCACAGATTAACACACGTTTGCTTTTCTGACCTGAGACTTTAGACCTCACAGCCAAGAGCAAAAGGCAAACATAGCCTAGCCCAGCCTAGGTAAAAAAACCAAAAACAATGTCTATTCATACTACAAACATTGAAGCTGTATGCAGACAAATGGCACAAAGGTCAAGTCGAGATGCAATGTGTGCTCTGAGAGTGAAATGTGTGTGTGTGCGCACTAGTGTGTGTGTGTGTGCATGTGTGCTAGCTAGTGTGTGCAAGATGGGTACATGTTTTACAGGAAAATAAAATATGAATACATTCAGCATATGAAGCATCACCATGTAGTATGGTATTATGAAACAACTATGAAGAAGCTTAACCCTTTGGCTGCTGGCTGCACAATTTGTCAAGGTGATTCCAGAATGAATCACCTCGACAAAAAGTACTTCCAAAAACCAAAGGGTTAAATTATTTAAGCTAAAAATGATATAATACTGTTGGAGAATAATCTGACAATCTAGGAACTGTGTGCCGGTTAGTGATTTTTAACCTACGGCTTTCAGCCCTAAGGCCCAAAATCATACACCAGCACAAATTCTCTTCCTTGGAAATGCAACAAAATGTCACACACACACAAAAACTGAATCAACAAACGAACACACAACAAGACAAAACCAAAACAAACCAACTTGAACACAAGCCATTCCTTGGAAACAAAAAGGAATCACCTTTTCTAAACTCAGGCACAGGAACTGCTCAAGTGATAAACCACTGAAACCAGGCGCTGGCTTTGGTGGGGTGCAGGGACAACACCCCACAGGGGAGGGTTCAGGACTTGGTCCCGACTCTCCCATGGGAGGGTCCTGACCAAGTCCTCTTCCCCCTTCCGCCCAATCCAAAAGTGATTTTTCACAACTTTAATGCATTTTTGAAGGTGCAAATGGCACCTAGCCCATAAAGACAGAATTTGTGATGGCAATGACAACTTTAATGCATTTTTGAAGGTGCAAATGGCACCTAGCCCATAAAGACAGAATTTGTGATGGCACTGACTGATACACAAACCTAAGAAAAACAGCTTTCCTCCAAAACAATTTTTTCATTCTGAAAATGAATCGCTTCTCCTCTGAAAATAGCAGATGTGAAGAGAATTCCCATGCCTGAAAACTGCAGTAAAAAAAAATCCAATAACTTAGCTGTTGCAACAATCCACCTACTTGTCATAACGCTAACAGCAAATGCACATCTCACGCTGTAAGACCTGGGTGATTGAAAAAAGTACACTGTATGTCTATTGCATAACAAGATTTCATGCAGCACCTAATTTTTAAAAAAATAAAATGGAAGGGAAGTTTGTTGAATTTCAGTTTCAGGCAGGAAAAATGACCCCACTTCTGAATCTGTGCAACATTATGAATGACTAAGCCACTCATGACAGAAACAGTAAGAATGTTAGGAATGTAAAGAGAAGCAGTTTCCCTTTTATTTTTCTCCCACCCTCCCCTCTTTCCCCATGTGTTCAGGTTTATTCCCTTCCTTTTAGCCGAGTTGCAAAAACAAAGCTATTGTCAAGCAGTTCTCCGTTCAGATCAGCTCATGCAAAAATACCAAGCACAACACAGATTACAGCACATTCCATTACAATGATAAAGCTTTTTCGACTTTTAACAAACCAAAACAGAAATCGCTAAATTAATCTTTTTCATCATCAACAGAAATGGAACTCAAGCATTTTTCGGACACAAAATGACACTAAATGTCCTCTGGAATTTCTCAGTGAGGCCATTTTTCATTCTAACAAAGAAAGCAAATCCATAATAATAAGCGCATTAAGCGCATTAAATAGGCGCTTTATCCCAATTGAAAATCGGCTCAAAGCGCCGCCGCGAACTGAACCCAACAAGCACGCTCACGTGAATCACGCGCATTCACTCACACACTGTACATAAACACAGAACATTCACGTGGTGCTAAGGGCAAGCTCAAGCGAGCTACTGTAGTTTTTGGAAATTCAAAATCGTTTGTATTTGAAATTTGCTTAAGTGGACTGAAACTGATACCAAAGTATGTTAAAGGAACTTAACTTTTAGCTTCAGATGACAGGCACAGGACAGGGACTGGACTTTCGTCGCAATCAAGCAGCATTTATTCATCAGCATGGAAATCAAAAGCCAAGAGGGGGACTCATGTTTGTTTTGTTTTTTTTGTCAGCATGAAATCAATAGAAAGGACTACGTCTCATCCGCATGAAAATTAACCCCCTTGCGCATGCAGCCACAGTTGCTGTGAGCAGCACCGGTGGCTGCATGCGCAAAGGGGGGGTGTATTAAAAAAGCCAGGAACGGACGCGTTAAAAAACAAGGGAATTCTATCACCCAGGTCCTACCTGTCAAAAAGATTGGGGTTTTGGATGGTGGCGGGTTACTCTGACACTCTCTGGAAGGTTCCGCAAAGATTTACCTCCGATCTCCCCGCCACCGCTGCTGCTTGTGATACCTCCCCCTCCACCACTACCACCACCCCCTCCTCCGCTGGGGGTCGGGGCGGTCTGAGGGGATCGGGCGCGATGTTGCTCAGGCGTGATGCGCCCGGCCATGCCCGACTGATCGCCAGGGACACGGAGTGTGTCGTGAGAGTCAGCGCCTGGGTGGGCGGCACTCTGGGAGTGCGGGTGGGGGTGTCCGTGCGGAGAGGGTTGGGATGGGTAGGCGGAGGGACCTTGCCCCCCATAGTTCTGAGGGTGGGGTGGGTGATGCTGTTGCTGTTGATGCTGTTGGTGTTGTTGTTGGTAGTGGTGAGGACCCTGCTGCTGATGATGCTGGTTCTGTTGTTGCTGGTGTTGGTGGTGCTGCTGACTGGCCATGCTCTCCTGTAAGAGGAAAAAAGCAATCCACCGTTTCATACATGCACATCAAAGTGGATACTGATGCAGTCACACCCCTATGCGCACAAGGTCATCAGTCTGTGTGCGGGCCAACGGCAGCCGATGTCAGCCCGGTGATCTTGTGCACATTGGGACCTATCAAGGCAGTCACGTGTATAGGCCATTTGTCATCAGAGTGCACATTGTTTTTTTCTTCAAATATCTCAAAGAAAAACTTTTCTATACGACTTTAAACCTTTTAGCCCCAAATTTAGGAAGTGTTACTGAACGACTATGTACCAGTTGCAGGAGGTGGATTGACCATAATTCAAGGGTAGTGCTAGATTAGCTTGGCGCCTTCAGGCGCCAAGCTAATCTGGCACTACCCTTGAATTATCAAGGTCAATCAGTCTCCTGCTGTAGGGTGTTGGCGCTAAATGGGTTAAAATGAATTTTTCTCTAAAATGTATTTTTTAAAAAAATACTTACCAATGCCATTACTACAATGGAACAACCTGTAGATTACGTCATTTTAGCCAAAAACTTACGACGTGTACCCTTAGGGACAGGGGAGGCCACCTAGGGGTGCCGTGACCTAGTACCCCGGGTAGCCTCCCTTCCCCCCCCCCCCCCCCCCCAATATGGTTGGTTAGTTAGTTATTTGGGTTTAACGCCGAGCAAAAGACTAAGGCCATCTCACGGCGGGATGGGTAAAAATCTGGTCAGCCAGACTAAAAGCAAGGTCTTAAGACAAGATGTAAATATAGATTAAAAATCTCAGGCTAAACTGTCACACGTCTTGAAAAGAAACGTCTACAGACTCTCAGAAAGGGCAAATAAAATTAAAAAAAAAAAAAAAAAAATTCACATAGTCTATGAATGCTCAGATCTTGTTAAAAATATTGCATTCTCTCAAAAAATTGAAGATTTTGTCCGGGGGAACATCGCGGAACAAAACCTTCAAGGAGTCCGCTGTGAAGTGTTTATATCTGGTGTCAATTAGGTCAGCACAATACAGCAAAAAGTGTCGAACAGAAAACTGCTCATAACAGGCAAAACAACATGGACACTCATCCTGTTTAAGTAAGTAAGAGTGCGTAACATACGTGTGCCCGATGTGGAGCCGAGCAAGGACAGTCTCCTCACGGCGGCTGCCGCAGCGGAAAGGTAGACTGTCGGACACCGTAGGAAGAGCTTCATGAAGCTTGTTCCCTTCCTCTTTGTCCCACTCAGACTGCCACTCGCAGGCTATGTACGCACTAATCACAGGTTTAAAATCACTATAGACAGTCTGTGTGTCAGGGACAGGGTCACTGCGGGCACTGTTGGCAGCAGAATTTGCGATTCTGTTGCCTTCGATGCCCACATGGCCTGGGACCCAAATAAAAATGATGTCATAATATTCCTTCATCAAGTCTGCGTAGAGCTCTCTAATCTGCACCAGCAGTGGATGGTCTGTTCCCACGCCCTGAAGGGCCTGCAGGGCAGAAAGAGAGTCGGACAGAATCAGGAAGTTCCTTTCCCGAGACTGATAGGCATGCTTGAGTGCCAGCAGAATTGCTTGCAGTTCTGCACTAAATACAGAGGAATGGTCAGGGAGACGGAGCTTAAATGGGCGTTTAGGATGGCGAGAGGACACTGCAGCCGCAGCCACCCTCCCATCCTCAGACTTGGACCCATCCGTATAAAGACGACAATAGCCAGGAAAAATTGAAAGGAGTTCATTGAGGCTCTGTTGGTATATGGCTGGTGGAGTACAATCCTTCTTGTGGGTGGTCAAGTCCAGCAAGATGTCAGGAACTGGTAGTAGCCAGGGTGGAGTGACGTGTTGCAGAGATTCCGAAACTTTGTCCAGGTCCACTCCGGCCGCCTGCAGATGAGGTCGGACACGGAAGGAAAGTGGACGGACAGCTCCCGGATGGGCATCGTAAATCTCTGCAAACGACGGGTTAAAAACACAATCATAGGCAGGATTGTCTGGATGGGCCTTCAGCTTCAGAACGTAGATGAGCATGAGGCGGATGCGGCGGAGCCTGAGAGAAGGCTCCCCTGCCTCTGCATACAGACTAGGAACTGGAGATGTCCTGAAAACTCCCAGACATATGCGCAGACCTTGATGGTGAATTGTGTTCAGACGCTGTAGAACAGACTTTGAAGCCGAGCCATATACCACAGAGCCGTAATCCAGTTTGGACCAAACAAGGGCCCGGTACAGTCGAAGTAAGACAATGCGGTCTGCACCCCAGTCAGTAGGACCAACGACACGAAGAATGTCGAGGGCCTTCCGACAAGAGGTTCTAAGGTAGTTAACATGGTTGCAGAAGGTCAATCTTTTGTCAAAGACGACCCCCCAAAACTTTGCCTCTTTGGCCACTTAATTGGCACTCCAGCAATGCTCAGGCTAGGTTCTGGAAAAAATTTCGTCTGGTTAGTAAAATGCACACAGACTGTCTTGGAGGGCGAGAACCTGAATCCATCGAGAGACACCCACCCCTGGATGCGATCAACGCACAGCTGCAAGCGCCTCTCAAGGGACGCAAGTCCTCGACCTCGTCCACAAACAAAGAGCATTCAGAATCATCCTTGACGGCCTTTACAATGTTATTTATTTTAATGCTAAATAAAACCGGAGATAGAATACTGCCCTGCGGGACACCCATCTCCTGTTCAAAGGAGTCGGAGAGGGTGGAGCCCACACGGACGTGGAACAAAAAATTGTGAATAAAAACGGGCAGATGCCCTTTAAAACCCATGTCCGACAAATCAGACATTATACCATGCTTCCAGGTAGTGTCATATGCCTTTTCAAGATCAAAGAAAATGGCATAGACATGCTGCTTGTTGACAAAAGCATCTCGGATAAAAGACTCAAAGCGAACTAGATGGTCAGTTGTACTACGGAAGCGCCGGAAACTGCACTGGAGGTCTGTGATGAGACCCTGTGACTCAAGATGCCACACCAGTCGGGCGTTGACAAAGCGTTCCATAGTTTTACATAAACATGATGTCAAAGCTATTGGCCGGTAGTTGCCCGGGTCGGAAGGATCCTTACCCGGCTTGGGAATTGGCACAACTACAGCCTGGCGCCAAGATGGCGGAAAAAAAACGGCTATCCAGATATGGTTAAAGGCCTTGAGAAGTACAAGGAGTGAATCCTCAGGCAGATGTGTTAGGAGCTGATAGTGGATGGTATCTAATCCAGCAGCAGAGTCAGTACATTTCTGCATGGCTTGCTGCAATTCTGAAAACGTAAAAGGGGCATTATAGTCTTCCGAGTTATCCGATATAAAATCACAAGTACAAGATTCTCGCTTCTCCTTCTCTCTCTCTGGAAGAAAGGTGAATAATGATCTGTTGAAGAATTATGGGCAATGGTGGAGGCAAGCAAATTGGCCACAGCCTTTTTATCTGTGACCAAACTGGCACCATCTCCAAGATGGCCGACAGAAGCCGAGCCACCCCTGCCCCTAATTCTTCGAACAGCCTTCCAGACTTTTTGGGGTAGAGTCCTAGAAGATAAAGATGAGACGAAGCGTCTCCAGGAAGCATGGCGTTCACGTTTAAAAATGTAACGGGCTTTTGCCCGCTGTCTTTTAAATGTTAAAATATTTGCTTGCGACGGATTACGAAAAGCACGTCGCTGAGCAGATTTGCGCATTGTTTGGGCCTTGCGGCACTCTTCATTGAACCATGGTACTCTCGGCTTCCGAGGGAGTGATGTGGAAGTTCTAGGGATGGTTTCGCCTGCTACGTCCAACAAAATAGAGGTAAAACAAGAAACAGGTTCTTCAGATGACATGACCACCTCCTCTGTAAGACGAGACTGACAGAGGGAGGCGAACAGAGGCCAGTTAGCTTTCTTGAGATTCCAGCGCCCCACTGGCGAATCCTCCTCACAGCTGACCGATGACAGGACTACTGGGAAGTGGTCACTACCACACAGGCCATCGTGAACCTTCCAGTCAAAGTCCAGCATGAGAGAAGGATCACACACAGTGAGGTCTAGAACAGAACTAGATCCAGAACCTGAGTTAGAGTATGTAGGTGAGCCATCGTTAAAGACACATAGGTTAAGTTGAGAAAAAACATCTTCTAACATCTGACCTCTGCCATCATAGTGGTCACTACCCCAAAGGTGAGCGTGACCGTTAAAATCCCCCATGAGAATAAAGGGAGGGAGCAGTTGATCTACCAAGTTAAAAATATCATTGCTACAGACCCGCAGTGATGGTGGCAGGTAAATACTGCATATGGTTATGGTCTTCTTTAAGGTAACCCGAGCTGCGACAGCCTGAAGACAGGTGTCGATGCTAACAGGGCTACATAAAATTTGGCTACTAATGAGAAGAGCCGCTCCACCCGAGCGCCTCTCTGAATCAGAGCCTTTATGTATAACATTAAAACCATTAAAGGACACAGGGTCAGAAGTCTTCAGGTAAGTCTCCTGAAGAGATATTACTGAGGGGTTATAGAACTTGACTAAAAGACGCAATTCCTCAAAGTTAGCTTGAAAACCACGACAATTCCACTGAAGCAAAGAGTCCATGATTAAGTCTTATCTGGGGGTAAGGAGTTTTTCCCCCCATTTTCCTTTACCTTGGAAGGAGTTGAAGAAACAGAGAGGGACCGGCTCCCGGGCCTCCTCTGGTTCTTCGGAGAGGAAGGGGGTGGAGCTGCCGCAGCATCAGCAACGACAACTTCCACTCCCTCCATCCGCTCCTCCAGTGCAACATATTTGTTTTGAAGGGGGACATCAGTGTTCCCCTTCTGGGCCCATGCGCACAGCGGCCCCATAGATTTCTTAGACTTCTGGTCCTGGGCAGCGTTTCTGCCGCTAGAGTCAGCGGCCTTAGAAGGCTGACCAGAGCCTTTGGAGTTGACTGACTAACAGGTTTGGGTGGGGGCTGAGGCTTAGGGGCAACAGAAGGCGGCACAACCGGACCGGCAGTGTCCGCCTTCTGCGTTCCCTGGCTCCTTGTCACCACCGGACAAGGGCAAATCAAGGGCGGGTCTCCAGCCGACGCACAATGGAGACTGCCCGAAAGATATACTCAAGGGGGTAAGCCCGATTGAACCGTTTGAGCCACCGCCTTCTATCACACCGTTGAATGCAGGGGAATACTGGCGTAAAGCACCTAATCAGCAGCAGAGGCTATAGCATGGTGCTCCGTATAGCAACCCGCATGTCAACAGTGGGATAGGGCTCAACGTGATAAGAGCCGATTGACTAGGCCGGTACGACTAGCCTCCCGTTTAGGCAGAAGTCAAGGCCAAAGTGGAGTGTTTCAGCCACCAGGATCCTCTTCTCCCCCGACACGGGTCTCCAAGCACGGCAAACACTTGGGATCCAAAGGACCAAAAGCTCACGAGTATTTTTAAGGACCAATCCAACATGGTACGACCTGGGTTAGCACAGCTCCTTAAAAAAAAAAACCCATATGGGTAACTGCCAGAGCAGCCAAGCCAGTTTTTCGTTTAGCTGACTAGCAGCAGCGAGCGGGGCAGGTGGGAGGGCCGTCCGAGTAATGGCATCAGTAAGTATTTTTCAAAAAAATACATTTTAGAGAAAAATTCATTTGTTTCCTCAAAAAACATTACCGATGCCATTACTACAATAGAAGAATTGCGAAAAGGAGGCGGGTGCCGCGTAACCCAGTAACCAACCGAGCCAGCAAGACCTGTCCTCCCTGGCGCAAGCTCCCGGTAATTTTAGCTAAAGGATTACCAGCGGCACCAAGGTGCCGGGAGGGAGTGTTGTGCCACCGCGATGTCCCCACCAGGGCCAGGTTATCTCGCTGGCCAGCCAGGTTTCTGAGGTAGAACCGGGTGAAGGTCGATTCAGTCCACCAGCCCATGGCCGCCACAAGGTCTTGGACAGCACAATTGCGGTCAAAGGCGACGCTTGCAGCCATGGCTCTGACCTCAGAAACCCTGATATGTAGTCGCTTGGCAGCGTCGGGACAGAGGTCTTGGTAGGCAAAACGTATCACCCATCTTAGCCAGGAAGAGATCGTCTGGGCTGAGATGTCTTGTCTACCTGGGGACAGAGGGAGAAAGAGGCGGGTGCGTCCCCGGCGGAGCGGCTTGGTTCGGCGTAGGTCCGACTTCCCTGTTGGGGCTGACCATCTTCAACGGTCGTACAGTGATCACCTGGGGGGCTGTCAATGGAGACTGAGTCTTGGCCAAGAAGTCCATCAGTAGCTGCATGGAGCCATCCGACCTGAACTGCAGGCAGGCGGGGCGCGCAGAGAGCGCGTGCAGCTCACTCACTCTGGAGGCCGTGGCAAGGGCGAAAAGAACAGGGCTTGCTAGGGGAAGCGGCTCGAAACGCATAGAGTTCAGCCAGGTGAGTACCCCGGGTAGATCCCAGCGTGGGCTCAGGGAGTGGAGGGCAGGCCATTGTATTCCAAGTGGGCCACAAGATCAGTGAGGTCGTTACCCTTGCCGGGGTCCGCTCGGCCCAAGTGACGGTAAGTGTCCGCAATCATGGCGAGGTAGCCCCTGACGGTGATCGGTGCCAAGTGCTGTTCGGCGAAAGCCAGAGGAAGAACTCGGCTAGCGGGGGGGAGGAAGTCAGATCGGTAGGGAGAGGCGGTCACGCCAGGCTCCAGTGTACTCTCCATTTTCCCTCGTAGACTCGCAGGGCCGAGGGTCTGCAGCCTGCAGTGATAGCTGCCACTGCGTCACTTGAGAAACCTCTAGCGGCGAGGGCGTGCCGCACAATCTCCAAGCGTGGAGAAGGAGTTGCTCGGGGCACGGAAGGTAAGCGCCTGGCGTGGTTGCTTGAGCATCGTGCTAGGGGAGGGTAGCCGCAGCGGGGGGCTCGTGGTGAGGTTTAGGAGGTTGGTGGTCCAAGACTTGGTCCAACCAAACGGCGCCACAAACACAACAGTATCGCGTTGCACGTCTGGAGCTTCAGAAGTACCTTGGGGACCAGCGCGATGGGTGGGTAGGCAACACGCAGAGGCTGTCCCAGGGGATGGAGAGCGCATCGGCCACCCAGGCTTGGGGGTCCGAGATGGGCGAGACGAAGAGGGGTAGTTGGCGGTCCCGCCTCGTGAAGATGTCGATAAGCGGGGTCTCTTACGTGGCGCAGATCATCTGAAAGATGCCTGGACGAAGCGGCCATACGGTATGGAGAAGCTGAACGCGCCTTGAGAGGGAGTCCGCGAGGACATCCAGGAGACCCGGGATCTGTCTCGCTCGGAGAGAGATGCCGCGATCCTCGCACTAACGGAAGAGCCGGTAAAGAAGAATGCGAGTCCCGCCCTGCTTCAGCATGTAGGACACTACAGTAGAGTTGTCGGAAGGATGAGCAGCTCCTGGCGTCCAAGAGTCGTCGCCCACGCGAGTAGGACTTGCCAACCGCCTGCAGCTCCAACCAGTTGATATGCTGGGCCGCGAGGTCCGGTGGCCAGTTGCCGGAAGTCGTGGCGAACGTTGGCAGCAGGTGCGCGCCCCAGCTGGAGCGGCTGGCGTCGACGCAAGGGACCACTGGCGGGGGGGGCGGGGGGGGGGGGGGGGGGGGGGGCCGGCAGAGTAAGGAGTGGAACTCCAGTACGGAGCCAGACGGGGTCCGCCCAGCGGAAGAGGAAGATTGGAAGCGAGACGACGAAGGAAACAACAGCTGCCAGCCCTAACTCCGCCAGAGAACGACCAAGACCCAAGACTATGATGTCAATGGAGAAAGCAAGAAGAAAGTCATCGAATGCTTCCCACAACTGAAACAGGGTGGTTGAGACTTATTTCCCACACCTGACAAAGGGTGGATGGAACCAAGAAAACCACAAGCAAGAACGAACTCATCGACCATCCTCCCACACCTGAAATAGGGTGGTTGAGACTCACTCCCCACACCTAAAATAGGGTGGGTGAAACTCTTTCCCCACACCTGAGAAAGGTTGGATGGAACGAAAACAAACAAGTAACTCGTCCCCCACGCCGGAAAAAAGGCTGGAAATCCAGGCGGAAAAATAAAACACCACACGACCGACAAGATAGAACAAGCGACAAACTACACTGCGATCCTATTTTCTGCTGATTTAACATGACACGTGTGAGCCAGCTACTCAACCGAGGCCAACAATCGGCCCAGCAGCCCCCCCCCCCCACGGCAAAACCCTCAACTGAAGTGACATCTGTCATGAATTGCTACACGCTATGACGTCATACTGTTTGCGGAAAGACTTACCTCCCGCCAACGAGAAAGGCAAGCCACCGTGTGTACAACACAGACTAAGAATAGAGGAAACGGACACTGCATACTTCGCATCGACCAGAAAACAACGCAGCACCAACTTTAATCCACAACACCAGGCAACACTGGTCACAAAGAACTTGTTTTAAAGCGCACAAAAGTGAAAGGAGGACTGAAACACTCGCAACAAGCGAGACCAACTTTTCTGTGAAGCACTCGAAGAAATGAAGGCCCATTTATGACGACAAAACCCGGCACCTACCACCAAAACGGTATACAATTCAGGCGACCCAACAAGCCAACGGCAACAACAGCGATCAACGAAACGACAGCCACACCAAAACAGTCGCAACAGCTACGACATTAAGCTGATTTTAAAGCATCAACTGTGAAATATGCACTACGGCAACACTGCGTACCATCTACACAAAGGGCAATACTACGAACACCAGTCTGGTGTATGTAAGGCAACACAGCCACACAAACAACCGGCATCGTCTACAAACACGAATACACTGAGAATCAACAACAACAACAACGACGCTAAGTCTGGGAGTGATCCGTCAAAACGGACGGATTAATAAACAAAGAATATGACTCCCACGTCCATACACGCAGACGCCCAACGCTTCCTTGTGTCTTATCGCGGCTAAGCCCCGCTGAGCAGGAAATGACCTTGGACCTGACAGGCACAAGCGCCGAGAGAACAGAAGACGCGGCGATACAATCGTATCCCGACATAAGACTGGACCCTGCAAGGATTTGAAAGCGATCATACTGGACATCAATAACACCGCGTCAGGAATACTGCAAGGATTTGAAAGCGATTATGCTGGCCATCAATAACACCGCGTCAGGAATACTGCACGGATTTGAAAGCGATCATACTGGACATCAATAACACCGCGTCAGGAATACTGCAAGGATTTGAAAGCGATTATACTGGACATCAATAATACCGCGTCAGGAATACTGCACGGATTTGAAAGCGATCATACTGGACATCAATAATGCCGCGTCAGGACTACAGTTACATGCACGGACTACACTGACAACATGTCCTAATGTAAGGAATAAAATGCGACACACTGAGAGGAATACACAAAGGATTGGACTGAAAATTGTAGGCCGGTTCCCTGATGAGTAAATCGGAGCCTGTAGTTACTAACTACGAATACCGATCGAAACGCCCCCGAGTGCTTCACATTCTTCTGCTTGGATATTTTGAGGCGTCGGGACCAGAGTGACGGGATGCATACCTGGGTGGGGCCGGTCTTGCTTTTTTACCACGGAATGGGCAAGGGAAGAACCGGAACGGGAGCCTGTATGTCGCCAGCCGAGGGTCGCCAGTGAAGAAGCAGAAGGAGCTGAAGCAGACGCGAGTAGAGAGGGCCAAGGGGAAGGAGATCCGCCACCGCACTCAACAGGCCAAGGAGCTGCAACCACACTCTGGTGGGGGCTGCCTCCTCCTGAGAAACTAGACGTGCCTGGTTCGCCAACTCTGAACCACGGTTCCGGGAGTCTCACCGGGTTGAGGTCAATCAGGAACTCCCAGCCGAAGTGGACGAAGTGGCAGGACGGGGTGAGGTCTGACTTGTCCATGTTGACTATAAGCCGAGGCCGTTGAGGAGGGCCAGCCAAGCGTCTCGGTCCGTCTCCAGGGCGGGCGCCAACTGGTTGCGCAGGAGCAGATCGTTGAGGTAATTGATGTAGGGCTCGACGAAGGCTGCCTGGTCTTGGCGAAGACGCCGTCAATGATGCGGGTAAAACCCTAGGGGCTGAGGTTGAGTTCGAAGGGGAGAGCGTGGAACTGGTAGACTACGCCATCGAAAGTGAAGTGCAGATAGCGTCTGGAAGCTGGAGCACGGGCACGTGTAGGTAAGTATCTGTCAGATCCAGGCCGACGGCGCAGTCCATGGGGGGAACTGTGGTGCGAAGGGCTCTGGCGGTCTCCATGCAGAAGGATGGCGCGGAGATGAACCTGTTCAGTGCCGAGAGGTCGATGATCGGACGCCACTTGCCTTCGCTGGGCCAGGGAAGAGGCGACTGTAGAAGGCAGGAGTGTCGTGGCGTGATACTTACCTCTGCGGCGTCCTCCTGCCACAGGATGGAGACCTCCTTGAAGGGCGGCCATCTGAGTCGGTCCGAAGGGGCAGAAGTCCACACGGGGCCGCGCCGCAGCGTTGAAGGCCAGAGGTCCTTGGTCGCGTCCGTCACCGCCTGCCAGGTAGGACGGAAGAGGAGCAGTTCGCCGAAGGGCCTGTTGCAACTGACACTGTAAGTCCTGCAGAAGGTCGGGCAGACGGAAAGCACGGCATCCCAGGGGAGCAGGACGCAACACGGCAGAGTCTATGGCAAGAAGGGAGCGAGGCAAGCCGCCCGGAGGTGGCGACGGCCAAGGCAAGGATGTCCCATAAAGGCGGCGAGACCGACGAAGTCAGGCCATCACCACTCGAGAGAAGACAGCTTGCGTGGTGTCGACGAGAAAACCAGCACAGGCGTCGTGGAAGAGGGTCACTGTCCGAAAGAGATGCAGAGGCACGAAGTCCACCTGCCTGTAGCTGCGCCGGCGGCTCCCCCAACGGGAGGGCGAAGCGAAGGTCTGCGAGCGCCCGACGTACCATGTCCGCTGTGGGACAGGTGACGAAGGAGTCTACGGCGAGCGCGTGGGAGGCCGAACGGCTAAGGAGCGCAGAAGTAGAATCCTCCGAGGAGAAGCTGAGGGTGGTCTCATCCACAGGTGGCGTGGGAGGACGAAGCAGAGGGAGCCAGGCGGTGTGAGGCGTCGCGAGGCGAAGCGAGTCCGGGGAGAGTGTTTGCAAAGGTGCGAGCGCGAGTGGCGCGGCCGGAGGGGCGATGTCCAAGCGTGGGGAAGAGGCTGAAGCGGGCGAAGATGTTGGGGGTCCGGGAACGAGGAGCCGCAAGGCTGCTGGCGGGAGTCCGCAGTCCGAGAAGAGACGCGTCGGGAAGGGCTCCTTTGGGTGAGCGGGCTTACGTATCTGTCGTGGGCCGCAAGATGATGCCAAAGGTCCGGCGGCAAGGTGGCGCGTGGTTACTTCCTGCTTGTGAGGCTTGTGTTCCATAAGGCAGGGCGAGCTAGCTCGCTGCGGGCCAGGCTGGAGCGAGCTGGTGCGCAAGGGGGGAATGCGTCCCCCAACGTCAGGGCTAGACAGCCGTTGTTTTCCGCAAGGCGAGGTGAGCGAACTCACTGCGGACCAGACTCGAGCGAGTTGGTGCGCAAGGGGGGAATACGACCCCCAACGTCAGGGCGTGGTAGCCGTTTGTTTTCCGCAAAGCGGGGCGAGCGGACTTGCTGCGGACCAGACTCGAGCGAGTGGGTGTGCAAGGGGGATCCTTCGTAAGCCGTCCCCCAACAGCGGTGCGTGAGCGTCTTGGCAGTCCGGGTCGAGGTATGCGCGAGGCTGCGGGACGGCGTAGGTCGTTCGCCGCTAACAGCTCCAGGGTGTGACCATGGCTCCTCTACCCAGGGCGCGCAGACATCACGGGGGCGGCCGGAGGCAGGACCGGAGCAGGGGAGGCACCACATGCGAATCACTCGGCAACTGAAAGGCGCCCCCACGGGTGCAGGAGCGAACTTGCCACTGCAACATATAAGTGAAAACACAGACGACCGGCCATGGCAGAAAGGCCACATGACGGGCGCACCATTTCCTTAAATCTTCCAAGCAACAGACCAGTATCTCAAAGATATCAAGTATAGCTTGGTGCCGAGCCAGGGCCTCTGGGGTAAAGGCTCGGCACACTCCCACTGCGTCACTCTGCTTCACTGCCGATTCGAACCCGGTCCTTACGCGTTCAGTCCATGTGACCTACGCTCAGACTAAGGCGTCTATAGAATTCGCTATGACAAACGAACTTTAAATAAGCCGCCGTCTGGCGCCAAAGGCGCCGGTCACTGGCAACACCGGGACCCGGGTCTGACGCGATTCAGTCTGCATGCTCTACGCTTGGACCATAGCACCTATAAAATTCGCTATGCATAAACGAAACTCCAAAGCGAAGCCGCCGATCGGCGCCAAAGTCGCCAGTCGCTGGCCACACTGAGACCCGGTGCTGACAGGTTTCAATCTGTGTGAAATACGTTAGGACCGGAGCGCCTATATAATTCGCCATGTGCAAGCAAAAATCTCCAAGAGAGGGCGGGGAAAGGGAGAACCTGAAACGAAGCAGGAGGGGGCGCCACCGAGGGTCGAGGGGTTGCACACGACGGGTAAGCGGGCCGCGGCAAGGGCGTAGAGTTCGCGACGCAGGTCTCAGACGTCCGGCCAAGCGCGAACTTGTCTGAGGGCGTAGCACGCAGGAACAAAACATGGTGCCGAGGCCAGGCAGACCATGCCATAACCAGTCTCTAAGACGAAGAGAACACATGAAGAAGGGCCCACAAGAGACAACAGTCCAAGGGCCCCCGAGGCCCGGCACAACGCAGCCGGGAACAAGTCTCTAAGGCGAAGGCAACAACCGGCGCAGCACACGAGGAAGGCACACAAGTGACAACAGTCCAAGAGCTCCGAGGCCAGGCTACGAACGCACAGCCAGGAATCAAGCCTGTAAGTCGCAGGTACAACCGGTGCAGAACCATACACAGCCTGTAGGGTAAACACTGCAGTAGGCTAACACACGTCTTTATGCTGTAAGCTAAAGGAAAAAACTGGCTTGGCTGCTCTGGCAGTTACCCATATGGGGGGGGGGGGGGGGGGGAGGCTACCCAGGGTACTAGGTCACGGCACCCCTAGGTGGCCTCCCCTGGCCCTAAGGGTACACATCGTAAGTTTTTGGCTAAAATTACGTAAGCTACAGGTTGTTCCATTGTAGTAATGGCATCGGTAATGTTTTTTGAGGAAACAGAACACCACTCAGTGCCAGTTGGGCTAATGTCAGCTATTTTCACTGAACTCCTATGATTTGCTGATTTTACTTTGCAGCCGAAATATTTTGGTCAAAAGATGAGAAAAAGCCATTTTTTTTTTATTCCCTAATAAAGCTCCGACAGGAAACGACCAGACTTGTGTGTAAAGGTCAAGCATGCCGACTTCATGTATGCCTATGGCTGTAAGCATGTGACTTCATGTACGCCTATGGCTGTCAGCATGTGACTTCATGTATGCCTATGGCTGTAAGCATGTGACTTCATGTATGCCTATGGCTGTCAGCATGTGACTTCATGTATGCCTATGGCTGTCAGCATGTGACTTCATGTATGCCTATGGCTGTCAGCATGTGACTTCATGTATGCCTATGGCTGTCAGCATGTGACTTCATGTATGCCTATGGCTGTAAGCATGTGACTTCATGTATGCCTATGGCCGTCAGCATGTGACTTCATGTATGCCTATGGCTGTAAGCATGTGACTTCATGTATGCCTATGGCTGTAAGCATGTGACTTCATGTATGCCTATAGCTGTCAGCATGCCGACTAATCATGTCTGCCTATGGCTGTAAGCATGCCAACTTCATGTATGCCTATGGCTGTAAGGTCCAAAATCAAAGCAATCCAGAGTTGCCACATTCCTTCGGCGAATGAAGATAAGTAGCGACTGATCTCTCCGTTTGTTTGCCTATTTTGACAAAGGGTATTTACCCGAAATATTAATACATTGTGCTATAACTGTCTTTTCTAAGGCCTGCACACATACTAGTAACTTGTGCACCACAACAATGTCATTTATGAAAGAAACTTGTAAGCACAAAGTTGTTTCAATAGTAGTAGTAGTAGTAGTATTGTGAGGACAAAATAGGCCGTGAGGCCTTTATAAATGTCCTTTCTTTCTTTAGTTCCTTTATGGGTCTGCTATGCATGCAATTTTCCTATAAAATCATTCATCATAGGAATAAAAAAATCTCTTTAAATTTTGGTAATTCGTCCAGCTGGTTTTTAAAAGAATTTATATTAGATGCTTTTTTTAATGAAACTGGTAGGTCATTCCAGACAATGGCAACTCTGTTAGTAAAACAAAACTTCCGCAAGTTAGTGTTACAGTGCTGTACAAAGATTTTCCCTTCAGAATTTCGGGTTCTGTCACAGAATGGTGTTGCAAAAAAGTCATTCCACTTTAGGTCGTCGATGCCATTATAAATTTTAAAAACTTGGATTAAGTCTCCATGTATTCTACGTCCGCGTAAGGAGTGTAATCCAAAGTATCTGAGTCTGTCTGAATAAGTCATATTTCTACATTCTTTGACCAGCTTTGTTGCTCGTCTCTGTACCCTTTCGAGTGCAGCTGATTGTCTCTTTAAACCTGGGTACCATACAGTGTTTGCATATTCTAAATGTGGTCTGACTAGTGATTTATACAGTTTACTAAAAATGTCCTTGTCCAAATAATTAAAAGCTCTCTTAATTACTCCATTTTGTTGGCCTTATTGATGCAGTTCTGAATATGGGGGTCAAAAGATAGAACTTTGTCGAAGACCACACCTAAATCTCTTTCCTCCTCACAAGATACCACCTTTTTAATGTTGCTGTTCACTTTCATCAAGTAATCATGTTCAGGATTGTTCCTTCCAGCATGTAAGACCTTGCATTTCTCTACATTAAAATGTAAGTCCCATGTGTCGGACCACTCTTGCAAGTGATCCAAATCGTGCTGCAACACGTCTTTATTGCTCGATTCATTATAGATTTTAGTATCATCTGCGAAAATTTTGCACATGCTATTAACACAATCCCTCGCGCTGGGACCATATGGCATTGAGGCGCGTCCCCTGGGTGGTGGATAGGGGGTCCCTCGTGAGAGGGGTGCACCGAATGAAATAAGGTGCCGTGAACCAACATGGTCTAAGGGAAGGTGACCCCGACAGAAAACCCCTGGTCCTCCTAGTAAGGGGGTTGGGCGTGGGGGTAGCTTCCCCACCCTGCAAAAAAGGAAATAGCTACAAAAACGCCGACGAAAAGACTAACAGTAATTCCTTTCCTGGAGAACAGGACAGGAGTTGCTGGAGGTCTCTCGTCGACGGCCTATACCCGGGTAGGGGTGACAGGCGTAAGTAAGTAAGTAAGTATTAACACAATCTGGCAAGTCATTTATAAATATCATAAATAATATAGGTCCTAAGATGCTACCTTGAGGTATGCCGCTCAGTACCTTTATTTTGTCCGATTTTGCTTCTCCAACCTTTACCATTTGTTCTCTTGCATGTAAAAAACTTCTTATCCAGTTGGAAATGTTTCCACATACACCATAGGCCTCTAGTTTCTGAAGAAGCCGTTCATGAGGAACAGTGTCGAATGCTTTTCTAAAGTCTAAGTATATGATGTCAACCGTTTTTTTGTTGTCCAGTAAGGAGGTTATATCATCCATAACCTGTAGTAGCTGAGTAACACATGATCGTTTCCTTCTAAAACCATGTTGGCATTCAGTGTACATATTATTCACCGTGAAATGATTAACGATCTCATCTCGGACTATAGACTCTAAAACTTTACATACTATACACATTAAGCTTACTGGCCTGTAGTTTCCTGCATCTGACCTAGAACCTTTTTTAAAAATCACACTTACCTCTGCGGTTCGCCAGTCTTGCGGTACAATACCTGATTCAAGGGAAAAAGTAAACAATGTGCAAAGTGGCTCTGCCAACTCATTACACAACTCTTGTAAAACTCTGGGAGGGATGCAGTCTGGACCTTGAGCTTTGGAAGGATTCAACTCCTTTAGTTTTTTCTTGACAATATCAGGAGTTATTACAATATCTGTTATGGTGCACCCATTCGATTTTGAGCCTCTACCAAGCAACGGAACATTACTCAAATTTTCTTCCACAAATACACTTGAGAAGAATTTATTCAATGTTGCTGCCTTTTCATGATCTCCTACAGCAAGTGTGCCATCTTTCTTTTTTAAGTGCATTTATTCCAAAATTATATTTAGTTTGTTCCTGTACATACTTCCAAAACAATTTGGGGTTCATTTTACATTTATCTGCAATATTTCTTTCATGCAATTTTTTGTTACGCCTTATTAATTTGTTACAGTCATTTCTTAGGGTAATATATCTTTGGTAATCTCTATCTTCTTGAGTTTGAAGATATCTTTTGTATAACTTGTATTTCTTTTTAATCATTCTTAAAGTACCCTTATTCATCCAAGATGGTGTGGTTCTTTTATGTGATTTGCTCTTCACTTTTGGGATGTGCAACTCCATACCTTTCAGAATCGAGGACTTAATTAATGCCCAGAATTTTTCCACTCCGCAATTTTCAGGTTTAGTAGTTGTAAAGTCAACATTTGCCATATATGCTCTCAGACTATCATAGTCTCCCTTCCCAAGGTTAAGGGAGTGTTTAATACTCTGCGTCACCTTAACCTTAGGTACATACAGCTGGAAGAGTAAAACATCATGGTCACTCTTGCCAATGGGATCCATGATTGTACATTGCTTAACGTCCCGACAGCAACAAGGCTTTCTCAGGACGTGCCTGCACTGCTTGTGAAAAAAAAAAAAAAAAAAAAAAAAAAAACTAAACAGAAAATTGAATGTATGTCGCCAGCCGGTCAAATACGTTAAATAAACCTACATCATGGGGCCTAAATAAAGCTGTGACCATTTAGCAACACACATCCAATATCAAGAGCTACAGGCAGCGCAGACAGTAGGGAGAGTTTTAAAAAGACAAATACAGGTGAATGGACCAAGGGTAGACAGAAACACATGCCCCAGAATAGAAAGGAAACCCACCCTGTGGGGCTGACCAGGGTGACCCTGGGAACTAAAAAGTACCTAACCCCACCCAAGTCCCCCAGGGCAGACCCGGGTGGGGACCAATGGGATCCAAGTGTTGAATATCTGACGTTAGCAACTCGTCATTTACTAAGATTAGGTCATCTAATGTCGACCTCTGACCTTGCCTATGTCTTGTTGGGTTTTCACCATTTGAATCAGGAAGGCGTCTCTTATGCACTCAACAATTTGATTATTTTTTTCCCCTGTCCAGGAGCCATCCCATCCTGCACAAGGGAAATTAAAATCTCCAAAAATGCAAATTTTGTCATATGCTTGTATCTCCTCGGATCGTAAAAGTTGTAATAGTAAATCTGTGTTTTCAGTTGTGGAGTTGGGCTATACACACAACCAACAAGAATTTTTTCACCAGAAGCACTCACAAAATAGTACCATAAGCTCTCTTCAAACTTACTATTGTTCAGTGTTTCACATTCTTGAGCATTTAACTTTTTATTAAAATAAAGGGCAACTCCTCTTTTAGGGTTTGTGTTAAGAAACATATCATAATTCGGTAATGAGTATTCTGAATCCAATGGAGTATAGATCTGGTTTTTAGCTTTTACTTCGGTAAGACCAATGATGTCAGGCTTTATATCATCAATCCTTTTTAAAAGTTCACTCTTTTTATTTAACAGGTTATCGATATTACTATAGATGACAGTGCAAAAATTGGAATCACTTGAAAACAAAAGACAAGACGATGAACAAGAAGAAGGATGACAAGACAAAGAGGAATCTGAAGTTTCTGAAGTTGAATGTCTAGTGTCATTTTCAGTATATGTACACTTATTTACAAATGAAGATTTTTTGTGTGGGCTGTCATACTGTCAATTGTCTGCCCCTGCTATTTACAAATGAAGATTTTTTGTGTGGGCTGTCATACTGTCAATTGTCTGCCCCTGCTTGCGTGGCAGAAGCATCCTGTTGTGCTGCATTAGCGCCAACAGGTCTGGTTTTTCTGGTGACGATCTTCAGTGCTCTGTAGTCTATCATCAAATTTTCCTCCCCTCCCTGCACCCTCTCTCTCATCTCCTCCCTTAGTTCCTTAATTTTTTCTCTTTCCTTAGGGGTACTGTCATTGTTGATGTAAATGCGCATGTTTGGGGGTTTGTTTTTATTCAGATCAAAAATCCCCTTCAACATCTTTTTCTTGGTTTCCTCAGTCTTCACCACCAGTCTCAACAGTCTTGGTCTGACATTTTGTCCTATTTTAAAGGTCCCCAACCTGACTGGGCTATCTATCTCACCTGCATCCACATCTGGCATCTTTCTCGCCAGCTCGCGTACTCTATTTCTGTCATCTCTCATCCTTTCCTCTGCTGTCTCCCCATCACTCTCACTCAGATTCGCCACAATTATGTTCAACTTCCTCTTTCCTCTCTCTTCAGCTTCCTGCATATATTCCTTAACTTTTTGTTCAACGGTCTCATCAATCCTTTTGTTAATGTTTTCTTTCTTATGCACACTTTCCAAATATTCCAGTCTGTCAGTCATAGTTCTTAGCAGCTGGAAGATGCCATCCAGCTTGGCCTCAATTTGAGATTTGACAATTACCTCTTTGTCCCCACAAGGTTCACAAGTCCACTGCTGTAGCTTTGAACCCCTGCAAGCATTGAACTGTGCTGTGGTCAGACCACAGCACGACTTGTGGCAGAATTCTTTGCACAAAAAGCACTGGATGCTAGCATCTCCTTGACTGTCGTCAATCACATTTTCACATGACAGACACAACCAGGGCGCCTGCATGCTTTTTTGCTTTTTGCTATTGCCGCTTGACGAGCCTTTTCTTTCATGCTGTGACATCGTGAAAAGTGTGGCTGAGGTATGAATTAGGTAAGCACCAACAAAGGAATACAGAATAAGATTAACTTACCTTGGAGGTTGTTGTTAGTCAGTGTTATGTAAGTGAAAACGGGTGCAAGAACTCAGATAGTTCGTCCTGACAGACGACTGAACACTGTGCAGTCAATGGGAGGTGTGAGAGATCCCAAAAGATCAGGTGGACGATGATTACTAGCAAAACTAGACCAATTATTCCTGTGGAATATTGTTCCCCAGGACACAATGGCTCAATCCAGCCTAACACAATTTTTGCTTTTAAGTGCTGCTGTAAAACATAATATAACACCAGAACTTTTCTCGTTTCACAAATCAGCAGCCATCTTGCGCATGCGCAGACCCTATCTGATGCTGATGACAGGCTTGCAGAGCAATAGTCTACACCCTGAATTCACCCAAACCCCCTCCCTTTAACCCTTTTCATCTTGAAAAATTAATCTGACTGTGATAGTTCAAGGGTGGTGCCAGAATAGCTTGGCGCCCAAGTAATCCAATCTAAAAATGCTGAAAAGTACTCCGAGATACATCTTGAAGGAAGCGTTTCCTAAATTTTCAGACCTGTACATCCACAGACACAGGAGAAACTTGTGTCTACATACACATACACACACACACACACACACACACACACACACACACACACACACACACACAGCGTTTACCACCAAATATACGTTCAACAGCATGGTTCGGCGTAGCTAGGCATGATGTAATTTTTATTGTGTTACTTTACTGTCAGAGTCTGATGTGTGCCTGCCTATGTTCGTCATTTGCATGCTAAAGAACGTGCTCCGACCAGCCCCATCTCAGTCTACTGTATTTTCAATACGGCAGACTTTGCAATTTTGAACAACTTCTGATTTCACAGAATTTAAAGAGCCCCAGTCGTCCAAGGAAAATGGATACAGAGTGGTGTCAGCAAGAGGCGGGGGCTTATGAGAATCTGTCTCCTGCAGTTGGATCATGTTCACTTTTTCTCAGCAGTGAAGGGGTTAAGGTTAAAACAAAAATCATGTCTACAATCAAACCTGTCAAGGCGAAAACCTGTCTCAGCAGACCACCCATCTGTTGCCCAATGATGTTTTTTTTTTTTCTGTTTGCAAAACCTCTCAAGATGACCTGTACAAGCAGACTCGCAATCTTTGTCCCATCATGTTCTTTCTGTTTCTTATAGATGTCACTATGAAAGGAGACCACCTGCCTACAATGACCACTTTCCTTGGGTGGTCGTTTTATACAGGTTTCACTGTACTCACACTCAGAGCCTGCTGCTGAACTCTCTTGCGCCAGTTGTGGGGATCGTGCAGCGACTGCTGAGGCTGCGGATGGGGTGGGCCCTGCAGTGGACCCTGTTGAGGTGGGACCCCAGGGCCTGGGTAGGGGCGAGGCCGGTGACTGTCTGACGACGACCCAACGGCAGATTCCCACGGAGAACGGCGCATCATCTGCGGATTCATGCCAGACTGGGACGTCACTTCAGATGTAACCTGCGAGTGTGTGCTCATAGATGTGGATGCAACTGAAAAAATGAAAAAAAAAAACATCTTCAGAAAAAGAAAAAAAAACAAAACCACATCATGAAACAAATACAGTAAACTTTGGATCTAAAAAAAAAACTGGGGGACCCAAAAATTTTCTTGAGTTATATTTTGTTATAAGCTTTGTTTATTGTAGTATACTGATGAGTGAAAGAAATGCAACATTATTCCAGTTATCGGAAACAATGAAGCGTTTCCGATAGCTGGAATAATGTCACGTTTCTTTTGCTTGCCAGTATACAACATATAAGCAGACATCAAAGATGCATAGCAAAACAAGTTTTTCTAGCCCTGAGGTTGAAATCTGAAAATTTGGGATTGTCCACAGAAAGTCTACTCTTCAGTTCAGAAGACAGATGGATGATAGTTTAAGGGTGGTGCCAGAATAGCTTGGCGCCTAGAGGCGCCAAGCTATTCTGGCACCACCCTAGAACTATCATGGCTGATCTGCATCTAAACTGAAATGTAGCTGAGGCATCAAGCTATGTCCTTGATCTATCAAAAGGTAATTGGCATACGATTTTGGTGCATCAGGGCTGAATCAGCCAAGTCAGTCTTTTTTTCACTTTTACTCTTAATTTACACTTTTATAACCCCAAATACTCCAGTTCCAAAGCTAATTTGCCACTACCTTTGAACTGTCATGGCTGAATTTTCTCCCATCCCTGGTATATAGTTTTACTTTTCTCCTATCACTGGTACAGAGTCTTTGCGCACACCTTTTGAGTCATTTTTAAGTGAAAACAACAATGGCAAAGCCCTGAAGGCTCACGTGCATGACAGATCAACATACTTAATCTAACCTTTGTGACTCTGACCTTTCTGACAGGTCAGGTTTTCTCAAAATTTACGCATTTTTTCACGTTTGTCAACCTCCCATGACCCTTGACCTTTGTGAGTAGTGAACAAATTAGTATGCATAGAAAGGTCTTATCATCAGCTACCTTTCTGCTATATTTGTTTGACAAGTTTGAAAAATTCCTGGAAAAGAAATAAAATTCTATCAAACAAGACATCCTTTGCTTATCTCTTGTGACCCTTGACCTTTCCAGAGGGAAATTCGAATTAGCATGCACAGGAAGGTCTTACCGTCAGGTATCTTTGTACCAAGTTTAGGATGGAAGTTGTAAATGGTATTTTAGAAAAAACAATTTTTGTCAAAAAAAACACGCTATTTGTGACCTATTACCTGACCTCGCGTGACCCTTCATCTTTCCAAGGGGTCATCCAAATTGGCATGCATAGGAAGGTCTTACCATCAGGTATCTCTGTACCAATTTGGGTTTAAAGTTGTGAATAGAAAAAAAAACATCAAGAAAAAACATCTTTTGTCCAAATATGGCTATTTTTTTAATACCGATTTCCTGATCTCTTGTGACCTTTGACCTTTCCGAGGGGTCAACCAAATTAATATGCATAGAAAGTTTTTACCACCAGGTATCTTAGTACCAAGTTTGTGTTTGAAGTTGTTAATCGTATTTGAGAAAACAAATTTTGTCAAAATATGGCTATTTTTTACCGGATCCCCTGTGACCTTGACCTTTGAGAGAGGTCCCTCAAATTGGTATGTTTAGAAAGGTCTTGCCATAAAATATCCTTGTGCCAAGTTTGAAGACTGTGGCTCCGAGAAACAGAACGTTAAAGTTTACCACAGATGACGGCAGATGGATGGATGATGGCGGACAAACGACCACTGTCCCAAAACACAGACTCCCTTTTGCTTCGCACGTCAGCCAATAAAATTAACCTCTTCACTGCCATAAAAGGTGAACCAGCTCCGACAGCCAGAGGCACAGATCCTCATGAGCCCCCGCAGGGCTCATGAGGACCTTGTTGGACAGATGGCACTCTTTGGTGCTCAGTTCAGCCGTCAGTAGTGCTTTTGTCGTCATGGGGCGATTCCCTCAGGAATCATCAGGAAAGTGCTACTGGCAGCAAAAGGGCTAACGAGACAATCTGTGACTGTTGGCTAGGAGAGAGTTACAACAGCACCTGTGGAAGGCGTCATGCTGGTGTTTTGGATTTGAGTCAGCAGCCCCATCACGGCCTTCCCACCTCCGCCTCCCCCACCATTCTCTGGTGCCTCCTTCCCTGCAGTGTTAGGGGGGTGGTCGGTGTAGTCGTTAATGATGATGGCATCAATGTGCTCGCCGAGCGTGATCATGCGTGTCCCAGCGCTTTCTGTGCTGCTGTTGCTGCCACTCTCGTTGCCCCCCGGGTCGCCAGAGGAGGAGGAGGAGGAGTGGGGGGCATCCCCAGCGGTGGGGGCGGGGGCACGGGCGAGCTGTCCCGGGTGGGGTTGTCCCCCCATTCCCCCACCACTCATTCCTGCTGAAATGAAAAAAACAAAACAAGAAAGGCAAAGCCCTTATGGCTCATGTGTATCGACCGATCGACACATCTCAGTGTCTGACAATAAGTAAAGGGATGTCTTCTGCACTAACAAAATCCATGTTTTCTCAAAATTTAATCAATTTTCACACATCTGTGAAATAGGTCTTAGCATCAGATATCTCTGTAGCAAGTTTGGGTTTGAAGTTGTGAATAGTAATTGAGAAAAAAACATTTCTTGTCAAAATATGGCTATTTTTAATAATAATACATAGTTCTTGTATAGCGCTGTTCTCCAGGAAAACAATGGACTCACTGCGCATGTACAACAGCACACCCTCTCTCTCAGACACATGCACGATTATACACTACTTTAAACCACTCTATCTCTTCCCAACACCTTACATTCACTTCTTCTAGGATCAGAATAAAAGGCAGTCAACAGTTAGCTACAGATGAGCTAAGTGTTAAATGCCCGACAGAAAAGAAAAGTCTTTAAGTGAGCTTTGAACTGTGACAATGTGGGCAGATTCCGCATTTCAGTTGGCAGCGAGTTCCACACACTTGGGGCTAAAAAGGTGAAAGAACGCTCCCCGATAGTTTTCATGTTAAGCTTCGGGATTTTAAAAAGTTTTACACTAGAGGAATGGAGGGTGCATGATGGCTGATAAACAGACAGCTTGGCAGAAAGGTACGGCGGGAGAGATCCGTCAAAATGCCGATAGGCAAAAATTGCAATTTTGTACTGGCAGCAGAATTTTACGGGCAGCCAGTGCAGCTGCTTCAGTAGAGGCGTAACGTGGTGTCCCTTTCGTTTTTTCAAGATGAGATGCGCCGCATTGTTTTGAATCATCTGCAAGCGTGAAATCTGATCTGCCGGTAAACCTGCCAGTACAGAATTGCAATAATCGAGCCTGGACGTAATGAATGCATTTACAAGTCTTGACGCCGCACTTTCTCTGAGATACAGACTGAGGGAAGATATTCTGCGCAGCTCAAGGAAACCAGCTCGGCAAACGCTACTGATAACATCATGCATGGAGAGCGTCAAATCAATCTTTACACCCAGATATTTTTACCTTTTTCCTGAGCTCTTGTGACTCTTGACCTTTCCGAGGGGTCATCCAAATTAGTATGCATAGATAGGTCTTACCATCAGATATCTCTGTAGCAAGTTTGGGTTTGAAATTGTGAATAGTAATTGAGAAAAAACATTTCTTGTCAAAATATGGCTATTTTTTACCTATTTCCTGAGCTCTTGTGAGCCTTGACCTTTCCGAGGGGTCATCCAAATTAGTATGCATAGATAGGTCTTACCAGCAGGTATCTCTGTAGCAAGTTTGGGTTTGGAGTTGTGAATAGTAATTGAGAAAAAACATTTCTTGTCAAAATATGGCTATTTTTTTACCTACTTCCTTAGCTCGTGACCCTTGACATTTCTGAGGGGCCATCCAAATTAGTATGCATAGATAGGTCTTACCATCAGGTATCTCTGCAGCAAGTTTGGGTTTGAAGTTGTGAATAGTATTTAAGAAGAAACATTTATTTTGTAAAAATATGGTGATTTTGGACCTAGTTCTTGAGCTCGTGACCCTTGACCTTTCTGAGGGATCAACCAATTTAGTGTGTGCATAAAGGTCTTTGTACCAAGTATGGGTTTGACTTTGTGAATAGTATTTGAGAAAAAGTAAATTATGTCCAAAAGTAGCTATTTATAATATATTTCCTGATCCCCTGTGACCTTGACCTTTGTGAGAGGTCACTGAAATTGGTATGTTTAGAAAGGTCTTGCCACAAAATGAATTTTTTTTCTAAAATGTATTTTTGGGAAAAATACTTTCCGGTGGCATTACTATTTGGAATACACTCTATTGCCTATAGATTTCAGCCAAAAAGTTGTGTACCCCACACAACTGGGGAGGAGACACCGGGGATCCAAGCACAGGGACTCCGGGTGGCCTCCCCTTAATACCCTATCCCGGCATTCGCAGGGTGGCCCTGTCAGTTTCACACTTAGCCAAAAGAGGCAAGCGGGGTAGGAGGGAGGGCAGTCCGAGTAATGCCATCGGTAAGTATTTTTCAAAAAAATACATTTTAGAAAAAAAATTCATTTGTTTTTTCAAAATACATTACCGATGGCATTACTATCTAGAAGAATGACGAACAGGCGGAGGGTGACGTTCCTATAACCGCAAAAATAACCACCACGCTGGCCCCAGACAGAGAGAGAGAGAGAGAGCACTCCCGACGATTTCAGCTATGACGTACCTAAGACGCCAGAGGCGCGCGGAGGGAGTGCTGGGCCATGGAGATGTCGCCCACCCGTGCCAGGGAGTCATGTTGGCCGGATAGGTCTCTGAGGTAAAAGCGGGCGAAGGTGGAGTGTGCACGCCAGCCGACCGCCGTAACAATATCCTTGACCGAGCAGTTGCGGTCCAGAGCTAGACTGGTGGCCACTGCTCTCACCTCATGCGCCCGGATCTGAAGAAGTCTATCGCCGTCTGGGGAGAGGTCCTGGTAGGCCGACCTAATCACCCACCGCAGCCAGGAGGACACGGTCTGGGCCGAGATATCGTGTCTGCCAGAGGACAGAGGGAGGATGAGGCGAGAGCGCCCCCTGCATCTCAGCTTAGAGCGACGCAGGTAAATGCTCAGCGCCCGCACCGGGTCCTGTTGACGCAACTTAGAGGAAATGTCCGTTCCACGGAGAGGCCATACTATCAGCATCTGAGGGGTCGCCGCAGGGAGGCGGTTCTTGGCCAGAAAAGCTGGGTCGGTGAGAAGCTGTGCAGAGCCGTCTGAACGAAACTGCAAACAGGTGGGAAGTACCGAGAGCGCGTGAAGCTCGCTCACTCGGGCTGCCGTGGCGAGAGCCAGAAGAAAACATGTTTTCCGGGTCAAAGCTGAGAAATGAGCCAAAGGCAGAGGTTCAAAACGTTCCGTATTCAGCTATGTCAGTACCCAGGCGAGATCCCACCGAGGTACTAGAGAACGGGAGACTGGTCATGGAGCTCAAAGTGCGCCAGCATGTCCGACAGATCCTTACAAGCGCCTGGGTCAGGGAGGTCCAGGTGGTGGTAGGTGTCTGCGATCATGGCGCGGTAGCCCTTGATGGTAACGGGGGCTAAGCCTTGAACTTCGAAGAGCCACAGGAAGAACTCCGCCAGCTGGGGGGTGGCTAGATTTGTGGGAGGGAGACATTGGGTGGCGCACCAGGTCTGAAAGACCCTCCACTTGCCTTCGTACACCTTCCGTGTAGACAGTCTGCGGGCTGCTGCAATCGCCGCATCCGAGAAACCTCTAGCGGAGAGGGCTTGCCGGACAACCTCCAGGCGTGTAGGAGGAGGCGCTCTGGGCACGGATGGAAAAGATGCTGGCGGGGCTGCTTGAGCATCGTGGGCGGGGTAGGCAGCTCCAGGGGCGGATCCGTCGCTAGCGCGAGTAAGTCCGTGGTCCAGCTCTTGGTCCAGCTGAAGGGGGCCACCAAGAAAAGGACTGCGGAGCATTCCAGAAGCTTCCGCAGAACCTTTGTTACGAGGACTGACGGAGGGTAGGCGTACGCGATCAGGCCATCCCAGGGGATAGAGAGCGCGTCTACCGCCCAGGCGAGCGGGTCCGGGACTCCGGGAGCTGGTTGTTCCATCTGGTGGCAAACAAGTCCACTAGAGGCGTTTCCCACCGGGAGCAGATCAGGCGAAAGATGTCCGGGCGAAGGGACCACTCTGTGTGGAGCAACTGTCCGCAGCGGGACAGGGCGTCCACGATCACGTTCAGGTGGCCGGAAATGTGGCGGGCTCGTAGAATAATGCCCCGGTCCCTGCACCAGAGGAGGGAGGTGGTACAGGAGAATGCACAGGGAGGGTGAGCGCGTGCCCCCATGGTTCTGTATGCAAGCCACCACTGTCGAGTTGTCGGAGAGAACGCGAACGTCCTGGTTGGTCAAGGTCTCCAGCCAGAAGCTGAGGGCCAGCCAAACTGCCTTCAGCTCCAGGCAGTTGATGTGTTTGTCCGACAAACCCCGAGGCCAAAGGCCCGAGGCTGAGACAAAGTCCGGTAACAGATGTGCGCCCAGCCAGCCTGGCTCGCGTCGGTGCAGAGAGACCACTGGGGCGGAGGGGAGTGAAGAGGTACGCCCGTAGCCAGCCAAGCGAGGTCCGCCCACCTCTGGAGGTGTGGACGCGCCAGGGGAGTAACCGCTACGAGATCCGAAAGAGCGCCCGACGAAGGACGCCAGTGGAGGAGGAGATGTAGCTGCAACGGGCGGGCATAAAGCCTGCCCAAGGGAAGCAAGTCCACAGCCGCACTGAGCAGGCCCAGAAGTTGAAGCCAGACCATGGCTGAGAAGGAGGTCCCTACCTCCATCGAACGCGCTAGAACGACGATCTTCTGTCGCCTGGCCAAAGGCAGGCGAACTAGGTTGAGGTCGGTCAGGAATTCCATCCCCAGATGTAGAAAACGCTGAGAGGGGGTAAGATCCGATTTGCCAACATTGAGGAGAAACCCGAGACGACGCAGAAGGGAAAGCAGGGCGTCTCTGTCCTCTTGGAGCGCTGAGGCGATCAGGTTGCGCAGCAGAAGGTCGTCCAAGTAGTTGGAGGCCGGGCTCAGGGATCGTTGGCTGAAGTAGGCCAACACAGCGTCTAGGAGCCTCGTAAAAACCCAAGGACCGATGTTGAGGCCGAAGGGGAGGGCGCAGAACTGGTAAACGACCCCACCAAAGGCAAACCGAAGGTACCGGCGAGATGTCGGATGAATCGGGACGTGAAGATAGGCGCCTGACAGATCAAGGCTGATCGCTAAGTCCATCGGTCAGACGGCCGCTCGGAGGATCCTGGCCGTCTCCATCCGGAAACGAGGGGCCGAAATGAACTTGTTTAGCGCCTATAAGTTGATAACTGGGCGCCACTTGCCTCCTGGTTTGGGAACGAGAAAGAGGCGGCTGTAGAATGTTGGTGAGTCCTGTCGCGAAACCATCTCTGTCGCTGCTTTGTCGAGGAGAGCCGAAACTACTCCGCGCAGAGCGTCCGCCTGAAAGCCTCGAGTGGAGCCTGGGTCCACAAGGGGGACCTGCGAAGAGGCGGAGGGGACCGGAACGAAAGCTGGAGGCCTGTAGAAACCGTGGAAAGGATCCTGGGGTCGTCTGGGAACAGCGAGCTCCAATGGTCGCTGTAGAGGGACAGCCGCCCGCCAACTGGAGACCCGAGAACTGCTGACGGGGGTGGGGGCAGGGGGTGGGGGGGAAGGGGGCAAGTCAGCGGGCCCGACCGCGCCCCGATTTACGGGCGCCGCAGGGCCAAGAGGGGCGTGAGGCGGGGAAGGGCTGAGGGGCCTGAGGCGAGCCCTACCTCGAGACGAGCCGACTGGAAGCAAGGAGGGTCTGGAAGACCACCGGGCACGACCCCCGGCCGGGCGGGGCGCGCGAAAGCGAGTCGAGGCTGGGGTGGAGGCAGGCTTGGGCCACAGGTCCTTGGAAGCATCCTTTACTGTCTGCCACATGTCGCCGAACAGCTGAGAGCCACCGAAGGGGGCCTGTCGGAGCTGGGTCTTCACCGACTTGGGAAGATCCGCACAGAGATGTAGGGTATCCCGCCGCCAAAGGTCACAATTGGCGGCCGCTGCCATGGCGTTGGTGGAGGAATGGTAGGCAGCCCGGTTGGCCGCTACCAGGATGGACTGCACATCGCGGAGCGGGGACGAAACCTCCAGGTCCCAAGTTTCCTCCAGGCACTGCAAAACCGCCTGGGTAGCCAATTCCAGGAAACCAGAGCACGCTAGCGAATTCCACACTAAGGAAGCGATCCTGTCGAGAGGCCGAGGCCAAGCGTTCTGGACAATTCTGCGGCTGCCCGCCTGGTCTAGGGCCACCGCATCCACCGCTGGAAGAGGGACGGCGAAAGCTTGAGAGTGCCCCGCATACCAAGTCTGGCGGAAGCTCAACTTAATCCCCGCAGGCCACCGCGAGTTTGCGAAGAACCCCGTGTCGCCGAAGGAGTCGTGTCCTAACTGGGCGGAGAACGCATTGGTGAGGTCCCGGAAGCCGGCTGGTTGCTTGATTGCCTCTGCGCGTCGACCATGGCGGAAGCCTGTCTCTTCATCGGGGGTGACGGGAGGACAGAAGTCGGGCGGGAGGAACTTCGCAATAAGCAAGGCGCGGAACGTCTGCGCGCCGAGCGAAGGGCCGACGACATCCGAGGAGGAGGAGGCCGACGAGACAGCTGACAGGAGGGTAGGAGACTCAGCCGCCGAGTCCCGCAAGAAGATGACTGAAGCCGAATCCGTAGGATGAAGGCTGAGGACATCCGGTTCCAAGAAGCTAGACCGTTCATCCCGCGAAGGCGCAATGAGGGGCGACCGGCTGCGAGAGCGCCGCACCGCCGCACGAGAGATAGACGGAGCCGCCCACGACGCCCGCAGGGAGCAGCGCCGCGTGGGACGGAGGGATCGCGATAGACGGACAGTCAGCAGCAAAACTAGGTTCCGCACGCGGGTGCCGGAGACCACTCTCCGAACGTAACCGGTCTTGAGACGAAGCAGTCTGGTCACACTGGGCCCGCCTGGGAAAAACGGGGTGGGGGGGAACCGTAAGGCATCACGCCTAGCCCGCTCAGGAAAGGCGGAGTGGGGAGGGGACAAATTCCGGGCACATGGCCCCCGCTCCGAGGCCTCAGAGCGTGGGGGATGCGCGACAACGTCACACCGGGCCCGCCTAGTCGATACGGGGCGGGGGACAGTCTATGGTTACGCCAAGCCCGCTCAGGAAAAGCGAAGCGGGGAGGGGACAATCTATGAACACGCGGACCCAGCTCAGACGCTTCGAGTCCGAGTCACACCGGGCCCGCCTGGTCAGAACGGAACGGGGCGGGGAGAGGGGGGGGGGGGGGGGGGAGACAGACAAAGGTCTCGCCAAGCCCGCTCAGGAGAAGCGAAGTGGGGACGGGACAATTTTTTGAGCACGCGACCCCCGCTCAGACGCTTCAGAGCGTGGGGGAAGAGTGTCAACATCGCACCGGGCCCGCCCAGACGAGACAGGGGGGGGGGGGGGGGGGGGGGGGGGGGGGGGGGGGGGAGGGACGAAAGTGAAGCTGGCCGAGCCCGCTCGGAAACAACAGAACGGGGGGGGAGCAGCACTTCTAAGGGCCTCAAGCCACGCTCCGATGCCTTGGAGCTTGAGAGAGACCTCTCTTAGCACGTTTTCTCTCTTTTTTACTACGCTTGTGTTAGTTCAACTGCACCCGCTCAGGGGACCTAGAGCAGGGGGTGGCTGACGAACGCTCAGCTCGCCTAGACCGCTCGCCCGAAGCAGAGCGGGGGGGGGGGGTGAGCAGACCCATGGGGCCTGAGCCACGTGCTGACGAAGCCGAGCGTGGGGAGCGCGACTCCGAAACTCGCCTAGCCTGCTCCGAAGCTTTGGAGCGGGGAGGGAGAACCTGCGAGGTAATGGTGCAAGAAGGGGACTTACCTGTGGGCCGGACAGCCCGAACGACGGAGTGGAGCGGTGCCCGAGGAGCCGACGGAGTGACGTCCACCTGTGGATGATTCCGGGGAGACTGAAGCGGCCGGGAAAAGTCCCACATCTGCGACCACCGGTCTTCCATCCACTCGGCAGACACGTCACACGTCCTGTCCGAAGAACTGCCCGAACATGGCAAGCAAGCGTCGTGGGCGTCGGAAGGCCACTGAAAGTCCCAGCAAAGGAGGCAAGACTTCAAGACAGAAGTAGCCATAGCGTCAGCTGAATACCGTACGTAGGCGAACAGTCAAGTCACACTCTCACCACAAGGCACAAGTCTCGCGTGATAAAGTCTAACCCTAAGGCCAAAGCCAAGGGCGAAGCTCACTGAAGGCAGAGCCGGTCCGAACCGGAACGGCGCTCAGTTCACAAACAGTAGTCTTCAAACTACGAAGAGAAGAGACGCCAACGAAGGTAGTGAGTCCAAGGCTTAACAAATAAACCCCAAAGCCAAAGGCCACAGTTTAGCAATCACTGAAGATAACAGTCCGAAACGGAGCAAGGCAAAAAACTCGACAGTCCACGGTCGAGCTATGAGTGAAACTGACAGGGTCGCCCTGCGAATGCCTGGATAGGGTATTAAGGGGAGGCCACCCGGGGCCCCTGTGCTTGGATCCCCGGTGTCTCCTCCCCAGTTGTGTGGGGTACACAACTTTTTGACTGAAATCTATAGGCAATAGAGTGTATTCCAGATAGTAATGCCATCGGTAATGTATATTGAAAAAACAAATATCCTTGGGCTAAATTTGAAGACTGTAGCTTGAATAGTCTCCAAGAAAATGCCAACGCTAAAGTTTACCACAGATGCCGGATGGACGACCACTGGTCCAGAACATAGACTCACTTTTGCTTCCCACGTGAGCCAAAAATCAAACCGTACGAAGATTACAGGTCCAAAAACACACACACACACTGACATTAACCCTTTCACTGCTGAGGATAAAGTGAACGAGATCCAACTGCAAGAGACATAGTTCATGAGCCCCCCCGCATTTTGCGGAGGCTCATGCAGATCTATGCCTCTTGATGACACCATCTTGTATCCATGTTTTTTTCGATGGCTGGGAATCTTTGATGTTCAATTTACTCATTGGGTATCGACTCAGTAGCTGTAGACCCGACGGTACTATATCCGAGTTCATGATATTCTGATGCATGCAATACTGAGCCTGACCCGCAAACAGACAAAATAAATTTTTCCTCTAAAATGTATTTTTTAAAAAAAATACTTACCGATGACACTATATGGAAGTGTCTACTACTTACTCAATTTTAGCCTAAGAACCTGTTGTGCTACGACACAACCCGGGAGGCACTCGGGGGAACCCCTAGAGGGGCCGAGAGTTGTCTCCCGTTACTGCCCATCTGGTTCTGAGTCACGAGGTGACCAACCAGTCGGAATACTTAGCTCACCAGTGGCAAACGGGGCAGGTGGGAGGGTCGTCCGAGTCATGTCATCGGTAAGTATTTTTGGAAAAAATACATTTTAGAGGAAAAATTCATTTGTTTCCTCAAAATACATTACCGATGCAGGACCTCAGATCCACGAGGGCTTCAATAGGACATTTGTCCTGAACAACATTGGTTCAATACATGTAGCTCATTTGTCCTGCCTGAGAAAAACCAATAGGACATTTTTGTCCTCAAACCATTGAATCAATAAGACATTTTGGTGCACAAAATTTTTTATGTTTATTGAATATATGAGAAAAAATAAATAATTTAAAAGCATTGGTTATTTCACACACACACACACACACACACACACACACGAAAAAAAAAAAATTTAACAAATACAAACTTGAATATCAATTCTTCCCAAATTCCCTTTGAAAAATAACATTGGAGCAAAAAATAATACTGATAATACTGTCCAATTCAAAATGTTAATGAGGTTCCATGGGGAGGATCAAATCATTATTGATATGTAAAATAAATAATAACAATGGCTGCAGTCAGTCTTGTTGAGTAGAACATTACTTAGAATGCGCTTTGGTTAGCAGCATCCTTTTTTTGGCACTTTCCACGTCTGCAGTGTGAACTGGCAAGGTTATGGCAAACCTAGCAAGTTGCAACATCATAGGGTATTTATCAGCATGGAAATCAGCTATTTGGGAATACAGTTTCACACTGCAGACGTGGAAAGATCATTCAGCAACCAAAACCTGATATCCACGCCTTTAAGGAATGCCCTTACCCCAGAGCATCAGGACATGCTGATGAGAGTAAAGATGGAAGGCCCTGACACACTTGATCTTGAGAGGTGGATAGTCAGGGCGATTGACCAGTGGGCAGCTGCCAAAAAAAGGATGCTGCTAACCAAAGCGCTTGGTATTTGTTCGGTCAGTGGACTCGTCGACTTTGAGAGTGACATTCGAGTTTTCAATGTGTTCTGCCACTTGTGTTTCGATAGTGTCAGACATTGCCTTCAAAAATTCATAGAATGATTCAGTGCTTTCATATTTTGTTGACTCTGAGATTTCAATTTGTTTGACAAATGGTGTTTCCACGGACTTCAGCAAGTTGAGCAATGACTTGAATTTACTGCATGCTAAATTCTCCTTGATAATCCAGTATGCAGCTCGTATGGCAACTGCAGCACCTTTCTCTTGAGCAGATAGAAGGCGGATCGCTATCTCTTCAGTGTTTTTCTGAAGGGCAGGAACTTTCAAGCTGTCCCTGTGTTCTTTTGTTACTTCATGGTCTGAAAGCGCCGACTTGCGAAAATTGATGCATCCGCTTGTGAAGGCATTTTTCATGTTTCCATTGTTACATGCAGTGCAAAACATCTTTTCGTTCTCATAACGTAACCATTTAAAAGAAAGTGTCCACGCTTGCACAAACTTTCTAGTAGTAGTGGATTCTTCTTTTTCGGCTGGTTCTGCCTGTTTTGTTTGTGCATTATCACACGATGTAGATGGCTGTGGATCGGGAGCGTCGCCGGTCATATCTAGATCTATCACATCTCTCACCTCTCTTCTTTCTTCTTCTGTCGCTTGAGAAGCGCTTGTTTGGTCGGATGCATTAGTTTCTTCTCTCACATCTTTAACGGTTTTACCAAAACCGAAGTTTTTCAGCTGTTGCTGCTTTGAATCAGCTTTTATTTTCTTTTTCGGAGGCATCGCCAGTCGGATTCGCGAGTATCGAAAACGAAAGCTGTGTAAGGGAAACCACTCTGCGCATGACAACCAACCAGTGCATGGTTACGACTGCTGGTGCAGACGCACTAACTAAGCCTATCCTTTATCGATCGGTTTCGCAAAGAGGAAAGGGCGAGTGCACTAGGCTAGTCCTTTTTCAAGTTGAATGTCGCGATGTAGGCCTAACGGCCAGTAACGGGTAACGCAGTTATTAAAATGAACGAACGATGTCCGGCCTTTACGCAGCTTCGATCGGACAATGACCGCCTTCATTAAAAAGCAGTAAGACATTTGACAGATTGAAGGCAAATTTAATAGGACATTTGGATTTTTTATCGGACAATTGTCCGATGTCCGACGTGGATCTGAGGCCCTGCCGATGACATGACTATATGGAAGAATTGTGATAAGGAGGAGGGTGCCACGCCCAAACCTGGCTGCAAACTCCAGACAATTTTAGCTAAGCGTGCACCTACGGCGCCTGTGGTGCCGGGAGGGAGTGTTGCGCTGCGGTGATGAGTCCCAACAGTGCCAGATCGTCTCGCTGGCCTGCCCAATCCCGGAGGTATAAGTGGCCGAAGGCCGATCCTGCCTGCCAGCCCACAGCCACCCTAATGTCCTTGACAGCGCCACTCCGGTCAAAAGCGACGCTCCTGGCCGTAGCTCGTACCTTGTGTGCGCGTATCTTCAGCCTCTTTGCTCCCTCCTGGGAGAGGTCCCGTTAGGAGGACCGTAAGACCCAGCGTAGCCAGGAAGATAATGTCTGGGCTGTAAGCAGTTCTGCCTGGGTTCAACGGCAGAAAGAGGCATGAGCGTCCCCTCTGGATGGCTTTGGGTCAGCGTCGGCAAACGCGAAGGGCGCGCATGGGAACTTGTTGCCTGGTCTCCCGGGGTAAGGTCATATCTCAGCGGCTGGAAAGTGAACACCTGTGGCGCAGCCAGAGGAAACTTAGTCTTGGCAAGGCAGGCAGGGTCCGTGAGTAGCTGCATGGAACCATCTGTTCTGAACTGCAGGCAGGCAGGGCGTGCTGACAGCACGTGTAGCTCGCTTACTCGGGCCACCGTGGCAAGGTCCAACAGGAAGCATGTCTTATGAGTCACTACCGTGAAGCGGACCAAGGGCAGCGGTTCGCATCTGGCAGTGTGAAGCCACGTCGGTCCCCCGACAAGGTCCTAGCAAGGAATGAGCGAGCGGGGCACTGTATGCTGCTCCTAAGGTCGGCGATGCCTTTGCAGGCGCCGGGGTCCGGGCAGCCAAGCTGCCGGGTGGTGTCGGCAAACAAGGACAGGTACCCCCTGATGGTGATAGGGGCTAACCCTTGGTCTCCGAAGAGGCAGAGGAAAAAGTCCGCGAGCTGGGGATTCGTCAGTTCGGTGGGGAGAGGCGCTGGTCAACGCACCAGGAGCACAGTACTTGCCATCTTCCCTCGTAGACGCGGCTGGTGAGGGTCTGCGGGCTGTAACGAACGTCTCCACTGCGCACTCGAGAAGCCTCTCGCGGCGAGGGGTTGCTGCACAACTCCAGGCGTGAAGGAGGAGACGCTTCGGGCACGGGTGAAACAGCAGCTGGCGGGGCTGGTGAGCAACGTGCTCAGCGTGGGTAGCAGCAGGGGGTGTCCCGTGGCGAGGCTGGAAGGAGAGCACGTCGACTGCCCAGGCAAGGGGGTATGGAATGGGGGGGACGAAGAGGAAAGCTGGCGATTCCACCTTGTGGCGAATAGATCGATCCTAGGCGTCTCCCAGTGAGTGCAGATCATCTGAACGATGTCCTTGTGTAGCGTCCACTCCGTGCGTAGCAGCGGCCGCACCGGGAGAGAGTGTCGGCCAAGATGGTCAGCTGGCAGGGGATGTGTCGAGCTTGGGGGGGGGGGGGGGGGGAAGCTGCGGTCCTCGCACCAGCCCATCAGACGGTAGCGGAGCATGCACAGGTCGGGTGAGTGCGTACCACCCTGCTTCTGAATGTAGGAACCACCGTCACGTTGTCCGAGAGGATGCGCCGCTCCTGGCGCCGGAGGTGTGCTTCCCACACGATGAGGGCTTGCCAGGCTGCTTGCAGCTCCAACCAGTTGACGTGTCTGTCCGCCAGCTCTGGAACCATGAGGAACCGCGATAGCAGGCGAGACCCCACCCGGAGAGACTATCATCAACGCAAGGGAAAGCTGAGGGGGTGGAGAGGCAAGGGGGAATCCCGAAGCGTGCCACGAAGAGTCCGTCCAAGGCCGCAGAAGGTGATGAAGCATCCGAGTCATAGGCACCGGGGCAGCCATGTCTCCGGAGGACGGACGCCAATGGCGTCGGGTGTGCTGCTGTAGCGGGAGGGTGTGAAGACGATCGAGTGGGAGTAGATCTGCCGCTTTGCTCCGTGTAAGAGCGGTCCCTGTCTGTCCATCTGGCGATCTGCTATGGTTCACCCATGCGTTCGCGTCAGTGTCCTCGTCAGACTGCGTGCCTCCGCATCATCCGCCGTGCGCCGAGATGTGGTTGTCTCGGTGTCCACGGGACGCCGCCTCCATCCATCAGTCGCCATCGAGTGGCCCCGCCGCTGAAGTCAAAGCTGCGTCTCCACGTAAGCGCCATTCCTGCCAACGACCTGGTGCGTTTCACCGGCGGCTGCGTCGGTGTCCCCGTGAAGGCGCCTCCGTTGAAAGGATGTCCGAGAGCCTGGTGCTGACATCGTACTGCGCCTGCGGCTGTGTGATCCCTGCCAGGCTGGTCCCAAGGTCTGATGCTCCTAGCTGGAGTCCCCGAAGCCTGGTGTCTAGACGAGGTCTGTGCTGCGCCACGCTCAAACTTGTCCGCCGGCCGGCGAAGAGGAGAGGGAAGATGAGACATCAACACGAGAATGGTAACCGCTGTGCGCTGTCCCGCTGTCGTTGAACCTGCGTCTCCCGAGTAGAGTGATGGCTGCCCAACCAGTCCGAGGCACTGCTGCGCGTAGCTGGAAACTCTGAAGTCTGTTGCCGCGGCGAAGTCCATTGGCGCGAGACGCTTGGACTAGTCCTCCGATCCGACGGTGAAGAGCGAGGAGACGAGACGTCAACACGATCACGGTCCCTGCCACGTGTTGACTCCACACACCGTACCGTACCTTCTATTGCAACGATCAAACCCTGTGGTAAGTCTGTGCTTAGGGGTT
Organism: Semisulcospira habei; assembly: GCA_036245525.1. NCBI lineage: Eukaryota > Metazoa > Mollusca > Gastropoda > Semisulcospiridae > Semisulcospira > Semisulcospira habei. Next base: position 97,223,898 of record BTPG01000007.1, on the reverse strand, counting down.
CCGCCGTCTATTAGAACTCTCCATACGAAGGCTCACCGAAAAGACCACACTGGTCTTCTCCCGAAGGAGGCTGTCATCGCCCGTGGAACGCCTGTGGCACCCCTCTCTATCTCTGGACCCCGAAAACTTACCATGTGGCTTATCACGTTGGCGTCTTGAAATCCTATCCCCGCTTCTGCTGCCTGGGTCCTCTTATTACCAGGAGGGCTCCCATGCGACCCAACGTAATCCCTGCAGGGGGGGGCCGAGCTCTCAGAGGCCTTACTAAACTTAGGGTGGCGAACCCCTGCTTGGCCTAATTCCCTTCCATCAGCCGAAGGATAATCTTGAGCTCTTGGTGCTGTGCAGGATGGCGAATCCCGTCGGCTGCTATTGGGCTCAACTGTCCGCGCAGGACCAGGCAGCTCTCCACGAAGCACCGGTGGGGGCAGCAGGACCTTCTTGTTCCTCCTCAAGCGCCGAAGTGGCGAAGGCGCCACGCGACGCGGTGGGCGAGGTGAGCAGAACAAGACGAACGTGGGGACAGCCGTGGAACTGAAGCGTGAGACTTGGTCGAGGGCAGCGTCCGCTGCAGTGACGCGGTCCATCCTGAGCTCGTCCACGGGTGAGCATGAGCGTCTGGAGCTGCTGGAGGAGTGGGAGGGCTCCGAACTGCCCAAAGTCCTCGGACGAGCGGACACTGGTCTCTGCGAGCCGGGCTCAGTGAGGCCACGGCTGTGCAGAACGCTGGATTTTCCACTCTTTAGTTTAGTCAGCAACATGCTTGCTGCAGCCACTCCTGCAGCGAGCAGGCTTAAAGTAGGTCACAGTCTGATAGCTATTCCTTCTCTAATCTCTGTAACGGACTGCTGATGTGTGGTGGCTATGCCTGTGTTTAATGTTCTCTATCTCCTCTTCAAAGATTTTCTACATCGAACCGTTTGACACACTTGTGAACTGTTGTGTGCTGGTTCCTGTGTTGGTGGTATTATTCCAGTTACGTTTTTTTTAAGAGTGCAATCCGAGGATAAAGACAGGTGTTGTTTGTGACTGAACATGGCTGGTAAGTTATCTGAGCCCCACAGTACCGAGTTGGTTTGAACATTCATTCTCTGTTCTGGAATTCTGTTGTGTATTGTGTAATCCCTGTGCTTTATGCTCTGCTCATAGCCTCCAATATAGATGTGATACTGTTTAGTAGTATCATGTACTAACTGTTGTCTGCTCATCCATATTATCCTGGTTCCTTTGTTCCAAATGCCTAAGGAGTAGACAGTACAGTTATGGCGGGAACAAAACATACACAAGAAACATTTGCACACACAGGAGCCTTTCATTTTAAAAGGTTAAATTCTCTATGTAGAGTATGTGGAGGAAGGTCAAAACGAACACTTGATCAAAATCCAATAAAACTGCGTGAAATCTATGTAGCTGAACTTCAGGAAATACATGGAATCACTGTAGATAAAACTAGTGGACTGTGTTACTCAAATTCGTTTTGTGTAAAATGTTACCAAAGCCTAATAAAACTGAAAAGAAAATCATCAATTCAATTACAAAAACTGTATTCATCCCTGTAAGGGAAATTCTAAAAACTGTTCATATAAAGGAACCACCAGTGTGATATGCTTAAGACCCGTTACTTGTGTTCGTGTCGATATAAGGCCCAGTGTGGTGTGCTTCAGACCTAGTTATTTGTGTTAGTGTTAATATAAAGGAACCAGTGTGATGTACTTAAGACCTGTTGTGTTAGTGGTTATGAATTTACTGTCGTGTAAACCCAAGTGTACTGCATAAACACTGCTGGGATCAGCATGTTTGTGTTGATCGTCTTGATGGACCTAACGGATTACCAGCTTACCAGCTTCTCAGCAGTGGAGTACTTTCTGACGCTAGTGTTGCTCTAGCAGGAAAGAAACAAGAATTCAAGTGATAACAGTAGAGGCTAGAATGCTGCGTAGATACATCAAATTTTCATCCCACAGAAAACTTAGATGCACAACAGATTGAGCTTGAAAGTTAGTGCTTTTTTGTGTCAGTGCATGTTCATTGTATTGCAAATATGAAATGTAACTGCTCTTGCAGGTGTGCTGGAAGTAAGCAGCATGGGCATGTTTAGTATGAAAAGAAAGCAAATTTTATCAGCTACAAATCTACACTCATGTTATAATGATATTCTTGCAACAAAAAAAAAGGCATTTTGTGAATGTTCAGTTACTAACACTTTTCAGCGTTTCCGCTGCCGAGCGCCAGTATGCTGCTGTCGGCACGTACACATAGCGTAGGGTAATGAAAGAGCACTCTTTTCTAGGACCATGAACAGCTCTGTCACTCTGCCTGAAGAGGCGCACGCTAACGACTAATTGCCCCCACGCCCGGCCTTGCCACAGATGGCTTATCTTGCACTCAGTGGCCCCCGGCCGCTCCTAACTAAAAGTGTGGTTCTGCACAGCCGTGAGGCGGGCTCTTTGCCGGCTAATGACTCCCCGTAAGAGTCAGTGAGCTTTCCGAGTAGAGACAACAAGGACTTACATTGGACACAGGACGGCGCGTGGCGCGTCCCAGGAGGCCGGGCTCAGAGAGGTGGGCGCTCTGCCGGCTCTATGGCTCCCCGTAAGAACCAGCGGTCTTTGTCCAGGTGGGCTCCTCCCGGGGAGCAGTCGCGTTGAATGCGGTCCTGTTAGGAGCGCTGGGCTCCCGTGTCCGGCACGAAGGCGGGCGGCGTCCCAGCAAGTCAGCACCGTGGAGTCCACGCAACTCAAGAAGGTTCAGAAGAGGGAAGCAGCAGAACGCTCAGGCGACGAAGTAGACCCACAAGGGCACAGGCAGGGTTGGCGCAAGCTATCTACCTATCTATATCCCGTAGTCTTGCCAACCGTTGGGGCACCACTGATGACTTGGCAACCAGCTCCCTCCATTCCTCTCTGTTCTCTGTCATTCTTAGCGTATCGCGCAGCTTCAGTCCTATCCACTCTGAGATACTGTCCTTGCACAGTGCCTGGCAGGATTGTTTTGGCAAGCCCTGCTGAATGCGTGACATGCCCATACCACTTCAGTTTGCGTTTTTTCACAATGGCTAATAGGTCTTCATATGACCCGATGGCTTGCCTGATTCTGCTTCCAACTTCCACGTTTGTGACGTGATCTCTGTATGAAATGCCAAGCAGCCTTTGAAAACATCTAATTTCAGTGGCTTGTATCCTCCTTTCAAGGTCTGCTGTGAGGGTCCATGACTTGCAGGCATACAAAAACACTGAGATGACTAAGGAGCGCATCAGTCTGATCTTAGAGCAGAGTGTGATGTTTCTGTCCTTCCATATGGTCTTCAATCTTGTCAGTGCTGTTGTTGTCTGTGCAATCCTGGACAGTATTTCTGGTTTTGATCCTTCATCTGTCACAATGGCTCCTAAGTATTTGAATTTATTAAAGGTTTCCAGCTTTTGGCTTCCAATCATGTCAGTGCCAATGCCACTGGTGTTATTGGTCATCAGTTTGGTCTTCTCTGCACTGATTTCCATCCCGTACGCAATGGCTGTACTGTCCAGCTTTTCCACCAGATGAGCTAGTTCCTTCTCTGTTCCTGCAAGGCCATCAATGTTGTCCACAAAGCGCAAGTTCGTATTGTTCTGCCTCCAATACTGACAGATCCTTCATGATCTTTCAGAGCATCTGTCATAATTCTTTCCAGGAAGATGTTGAAAAGAGTAGGTGAGAGCAAGCACCCTTGTCCGACTGTAGTCCTAAACCAGTTTCCTATTTTGCCGCTGAAACAGACTGCGCTAGTGGCCTTGTTGTAAAGGTTTGCTACGACTTTGATCAGGTTGGCATTAATGTTGTATAGCTTCATTGTAGACCAAAGGGCTGCATGCCACACCCTGTCAAACACTTTCTTAAAATCCACAAAGACATGATAGAGATCTTGCTGGTGCTGTAGGTACCTCTCACATAGAACTCTCAGGTTGAAGATCTGCTCAGTTGTGCTGCGCCCTGGTCTGAAGCCTGCCTGTTCCTCAGCTATGATTTCCTCTGCCTGTGGCTTCAGCCTGTTCAGCAGGATCTTTAACATGACTTTGCTTGGGTGGCATATAAGACTGATCGTGCGATAATTCTGGCATTGATGTAAGTTGCCTTTTTTGGGGAGAGTTATTATAAGTGATTGGGTCCATGGTGTGGGCCAATCCCCTGACTGCCAGATCTTATTGCAGATTGTTAGTAAGGCGCTTATCATGTCTTCTCCCCCTTCTTGGACTAGCTCTGCAGGGATGTTGTCTGCTCCTGCTGCCTTCCCTTTTTTCAGCGACTTCACTGCAGCCTCTACTTCTTCTTGGAGGATGGGATAGTTGCCATTGTTGGTCACAGGTGGGTTGACAAGTATGCCTGGGTCCCCTGTAGCTCGGTGGTTGTACAAATCTGAGCAGTACTCTGTCCATCTCTTCAGTATGTCTTGGTCTTCCGTAAGACAGTTCCCTTCCCTATCTTGAATGATAGAGGAGCGTCCTTGTTTTACACTGGTCAGGTCTTTCACCAGCTGGTATGCTTTTTTGCTATTATTTGTTTTTCAGATTTACTTCTATGTGTTTACACTGATCTTCAATCCACTTATTCTTTGCCTTTTTCGTGCTTTTCTTGATATCCTGGTTAATTTCCCTGTATTGTTTAGCTCCTTCTACCTCTGATTTCTTTTTCTTTAATTCTCGACGCTTGTCACATAGAACAAAGATGTCAGCTGTAACCCAAGGTTTCTTTGCTTGTCGGTGTTTGCCAAGGATCTCACTAGCTGTTTGGGTTACAACAGTGTTAAATGTGTCGATCAGTGTGTTCACGTCCATGTCTTCTGCACCTAGAAGTAGCAGTGGCGCGAATTTTCCACCTATCTTTGCCTGGAAGGCTTCCGCTACCTCTGGGTCTTTCAGCTTCTCGAGGTCAAACTTGATTCTGGTGGGACCCTGCTTGTTGACCTTCTTCAGGCGAAGTCGGAAGGTCATCATCACTAAGTCATGGTCACTTCCAATGTCGGCGCCTGGAAAACTTCTTGTCTTGGCAATGTTCACACTGGTTTGGAAGCGTCTCTTCACCATGATGTAGTCAATTTGGTTGTGGTGCTCTCCGTTCGGGCTGTGCCATGTCCACCTTCTGGATGCTTTGTGTGGGCCAAACGTGTTCATCAGCTTCAGATCATTTGAGCTGGCAAATTCCAGGAGCCTTAAGCCTCTGTCGTTGGTCTCTGCATTGCAGTAGTGTCCGCATGTGCCTTTCCAGTTCCTAGCAGCATCCTCTCCTATTTTGGCATTCCAGTCTCCCTGTACCACAAGAATGTCTTTCTTGGGGGTCTGGTCCAGAACTTCTTGCAGTTGGTCATAGAAGTCTTCTATTTCCTCATCGCCATAGTCTGTTGTTGGGGCATAAACGTGTACAATGGTGATACTGAATGGGGTTGCCCTCAAGCGTATGGTGATAAGCCTACTGGAGACTGGCCGACAACTCATGACGGTGTTCACGATGTCTTTGTGGACGAGAAATCCGACACCCTGTTCGTGTTTGTCTTCTCTGCCACTATAGTACAGTTTGTGGTTTTCCTGGGTTGATGTTTCCCCAAGGTTCTTCCATCGTACTTCGCAAAGTCCTAGGATGGTCCAATGGTATCTGTTCATTTCGCGTGTCAGTTCCTCTACCTTTCCAGGCGTTCTTAATGTTCTGACGTTCCAAGTGCCAATGCTGTTGTTGTTTCTGGCACGGAGTTTTGATGGTGATGGTGCACCAGTAACACACTTAACACCTCTGCCCTGGCGCAAGACAGAAGGCGCGGTCCTTGTTCCGGGCGACGACCGATCCGGTATGGATTGAGGTAAGGTTGTCATTGCATGTGGTGTGTCTTGGGCAAAAGAACCTGGCGGAGCCCATCCCTGTCGAGGCTGTTAACCACAACCGAAACTCCACATAACTTGTGGCTCGCCTTGGTCCTGGACACGTGCCGATGAGACCTCATGGGACTCTTCGCCCTGGGTGGTGACTTCATCAAGGAAGTTCATACATCGAATCAGGTACCGTGTCAGCACCCTAGCCTTTGGTTATCCAAAACCTAACCTGCAAGGCAGCAAGGGACTCGTGGAGGGCGCAAGCAGATAGTCCAAAAACAAGAAGTCCAGAAGACCGGCGAACGAACCGGTCGCATCAAGCACAGTCAAAGTCCGTAGGCTAGCAAACACGTCTGCACAGCGTGAGCTAAGTAGCATGACTGGTTGGTCATCTTGTTACTCGGAACCGGATGGGCAGTAACGGGAGACAACTCTCGGCCCCTCTAGGCATACCCCGAGTGCCTCCTGGGTTGTGTCGTAGCACAACAGGTTCTTAGGCTAAAATTGAGTAAGTAGTAGAAACTTCCATATAGTCATGTCATCGGTAATTTATTTTGAGGAAACAAATGAGACAGTGAGACCGATGGCCAAGAAGACATAGACTCTCATCGAGAATGTATCTTTGTACCTGGAGGACCCTGGGTGCTGGTGGAAGACGCAGGAGAGGAAGGGTCGGGCATTTCAGAGCGTCCGTAGTATTTGCGGGGTAGTTTGTACTTGCTGGGCGTGTTCGAGCGGGAATGTGGTGGAGAAGATGATTCTGAGAAAAAATAAAGAAGAAGAAAGAAAATTGTCAGTTTTCACTCAAAACATGAAGGGAAGTTGGTTTAAAATTAAACCGATTCTAAGCTCAGGCGATTGCACTAAAAAGATCTGAAAATGTATACCTGGTTCAAGCATCAAATTATGGTTTATGGCCTTATTTCCTTGGTCAAAGGAAGAGTTTCATAATGGTACACAGTCAACTTTCTTTACAACAAGGTCAGATGGATAGAGCTATACTTTTTCAAACTAGGTCAGAGATAACATAAGCTGGATAGAGCTACACTTTTACAGAGGTCTGGCAACATATTTTCTATACAGATTACTTCATGTATAACACAGAGAGAGTGGGTCTCCATGCAATCTGTCACATCCCAAGGTCAACAGTTTCACTTTTCTTTTATGTGTACAGTGACTGCCAAAGTTTAGAAGCGATGATTCTGAAATCATTTATGCCTGATTGACTGATAAACCCCTGCGTTTCGGAAAAACACAGACATAAAATAGCATCCGCAAGAGGCATGGACCTTCCTGAGCCCCCGCTGTCACGTGGGCTCAGGAAAGTCCATGCCGCTTGCAGTTGGGTTAAGGTGTTGATCAAGACTGAAGTCGCCTACACCCAATCATCCACAATGAATGAAAATATGTTTCACCCACAGTGAAAAAGCCTTCACAGTGAAAGAGGTCGAGCCGAGACTTACCCGGCAGCGCTCGCGTGGGCGTGCGGCTGGGTTCGGGCGCCTGCATGCGTCCGGGCGAAGAGGCCGGACTGCCGGGGGGCTTCCTCTCTCTCTCTCCCCCTCCCCCGATGCCACCTCCGCCCTCCCTGTTGCTGCTGCCCATGGAGCTGCTGACGCTGCTGGTAATGCTACTTCCTCCGATGCCTGCGAGTGTAAACGCAGTCGGTGAGAGAGTACGGTTCATAATCACAGTCAAACTTGTCTAGGCGACCACCTGTATAGGTTATAGGTTATTTAATTAATTCAATGAGTGAATGATGATGGCATGTGTTATATGGGCAGACAGTAAATTTCCCCATGAGGGATTAATAATATGAATTTTTTTTCTAAAATGTATTTTTTGGAAAAATACTTACCAATGGCATTACTATCTGGAATACACTCAATTGCCTATAGATTTCAGCCAAAAGTTGTGTAACCCACACAACTGGGGAGGAGACACCGGGGATCCACGCACCGGGGCCCCGGGTGGCCTCCCCTTACTACCCTATCCCAGCGTTCGTAGGGCGACCCCGTCAGTTTCACACATAGCGAAAAGAGGCAAGCGGGGCAGGCAGGAGGGCAGTCTGAGTAATGCCATAGCTAAGTATTTTTCAAAAAAATACATTTTAGAAAAAAAATTCATTTGTTTTTTCAAAATACATTACCGATGGCATTACTATCTGGAAGAATGTCGAACAGGCGGAGGGTGCCGTTCCTATAAACGCAAACCCAACCACCCGTTGGCCCATAGAGAGAGAGAGAGAGAGAGAGAGAGCACTCCCGACGATTTCAGCTATGACGTACCTAAGACGCCAGGGGCGCGCGGAGGGAGTGCTGGGCCGCGGAAATGTCGCCCACCCGTGCCAGGGAGTCACGTTGGCCGGATAGGTCTCTGAGATAAAAGCGGGCGAATGTGGAATCAGCTCGCCAGCCAACTGCCGTAACAATATCTTTGACCGAGCAGTTGCGGTCCAGGGCAAGACTGGTGGCCACTGCTCTTACTTCATGCGCCCGGATGTGAAGAAGCCTATCGCCGTCCGGGGAGAGGTCCTGGTAGGCCGACTTGATCACCCACCGCAGCCAGAACGACACTGTCTGGGCCGAAATATCTGGCCTGCCTGCGGACAGTGGGAGGAAGAGGCGAGAGCGCCCCCGGCGTCGCAGCTTAGAGCGACGCAGGTAAATCCTAAGCGCCCGCACCGGGTCCTGTTGACGCGACTCAGGGGCCATGTCCGTTCCACGGAGAGGCCTTATGGTCAGCATCTGAGGGGCCGCCGCAGGGCGGCGGTTCTTGGCCAAAAAGGATGGGTCGGTGAGAAGCTGTGCATAACCGTCCAAGCGAAACTGCAAACAGGAGGGAAGTACCGAGAGAGCGTCAAGCTCGCTCACTCGGGACGCCGTGGCGAGAGCCAGCAGAAAACATGCCTTCCTGGTCAAATCTGAGAAACTAGCCAAATGCAGAGGTTCAAAGCGGTCCGTGTTCAGCCACGTTAGTACCCAGGCGAGATCCCACCGAGGCACTAGGGACCGAGAAACTGGTCGTCGGAGCTCAAAATGTGCCAGCAAGTCCGTCAGATCCTTGCAAGCGCCTGGGTCTGGCCGGCCCAGGTGGCGGTAAGTGTCCGCGATCATGGAGCGATAACCTTTGATGGTAACGGGTGCTAAGCCTTGTTCGTCAAAAAGCCACAGGAAGAACTCCGCCAGCTCCAGGGTGGCTAGATGTGTGGGAGGGAGACTTCTGGAGGCGCACCAGGCCTGAAGGACCCTCCACTTGCTCTCATATACCCGCCGCGTAGACCATCTGCGGGCTGTTGCAATAGCCGCCACCGCCGCATCCGAGAAACCTCTAGCGGCGAGGGCTTGCCGGACAACCTCCAGGCGTGAAGGAGGAGGCGTTCCGGGCACGGATGGAAAAGCTGCTGGCGGGGCTGCTTGAGCATCGTAGGAGGCGTAGGAAGCTCCAGCAGCGGGTCCGTCACTAGCACGAGTAGGTCCGTGGTCCAGCTCTTGGTCCAGTTGAAGGGGGCCACCAGAAGGAGGACTGCGGAGCAACCCAGAAGCTTCCGCAGAACCTTCGGAACGAGGACTGACGAGGGGTAGGCGTAAGCGATCAGACCGTCCCAGGGGATGGAAAGCGCGTCTACCGCCCAGGCGAGCGGGTCCAGGACTGGTGAGACGAAAGACCAGGAGCTGTTTGTTCCACCTGGAGGCAAACAAGTTCACTAAAGAAGTTTCCCACCGGGAGCAGATCAGGCGAAAGATGTCCGGGCGTAGGGACCACTCCGTGTGGAGCAGCTGTCCGCGGCGGGACAGGGCATCCGCGATCACGTTCAGGTGGCCGGGAATGTGGCGAGCCCATAGAGTAATGCCCCGGTCCCTGCACCAGAGGAGGAGATGGTAAAGCAGAATGCACAGGGAGGGCGAGTGAGTGCCCCCTTGGTTCTGTATGTAAGCCACCACCGTCGAGTTGTCTGAGAGAACGATAACATCCTGGTTGGTCAAGGTCTCCTGCCAGAAACTGAGGGCCAGCCAAACTGCCTTCAGCTCCAGCCAGTTGATGTGCTTGTCCTCCAAACCCCGCGGCCAAAGGCCCGAGGCAAAGTCCGGTAACAGATGCGCGCCCCAGCCGGCCTGACTCGCGTCAGTGCAGAGAGACCACTGGGGCGGAGGTGAGTGAAGAGGCACGCCCATAGCCAGCCAATCGATGTCCGCCCACCTCTGGAGGTGTGGACGAGCCAGAGGGGTAACTGGTACAAGATCCGCAAGGGAACCCGATGAAGGGCGCCAGTGTAGTAGGAGATGTAGCTGCAACGGGCGGGCATAAAGCCTGCCCAAGGGAAGCAAGTCCGCAGCCGCACTGAGTAGGCCCAGAAGTTGAAGCCAGCACCTGGCTGAGAAGGAGGACCCTACCTCCATCGAAAGCGCTAGATCGACGATCTTCTGCCGCCGGGCCAGAGGTAGGCGGACTAGATTGAGATCGGTCAGGAATTCCATCCCCAGATGTAGAAAACGCTGAGAGGGGGTAAGATCCGATTTGCCCAGATTGAGAAGAAACCCGAGACGACGCAGGAGGGAAAGCAAGGTGTCTCTGTCCTCTTGGAGCACCGAGGCTATCAGATTTCGCAGTAGTAGGTCGTCCAAGTAATTGGAGGCCGGGCTCAGGGATTGTTGGCGGAAGTAGGCCATCACCGCGTCGAGGATCCTCGTAAAAACCCACGGACTGATGTTGAGGCCGAAGGGAAGGGCGCAGAACTGGTAAACGACTCCCCCAAAGGCAAACCGCAGGTACCTGCGAGACGACGGATGAATTGGGACGTGAAGATAGGCGTCGGACAGATCGAGGCTGATCGCGAAGTCCATCGGTCGGACGGCCGCTCGGAGGATCCTGGCTGTCTCCATCCGGAACCGAGGGGCCGAAATGAACTTGTTTAGCGCCGACAAGTCGATGACTGGGCGCCACTTGCTTCCTGGTTAGGGAACGAGAAAGAGGCGGCTGTAAAATGCTGGTGAGTCCTGATGCGATACCACCTCCGTCGCTGCTTTGTCGAGGAGAGCCGAAACTTCTCTGCGCAGAGCGTCCGCCTGAAAGGTGTCGAGTGGAGACTGGGTCCACAAGGGGGACCTGTGAAGAGGCGGAGGGGACCGGAAGGAAAGCTGGAGGCCCGTAGAAACCGTGGAAAGGATCCAGGGGTCGTCTGGGAACAGCGACCTCCAATGGTCGCTGTAAAGAGACAGCCGCCCGCCGACTGGAGACCCGGGAACTGCCGACGGGGGCGAGAGAGTGGGCAAGTCAGCGGGCCCGGCCGCGCCTGGACCTACAGGCACCGCGGGACCAAGAGGGGCGGGAGGCAGGGAAGGGCTGAGGGACCTGAGGAGGGCGAGCCCTACCTCTGGCCGAACCGACTGGAAGCAAAGAGGATCTAGAAGACCGCCGGGCACGACCCCCGGGCCGGGCGGGGGCCGCGAAAGTGAGTCGCTGCAGGAGTGGAGACAGGTCTGGGCCAAAAGTCCTTGGACGAGTCCTTAACTGACTGCCACGTGTCCCTGAAAAGCTGAGATCCACCTAGGGGGGCCTGTCGAAGCTGGGTCTTCACTGACTTTGGGAGATCCGCGCAGAGATGCAGAAGGGTATCCCGTCACCAAAGATCACCATTAGCGGCCGCCGCCATGGCGTTGGTGAAGGAGTGGTAGGCGGCCCGGTTGGCCGCTATCAGGATGGACTGCACATCGCGGAGAGGGGACGGCACCTCCAGATCCCAAGTTCCCTCCAGGCACTGCAAAGCCGCCTGGGTAGCCAACTCCAGGAACCCTGAGCACGCCAGCGAATTTTGCACTAAGGAAGCGATCCTGTCGAGCGGACGAGGCCAAGCTTTCAAGACAATTCTGCGGCCGCCCGCCTGGACTAGGGCTGCCGTATCCACCCCTGGGAGAGGGACGGCGAAGGCTTGGGAATGTCCCGCGTACCAGGCCTGGCGGAAGCTCAAGTTAATCCCTGCAGGCCACCGTGAATCGGAGAAGAATCCAGCGTCGCCGAAGTTGTCTTGTCGTAACTGGTCGGAGAACGCATCTGTGAGGTCCCGGAAGCCGGCAGGTTGAGGAAGGGACTTGCGGTGCTTGACGTGCCTTTGTGCGTCGACCATAGCGGAAGCCTGTCTCTTCACCGGGGGTGAAGGAGGACAGAAGTCGGGTGGGAGAACTTCGCAATAAGCCGGGAGGCCTCATCCAAGGCGCTGATAGTCTGCGATCCGAGCGAAGGGCCGACGATGTCCAAGGAGGAGGAGGCCGACAAGAACGCTGACAGGCGGAAAGGGGATCCCACCGCCGAATCCTGCAGGAAGATGGCCGAAGCCGAATCCGTAGGATGAAGGCTGAGGACATCCGGTTCCGAAGAACTAGACCGTCCCTCTCGTAAATGCGCCGAAAGGGGCGACCGGCTCTGAGAGAGCCGCACCGCCGCACGAGAGATAGACGGGGCCGCCCGCGACGCCCACCGGGTGGAGCGTCGCGGAGACCGAGCGACTGCGAAGAAAGGACGGTCAGCAGTGAAGCTAGATACCGCACGCTGGTGACGGAGACCACTCTCCGAACGAAACCGGTCTAGCAACGTAGCGGCTGGTCGGAACGGGGCGGGGGGGGGGACCGTAACGAGTCACGCCAAGCCCGCTCAGGAAAAGCGGAGCGGGAGGGGACAAAAAACGTGTATGCGGCCCCTGCTCCAAGGCCTCGGAGCGTGGGGGACGCGCTGTGATGTCACACCGTGCCCGCCTGGTCGGAACGGGGCGGGGGGGGGGACATTCTATTGTCACGCCAAGCCCGCTCAGGAAAAGCGAAGCGGGGAGGGGACAATTCATGAACACGCGGCCCCAGATCAGGAGCCTCTGAGCGAGGGGGACGTGTGTCAGAGTCACACCGTGCCCGCCTGGTCAGAACGGGGCGGAGGGGGGGGGGGGGGGGGGGGGGGGGGGGAACTGCCTATGGTCTCGCCAAGCCCGCTCAGGCGAAGCAAAGCGGGGAGGGGACAATTTCTGAGCACGCGACCCCCGCTCAGACGCCTCGGAGCGTGGGGGATGAGTGTCAACTTCACCCCTGGCCCGCCCAGACGAGACCGGGCGGGGGAGGGACGAAAGCGAAGCTGGCCCAGCCCGCTCGGAATTAACCGAAGGAGGGGGCAGCACTGCTAAGGGCCTCAAGTCATGCTCCGACGCATCGGAGCGTGAGAGAGAACCTCTCTTAGTACGTTTCCTCTCATTCTTACTACGCTTGCGTTCTTTCAACCGCACCCGCTCAGGAGACCCAGAGCGGGGGGTGGCTGACGAACGCTCCGCTCGCCTAGACCGCTCGCTCGAAGCAGAGCGGGGGGCGAGCAAACCTGATGGGCTCAAGCCGCGCGCTGCCGAAGCAGAGCGTGGGGAGCGCGACTCCGAAACTCGCCTACCCTGCTCCGAAGACTCGGAGTGGGGAGGGCGAACCTGTGAGGTAATAGTGCAAGAAGGGGACTTACCTGAGGGCCGGACAGCCCAAACGACGGAGCGGAGCGGTGTCCGAGGAGCCGACGTAGCGACGACAACCTGTGGAGGATTCCGGGGAGACTGAAGCGGCCGGGAGGGCCGGTCGCGCCTGTAGAAGTCCCACATCTGTGACCACCGGTCTTCCATCCACTCGTCACACACGTCACAAGTCCTGTCCGATGAACAGCCCGAGCATGGCAAGCAGGCGTCGTGGGCGTCGGAAGGCCACTGAAAGTCCCCGCAAATACGGCAAGACTTCAAGACAGGAGTAGCCATAGCGTCACTGAAAAACCCGTACGAAGGCTAAAAGTCAAGTCGCACTCCTACCAAGTTCACAAAGTCACGTGCGGAAGCCAACCACAAGGTCACTGGCGAAGCTCACTGAAAGTCAAAGCCGGTCTGAACCGGATGGAGCTCAGATCAAACACAGTAGTCCCTTACAAACTACGAGTAGGAGAGAAGTCAACGGTCCGTGGCGCAGTGGTTAAGGCGCCTGCCACCAATGCTAAAGGTGCGAGGTTCGATTCCGGGTTCCGGCGTCGGATTTTTCTCCTCTAGTGTCACCGTTAATTCGGGCGAACCGTCGGGGGTTCTTTCTCCGGGTACTCCGGCTCTTCCTCCCCCTCCACTTTGGTATCAGTTTCAGCCAACATAATAAAATTTCAAATACAAAACGATTTCCAAATACCGTCACTTCAGTAGCTCGCTTGAGCTTGCCCTTAGCACCACGTGAATGTTCTGTGTTTACGTACAGTGTGTGAGTGAATGCGTGTGATTCACGTGAGCGTGCTTGTTGGGTTCAGTTCGCGGCTACATTCTGCGCATTGAGTTATATTATAAATATGAGAAATGCGCCATATAAATGCTATGTATTATTATTATTATTATAAGTCTATGAAAAACCCTCAAAACGAAGGCCAAAAAACTATCCAACTCTGGTAGAAAGAAGTTTCCGAACGGAGTAAGGCAAAGACTTGACCATCCACGGTCGAGCTATGAGTGAAACTGACGGGGTCGCCCTACGAACGCCGGGATAGGGTAGTAAGGGGAGGCCACCCGGGGCCCCAGTGCGTGGATCCCCGGTGTCTCCTCCCCAGTTGTGTGGGTTACACAACTTTTGGCTGAAATCTATAGGCAATTGAGTGTATTCCAGATAGTAATGCCATCGGTAATGTATTTTGAAAAAAACAAGTATTATTGTATTGTATTATATAAAGCGACCACCCGTTTAAGCAAGCCACCCATTTTAGGTCTCATGATCTTTCTGCTTCTTACGTGACCTTGTGGCATAAGAAGACAATCTGTCCAGGCGACCAATTTTTCACAGTCCCTTGGGTATCTCTGTACCTGGAGGACCCTTAAACAGGCTTGATCAGACACGTACAGTCGACATCGCTAAGTTATAACGTTAGAGCGATTACGTTTACATCAGACAATAATATAACCATTTTTCAGTCAAAGAACCCAACACTTGTTTGTTCATAATATATTATCAAACTCTGGATTTAAGTTTGGGTCCCCAGGCACTTTACTGGGTTGAGGGGGGGGGGGGGGGTGCACGACTAGCTTCGTCTCTCAGTCTGGCAGGATTTCTATGCAGGCCATACACCTCAAACCGCTGTTTACTAGTATACTGACGAGCAAAAGAAATGCGACATTTTTGGACTCATTGGAAACACTAGTGTTTCAGATGAGTCCAAAAATGTCGCATTTCTTTTGCTCGTCTGTATATTCATTGACTTGTCAGTCTTTGCCAAGGATCTCACTGGATGTTTGGGTTACATCAGTGTTAAATGTGTTGATCAGTGTGTCCACATCCGCGTCTTCTGCACCTAGAAGTAGCAGTGGTGGGAATTTTCCACCTATCTTTGCCTGGAAGGCTTCCGCTACCTCTGGGCTTTCAGCTTCTCGAGGTCAAACTCGATTCTGGTGGGACCCTGCTTGTTGACCTTCTTTAGGTGGAGTCGGAAGGTCATCATCACTAAGTCATGGTCGCTTGCAATGTCTGCTCCTGGAAAACTTCTTGTCTTGGCAATGCTCACACTGGTTTGGAAGCGTCTCTTCACCATGATGTAGTCAATTTGGTTATGGTGCTCTCCGTTCGGGCTGTGCCATGTCCACCTTCTGGATGCTTTGTGTGGGCTGAACATGTTCATCAGCTTTAGATCATTAGCCATTATGAAAAAAACGCAAACTGAAGTGGTATGGGCATGTCACGCGTTCACAGCAGGGCTTGCCAAAACAATCCTGCAAGGCACGGTGCAAGGAGGACGAAGGAGAGGAAGACAGAGGAAAAGATGGGAGGACAATATCTCTGAGTGGACAGGACTGAGGCTGGGCAATACGCTAAGAATGGCAGAGAACAGAGAGGAATGGAGGGAGCCAAGTCATCAGTGGTGCCCCAACGGTCGGCAAGACTAGGGATAGAGATAGATAGATATATATTCATTGATGGTAGTAATCAGCAGTTTGAGATATACAACCCACGCCAAAATCACCACCATCTTCACCACAATCATGCCCACCTGCAGAGACAGATGATGAAATACTGCTACTGCTGGTGGGGCCTCCGTTGTCCGGGGTCGTGCGGTTGATCTGGTGAATGATGATGGCGTCAATCAGGGAGGCCGCAGTCAACGACCTCCCACTCTGGGTGACCTGGTTGGATGCGTTTGTTGCCTTTGGCTGAGCTGTTGGTTGATCCTTCTGGAAGGCCGCCAGGATGACGGCCGAGCCGTGCTCGTCTGCCAGCTTGCGCATGTAGTTGCGGTCTGTGATCTGTCGCTGTTGGGAGCTGGCCTCAGAGGATTGTTGGGAGTCCGAGCCAGGGTTGCGACCTGCAGTGAAGACAAAAGAGGCATGCAGACATACAGTTGCTAGTTCAGTGAGTGCTGCAGTGCAACCTGTTTTGAGCGACCACCCTTATAAGAGATCACCTGTCATTAAAGACCATCCTTTAGGTGGCTGTCGCCACCTAAAGGATGGTCTTTAATGACAGGCGACACTTTTGTTCTCCGAGACTTCTCTTGAGAGAGAATCTGTCTTCTTAACCCCTTGGCTGCTCAAGCTGCTGTCAGTTCTTGGCAAAATGAATTTTTCTCTAAAATGTATTTTTTCGAAAAATACTTACCGATGCCATTACTTTATGGAACATGTACTTAGCTTACTTAATTTTAGTCAAAAACTTACGATGTGTACCTGTAGGGCCAAGGGAGGCATCCTAGGGGCACCGTGACCCAGTACCCCGATTAGCCTCCTGTCCCACCCTATACGGGCAACTGCCCTGTGCACCCATGCCAGTTTATTCGCTTAGCTGAATAGTGGCAAGCGGGGCAGGTGGGAGGGCCATCCGAATAATGGCATTGGTAAGTATTTTTCGAAAAAATACAGCTTAGAGAAAAATTCATGTTTCCTCAAAAACATTACCGATGCCATTACTTTATGGAAGAATAGCGAAAAGGAGGTGGGTGCCACGGAAAAACCAGTGACCCGACCAAGCTAGCTAGACCCGCCCTGCCTGGAGCAAACTCCCAATAATTTTAGGTAAGAGTTACCAACAGCACCAAGGGTGCCGGGAGGGAGCGTTGCGCTGCGAGGATGTCCCCCACTAGGGTCAGGTTGTCTCGCTGGCCAGCCAGGTTTCAGAGGTAGAATCGGGTGAAGGTCGACTCTGTTCGCCAACCCACAGCCACCACAATGTCTCCGACGGCACAGTTGCGGTCGAAGACGATGCTTGTGGTGTCGGCTCTGACCTCGTGCGCCCTGATCATTGTGTAGTCGCTTGGCAGCGTCGGGGCAGAGGTCCTGGTAGGCGGAGCGTATCACCCATTGGAGGCAGGACAGAATCGTCTGGGCCGAAATGTCAGATCTACCTGGGGACAGAGGAAGAAAAAGGCAGGGGCATCACCTGCGGAGCAGCTTGGTTCGGCGCAGGTACACGCGTAAGGCTCTCACCGGGTCCGGTGTTCTGGCTTCCCAGTCCAGGCTTATCCCCGTCAGTGGCCGTACGGTGATCACCTGGGGGGCGGACACTGGGACTGCGTCTTGGCCAGGAAGGCCGGGTCCGACAGTAGCTGCACAGAGCCGTCTGTCCTGAACTGCAGCAGCTCACTCACTCTGGTTGCCGAGGCAAGGGTGAGAAGAGGCAGGTCTTCCGCGTTACGTCGGCCACCTGGTCAGCGATGTCTTTGCACTTGCCAGGGTCCGAGCGGCCCAAAGGTCGGGATGTTTCGGCAATCAGGTGAGGTAGCCCCTGATGGTGATCGGTGCCAAGTGCTGCTCAGCGAAAGCCAGAGGAAGAACTCAGCCAGCTGGGGGGTAAGTCAGATCGGCAGGAGCGAGGTGTCGGTCATCGCACCAAGACTCCAGGATTCGCCACGTTCCTTCGTAGCCTCGAAGAGTCGAGGGTCAGCGGCCCGCAGCAATCACCGCTGCACTCGAAAAGTGGCTAGCGGCGAGGGTGTGCCCCACCATCTCCAGGCGTGCAGTAGGAGTCGCTCGGAACACAGAAGGTATAGCACCTGCCGTGGTTGCTTAAGCATCGAGCGTGGTGTGGAGAGCCGCAGAGGGGGTTCCAGTAGGAGGGGAGCTGGGAGGCTTGGTGGTCCAAGACTTGGTCCAGCAGAACGGGCTACTAGCAATCGAAACACGTTGCATCCCTTGAGCTTACGCAGGACCTGGGGACCAGCACCGTTGACGGGTAGGCATACGCGATGAGACCTTCCCAGGAGATGAGGAGTGCATCTACTGCCCAGGTTAGGGGGGCCGGAATGGGCGAGATGAAGAGGGGCAGCTGGCGGTTCCACCTCGTCGTGAAGAGGTCGACCAGAGGAGACTCCCATGCCGTACAGAACAACCGAAGGTGTCCGGACGTAGTGCCCAATCGGTGTCGAGAAGCTGTCCGTGCTGCGAGAGGGCGACTGTGAGGCCATACAGATGTTCTGGGACACGGCTCGCTTGGAGAGGGATGTCGTGATCGTTGCCCCACCGGAGGAGCTGGGAGAGAAGCAGAGGGTGGGGAAGCAAGGCCCGCCCTGCTTCTTGGTGTAGGAGACCACAGCGGCACTGACGGAGGATGAGCCGTTCCTGGCGTCCGAGAGTGGTTTCCCAGGCGAGGAGGGCTTGCCAACCCGCGTGCAGCTCCAACCAGTCAATACATTAGTCCGTGATGTCCGTGGTCCAGCTGCCGGAACCTGAAGAATGTCGGCTAGCATTGACGCAGAGGGACAACTGTGGGGGCGGAGAGTAGAGAGGTACTCCGGTCGCGAGTCATCGGGATCCGCCCAACAGCGAAGGTGGTGGAGGGGCAACGGAAGCACTGGTAGTCGAGTCTCGATGTTGCCAGCTGAGAGTCGCCAGTGAAGAAGTAGGGGCAGTTGAAGCGGACAAGAGTAGAGACGGCCACGGGGGAGTAGGACCGCTGCCACACGAATCAGGCCCAGGAGCTGCAACCACACTGTTGCGGAGACTGACTCCTGTAGAAGCACTAATCGAGGCCGGGTTCGCCAACTTCCATATCAGCGGTTCCGGTAGTCTCACCAGGTTGAGGTCGGTCCGGAACTCGATGCCCAGGTAAACAAAGCGGTGGGACGGGCCGAGGTCCGACCTGTCCATGTTGACCATGAAGCCAAGCCTGTCGAGAAGGTCCAGCAAGGCGTCTCGGTCCTTCTCCAAGGCAGCTGCCGATTGGTTGCGCAGGGGCATATCGTCTAGGAATTCGAAGGTGGCTTGGGGATGTCCGTCTGGCCATGGCGACGACTCCGTCTATGAAGCGGGTGAAAGCTCAGGGGCTGAAGTAGAGGTTGAAGGGAGAGCCCGAACTGGCAGACCACACCGCCGAAGGTGAAGCGGCGAAGGCGTCTGGAGGCCAGGGGAACGGGCACAAGCCGGAAGTGAGTGAAGGTCCAGGCCAACGGTGAAGTCCAAGGGTTGCACTAGGGGCCGAAGGGCTCTGGCGGTCTCCATACGAAGGATCGGCACTGAGATGAACATGTCCAGCGCCGAGAGGTCGATGGTTGGACGCCACTTGCCTCCGAGCTTGGGAACCAGAAGGAGGCGGCTGTAGAAGGCCGGGGAGTCATGACGCGTAACCACATCCGTTGCATCCTTCTGCTACAGCGCGGCAATCTCTCCTCATAGAGCAGCTGCCTGAGCTGATCCGAAGGCACAAAAGTCCGCACAGGGCTGCGACGCAGGGGGCGGCCGGGGATGGAGGGCGGGTGGAGACATCTGGAGGCAGGGGCGGGCAGCCACACCTGGAGGGCAAGAGGAGGGTCCAACAGTCCGCAGGGCGAGACGCAGGGCCTCACGGGCGGCTGAACCGGGTGGGCCAGAGGTCACCGTCTGCCAGGTAGGATCAAAGCGTAGCAGTTCGCCGATAGGAGCCAGACGCAGCTGTCTGCATAGGTTTAGCAGCATCGGGCATGGTGTTGACGGAAGCGTGGTAAGCCGCCTAGGCAGCCAGGGCTAAGGCCAACGTCTCCTAACAGCGGTGTTTAACGACGGGCACCAGGCCTCCTCCACACAAGAGATGACAGCTTGCGTAACCATGTCGAGCAATCCTGCACAGGCGAGGGCGTTGCGGAAGAGAGACGCTGTCCGATCCAGACTGGGTCCACCGCCGGGAGGGCGGTAGCGAAGCACTGAGAGTGACCGGGGACCCAACTCTGTAGAAAGGCAATAACCAAGACAGCCAGTCAACGGGCGTCAGAGAAGAAGAAGAAGAACCCATCCGTGCCGGATCCCTGCAATAGGAGATCGCAGAAGGCGTCAAGAAGCCCCTGGAACCAAGGGGGTTGCGGCAAGGACTTGAACCTCCTGGACAGAAAAACAGCATCCACAAGGCCGAGAGTGTCCTCTTGGGGGGCAGGGAAGGGGCAGGCTCCCGGGGGAAGAGACGAAGCGCCAAGGTGTGCCGCCAAAACCAGGGAGCGAAGAGTCTCCGACTTTGTCGTCAGCGACAAAGGAGCATCCGACGAGCGTGCGGGTGGGGAGGCCGAACAGCAAAGGAGCGCTGAAGGGGAATAGTCCGGTAAACGCAGAGGGCGTCATCATCCTCGGGAGGACGGCGCTGAGGGTGCAAGGCGGTGAGCTCCGCTGACGACGAGGAGCGAATCCGAGGAGAGCGATGGCGAGGGGGCGAGCGGGAATCCTCCAAGGCCTGCGGGGACATCCGAGGCCAAGGTCGAGATGTCCAGGAAACAAGGAGCCCGAAGCAGACCTGGTCGCCTGGTGGGGAGCATGGGAACGACGGGCAGAGACCGAGGAGCGGGGCGGGCGACGACGCTTAGGGTCCAGAATCATGGAACCGCGGAACTGCCAGCGGGAGACCGTAGTCCGTGAAGAAATGTGTCGACGTGGGCTCCGAACGTGCGAGTGGGTGTCCAAGGTCCAAGCTGTGTCCATCCCGGAGCGTTCCGGAGGTCGCCTGTCATGGGCCGCAAGACGATGCCGAAGGTCCGGCGTCGGGACGGCGCGTGGTTTACTTCCTTGTCTTTTCTTGCGAGGCTTGGGTTCCGCAAGGCGGGGCGAGCTAGCTCGCTGCGGGCCAGGCTCGACCGAGTATGTCCCCCAACAGCAGTGTGGGTGCTTCTTCGTCGGCCAGGGGCCAAGGCATGCGTGAGGCTGCGGGACGGCAGTGGACGTTCACGCCGATAGCAGCTCCAGAGCTGGGACCAGCTCTTCTACCCAGGGCGCGCAGACATCGCAGGTGCGGCAGGAGGCACAACAGGAGCAGGAGAGGCACACCGCATGCGTATCATTCGGCCACTGGAAATCGCCACATCGGGTGCAGGTGCAGACTTGACAACTGCAACATCACAACATAACAAGCACGTATGTAGCGTCCCAGTAGCCCTATCTATGGCTGTCCGCCTATTAATGGGGACGGCAAGCGCCGCCGGCATCAGTTGTTAATGATGCGTTTGACAGTGCTTTTAACAAGTCAGGGCCTTCCTACAGGGACGCTTATTATCTTTTTCATATGTATAAGCGAAAAAAAGGACTACGGTGCACCAGAAGTTGCGTGTTGTTTTTATTTATTTATTTATTACGCTGAGCATGCTGCTAGCATGGAGTGGATGCTCATAACAAGTGGCATCATCATCAAGAAACGACCGGTCGTGGCTGCTACGCCATGTCACGAGTGCACCCGCGCATGCAAGACTCCGATGAGTAAGCAAAAGAAAAATCACCACATTGATGCCGCCGCCCGGTTGCTGGCACACAACGAGACCTTACCTAGCCATCTCGCAGAGGCTGGGGGAAGGAAACATGTCAGACAAAGGCGCCAAGTCTGCAACAGAAGTCCCAGAGGTCCAGAAAACACACGAACTTGTCCGATGGCACCCTCGGCACAGAACCCTACACAGCCGTAGGGAAACTGCAGAGAGCGAACGCACGTCTGCACTACACAACCTGCGCGCTATCACAGAGCTCCAGAGAAGAAGAAGCTCACAAGGAACAACAGTCCAATGGTGCCGGGCAAGGCTAAGAGCACACAGCCGGAAACCAAGTCTCTCAGGGCGCAGGGCACACGGCGCACAACACCAGCTGGAATAAGGACAAGTGGCAAAGTCCAAGCCTCCGAGGCCAGCAAGAAAACCAAGTCTCATAGATCGCAGGTACAACCGGTGCAGAACCATACACAGTCGTAGGCGCAACACCGCAGTAGGCTAACACACGTCTTAACTCCGTAAGCTAAGAGAATAAACTGGCGTGTCTGCACAGGGCAGTTACCCATATGGGGTGGGACGGGAGGCTACTCGGGGTACCTAGGATGCTTCCCTTGGCCCTACAGGTACACATCGTAAGCTTTTGGCTAAAATTAAGTAAGCTAAGTAGATGTTCCATAAAGTAATGGCATCAGTAATGTTTTTGAGGAAACAAAGTAGCTCTAACAGTATAACTGCCTTACGGACATGGTGTATGGGACGAAACTACGAAAATTCAACCTTTTCCCTAACTGGGGATGCAATCAATTTAGAAGTGAAAGAAAAGTCTACACATCTTGCTTACAGCAGGGATCACCTCAATGCAATGCGCTAGCCACAGCCGAAGGGTTAACTTTGCAGTTGACTTCACTAATAACATGACTGGATATAAAAAAGTCAGATATAAATAAGCTTTGCAGAGGTCTTGTAGATCACCTCACGCATAACAAATTCACATACAGCAAAGTCTAGCATATTAGCCAACATTCCCTGTGCCCGATAATAAAGAAAATGTCAAACCTGGATCTCGTTCACTCATGTACATAGCAGAAGCACTGGTGGAGCTGCTGGGCCTGTGGTCTGTGCGACTATCTGGTCGTCCAGGCATGTAGCCCCCACTGTCTGACGTGGGTGGGCCCCTGGGTCGCACCTCTGGCTCCCCACGAAGGTCAACGACATCGTAGTCGCCATGGTGGTGTTGTTGCTGTTGCTGATGTTGAGAAAATAATTACTAAAAATTAAAACCAACTTCCTCTCTTCACTGTTCACTGATTGTCACCTGAACCCAAGAGGCGCAGGTGCGGGGGCTCATGAGGATCTCTGCCTCTTGTCGGCCCTATTTGTATCAATGTTCCTGGGATGGGCAGGGTTCTGCGGTGCCGACAAAGTTTTCACAACTTGCGACCACTGGCAGCTAAGGGCCTAAAAGCCCAAGGAAATGTAAGTCTAAATTTTACTGTTCATGTCATGTACGTGCCGGGTTTTGGTTTTAACATTAACCCCTTCACTGACAAGAAAATTCTACCACTGCTCAACTGCAAGAGGCACAGATCTTCATGAGCCCCTGCAGTTGTGGGGGCTCATGAGGATCTATGCCTCTTGTATCTGTTACTTTCCAGCCTAAAAATATTCAAACAACAAATGGGGGGATGGGGGGAGGGGAGGGGGGGGGGGGAAGTAGATGGATGCCAGTCTGGTCCACCATCCATTTCCTTTGGGGAGACAACCCTCCCTCCCACCCCCCAATTTAGTTCTTACACCAATACTAATAATAAATAATAATACATAGTTCTTGTATAGCGCTGTTCTCCAGGAAAACACTGGACTCACTGCGCATGCACAACAGCACACCCTCTCTCTCAGACACACGCACGATTATACACTACTTTAAACCACCCCATCTCTTCCCAACACCTTACATTCACTTCCTCTAAGATCAAAATAAAAGGCAGTGAACAGTTAGCTAAAGATGAGCTAAGTGTTAAATGCCCGACAGAAAAGAAAAGTCTTTAAGTGAGCTTTGAACTGTGACAATGTGGACAGATTCCGCATTTCAGTTGGCAGCGAGTTCCACACGCTTGGGGCTAAAAAGGTGAAAGAACGCTCCCCGACAGTTTTCATGTTAAGCTTCGGGATTTTAAAAAGTTATACACTAGAGGAACGGAGGATGTGTGATGGATGATAAACAGATAGCTTGGCAGAAAGGTAGGGCGGAAGAGATCCGTCAAAATGCCGATAGGCGAAAATTGCAATTTTGTACTGGCAGCGGAATTTTACAGGCAGCCAGTGCTGAACTACATGGGTAAAATGTCACCTGTTGCTGCTGTTGCTCCATTTCAGCCGCACGCTGTTCGTGAACCCGTCTGGCCATCTGCTGCTGCTGAAGGTGTTCCCATGCTGCGCGCGAAGCCTGCTGGTTAGCTCTCTCCTGTGGGAGGTAAAAAAACACCAACATATATTTCATTATCACGAGTAATAACATTTTGTACAATAATATTACCAACACTTCTAGATACTTCTCACACCATTTTCATCACCATCAATGGTAAAATATTCGACCACCCTTCTTTTTACAGCCATCTCTGGGACAATGATTTGCTTTATCCAAGCATTTTAACCCATTTAACACCACGGCCGCATTTCCCAAAGTTTGGAGTTGTCACCTAATGACTATGTACCAGCTGCAGGATATGGATCAAGCAGGACAATTCAAGGGTACTACCAGATTAGCTTGGCGCTGTCCCTTGAATTATCCTGGTCGATCCATCTCCTGCTGTAGTCCACCAGGGCTAAATGGGTTAACACATCTGACACACGTTGCAATGGGATATGCAGCTTTATGCTGCATATCCAAGTGAAGCGCATCTCAAATGAGTTAACAATTCCAAATTGTCAATTCATGCTGACCTTTTCTTTCATACTGCTTGAAAAAGTAAGTGGAAAATCAGCGTAATCAAGTTCAGAGGTGCTCAGAAGGGTCGCCTGGTCACCCACGGCAACTTGAAATGGCTTCGGGTGACTTGAAACACCATAAACAGTAGCCCAGCGGGTGACCTCAAAATGTGGACATCAGGAGTGGGTTGCATGTAGCGTGCTTAAATATAGTGTGTTAAGCTCGCTGACTTAAGGTCTTTCTTGCTTAGTAAAGCTCTTGCTTAGTGCGCGAGTGTTTTCTGTTGCATGGAGCGACTTAGCGATGTGCGTAGCTCCGAATGAGTTCTTAGCGAGCGGGGGGTAGGTTATTTATAGTTTATGGTGGGGTTCTCCCCTACGTCATCATAGATTGTAGAAATTGGCCAATAAAAACGCACGGTTTTCGTTTCTTCTGACCTAACGGAAACGAAGTAGACAAAACGCCGGTGAAATGGCGGCGATGGAAAACAAGAAGTCAAGAGAGAAAGAATGGCAAATTTTTCGTGCAGGCAACCCTGCTTGTCAATCTAATGTAGACGTACATTAGTTAAGGAGTACCGTGTAGGCTCCCATAGTATGAGGATCTATGTCTCAAGTCTAATGTGGATGTACATTAGTTAAGGACTACCGTGTAGTAGGCTCCCATAGTATGAGGATCTATGTTTCTCTGACAACGGCTGGTGTTGGGTTATACCCATCGGTGTGCAGGGTCAGTGGGCAGATGTTCACATCTGCACGGGACATAGACGACCCCGCCCTCCACGAGTCGCCTGCTGCCTTGCAGGCCTGGCCGCTTGGCTGCGGAAAGGCTAAGGGAGGAAACCCCTGACATCAAAGCCCCCGTGTCTCCGGGGAAGGCTTTTGAGCCAGAGACTAGGACAAGGACAGTCTGATATAAAACCTACGACCCGAGGACCTCGATGCCATCGTCCCAGCTTGCTAGGCCATGGCAGATGAACCAAGGGTTTAAAGGGTGGGGCCAGTACTGCGCACACTGCACTCCACCAAAAAGCTCCACCGCGCAGGCTTTAGGAAACGTCCACGGACCATGACACTGACCATTCCAAGTCCTGTAGCGATGGGCGAGGGGCGAAACGGCAGGTGAAAGATGTCACTGGAAGCCGCAGTCTCAAACCTGCATGCAGGCGGTTCAGGATATTGGTCGCCTGATGTTGACCTGGGGATGACAACATCACTCGGCACACCCTGAACGACCAAGCAGCCTTCTCTAGGGACAGCACTGCTTGCTCCACACGGAGAGGGGCCTAGAAAAGGTGGCCTAACCAAAGCTCGTCCCCTCGCAACCCCAGTTGGCTAGCCGCGGTCAACGGGCATCTTCTCATGCGGTCAAAAAACAAGAAAGAATAACGGATCCACTCTGATGACGACCACGACCGGACTCAACGTAGCATGCTGGAACATCCGAACCATGCTCGACAAAGCAGACAGCGGACGCCCTGAACGTCGCTCCGCCCTCATTGCCCATGAATTGCGGAGGTTAAACATTGACATCGCCGCGCTCAGCGAAGTACGCCTTCCGGACGAAGGCAGCCTCCAAGAACTTGGCGCTGGGTACACCCTCTACTGGTCAGGCAGGCCTGCATCAGAAAGACGGCTCTCAGGCGTGGGTTTCATGGTCAAGACCTCCATTGCGACTAAGCTGGAAAACCTACCAACGGGTCATTCAGACCGCATCATGTCCATGCGCCTCCCACTGAGACACCAGCAACACGTCACCCTTCTCAGTGTGTACTCCCCAACCCTCTTGGCAGAGCCTGCTGAAAAGGACAAGTTTTACACTGACCTGCGCAGCCTCATACAGAGCACCCCTGCAGACGACAAAGTCATCATCCTTGGCGACTTCAACGCCAGAGTGGGCCAGGACTCTGAAGCCTGGAAAGGAGTCCTCGGCAAGCATGGCGTGGGGAACTGCAATGACAATGGCCGCCTACTGTTGGAGTTCTGTGCAGAGCAGCAACTGGTCATCACCAACACTACTTTTCAGCAAAAGGACAGTCGAAAGACCACCTGGATGCATCCTCGCTCCAAGCACTGGCACCTTATCGACTATGTCCTAGTGCGTCAGAGGGACCGCAGTGACGTCCTCCTCACCAGAGTGATGCCCAGCGCAGAGTGCCACACTGACCACCGCCTTGTCCGCTGCAAACTCAGGCTCCACTTCAAGCCAAAACCCAAGAAATGGGGGCCCCCCAAGAAAAAGCTTGATGTTGCGAGCCTTCAGCGTGACGACGTGAAAGCTGCCTTTCAGACAGATTTACAGCTCAGGCTCAAAGACACAGCGGACCCAGCAGACTCCTCCCCTGAAACACTTTGGGAAGAACTGAAAACTGCTATTGCAAAATCCTCTGCAGAAGTCTTGGGTTTCGCTAGAAAGAAGAATAAAGACTGGTTTGACGAAAACGATGTTGAGATCCAGGAACACCTAGCAAAAAAAAGAGCCGCCCATCAGGCCCACCTAGCCCAGCCTTCCTGCCCTGTGAAGAAGTCTGCCTTCCGCCTCGTCTGCAGCAGTCTCCAGCGCAAGCTCAGAGATCTCCAGAATGAGTGGTGGACCAGACTTGCACAGAGGACCCAGCTTTGCGCAGACAATGGTGACTACAGGGGCTTCTACGAAGCATTGAAAGCAGTGTATGGCCCCAGGCACCTGGTACAAAGTCCCCTGCGAAGCGCGAATGGCCAGGCACTCCTCACAGATAATACCTCCATCTTGAACCGCTGGTCGGAATACTTTCAGAGCCTCTTCAGCGCTGAGCGCACTGTTCAAGAAGCAGTCGTCCTACAAATCCCACAGCTCCCAGTAAAAGTGGAATTGGACGAACCGCCCACCGCTGAAGAGACCCTCACAGCCATCCACCAGCTCAAGAGTGGCAAAGCAGCAGGCATTGATGGAATACCGCCAGAGATCTGGAAACATGGAGGCACAGCACTGCACAACAAGCTCCATGACCTCTTTCTCTGCTGCTGGGAGGAAGGAACACTACCAAAGGATCTCCGTGATGCAGTCGTTATCACCCTGTACAAGAACAAAGGTGAGAAGTCTGACTGTTCCAACTATCGGGGAATTACACTGCTGTCCATTGCTGGGAAAATCCTTGCAAGGCTGCTCCTGAATCGGCTGGTACCTGCCATCGCTGAAGACCAACTCCCAGAGGGCCAGTGTGGCTTCAGAGCAAACAGGAGCACCACCGATATGGTCTTTGTGCTGAGACAGCTACAGGAGAAGTGCCGCGAGCAGAACAAAGGGCTGTACGTAACGTTTGTCGACCTAACAAAAGCGTTCGACACTGTGAGCAGGCAAGGCATGTGGCAGATCCTGGAGCGACTTGGCTGTCCCCCAAAGTTCCTCAACATGATTGTCCAGCTACACGAGGACCAGCAAGGCCAGGTCAGACTCAACAATGACCTCTCAGAACCATTCCCCATTCTCAACGGCGTAAAGCAGGGCTGCGTGCTGGCACCGACCCTCTTCACCATCTTTTTTAGCATGATGTTGAAGCAGGCCACAGTGGACCTCGATGATGACGATGCAGTGTACATCAGGTATCGTCTCGATGGCAGCCTGTTCAACCTCAGACGACTGCAGGCCCACACAAAAACCCTAGACCAACTGATCCGTGAGCTGCTTTTTGCTGATGATGCTGCCCTCATTGCACACACAGAGAGAGCCCTGCAGCGCATCACGTCCTGCTTCGCAGACGCTGCCCAGCTCTTTGGACTCGAGGTCAGTCTGAAAAAGACAGAGGTCCTCCATCAGCCGGCACCCAAGACAGTGTATCGCCCTCCTCACATCACCATCGGCGAGTCTGAACTAAAGTCAGTGCACCAGTTTACTTACCTTGGCTGCATTATCACGTCGGACGCCAAGCTGGACAAGGAGCTTGACAGCAGGCTGGCAAAAGCGAACGGTGCTTTCGGGCGACTTTTTAAGCGGGTGTGGCACAATCAACAGCTGAAAACAGGCACCAAGATCAGCGTGTACAGAGCTGTGGTCCTCACCACCCTGCTGTATGGTTCCGAGTCCTGGGCCCTCTACCGCAGCCAACTACGACTCCTCGAACGCTTCCACCAGCGCTGCCTGCGTACCATCCTGGGCATTCACTGGAGTGACTATGTCACCAATGTCGAGGTCCTTGAACAGGCTGAAACCGTGAGCATCGAGGCTTTGCTGCTGCGGACACAGCTCCGCTGGGCGGGGCATGTCTCCAGGATGGAGGATCATCGCCTACCAAAGATCACCCTGTTCGGCGAGCTTGCTACTGGACACCGTGACAGAGGGGCACCAAAGAAGAGATACAAAGACTGTCTCAAGAAGTCACTTAGTGCCTGCCAAATCGACCACCACCAGTGGTCTTCGCTTGCTGTGGACCGTGACACCTGGCGCTCCACTATTTACAAGGCAGCTGTCTCCTTTGAGGACTCTCGCAGAGCTAGCCTTAAGGACAAGCGGCTCAGGAGAAAAAACAGAGATGCCGCAACTCAGAACTCTGGCCATACCTTCCCCTGCAGCCACTGCGGTCGAACCTGCCTGTCCCGGATTGGCCTCCGCAGCCACGAACAAGCCTGCAGACGTCGTGGGCAACTCCTATAAAATCTTCGTTCGCGAAGTCCAGCCAAGAGAGAGAGAGCAGGGTCAGTTGAATCAGTTATGCAGACTCCTCACCGATAATTCCCAGATGTCCGTGAGACGAGGCTGGGTGGGGGGTCCGTGCGTTCCCACGTACATTTCGTGTTCCTCCTTCTCTATCCTAGATGGAAGGCTGTTTCTGCCACAAGGTTTAAGAGAGTGAATTCACATTTCCGTTCTCGCGTTAACACGGCAGCTAAGAACTCTTCCTCAGCTAAGCACGCCGCTACGCACAGGGGGGACCGTCCTTAGAATTAAGCACGCCACTAAGCTCGCTCCAGCAGATAAGCACGCTCATGCAACGCACATTTTCAGCTAAGCTTGTGAACTTAGCGCTAAGCAAGAAATTTGCGCACTAAGCAAGCATATGCAACCCACCCCAGAAGAATATTTTCACTTTGACGGGCGACTGAATTTCTTTGGCTACTAACTTTTGAATCTCGGTGGCCCAGTTGGCTACCTGCAATATTAGGCTTTCAATACCCTCTGTTAGCCCATAAAACCCTGATATACTATGACAGGATGTGAACCAGCCATGATAGTTCAAGGGTGGTGTTGAAATAGCTTGGCGCCTACAGGCGCCAAACTATCCTGACATCACCCTTGAACTATCATGGTCAATCTGTCTCCTGAACTGTAAATTAGATCTCAAAGGATCTCTCACGCCTTTACCATAGCTGACACTTAGTTCGCTTCCAGCTGCCAGAGAGATAAGGCTGCCGCGAGTTCCACTCTCGCCCGCTCATTCTATTTATATCGCACTACTGAGCGGTACACGGCGTGACCGGCTCTCTGCCGCTATAACAACTACCTACACATTTGTATTCATAACACATCTCTGCCTAAAGTGACTGTTGTGGAAGCAACATCGTTCAAATGTTGAAATTCTCACCTACACACTGATACCAAACATGACAACATTACGACTTGCACTTGTGTAGCAGGTCATGGTGAAAATAAATAATAATAATAATAATAATAATGAGTATTTATATAGCGCTTAATCTTACTCAAAAGCTCTAAGCGCTTTACAATCTGTACACAAAAATAAAAATACAATGACATATGCACATAACAAACAAAGCACAATGCCCGAACACACCACTTTTACAATAAACTAAATAACAATACATACATAATAATTTATATTCTAATTAACATTCAGTCTAAACAAGGAGGATTGCAGAACTACAACTAAGGCATCAAACACTGGCAGTTATTCAAAGTAAAGCTTGAAGAGGTGAGTTTTCAACGACCTCTTGAAGTCAGAGACAGACTCACTGTTTCTGACCTCAAGAGGAAGTGTATTCCATAACACTGGGGCTTGATAAACAAAAGTGCGCTGACCAAATGATTTAGTTTGGACAGAAGGTACACACAACTTCCGTTTATCAGAAGAGGAGCGGAGCTCACGAGAGGGTGTATACACATGCAGCAAAGAGGTCAAGTATTCTGGGCTGGTGCCTGAAAGGCAGTTAAAACAGATTGACATAACTTTGTATTGAATACGTGAGGACACAGGTAGCCAGTGAAGGGACTTCAAGATGGGTGTGACATGCTCAGTCTTACGGACTCTCACAACAAGCCGGGCTGCATTGTTCTGAATTTTTTGGAGGCGATCAATGAGATACTGAGGGCAGCCACAAAGCAAAGAGTTACAATAATCTAGCTTGGACAGCACAAATGCACAAACTAGTGTTTTAGTGGCTTCCACGGTCAGCAGGTGACGAACTGAACTAATACGACGAAGTTCCAGATAAGCGGATCTACACACTGCATAAAGAGAACGGGAATTTGTTGATGTACGAAAGCGAGAATTTATTGTGAAATTGACAAAGTTCCCACAGCCATAACACAAAGACGCTACTTTTCCCAGTGAAACACACTTGCATGCATAAGGGTTAGCATGCCTACAGTACGTATCACTTAATGGATTTTGGGTTCATGGTGGGGGACGGAAGCAGGAGGGTAATTAATGAGGTCACTGACAGGTGTCGACAGACAAGTTCCAGACATCCGACTTGGTGTACACTCCCGGCATTGGGGAAAGAGAGGGCTTAGTTACACGGATACTATTGAGGAGATAGCCACGTTTCTTTCTTGGGAAATAGTGTAACACTAACAGTCAACCTTGTAAATGTACTTTTGATTTAACTTTTGATCATGATGGAGTCTGATGAAACGCGTACAGTCTGTGTACACACAGGTGTGTTCCATGCAATGAGAGTTAATGCATTGTGCAGAATATGTGGCGAGAGATCACAAAAGAGATACACGGATAAAAAGTCATTTCTTTGTATCAATTATGAACACTTAATCCACAAGTGTTATGGAATTAATATCCAGGAAGACAAAGACATGATGCACTCCAAAACAATGTGTAGGAGTTGCTATTGTCGGATGAAACGGATAGACTCGACTGAAACACGTGTGTCCGAGGAGACAACGCGAAATGCGGCGTCTGATATTGCCTCATCACAACACATTTGGACCATGTTCCATCCAAATACGAGTGTTGAAGAATGTGTCGTGTGTGTTCACTTCATGCAGCTAGGTAAAGGAGGACGACCAGCGAAGCGGGGTTCCCGGCATGAAAGAAACGATCGTTTCGATCCGCGGAATGTGACACTCATAACACTGACACTGATAACAGCACTAATGAAGGCGATAGTGGTATACAAGTTTTTATTCTGCCGACGTCTACTCCCCGTAAAACGGTTCTTATGTCTAGTGTGTCAGAAAATGTGTTAAACCTCAAGGTATGTTTAAAAACACTGTTGAATATTGTGACCTGTTATGTATTTCGGGATGGCAATAGCAGTCTGTGGAGTACCGAGACGGCTGCGGGCGAGAAATACCAGAACACGCGACCTGTCAGTGACCTCATTAACCACCCTCCTGCTTCCGTCCCCCACTATGAATCCAAAATCCGGTAAGTGATATTTACTGTATGCATGCTGACCCTTATGCACGCAAGTGTGTTTCGTTGGGAAAAGTAGCGTCTTCGTGTTATGGCTGTGGGAACTTTGTCAATTTCACAACAAACACCGACATCAACAAATTCCCGTTCCCTTTATTTTTACCATAACCTACTACACAAGTGTAAGTCATAATGTTGTCATGTTTGGTATCAGTGTGTAGGTGCGAATTTCAACTTTTGAACGATGTTGCTTCCACAACAGTCACTTCAGGCAGATTTGTGTTATGAATACAAACCAGTAGGTAGTTGTTATAGCGGCAGAGCGCCGGTCACGCCGTGTACCGCACAACACGCGACCTGTCAGTGACCTCATTAACCACCCTCCTGCTTTCGTCCCCCACCATGAATCCAAAATCCGCTAAGTGATACTTACTGTAGGCATGCTGACCCTTATGCATGCAAGTGTGTTTCGTTGGGAAAAGTAGCGTCTTCGTGTTGACTTTGTCAATTTCACAACAAACACCGACATCGTACATCAACAAATTCCCGTTCTCTTTATTTTCACCATAACCTGCTACACAAGTGCAAGTCGTAATGTTGTCATATTTGGTATCAGTGTGTAGGTGAGAATTTCAACTTTTGAACGATGTTGCTTCCACAACAGTCACTGTAGGCAGAGATGTGTTATGAATACAAATGTGTAGGTAGTTGTTATAGCGGCAGAGCGCCTGTCACGCCGTGTACCCCACAGTAGCAAGCGATATAAATAGAATGAGCGGGCGAGAGTGGAATGTGACCTCGCGGCGCCTTATCTCGCTGGCAGCTGGAAGCGAACTAAGTGCTAGGCGCCAGCACTGGCTGGTAAAGCCGTGCTCTCTCTCTCTCTCTTTTTTTTAAAAGACAATTTCATTTTCAGGACATATTATAATGCGCTAAACTGTATCCCACACCAACTGCCCCTGACACAAAATTGTATGGCCCTCAGCGAGACCTGGAAAGGACGGCATTGTTCACCCAGTCATCCGGTCTCCTACTGTGATCTGGTGAACGTCATCAACAACAAGAAGAAACTTTATCCTGTTTGGTGATTTTGGACTAAAATTACTGGGCAGAACACACATTCACAACACCTGACAATGTATACAAACCATCACCATCATCATCATCAAAATACAACATGCAACATTACCTGCATGACTCTCTCCTGGGCTGATCGCTCCCGCTCTCTCTCCCTCTCCTGTCTCGCCTCCCTCTCCATGTCTGGTCGGTACATGCCAGGGTGGGGGTGCTGGTGGGGGTGCATGGAAGGGGACAGGCGCATGCGGCCCTGGTCTGCCGAGTGGGGGACCCCCAACATGCCGCCAGCCTGGCGTGGCGATGTTGGCGCTCGTTGCTGACAGGAGAAAAAAAATTTGACTTTGAGAAAACAAAAATTAACTCATATCATACTGAGGCTAACCTCGCGCTGGGACCATACAGCGTTGAGGCGCGTCCCCTGGGTGGTGGATAGGGGGTCCCTCGTGAGAGGGGTGCACCGAATGAAATAAGGTGCCATGAACCAACATGGTCTAAGGGAAGGTGACCCCGACAGAAAACTCCTGGTCCTCCTAGTAAGGGGGTTGGGCGTGGGGGTAGCTTCCCCACCCTGCAAAAAAGGAAATAGCTACAAAAACGCCGACGAAAAGACTAACAGTAATTCCTTTCCTGGAGGAGGAAGGTTCTTTTACTAGAAGACTTATGATGTCCTGTGGTGAAAGCCGGAAGTCTTCGGAAGCCACAGGACCGAGCCGCCTCTCTCTATCCAGGGATACAACCATGGGCACATGGAACGTCAAGACCATGTACCAGAGCGGCAAGGCCTCCCAGATAGCAGCGGAAATGCAAAAGTACCTTTCCCTGCTAGGCATCAGTGAAGCCAGATGGACGCAGTCTGGCCAGAAAAGGCTGTTAAGTGGGGAGATGATTCTGTATTCAGGTCATGAAGAGGAGAATGCCCCCCATACAGAAGGAGTAGCACTCATGCTGTCACCAGTGGCACAGAGAGCGCTGATGGGCTGGGAACCTCTTGGGCCAAGAATTATAACAGCAGCCTTTAGAACCAAGAAAAAGCTCAAGCTGAACGTCATCCAGTGTTATGCGCCCACCAATGACAGTGACGAGGAAGAGAAACAAGAGTTCTACGACCGACTCCAGAGTGCCGTGGACAAATGTGCGGAGCGAGACATCACCATCGTCATGGGCGATTTTAATGCCAAAATAGGGGAGGACAACACCGGATACGAAGAGGTGATGGGGAGACAGGGACTAGGCTCAGAGATGAGTGAGAACGGGGAGAGGTTTGTAGACTTTTGTGCTCTAAACCGACTTGTCATTGGAGGCAGCATCTTCCCACACAGAAGAATACACAAAGCAACTTGGGTCTCACCTGACCATGCAACAGAGAACCAAATAGACCATATCTGCATTAGCAAGAAATTTAGAAGATCCCTTCAAGATGTTCGAGTGAGGAGGGGAGCAGATGTCGCCTCAGACCACCATCTGCTTACCTTAAGAATGAAGCTCAAGCTAAAGAAAAGCCGCACAGAGACAACAAGAAGACAGCGCTATAATGTAGGCCTCCTGAGAGAAACTGGAGTTAGAAAAGAGTTCAAACTGGTGCTGTCCAACCGGTTTCAAGCGCTACAGGAGCTAGTAAATGAAGAGGAGGCGGTCACCACAGAGCAGCAGTGGAAGGCAGTTAGAGAGGCGCTGAACTCAACCTGCAAAGACACTGTCTCTCTCTTGGCTTGACTTCGCGAACGAAGATTTTATAGGAGTTGCCCACGACGTCTGCAGGCTTGTTCGTGGCTGCGGAGGCCAATCCGAGACAGGCAGGTTCGACCGCAGTGGCTGCAGGGGAAGGTCTGGCCAGGGTTCTGAGCTGCGGCATCTCTGTTTTTTCTCCTGAGCCGCTTGTCCTTAAGGCTAGCTCTGCGAGAGTCCTCAAAGGAGACAGCTGCCTTGTAAATGGTGGAGCGCCAGGTGTCACGGTCCGCAGCAAGCGAAGACCACTGGTGGTGGTCGATTTGGCAGGCACTAAGTGACTTCTTGAGACAGTCTTTGTATCTCTTCTTTGGTGCCCCTCTGTCACGGTGTCCAGTAGCAAGCTCGCCGAACAGGGTGATCTTTGGTAGGCGATGATCCTCCATCCTGGAGACATGCCCCGCCCAGCGGAGCTGTGTCCGCAGCAGCAAAGCCTCGATGCTCACAGTTTCAGCCTGTTCAAGGACTTCGACGTTGGTGACATAGTCACTCCAGTGAATGCCCAGGATGGTACGCAGGCAGCGCTGGTGGAAGCGTTCGAGGAGTCGTAGTTGGCTGCGGTAGAGGGCCCAGGACTCGGAACCATACAGCAGGGTGGTGAGGACCACAGCTCTGTACACGCTGATCTTGGTGCCTGTTTTCAGCTGTTGATTGTGCCACACCCGCTTGAAAAGTCGCCCGAAAGCACTGTTCGCTTTTGCCAGCCTGCTGTCAAGCTCCTTGTCCAGCTTGGCGTCCGACGTGATAATGCAGCCAAGGTAAGTAAACTGGTGCACTGACTTTAGTTCAGACTCGCCAATGGTGATGTGAGGAGGGCGATACACTGTCTTGGGTGCCGGCTGATGGAGGACCTCTGTCTTTTTCAGACTGACCTCGAGTCCAAAGAGCTGGGCAGCATCTGCGAAGCAAGACGTGATGCGCTGCAGGGCTCTCTCTGTGTGTGCAACGAGGGCAGCATCATCAGCAAAAAGCAGCTCACGAATCAGTTGGTCTAGGGTTTTCGTGTGGGCCTGCAGTCGTCTGAGGTTGAACAGGCTGCCATCGAGACGATACCTGATGTACACTGCATCGTCATCATCGAGGTCCACTGTGGCCTGCTTCAACATCATGCTAAAAAAGATGGTGAAGAGGGTCGGTGCCAGCACGCAGCCCTGCTTTACGCCGTTGAGAATGGGGAATGGTTCTGAGAGGTCATTGTTGAGTCTGACCTGGCCTTGCTGGTCCTCGTGTAGCTGGACAATCATGTTGAGGAACTTTGGGGGACAGCCAAGTCGCTCCAGGATCTGCCACATGCCTTGCCTGCTCACAGTGTCGAACGCTTTTGTTAGGTCGACAAATGTTACGTACAGCCCTTTGTTCTGCTCGCGGCACTTCTCCTGTAGCTGTCTCAGCACAAAGACCATATTGGTGGTGCTCCTGTTTGCTCTGAAGCCACACTGGCCCTCTGGGAGTTGGTCTTCAGCGATGGCAGGTACCAGCCGATTCAGGAGCAGCCTTGCAAGGATTTTCCCAGCAATGGACAGCAGGGTAATTCCCCGATAGTTGGAACAGTCAGACTTCTCGCCTTTGTTCTTGTACAGGGTGATAACGACTGCGTCACGGAGATCTTTTGGTAGTGTTCCTTCCTCCCAGCAGCAGAGAAAGAGGTCATGGAGCTTGTTGTGCAGTGCTGTGCCTCCATGTTTCCAGATCTCTGGCGGTATTCCATCAATGCCTGCTGCTTTGCCACTCTTGAGCTGGTGGATGGCTGTGAGGGTCTCTTCAGCGGTGGGCGGTTCGTCCAATTCAACCTTTACTGGGAGCAGCAGTGGAAGGCAGTTAGAGAGGCGCTGAACTCAACCTGCAAAGACACTGTAGGGTTCAGGAAACACCACCACAAGGACTGGCTGTCGGCACAGACCTTGAAGAAAATAGAAGCGAGGAAGCAGAAGAAAGCAGCGGTCAACAACAGTCGCACGAGAGCAGCCAAAGTAAGGGCATACTCGGAAGCCAACCGCGAGGTGAAGAGGAGTATCAGGGCAGACAAGAGGGCCTACACAGACAGCCTGGCAGCAGAGGCAGAAAAGGCAGCAGGCAGCGGCAACATGAAACAGCTCTATGACATTATCAGAAGATTGTCGGGTAAGTATGGCCATACAGAAAGACCAGTAAAAGACAAAGAAGGCAAGCCTATTGCAGACAGAGCAGACCAACTCGACAGATGGGCCGAGTATTTTGAAGAGTTACTGAACAGACCTAGCCCACCCGACCCCCCCGACATCCAGCCGGCAGAGACCGACCTACCCATCAGCTGTGACAGACCCAGCCGGGAAGAGATCAGAAAAGCAGTGGCATTTTTGAAGAATGGCAAAGCAGCAGGGCCAGATGGCATCCCAGCGGAGTCTCTGAAAGCAGACCTAGAGACAACAGTTGAGATGCTGTACCCACTGTTTGGAAAGATCTGGGAAGAGGAGGTGATGCCAGCTGACTGGAAGGAGGGGTACCTAATCAAGCTTCCCAAGAAAGGCGACCTCAGCAAGTGTTCCAACTACAGAGGAATCACCTTGCTGTCAGTACCAGGAAAGGTCTTCAACAGGATCATCCTAGAGAGAATGAAGAGCTCCGTTGACCCCCAGCTGAGAGACCAGCAAGCAGGATTCAGGAAGAACTGATCATGTACAGACCAGATCGCCACTCTCCGCATCATCGTGGAACAGTCTCTGGAGTGGAGCTCCCCGCTGTACGTCAACTTTGTGGATTATGAGAAAGCATTTGACAGCGTGGACCGAGAGACTCTGTGGAAACTCCTACGACACTACGGTGTACCCACAAAGCTCGTCCGCCTGATCAAGAGCAGCTATGATGGCATGACATGTCGCGTGATCCACGAAGGGCAGTTCACCAGAGAGCTCCAGGTCAGAACTGGTGTCAGGCAGGGGTGTCTGCTGTCTCCGTTCCTCTTCCTACTGGCCATAGACTGGGTCATGAAGATGACCACAGAGCACAGACGAAGTGGAATACAGTGGACACTGTGGACACAGCTTGACGACCTCGATTTTGCAGACAACTTGGCATTACTGTCCCACACTCATCAACAAATGCAGGACAAGACCACGAGGCTTGCTGACATCTCGTCCCAAGTGGGCCTCACCATTCACAAACAGAAAACAAAGACAATGAGGCTGAACGCAACCAGGGAAGAACCAGTCTTGCTTGCTGGCACCCCGTTGGAGGAGGTGGAGTCCTTCACCTATCTCGGGAGCATCATAGACAAAAAAGGCGGCACTGATGCAGATGTCAGAGCACGAATTGGTAAAGCCAGAGCAGCCTTTCTCCAGTTGAAAAAAGTGTGGAGTTCCAGAGAGCTGTCACAACACACCAAAGTCCGGATTTTCAACTCCAATGTAAAAGCAGTTCTCCTATATGGAGCAGAGACATGGAGATTGACAAAAACCACAGTCAACAGAGTACAGACCTTCATGAACAGTTGCCTTAGAAGAATTTTGAAAATCCACTGGCCAGAGAAGATCAGCAACGTCAGACTCTGGGAGAGAACAGAGCAGATAACAGCAGAGAATAAAATTGGGCGAAGAAGATGGGGATGGATCGGTCACAGTCTGAGAAAGCCAGCTTCCAGTATCACTAGGCAGGCATTGTCATGGAACCCCCAGGGAAAGAGGAAAAGAGGTAGGCCGAGAAACTCCTGGCGTCGAGACCTCCAAGCAGACATCAAGAGACTGGGAACCACCTGGAGTAGAATCGAAAGAGAAGCACAGGACAGGAGTTGCTGGAGGTCTCTCGTCGACGGCCTATAC
This sequence comes from Semisulcospira habei, assembly GCA_036245525.1. NCBI lineage: Eukaryota > Metazoa > Mollusca > Gastropoda > Semisulcospiridae > Semisulcospira > Semisulcospira habei. The sequence continues at coordinate 97,185,288 of BTPG01000007.1, read as the reverse complement.
CCGGGTAGGGGTGACAGGCGTAAGTAAGTAAGTAATACTGAGGCTAAAAGCTTCAAATTTGTACACTGCCATATGCAAGCTACATTATAGTACTTACAGATATGGATAAAGATCAATGGCTTTAGTTCAAGGGTAGTGCCAGAATAGCTTGGTGCCTAGAGGCACCAAGCTATTTTGGCATTACCCATGAACTATTTTAGTCAAACTTATTTCACACACAGGTGTATTCTAAATGCAAATTTCCTGAGCTGTGACCCTTGACCTTTTCGAGGGATCAACCAAATTAGTATGTGTATAAAGGTCTTGCCATCAGGTAGGTATCTTTGTACCAAGTTTGAGTTTGAAGTTGTGAACAGTATTTGAGAAAAAATAAATTATGTCCAAAAATAGCTATTTCTGATATATTTCCTGATCCCCTGTGACCTTGACCTTTAAGAGAGGTCACTGAAATTGGTATGCTTAGAAAGGTCTTGCCACAAAGTATCCTGGGCCAAGTTTGAAGACTGTAGCTTGAATAGTCTCCGAGAAATGCCAACGTTAAAGTTTACGACGGAAGGACGACCACTGGCCCAGAACATAGACTCACTTTTGCTTCGCACGTGAGCCAATAAAATTTATCTGTCAAATACAGATAATCTTTCTTTAACCCTTTGCATGTCAGTAGCGGTTTTTGTTGTGATGATTCCTACAGGAATCATCACGACAAAAACCACTACCGACACGAAAAGGGTTAACAGACAGCCTGACCTCCGCACCTGTAAAGTAGTTGAATCTGGCTGATCCACCTTCACTTCCATGGGGTGTGCGGGTCGCCCAGTTCCCATGACGATGCTGGGCCTATGGTGGGGATCCATGGCCATGGAGTGGGGGTGCTGGGGAGGCGGCTGCTGTTGGGGGACCATGCCACGTGCACCAGGACCTGGCCAGTGAGGGGGGTGGGGGCCCGGCTTGTCCTCCCCGCGGCTGGTTGGAGGGATGTGTGGTGACATCTGAAATCAGATCGCAGAAAAGTTGACAATACTGGATTTTTTGTTTTTCAGGGCAGGTACGCCAGTGGTCGAGGGGCATAAGATAAAATAAAGGTCACGTCAGTTCAGGTCAGGTGACAGTTTATAGACATAGATACATTAGGCATTTGTGTGTACTATGCAAGCATATCTTCACCCTTTGGCTGTCAGTAGCGCTTTTTGTCTAGGTGATTTCTGCAAGGAATCGCCTTGACAAAAAGCGTTACCAACAGCTAAAGGGTGCAGATATTGGGCGTCCACAAATAAATTCATGCAGGAATCACTTTGACAAAAAATAGCAGTCAGTCAAAGGTTGCATTTTCCTAAAATGGAAAAATAATAAAATCTGAAATGACTAACTCATTCAGCCCAACGCACGTATTTCCCAAATTTTGCAGGCGTCATCTAACGACTATGCACCTGTTGCAGGATATGGATCGACGATGATAATTCAAGGGTAGTGCCAGATTAGCTTGGCACCGACAGGCGCCAAGCTAATTCGGCACTACCCTTGAATTATCATGGTCGACCCATCTCCTGCTGTAGGGTGTCAGAGCTGAATGGGTAAAGTCCGTCCATTCCCGTATGTTTAGCAGGACACTTCTCACCTTTCCATGCATCCCGTGGTCGCCGGACATACCCAATGGAGGTCTCCCCTGAATGTGCGGGTGCATCATCTGTGCTGACGGCGCGGGGATGGCCCCAGGGTGAGGCATGCGAGGGTCCATACCCCTGGGTGGGGGTCCTGGAGGCATCTCCCGGCCGCGTGGGGAAAGCTCTTCACGGTCAGTCTCCTGCGGGGTAAAACAATGTGATGCGTGACCTTTTTGTTTGAACCTAGCAGGAAACAGACGTAGTCCCTAAATATGCGGTAGGTCAGGCTGTAACACGCTTATCACGGATATTGTGGTTCAGTCAGCACGTTCAGATTTGATGAGGCGTTCAGTCTTGTGAGCTCTTGCAGCCCTCAGGGCTCATGAGAATCATTGCCTCTTGCTAGCAATTTAACCCTTTGTGTGTCCGTAGCGATTTTAGTGATGATTCCTTCACGCTACGGACAGGCAAAGGGTTACATCCCCGGTTTGAGGTCCTCAGCCGTAGATAACCCGTTCAGTGCCAGTTGATGCCGATTGTGTTTCTGTAATCTTCGTTAATTTAGGACCAAAAATAAACTAGATGTCCCAGGAACACAGATTCAAATTGGTGTAAGCAAATAAAAACCTTTCGTCGGGGCATCTGTTTTGCCGTGTAGAAGTCGTTGGTGATGGTGGCTCGTGAGCTGTTGTATGACACTCCTCCTTGATCCCCGCTGTAGGATGCTGCTTGCTGCGGAGGTGCCGCTGCACCATACGGATAGTATGGGCCCCCTGGGGCCCCAGGCCCTCCTGATTGTTGAGGAGGGGGCCCCTTGGCCGCCTCCACCCCACCTGGTGGCTGGCGCTCGTAATAACCACCCGGAGGTGGAGGATATCCCCCCTCATAGACGTGACCTCCGCGGCTTTGGTAGGCTGGGTCCATGACCATGCGACCTGCCTCTCCTGGTCCTCCGCGACCTGCAAACCAAGTTTTAACCCATTCACTGCCAGTGGTTGAAGACTGTGTTTCATAACTCTTGCCTAATTCAATGCCAAAGTGCCAGTCAAACGTAGCAAACAAACATTACCACCCCACATTACCACCCCTTCTGCCATTAGCTTATAAAAGGATTTCAGTTTAAGAAATATACCAGTTTGAATATTCATGATCTTTAATTTATGGATTCCCTGTTACCACCTGACAGCATTAATCCATCAACATGGGCTGAGAACTCTTGCAGTAATCATGGTCTCTTCCTCTGCTGCACATAGAAATAGATTGACATTGTCATGGAATTATGGCGTAACTTGTTCATTATTATGTATCAAGTTAAAAACTCCGTAACACTGCCGATGTGCATAATATAAAAACCACAAAACATGTTATTAACCTGGTATGGGTCCCTCCCGGTTCATGGGTGTGCCCTTGGTGATGGAACCTTCCATTCTGGCAGCAGAGGGGGCGGAGGTTGGTGGGGTGTTAGACTGGTGGGCCATGGCGTCCATGCGTCGCACCATGCTGGCCGTGGTAGGCTGGTGGCTACCCGGGGGCATGGAACCAGCGTGCGTGACGGGTGTGCCGTGAGTGATCGACCCGGGTGGAACCATCATGTGCCCCATCTGCACCATGGAGGAAGTGGGTGATGAGCGAGACGGCTTGGGCGACGTCTTCGGCCCCACATTCTGTATCAATGGCGGCGGGGGTGGGATGCGAGAAGCCGGCGAGTGGCGTGCCCCAGGGTCCAGCCCAGCAAAAGATGAACTGGTTGGAGGCATGTTGCCTGGTCCCCGCATACCCTGCTGCATGCCTGGGTCTGCTGGATACACACAGGGGGATTTATTACGACTGTCAGGACGCCTGGGTGCCTGGCCGCTGCTGGAGGTGTGGTGTGAGTGGGCCGGAGGAGGGGCGGCCATGGGTCGGTGCTGTGGGCCACCCTCAGGTCCACCTCTGGCATATGGATCGTAGGTGCGTGCACGGTGAGGGTCAAAGTCATGAGGGTTGCCCTTGTAGCCATGCGGGCCCTTATCCATCAGCTCTGGCTGCCGCCAAGACAGGTCCTTAAAAAAAGGACGAACTCGATGATAAATCGAATACATGAAATAATAATAATAATTACGGTATTTATAATGCGCTTATCTTATAATAATTATAACTCTAAGCGCGCACTCACAACTCGCACACGCATGCGCACGCTTTAGACAATGACTCACGTAACACAAATAGTGAAAATACATTACGACGGTCATCTTGAGGTGGGGAGTGTGGTGATATAGTGCTAGAACTGTTGAAAGAGGTGAGTTTTGAGGGCGGACTGGAAGGAGGAGAGCGAGTGTTTCTGACGGAGAGAGAGTGGGAGAGTGTTCCAGGTGGATGGACCGTATACTGAGAAGGAGCGGGGGCCAAAAGTGCTGAGTTTGGTGCGGGGGATGAGGAGGCGGAGAGGGTCGGAGGCAGAGCGGAGGGAGCGGGGAGGAGTGTAGGGGTGAAGTAAGTTGGAGAGATAGGCAGGAGCGTAGTTGTTCATGGATTTGTAGCAGAGAGACAGAATCTTGTATTGGATGCATTGGGGGATGGGGAGCCAGTGAAGGAGCTTGAACAGGGGAGTGATGTGGTCAGATTTTTTCTTTCTGAGGATGAGGCGGGCAGCATTGTTTTGGACGCGCTGGAGAGTGAGAGTGGTGGAGTGGGGAAGGCCGGAAAGGAGAGAGTTGCAGTAGTCGATGCGAGATAAGATGAGAGAGACAGCGAGTTTGGTGGCAGCTTCGGTAGTGAGGTATTTTCTGATCTGACTGATGCGGCGGAGGTGGAAATAACATGCTTGGGCCGTGGCGGAGACAAAGATGGTCATGGAAAGAGAGGAATCGAGGATAATGCCAAGGTTCTTGACCGAGTCAGAGAGGGAGATCGGGGTGCTGTCGAGTTGAAGGTGGAGAGAGAGAGGGAGCTGGGAAAGTTTCTGGCGAGTGCCTACCAGCATGGCTTCCGTTTTGTCGTCGTTCAGTTTGAGCTTGTTTGCTGTCATCCAGTTTTTCACATCTTCATAGCAGTCAGCCGTGCGAGTCAGTGGTGTCTGAGTGTTGTCGAGTTTGTCTTTGTCTAGTAGTTGTGAGTCGTCAGCGTAGAGGTGGTGGTGTATGTGGTGAGACTGGATGATGTTGGACAGGGGGGAGGTGTAGAGTGTGAAAAGGACCGGGCCCAGGACGGACCCCTGTGGAACGCCGCAGGAGAGCGTGACTGGGTTGGAGGAGACGCCGTCGATGGTGACGGACTGCTGTCTGTCGGAGAGGTAGGAGAGAAACCAGGAGTGAGCAGAGTCAGTGATGCCAAAAGAGTGGTGAAGGCGGTGGAGGAGGATAGAGTGGTCTATGGTGTCGAAGGCGGCAGAGAGATCGAGTAGCGTAAGAAGGGAGATGTTGCCCGTGTCAGTGGAGAGAAGCAGGTCGTTAAGGATATGTAGAATGATAAGGACAAACTCGATGATAAATCGAATACATGAATGAACTGTCGAGAAGTAACCCCTTGCCTGTCGGTGGCGCATTTTGTAGCAATGGAATCATTATAACAAAAAATGCCACCAAGAGCCAAAGGGTTAACCCCCAACAGTACTGGTGGCTGCACACACAAGGGGGTTAACACACATGCAAGCCAAACAATCAGCTGAGTATTTCAAGGGTAGCGCCAGAATAACTTGGAGAGGTAGCAATCTAATCCAGCATTACCCTTGAATAATTATTACCATGACCAACCCATCTCCTACAGCTGGTACATATATGCCATTCTTTACGAATGACTCCAACAGTTCTGCCTCAGGTAGGCTAAAGACATCGTGAAGAAAAGATAGATTTTTATTGCAATACAATACAAAAAAATCTCACTTCCACCAAAATATGAATTTTTCTCTGAAATGTATTCTTTTTCGAAAAATACTTACCGATGACATTACTTTATGGAAGTGTCTACTAGCTTACCCAATTTCAGCCTAAGAACCTGTTGTGTTCCTACACAACCAGGAAAGCAACTCAGGGGCCGAAACTAGGGCCGTGAGTAGCTTCCCGTGCCTGCCCATCTGGTCACGTGTCACATGGTGTCACGCCAGTCGGAAATGCTTAGCTTACTAGCGGCAAGCGGGGCAGGTAGGAGGGTCCTCCGAGTAATGTCACTGATAAGTATTTTTCAAAAAAATACATTTTAGAGAAAAATTCATTTGTTTTCTCAAAATACATTCCCAATGACATTACTATATGGAAAAATTACGAAAAGGAGGAGGGTGCCGCCCAACTTAATACAGTCTGTGTAAGGGCCTAACAGCCCCTCCCTCCTAAGAGCAACCTCCTGACAATTTCAGCTAAGTAAACCAACAGCGCTGTGTTATGATTGTGGTTGTGTTGTTCTGTGAGAGCATACATGTGTTAATCGTAGGAAACGATCCGATATTTATTTGAGCTATCATGGTTATGTATCACATACCTTTTCAGTGAGATTCTTTATCGTTCGTGCATGATAGCGGATTTGACTTTGTTATGATATGCTAATTTTAGTCGGGAAGCTTCTAGAAAATCGCACGGAGAAGAGCGGTCGATTTTTGTTTTGCGTAGATTAGCTGAGAATGAACCAGAACATTCGAGCGGGGTCGTGCTGTCTAGTGACCTCTTACATGTGACGTCGAAGTGTAAGCAACAGTTTGCTACACTGTATTATAGATGCTAAAATAGTCAGTTGTTTTTCTGTGCGCGTGAAGTTGGCAGCCAGTCAGTGCGGTTTTTAAAAGATTGTGAAACTTCTGGAAAAATTCCGGCTAGGTCGTGAACTGCCTACCATACTTTTGTGAGACGTCATAATGCATTGGGATTTGGGGCTGAAATGAGCAGTCAAACTTTTGTAGACAATTTAGGTTATTCTAGAAAGGTCTTTTCATGTAATGTTTATGAGTTTCAGGAACCTGTTCCGTTTTGATTGGTTGCGTTGTGTGAATTCATTAGATTTTTCTGGAAAGTTGTTTTAATACAAGGGATGGTGCTGGGAGGCACGTGTGTACATTGTCAGGCATTGTCAGTTGTAGGGACACATAGTTTATCGTAGGTACGTGGCCCGTATAGGGTGTACATTGTGAGAGACGCAGCGTAACGGTGGTGTACGTTGTGTGAGGAACTTTGTGTCGCCAGTGATGACATTTGCGGAAGACACATTGTATGAGTGTTGGTGCATTTGGGAATGCATTGTGTGGAGATCTCATCGCTGAATTAAAATATTGTTGGAACTGTTACTCCAGTATTGTCTACATCCTTAAGCCACAAGTGACGGGTTGCAGCTGAATGAAGTTTATTTAAAAGAACCTTATGTGCGTGTGTCTGGTGTGTTTATCATACTATGACTACGACTCCACCACGTAACACGCCGGGAGGGAGAGTTGCGCCAGGGCTGTCACCCGCCAGAGCGAGGTTGTCTCGCTGGCCAGCTAGATCCTGGAGGTAGAAGTGGGCGAAGGTTGAACTGCCCGCCCGCACCCGGCTGCCATGAAATCACTGACGGCACAGATGCGGTCGAGGGTGACGCAAGTGGCGAAGGCTCTAACCTCGTGTGTGCAGATCCTTAGCATCTCGTCTCCCTCTGGGGAGAGGTCCTGGTAGGCGGACCGAATGACCCAGCGTAGCCAGGAGGAATCTTCTGGGCTGTAAGTCAGTTGAGGCGGGACCGTTCCCACCGGACGGGCTTGGATCGGCGTAGAAACATGCAGGGTGCGCACTGGATTTTGCTGCCTGGTCTCCCAGGGAAGGTTCACTCCTTTCAGCAGCCGTATGGTGATCCACTGGGGCGCGGTCAAGGGAGACCTAGGCTTGGCGAGGAAGGGAGGGACAGTGAGGAGCTTCACGGGGCCATCCGTCTGGAAGCGCAGGCAGGCGAGGCGCGCTGACAGCGCGGGTAACTCGCTTACTCGGGCCGCTGCGGCAAGGGCCGGCAGGAAGCAGGTCTCCCGGGTAAGTTGGCAAACCGGTCCCAGGGGAGCAGTTCGAACGGTCTGAATTCCACCGCGTAAGTATCCCGGGTAGGTCCCAGCATGGCATCAGCAAGCGGGGAACCGGCGCTGGCGGCCAAGGGGCCATAAGGTCGGCGAGGGCTTGTATTCGCCAGAGGCCGGCCTGCCGAAGTGGGGAAAGCGTCCGCACTTGTGGAGAGGAAGCCCCTGATGTGGTGGGAGCCAAAGCCTGGTCGCCGAAGAGCCGGAGGCAGAACTCGGCAAGGTAAGGGGTAGCCAGTTCGGTGGGTGAGAGGTGCTGGTGACCGTACCAGAACCGAAGGACTCGCCCCTTCCTAGTGGTCCCGTCCAACGAGCAGAGGAGCACGGGGCTCCTGTCTTGGAGCGATCTGTCCGGTCTGCCAGTCATCCCAGGACGGAGAGACGAAGGTCGCTGCGGGCAGACCTCGAAGAATCAGAGCCCAGAGCAACCGCAGCTGCAGAGCGCGATCGAAGCGAGCGGGCCTTGAAGAGGCAGGATGCTGCCGGCTAACCTCCCAGTGGGATTGAGCGGGCAATGCCCTTGCGTCAGGTGTCCAAACACCAGTCTCCACCGAGCAGAGTACAGTCGAGCGGACTTCAATGAGGAAGGCTCACTGAAGGGCGACCAAATCCTCGCTGTAGGGCGTCCAAACAACAGTATCCACCGAGCGGTGTACAGTTGAGCGGACCTCGATGAAGAAGGCTCGCGGTAGGGTGTCCATAGCATCCACATCCGCCGTGCGGGGTATAGTCGAGCGGACCTCCGTGAGGAAGGCTCGTAGCCGGTCAATCTCCCAAAGGGAGAAAGCAGGCGAATCCTTGCACAAGGCGTCTGTTACGTGGTGGAGTTGTAGTCGTAGTATGATAAACACACCAGACGCACGCACGTAAGGTTCTTTTAAATAAACCTCATTCAGCTGCAATCCGTCACACGTGGTTTAACCCTTTCATTACTGCCGCCCGCTATAGTGGGCATGGGAAACGCCTCCTCTGCTTACGGCCTCCCGGTATAGCGGGACCGCAGCTTCTACTCCCCCGCGTACGGCTGCCCGCTAAAGCGGTTTGCGCTAGCTGCGTTTGAAATCCGCGCTACCTGCTGAGAGTGGCTACCTAATTAGCGGCGACCTTGACAGCGCTAGAATGGTACCGCCAGGCGCGCAGCGTTTATGTTATATCCGGCTCGGGACCTGGGAAACAGGATGCAGAGTTTATATAAAAAATTCCTTTCAGAACTTTGGTTGTGCTTGCAAAAATCAGTGGCGGAGACAGAAGAAAGCGACCGTGACAGCGACGAATTTAGTGATGATGAGTTTTGGAATAGAGGCGATTTTGGAGAGATGGATTTAGTTCAGTTGACAGAGGAAGAAAGGGCTGATTTTGTGCGTGTTGTGCGACAAGACACTAACGACAACAACGATAATGAGCGCGATGCAGACAACGAAAGTCCTGAGTGGTAGCCGACTATCATCTACGGCGACCGTCCGTCGGCCGTCCCCGCTCTGCCGCTAGCAACAACGAGACTCGCCTTGACCGAGTTGACCATTTACCTGTCAAAGGGGAGGGCCGTGACCACGGATGTGCTCTGTGCTACAAGCGACACACCCGCTACAGAGACGCAAACCCAGGGGTTAGATATGCAGACAACCCTTACAAGAGGTGCAAAACTGCCAGAAATGTGAAGTGTACCTTTGTTGTAATGACAACAACTGTTTTATTTTGTACCACACGCAGGTACAACTGTAAATACAGGGTGACAGTGTGTGACAGTGTATGACAGTGTATAGCAGTGTTGTAATTTCATCTTCACCCTTCCAGTAACTGTTCATAGTGTATGCGTAAACATGGACAATCAAGGTGTATATAATAGTGGATCTTTTTCAGTTACTTTTTGTATTTTGGACACCTGTGTGTGCATTAAGGACACTGCTATGTGACGGCAATAAACAGACAATAACACAGTCACAAGTTTGGATTATGAATTTCCAACACATCATTGTCACGGTAAGAGCATGCAAACACTTTTAGACCCGTTTTCATGCACATTTGCTTGCTTCATAGGTGTGTGTTGTTAATGTACTGTCATTTTGTCACATATTTGCACCTGTGTGTCACCAAATCAACCACACGACCCTGACACATGACGTCAATGTGTAGCCCGTCCAAAGCCCGTCACAGCAATATAGGGTTATGGGTATCTGCGGTGGATGGGTACTCCGCTATCACCCTTTCCCGTACACTACTATATTTGAGTATTTTTTTAGTCTCTAAACTCAGTAAGCAGGGGTAATACAGAACTTTATAAAAGCAGTACTCAGTGGTATTCACGAACCAGAGAATTCAGTAATGAAAGGGTTAAGGATGTAGACAATACTGGAGAAACAGTTCCAACAATATTTTAATTCAGCGATGCGATCTCCACACAATGCAGTTCAAAACTCACAAACACTGATACAATGTCTCTTCTGCAATGTCCACGCTCCGACACAAAGTTTCTCATACACAGCGTCTCATACAATGTACACCCTACACGGGCCACGTACCTACGCTAACTGAGTGTCTCTACAACTGACAAATGCAAGACAATGTACACACATGCTTCCTAGCACGATCCTTTTATAGTAACATACTTTCCAGAAGAATCGCGGAAATTTGTGTAACACAACCAATCAGAGCAAAATACGCAACTAAAACTCCTAAATATCAATGAATAAACATTTCACTGGAATGTTCTATAAACATCTGGCTGCTATTTACCAGCCCCTATATTGGGAAAATCCCGGCGCGCTATGACGTCACACAAAAGTAGGCCAAGCAGGTCACGACCTTGCCCGCTTTATTTGGAAAACACGCGATTAGTGCACTGATACTAACTGTTAAGCTACACACGCGCAGTAAACAAATGAATACTCGAGCATTATCTAGACTCTTTGGGACTCAACTCCGTGCGGCAACAGATAATCAATACCGCACTATTCGTAAACGAAAGTGAAATTCACTGAAAAGGTACGTGATTCGTAAACATGATAGCTCAAATAAATATTAGATCGTTTCCTACGATTTATGCATGACCGTTCTCACAGAACAACACAACCACAATCGTAACAGCGTCCATGTCCGCAGTGCGGTGTACAGATGAGCGGACCACCTTGAGGAAGGAGCGCCATAATGTGTCCACAGCAGCAGTATCCGCAGTGCGGTGTACAGATGAGCGGACCTCGATGAGGAAGGCTCGCTGCCGGCCAATCTCCTGGTGGGAGAAAGCGGGCTGATCCTTGCGTAAGGAATCATTATCTGTAGCACAGTGTACAGTCGAGCGGATCTCTGTGGGGAAGGCTCGTTGCCGGTAAACTCCCGGCGGGCGTAAGTAGGCTTATCCGCGCATAAGGCCTCCGTATCTGCAGTGCGTTGTGGGACGCCCATAGTCTCAGTATCCGTGGTGTGGGGCATAGTCGAGTGGGCCTCGAAGAGGAGACTCGCTGTAAGGATCCGCAGCGCGGGAAGCAGTCGAGCGGCCCTCCACGGTGGCCTCCGACATCCAGAAGCAACGGAGGAACTGGTACTGGAGCAGTGAACCCGCCGGAGGACGGAAGCCAGTGGGGAAGGAGATACAGCTGGAGAGGCCGGGAGTCAGACAACCAAGCGGCAGGGGAACCACCGCTGCATTCCTCAGGCCAAGGAGCCGGAGCCAAGTCCGGAGGGAACAGCATCGGGGCTCCCGGGGCATCGGGGAGCAGCATCTTCCTTGTCTCGCTGGCAGGCCCGGACGGCAAACGTCTGTATCCGCGGCTCTGGAAGTCCCCCACGGTTAAGATCGGTCGGAAATTCCAAGCCGAGGTGTCCAAATTGGCGGGAAGGTGTGAGGTCCTCATAGCCGGCGTTGACCCTGAAGCCGAGCTGTGTCCACCACGGGAGCAGAGACTCCCTATCCGTCACCAGCGTGGCGTCCGAGTGGTTCGTCAGAGGGAGGTCGCCAAAAAGTTCATGGTCGGACTGGAGGATGACTGTCTGGCACTCTGGCCTCGGCAAAGACAGCGTCCACTATGCGGGTGAAGACCCAAGGGCTGAGATTGAGGCCCGCGGGGAGGGGCTGAAACTGGTAAACCACGCCGACGAAGGCGAAGCGCAGGCACCATTTGGAGGCGGGGCGCATGGTGACGTGAAGATACGCATCAGACCGGAACCGACCGACGGAAAAATCCCTGGCCTGCATGGCGGCCATAAGGGCCCTGCTGTCTCCACGCAAAAATCCAGTTAGTTAGTTATTTGGGTTTAACGCCGAGCAGGCGACTAAGGCCATCTCACGGCGGGATGGGTAAAAATCTGGTCAGCCAGACTAAAAGCAAGGTCTTAAGACAAGATGTAAATATAGATTAAAAATCTCAGGCTAAAATGTCGCACATGTCTGGAAAAGAAACGTCTACAGACTCTCAAAAAGGGCAAATAAAAAAATTCACATAGTCTATGAATGCTCAGATCTTGTTAAAAATATTGCATTCTCTCAAAAAATTGAAGATTTTGTCCGGGGGAACATCCCGGAACAAAACCTTCAAGGAGTCTGCTGTGAAGTGTTTATATCTGGTGTCAATTAGGTCAGCACAATACAGCAAAAAGTGTCGAACAGAAAACTGCTCATCACAGGCAAAACACCATGGACGCTCATCCTGTTTAAGTAAGTAAGAGTGCGTAACATATGTGTGCCCGATGTGGAGCCGAGCAAGGACAGTCTCCTCACGGCGGCTGCCGCAGCGGAAAGGTAGACTGTCAGACAACTTAGGAAGAGCTTCATGAAGCTTGTTCCCTTCCTCTTTGTCCCACTCGGACTGCCACTCGCGGGCTATGTACGCACTAATAACAGGTTTAAAATCACTATAGACAGTCTGTGTGTCAGGGACAGGGTCACTGCGGGCACTGTTGGCAGCAGAATCTGCGATTCTGTTGCCTTCGATGCCCACATGGCCTGGGACCCAAATAAAAATGATGTCATAATATTCCTTCATCAAGTCCGCGTAGAGCTCTCTAATCTGCACCAGCAGTGGATGGTCTGTTCCCGCGCCCTGAAGGGCCTGCAGGGCAGAAAGAGAGTCAGACAGAATCAGGAAGGGGCTGCGAAGTATCTGTCAGTGCCGAGAGCTTGATGACAGGTCGCCACTTACCGCCTGGCTCGGGAACCACGCAGAGGCGGCTGTAGAAGGCTGTGGAATCGTGACGGGAGACCACCTGCGTGGTGGACTTCTGCAGTAGACGAGACCTCGCCACGAAGGGCGTCGGCTAGGGCTGATCGATTGGCAGCTCGGTCTACCAGGTAGAGCATCGCAGAGGCGGCAGAGATAGACAGGTGATCGGTCGACGGCAGGGGCACGGGCGGGAGCCCGGGGGTGAGAGGCAGGGGGAAGGGTCTGCCGGACTGCAGGGCACGACCCACGGCCTAGCAGGCTGCCTGCAAGCGCGGAGGAGCAGCGCTGCAGGGCCAGACGTTCTTGCGTGCTTCCTTCACTGACTGCCAGGTGGGGGCTGAAGAGGAGGGGGCTAGCAAGGGAGCGCGACGAAGCTGCGACTGCACCTCTGGAGTGAGGCCACAACAGGTCTGAAGTAGGGCATCCCGGCGCCTCCAGACACCAAACAAGGTGGCGGCCAGGGTGTCGACAGAGGAGTGATATGCTGCCCGATTAGCTGTCACCGCAAGAGCAAGGAGGTCTCCCAACAGGGGCGAAAAGGACGGGTGCCAGGCGTCCTCGATGTGACGGACAAATACTTGAGTCAGACGCTCCCAGGAACATGAGCAAGCCGAGGTGTTGCGAACCAGGGACGCCATCAAGTCCAAGCCAGGGGAAACGTTACGCCGTGCCAGTCCTGTTCCGCCTGTCAACAGAAGCGCCGGAGGAACCCCATCAGGGAGGGGACAGGAGAAAACCTGGGAAAGTCCTGCATACCAGTCCTGACGGAAGGTGATGTGTTCAGGCCAGCTGGTCACTAACTGTCGGAGAAGACAATGGCCTCACGCGAGGAGCGCCACAGCGGATGCGCAGACAAGGCGTCGGCAAGATCCTAAAGCCTGGGGGCTGGGGAGGCGGCGACATCCTCATGCCTTCACGGTCGGCGTCGACCAGGCTGAAATGTTCCTCTTAAGGAGGAAAGGGGGCAGGCCTCAGCAGGGAGACATGCTGCAAGACAAGCCGCTTCATCCAGGAAATGAAGAGTCTCCGCCCTCGGACCAGGGCGGGCGACGAGGGCTGGCAGGAGAGAGCGAGCAGAGTGAGGAAGACTACTGTCCGCGCCGAGGAGAGGAGAGATGGAGTCAACTGGCTGCAGACTCAGTTAGTTAGTTAGTTATTTGGGTTTAACGCCGAGCAGGCGACTAAGGCCATCTCAGGGCGGGATGGGTAAAAATCTGGTCAGCCAGACTAAAAGCAAGGTCTTAAGACAAGATGTAAATATAGCTTAAAAATGTCAGGCTAAAATGTCGCACATGTCTTTAAAAGAAATGACTACAGACTCTCAAAAAGGGAAAATAAAAAAATTCACATAGTCTATGAATGCTCAGATCTTGTTAAAAATATTGCATTCTCTCAAGAAATTGAACATTTTGTCCAAGGGAACATCCCAGAACAAAACCTTCAAGGAGTCTGCTGTGAAGTGTTTGTATCTTGTGTCAATTAAATCAGCACAATACAGCAAAAAGTGTCGAACAGAAAACTGCTCATCACAGGCAAAACACCATGGACGCTCATCCTGTTTAAGTAAGTAAGAGTGCGTAACATATGCGTGTCCGATGTGGAGCCGAGCAAGACAGTCTCCTCACGGCGGCAGCCGCAGCGGAAAGGTAGACTGTCGGACACCGTAGGAAGAGCTTCATGCAGCTTGTTCCCTTCCTCTTTGTCCCACTCGGACTGCCACTCGCAGGCTATGTACGCACTAATCACAGGTTTAAAATCACTATAAACAGTCTGTGTGTCAGGGACAGGGTCACTGCGGGCACTGTTGGAAGCAGAATCTGCGATTCTGTTGCCTTCGATGCCCACATGGCCCAGGACCCAAATAAAAATAATGTCATAATATTCCTTCATCAAGTCTGCGTAGAGCTCTCTAATCTGCACCAGCAGTGGATGGTCTGTTCCCGCGCCCTGAAGGACCTGCAGGGCAGAAAGAGAGTCAGACAAAATCAGGAAGTTCCCTTCCCGAGACTGATAGGCATGCTTGAGTGCCAGCAGAATTGCCTGCAGTTCTGCACTAAATACAGAGGAATGGTCAGGGAGACGGAGCTTAAATGGGCGTCTAGGATGGCGAGAGGACACTGCAGCCACAGCCACTCTCCCATCCTCAGACTTGGACCCATCCGTATAAAGACGACAATAGCCAGGAAAAATTGAAAGGAGTTCATTGAGGCTCTGTTGGTATATATGGCTGGTGGAGTACAATCCTTCTTGTGCGCGGTCAAGTCCAGCAAGATGTCAGGAACTGGTAGTAGCCAGGGTGGAGTGACCTGTTGCAGAGATTCCGAAACTTTGTCCAGGTCCACTCTGGCCACCTGCAGATGAGGTCGGACACGGAAGGAAAGTGGACGGACAGCTCCCGGATGGGCATCGTAAATCTCTGCAAACGACGGGTTAAAAACACAATCATAGGCAGGATTGTCTGGATGGGCCTTCAGCTTCAGAACGTAGCTGAGCATGAGGCGGATGTGGCGGAGCCTGAGAGAAGGCTCCCCTGCCTCGGCATACAGACTAGGAACTGGAGATGTCCTGAAGGCCCCCAGACATACGCGCAGACCTTGATGGTGAATTGTGTTCAGACGCTGTAGAACAGACTTGGAAGCCGAGCCATATACCACAGAGCCTTAATCCAGTTTGGACCGAACAAGGGCCCGATACAGTCGAAGTAAAACAATGCGGTCTGCACCCCAGTCAGTACGACCAACGACACGAAGAATGTCGAGGGCTTCAGACAAGAGGTTCTAAGGTAGTTAACATGGTTGCAGAAGGTCTATCTTTTGTCAAAGATGACCCCCAAAAACTTTGCCTCTTCGGCCACCTTAATTGGCACTCCATCAATGCTCAGGCTAGGTTCTGGAAAAAATTTTTGTCTCGTTAGTAAAATGCACACAGACTGTCTTGGAGGGTGAGAACCTGAATCCATCGAGAGACGCCCACCCCTGGATGCGATCAACGCACAGCTGCAAGCGCCTCTCAAGGGACGCAAGTCCTCGTGCACACAAAGCAAAGTCGTCCACAAACAAAGAGCATTCAAAATCATCCTTGACGGCCTTTACAATGTTATTTATTTTAATGCTAAATAAAACAGGAGATAGAATGCTGCCCTGCGGGACACCCATCTCCTGTTCAAAGGAGTCGGAGAGGGTGGAGCCCACACGGACATGGAACGACCTGTTAGACAAAAAATTGTGACTAAAAACCGGCAGGTGCCCTTTAAAACCCATGTTCGACAAATCAGACATTATACCATGCTTCCAGGTAGTGTCATGTGCCTTTTCAAGATCAAAGAAAATTGCATAGACATGCTGCTTGTTGACAAAAAAGCATCTCGGATAAAAGACTCAAAGCGGACTAGATGGTCAGTTGTACTACGGAAGCGCCCGAAACTGCACTGGAGGTCTGTGATGAGACCCTGTGACTCAAGATGCCACACCAGTCGGGCGTTGACCAAGCGTTCCATAGTTTTACATAAACATGATGTCAAAGCTATTGGCCGGTAGTTGCCCGGGTTGGATGGATCCTTACCCGGCTTTGGAATTGGCACAACTATAGCCTGGCACCAAGATGGCAGAAAAAAAAACGGTTATCCAGATATGGTTAAAGGCCTTGAGAAGTACAAGGAGTGAATCCTCAGGCAGATGTGTTAGGATCTGATAGTAGATGGTATCTAATCCAGCAGCAGAGTCAGTACATTTCTGCATGGCTTGCTGCAATTCTGAAAACGTAAAAGGGGCATTATAGTCTTCCGAGTTATCCAATATAAAATTACAAGTACAAGATTCTCGCTTCTCCTTCTAAATCTGGAAGAAAGGTGAATAATGCTCTGTGGAAGAATTATGGGCAATGGTGGAGGCAAGCAAATTGGCCACAGCCTTTTTATCTGTGACCAAACTGGCACCATCTCTAAGATGGCCGACAGAAGCCGAGTCACCCCTGCCCCCAATTCTTCGAACAGCCTTCCAGACTTTTTGGGATGGAGTCCTAGAAGATAAAGATGAGACGAAGCGTCTCCAGGAAGCACGGCGTTCACGTTTAAAAATGTAACGGGCTTTCGCCCGCTGTCTTTTAAATGTTAAAATATTTGCTTGCGACGGATTACGAAAAGCACGTCGCTGAGCAGATTTGCGCATTGTTTGGGCCTTGCGGCACTCTTCATTGAACCATGGTACTCTCGGCTTCCGAGGGAGTGATGTGGAAGTTCTAGGGATGGTTTCACCTGCTACATCCAACAAAATAGAAGTAAAACAAGAAACAGGTTCTTCAGCTGACATGACCACCTCCTCTGTAAGACGAGACTGACAGAGGGAGGTGAACAGAGGCCAGTTAGCTTTCTTGAGATTCCAGCGCCCCACCGGCGAATCCTCCTCACAGCTGACCGATGACAGGACTACTGGGAAGGGATCACTACCACACAGATCGTCGTGAACCTTCCAGTCAAAGTCCAGCATGAGAGAAGGATCACACACAGTGAGGTCTAGAACAGAACTAGATCCTGAACCTGAGTTAGAGTATGTAGGTGAGCCATCGTTAAAGACACATAGGTTAAGTTGAGAAAAAAACATCTTCTAATATCTGACCTCTGCCATCACAGTGGTCACTACCCCAAAGGTGAGTGTGACCGTTAAAATTCCCCATAAGAATAAAGGGAGGGGGCAGTTGATCTACTAAGTTAAAAATATCATTGCTACAGACCCGCAGTGATGGTGGCAGGTAAATACTGCATATGGTTATGGTCTTCTTTAAGGTAACCCGAGCTGCTACAGCCTGAAGACAGGAGTCGATGCTAACGGGGCTACATAAAATTTGGCTACTAATGAGAAGAGCCGCTCCACCCGAGCGCCTCTCCGAATCAGAGCCTTTATGTATAACATTAAAACCATTAAAGGACACAGGGTCAGAAGTCTTCAGGTAAGTCTCCTGAAGAGATATTACTGAGGGGTTATAGAACTTGACTAAAAGACATATTTCCTCAAAGTTAGCTTGAAAACCATGACAATTCCACTGAAGCAAAGAGTCCATGATTAAGTCTTTTCTGGGGGTAAGGAGTTTTTTCCCCCCTTTTGCTCTACCTTGGAAGGAGTTGAAGAAACAGAGGGGGGTCGGCTCCCGGGCCTCCTCTGGTTCTTCGGAGATGAAGGGGGTGGAGCTGCCGCAGCATCAGCAACGACAACTTCCACCCCCTCCATCCGCTCCTCCAGTGCAGCATATTTGTTTTGAAGGGGGACATCGGCCTTAGAAGGCTGACCAGAGCCAAAAGCCTTTGGAGTTGACTGACTAAGAGGTTTGGGTGGGGGCTGAGGCTTAGGGGCAACAGAAGGCGGCACTACCGGACCGGCAGTGTCCGCCTTCTGCGTTCCCTGGCTCCTCTTCACCACCGGAGGAGGGTTACTCTCCAGGGGCGAGATGAGCCGAGGCTCCGCCTCCAACCAAGAAGTTGGGGTTTGACATGAAAAGTCTTTGGTGGGGCGCTTGCCTGCCACCGCTGCACTGAAAGTGTACACAGGTGTTAGAGGTTGGGGCAGCCGCAGCTGCACCAGGGCCTTCAAGCAGTTATTTTGCATCCAGAAAGGACAGCCCCTTCTCCATACGCACCTGCTGAATCTTGCACTCGGATATCCAACGAGGGCATTTCTTATCCGAAGCCATATGCGCCCCCTAGCAATTCACACACAGGGGTGTGGCTGTGCAGGACTCAGCAGAGTGTCCGGGCCTAGTGCAACGGGCGCATGAAGCCTCTGCCTGGCGGCATGTCTTCTGCCCATGGCCATACTTTTGGCACTTAAAGCACCGGAGGGGGAGAGGGACGTACTTTTTCACTCTCAAGGAGTAGTAACCTCCCCAGATGGTAGTAGGAGGGGTGGGGGTGCCAAACGTCAGGATGATGGTAGGGAGATGGATCTCCCCACCACCTCGCTTGGAAGCGAAGCGCCTGACGTAAGTCACCCCCTGAGACTTAAGGTTCCATACAAGTTCATCTTCTGACAGTTCTGCCAAAGCTTGATCTTTGATTACGCCTCTTGAGGAATTCATAGTTTTGTGGGGTGTGACCTCCACTGGAGTGTCTCCGATGGAAGAGAGCCTCAGTAGCCCGCTGGAGTGTGCCCGGGTACGGCACTCCACCAGCAAGTCACCAGACCTGAGGCGCTGGGCGTCAGGCCTGCCAACACGGCTCCTGAGGGTCTCCCCCACCAGAAAAGGATGCAGCTTGGTAACTGGTTTCTCCTTCACCTTGCTATGGACAATGAAGAAGCAAGGCCATACGGCCAACGCCTGAGGCGTCGCTTCCTCACAGTCCGAGTCACTGTCATTTTCAATGTTGGTGGCTATGTGCCGCTTCTGTGCAAGTTTGGGTTTTTTGTTTTTTTCCATATTATAATAGTAGAGATATTCATCCCCTGGGGGTCCCCGCCCGCCACCGAGCCCAACAAGGGAAAGTGCAAATGTCGGCGGGTCTCCAGCCGACGCACACTGGAGACTGCCCGAAAGATATACTCAAGGGGGTAAGCCCAATTGAACCGTTTGAGCCACCGCCTTCTATCACACCGTTGAATGCATGGAAATACTGGCGTAAAGCACCTAATCAGCAGCAGAGGCTATAGCATGGTGCTCAGCATGGCAACCCGCATGTCAACAGTGGGATAGGGCTCAACGTGACAAGAGCCGATTGACTAGGCTGGTATGACTAGCCTCCCGTTTAGGTAGAAGTCAAGGCCGAAGTGGAGTGTTGGCACCAGTGAGCTGAAACCCAAAGGGAACCTCAGCCACCAGGATCCTCTTCTCCCCCGACACGGGTCTCCAAGCACGGCAAACACTTGGGATCCAAAGGATCAAAAAGTCACGAGTATTTTTAAGGACCAATCCAACATGGTACGACCTGGGTTAGCACAGCTCCTTAAAAACCGGACCAGTGAAAAAGACTGAACAACATATCTGCTGACATCAAGTCCTAATCCTGGGCAAAGATGGCACCCCTCTGCTAGCCCACTTGTCAGGGACTGTGTGGACTACCCTCCCACGCCATGTGGAGGCCAGTGCCGAGTGGGCAGCCGCAGACTCAAGGCGTCAACATCTACCGAGCGGCGGGGAAGCCAGGAGCCGTCCCGAGAGGAGGCAAGGGAGCCAGGTGTCTCGCTGGGCATGCCACAACGCCTGAGGCTGGGAGACGTAAGGTAGGGGTCCTCCGTGAGCTCTGTCGTCGTCTGTCGGGTGGGCCACCGTACGACGTACGCCTGGAGGGAGCGAGAGCGACGGGGAGCGAAGATGGGCACGGCCTCAAGTCGCGTGAAGCCACCGAGTGAGAAGAGGACGAAGAGAGCCGGGGGCTGCGTCACATCTCAGTCCGTCGTAGGGGGCGCATCCCCTGAGCGGGGTGCACAGGACTCCTGTATGCTAGCGATGTGTCTGTCCTGTGTCCTGGGATGTAGCGACGTAGGTCGCTGTGAGCGGACCTCTGTGAGGAAGGCTTGTTGCTGTGCTTCCCCCCCCGTGGGAGGGAGCTTGTCCCTACTTGCAGCGTCAGGCCCAGAGTATCAACGTCCGCAGTGCGTCTAGCGAGTTCCGTGTCCTGGGACGGAGCGACATAGGTCGCTGCGAACGGACCTCTGTGAGGAAGGCTCGCTGCCGTGCTTCACCCCCCGTGGGAGGGAGCGGGCTTGTCCCTACTTGCAGCATCAAGGCCCAAAGTATCAGCGTCCGCAGTGCGGGATCCATGCGAGCGGACCTCAGTGAGGAAGGCTCATTGATGGTTACCCTCCCGGTGGGAGTGCACAGGGTGGTCCTTGTGAACAGTATCCGTATCCGCAGTGCGGGGAAAAGGCAAGTGGACCCCAGAGAGGAAGGCTCGCTGCAAGATGAACTCCTCCGAGGAGTGGGCGTGCCGGATCTGAGCAGGTACAATGGTCGATGAGGCCTTGGGACCTGCAGCGTCCTTACTGGCCTGACGCGACGATCTCTCCCCAAACTCTGAGCTAACGCGTCCAGTCTCTTCACCTGGCAAGGTTGGGGGCTCCATGGTAGACGGACAGTCGACTGCCGTTGTCGGGCGCTCGCAGCGGTAGAAATCTCACAGCTGCACCCAACGGTCCTCAGGCCAGGTGGAGAACACATCACACAGGCGGACGGAGGCGCAGCCAGCGCAGGGGAGGCAGACTTTGTGGTTGTCGCTCGGCCAATGGAAGTCACCGCAATGTAAGCAGGTGCAAACTTGGCAGCTGCAACACACATCAAACGTGACAGGCGAAAGAGCACGGGAACCGAAACGCGAACTGTGGTGAGTTCGTACCTTCCATGTTAGCTGGGGCAGGGGGGGGGGGGGGGGGGGGGGGGGGGGAAGCTCCACACAACCCACAGGGCAACGGGCGGAACAAAGTCCTGAGCACAGCAACCCCGAACCCCTGCACTCAAAGAAGTCCCAGAAGGAAAGGCACCACCCGTAATCCAACCACAAGTAAATCCCACACCAGGAAACCCCCCGAACGTAATCCAAAGGAACACATAATCCAAGACGACCAGCCCTGTAAGAACCGGTCACATCATACACAGTCAAGGTCAAGGTCCTGTAGGCTAGAACACGTCTGTTCACTGTAAGCGAAGTAAAACGACTGGCGTGACACTACGTGACATGTGACCGGATGGGCAGACAGGGGAAGCTACTCAAGACTCTAGTTTTGGCCCCTGAGTTGCCTTCCTGGTTGTGTAGGAACACAACAGGTTCTTAGGATGAAATTGGGTAAGCTAGTAGACACTATCATATAGTAATGTCAGTCATCGGGAATGTATTTTGAGAAAACAAATGTTAGTGGTGAAAGTAGCGAGCCTCACCTGTGCCTCGTATTCCCGCCCAGGCAGGCCTCTGGGGTCGACTCCTTCCCTCATGTCCCTGGGGTCATGTGGGTCACGCATGTCGCGGGGGTCGCCTGAACGGGGCCGCGGGTAGGCCATCCCCACGCGAGGGTCTGGCATGGGCTCGTGGCGCTCCTTACGCAGATCCTGTGGTCCCCCTGGGCTGGCTCCCGGCACCATAGGATGCTGCAGCGGGTGCTCACTCATGCCTAAGAAACATACATGTGCGTCCTCAATCAGTAATGGTTAAAAATTCTGTTCATTCATTTGTGCACACAACCACTGGTAATGTTAACCCTTTTAGACCCATGAGGGCATTTCCCAAATTTTGGAAGTGTTACTTACAGGAGCTGGACTGACCATGATAATTCAAGGGTAGTGCCAGATTAGCTTGGCGCCTTGATGGCGCCAAGCTAATCTGGCACTACCCTTGAATTATCATGGTCAATCAATCTCCTGCTGTAGGGACTCGGGGCTAAATGGGTTAACCATTTGCTGCCCAGCAGACGCAACTTTGTGCATTGCTGAAATCTTTGTTAATTCAATGCCAGAGCCTCAGCTGTTTAAAGAACATGATTACAAAGTGGTTTCAGCCAGAGGCATAAATCCTCGTTAGCCCCAGCAACTGCGGGGATTCACGAGGATCTATGCCTCTTGCAAATGGATCGTGTTCACTTTTTCTCAGCAGTGAGGGGGTTTACAGTGCCAGGGGCTGCACACACAAGAGAGTTCAGAGCTGAACCAAGGAAAAGCTGGACTAAAGATACCAAGATAGTTTTGCGGACACAGGAGTAAGATAACGTGCACTGCTGGATGATGTTCAATGTGAAAGATAAATGTGACAACAAAAATAAAACATCAAATTAAATTTAAAAAAAGAAAAGAAACAGTAATGTCATCAGCAGCAGCAGAAAGTAGACCCACTAATCTCCCTTGTGTCTGCAGACACCAGTAATATAAACAATTCAGGGTTGTTACATGCGCAAGGGTGTTTGGAGCTGCGCCTCAGTATACGGCACGTCTCCAATGAGTTAATGACAAAGAGGAGGGAGGCTTCAGTGCTGAGCCCAGCTTTTTCTTTTTCTTCCCATGACTGAATCCCTTTCCCGATACAGTGAAACCTGTGTAAAGCGACCACCTAAGGGACTATCAAAAACTGGTCAACTTAAGTGATCTCCATACACAAGTGTCATCCACTCTCACAGCAAAAAGAAAGAAGACCATGGACCAAGAATGGGTACAGGTAGTCGCCTCATACGAGTGGTCAACTAAGCAGGTTCGACAACTAATAATGTAACCATTGCTGAAATAATATTGAACTATCTTTTATTTGTGACATCTACCAGCTATGATTGTGATCTCTGCCCTGTATATATCTCAAGGTATTGGAGGGGAGAATGACAGGTTTTTGGCAACATTACCACAACCCCTTGGCTGTCGTTACCCTTTTTTGTCGCGATGATTCCTGCAGGAATTGTCGCAACAAAAAGTGCTAACAACAAGAAGCAGAAATCTCACATACGAATGACTTTACCTTTCAACCTATCGATGCTTTTAAGAAAAGACCCTTCTTGGAGTCTTCTGACTTGGCCTAACAATTTCTCCCATATCCATTGATCAGAGATGCAAGCGTCATGAAGGGCAAAATATTGCCTGACGAGTGAAATCTCCTCTTACCTGAGACTGTCATGCCCCAACAGGGTCCTTACAACTTTTCACTGATAAATACAGTATCCCTGGGTTCTCTCTCTAAGCCCGTTTTTAACTAGATAAACTGTCCATGGTTTTTCATTAGTAATATTCCAGCTTTGCAGGCAGACTGTCTCATGAAATTCCCTGAATTTTCTGGGTTATTTCTTCAAAAATGTATTTTTCTCTAAAAGATATTTTTTCGAAAAATACTTACCGATGGCATTACTGTATGGAATACACCTTTAGCTTACCGAATTCAGCCTCAAAACCGTTCGTGTTTAACTACACGAAACGGAGCGTAATAGTAGAGTCGTAACCAAGCACCTGGATAGTCTCCCCTACCTCCATCCGGAAGTGCGCGCCGCATTCCCGCCAGTTTCTCCTTAGCGTGTTGGCGGCGAGCGGGGCAGGCGGGAGGGTCCTGTGAGTAATGCCATTGGTAAGTATTTTTCGAAAAAATATCTTTTAGAGAAAAATACATTTGTTTCTTCAAAATTGATACTGATGGCATTACTGTATGGAAGAATAACAAAAAGGAGGAGGGTGCCGCCCAAGCCATGCCATTGCAATACCTTCAGCTTCGAGAGGCAACCTCCCGACGAATTCAGCTAAGGTTGCTTACCTATGGCGCGAGTGGCACCCGGAGCGAGTGTTGCGCCGCCGAGATGTCTCCGACAAGTGCCAGTGTCTCTCGTTGTGCGGAGAGGTCTCGGAGACAGTAGCGTGCAAAGGTGGACTCTGCTCTCCATGATATCCCTGGCTGCGCAGTTGCGGTCGAAAGCGACGCTGGCGTAGACCGCTCTAATTTCATGTGCCCGTATCCGCAATCGCTTAGCCCCTTCTGGAGAGATATCTTTGTAGGCGGAGCGAATGACCCATCGCAGCCAGGAGGAAATCGTCTGGGCTGAGATGTCGGTCCGTGCCAGAGCTAAGGGTAGGAAGAGGTGAGAGCGGCCTCTCCTGATGTGCTTCACTCTTTTGAGGCATACCTTCAAAGCACGGACCGGATCCTGCAGCCGGGATGTTTGGGAGCAATCAAAACTTGTGAGAGGGCGTAGGCTCAACACTTGAGGTGCAGCCGAGGGGAGTCTATTCTTTGCCAGGAAGGCAGGATTGGGTAGGAGGTTTACCGCTCCCCCTGTCCGGAACTGCAAACATGTAGGGTCCACTGACAGGGCATGTAGCTTACTCACTCTGGCCGCTGTAGCGAGGGCCAGGAGGAAGCAGGTCTTCCTGGTTACGTCCGCAAGGCGGGCCAAGGGAAGAGGCTCAAATCGACTGGAGTTCAGCCAGGTTAAAACCCAAGCGAGGTCCCAACGTGGCAGGAGGGAGCGTGTGACTGGGCGCTGGAGGTCAAAGTGGGCCATCAAGTCTGAGAGGTCCTTGCAAGCTCCCGGGCCAGGAAGTCCCAAGTGTATAAGTGTCAGCCACCATGGAGAGGTAGCCTCTGATGGTGATGGGTGCCAAATTCTGTTCGCGGAACAGCCTCATGAAGAAATCAGCCAGCTGTGGCGTAGTCAAAGCCGTGGGGGAGAGGCATTGCGACTCGCACCAGGATTGTAGAACTCTCCACTTGCCTTCGTATACCTGGCGAGTGGACTGCCTGTGGGCTGTAGTGATTGCCTCCACTGCAGCACCCGAGAAACCTCGTGTTGAGAGGGCCTGCCGCACAATCTTAGGCATGAAGAAACAGTTTCTCCGGGCAAGGGTGGAAGAGGTTCTGCCGGGGCTGCTTCAGCATTGTGCATGGAGTGGGGAGCCGAAGTGGAGGATCCGTGGCTAGGCTCAATAGATCTGTTGTCCAACTCCTGGTACAATTGAAGGGGGCGACAAGGAGAAGGACCGCGTTGCATCCTCTGAGCTTCAGAAGGATCTTGGGCACCAGTACTGACGGAGGATAGGCATAGGCTATGAGACCGTCCCAAGGAATGGAAAGAGCGTCCACTGCCCAGGCGAGCGGGTCCGGGAAGGGCGAGACGAAAAGTGGGAGCTGACGGTTCCACCTGGTGGCAAAGAGGTCCATCATGGGCGTCTCCCAGTGTGCGCAGATCATCCTGAAAATGTCCGGTCGGAGGGACCATTCAGTGTGCAGCAGTTGTCCCTGCCATGAAGGGAGTCCGCGAGAACATTCAGATGGCCCGGGATGTGTCGCGCTCTGAGTGAGATCCCCCGATCTCTGCCCCACAGGAGGATCTGGTAAAGCAGCATGCAGAGGGAAGGAGACCTGGTGCCGCCCTGCTTCTGAATGTAGGCTACCACCGTCACATTGTCTGACAGTATCAAGATCTCCTGGCCGCCAGCTGATGAGTGCTAACCAAACAGCCTTGATGTGTCTGCCTTGGAGTTCCGCCGGCCACTGACCCGAGACGGCGCTGAATCCCGGCATTAAGTGTGCTCCCCAGCCAGTGAGGCTTGCGTCCGCAAAGAGTGACAGTTGAGGTGGTGGGGTGAAGAGTGGTACTCCCGTCGCCAACCACCCCTGATCCGTCCACCTGTGCAGATGCGGTCGAATCAGCAGAGGAACCGGAACACTGGCTGCGAGGTCTCCGGAGGACGGCCGCCAGTGGAGCAGCAGATGTAACTGGAGAGGTCGCGAGAAAAGTCTGCCTAGGGGTAACAGTTCCGCAGCCGCGCTGATCAAGCCTAAGAGCTGGAGCCAAGTCCTGGCCGGGACTGTGTCCGCTAGAATCACCCGATGAGCGAGTGTCGCCAACTTCTGGATTCGTTCCAGTGGTAGTCGCACACAGTTGAGATTGGTCAAGAACTCCATCCCGAGGTGAACAAACCTGCGTGACGGAGAGAGATCCGATTTCCCATTGTTTACCACGAATCCAAGTCGGTGTAGGAGGTCAAGAAGTGCATTCCTGTCTGCCTCCAGACGAGACACTTCCTGATTCCGGAGAAGCAGGTCGTTGAGGTAGTTGGAAGTCGGGCTGGAAGACGTCTGCCTGGCTTTGGCAACCACCGCGTCCACAATCCTCGTAAAGACCCAAGGGCTGAGATTGAGGCCGAAGGGAAGGGCACGAAACTGGTAGACCACTTCTCGGAAGGCGAAGCGCAGGTAATGACGGGAAGTCGGGTGAACGGGAACATGAAGGTAAGCATCTGCGAGATCGAGGCTTATGGCAAAATCCATCTGTTGCACCGAGGCCCGCAAAGTTCTTGCTGTCTCCATGCGGAAATGGGGAGCGACTATGAACTTGTTGAGCGCAGAGAGGTCTATTACAGGACGCCACCGGTCTCCTTACTTCGGAACCAAGACGAACCAACTGTAGAAAGCCGGGGAGTCGTGTCGGGCTACTATCTCCATGGCGGCCTTCTGTAGAAGGGCGGCTATCTCTTCCTGCAGAGCTGAAGCCTTGCAAGGATCTGTAGGGATGCGTGTCCACAGCGGGGACCGCCTCAGAGGGGGAGGTGTCCGAAACAAGATTTTCAGTCCGCGAGAAATCGTATCGAGGATCCATGGGTCCCCTGGAAACAGTGACTGCCACTCGCCGCTGTAAAGTGCTAGCCTCCCGCTGACTGGAGGACCGGAGGGGTTCGGTGGGGGCGTAACCGAGGCAGAGTCATTGGGCTCTACTCCGCCCTTGCTTCCGGCCGAAGCTGGGCCGGGCGGAGGTCCGTGCGGGGAAAGAGTGTCCACGGCCAGCTGGGGCTTGCTGTCAGGTCCCAAAGGGATGTCTGGTGATAAGGCGGGAGGTGGGTCTAAAGGTCCGCAGGGTGCGACCCTCATCCTTGCGGCCGGCTGGAAATCTGGAATGCTCCCCCCTGCTAACGCTAGGCCACAAGTCCTTCGCAGCCGTCTTCACCTCCTGCCAAGAGGGACCGAAGAGGAATGAACCGCCCAGCGGGGCCCGGCGTAATTGTGTGGCGAAGGTCGAAGGAATTCCAGGGCAAGATCGCAAGACCGCATCACGCTGAATAAGATCACAGGTTGCTGCTGCCGCGATAGCGTTGGTGGCCGAATGGTGTACTGCCCGATTCGCCGTCACCGCCAAGGAGTGGATATCCCGTAATTTCTGCTCACTGGGTCGATTCCAAAACTCTTGTACTCCACGGACTACCGCCTGCATAGCTAGATCTAAGAAGCCCGCACACGCGATGGAATTCCGGATCAAGGTAGCTGTGGATTCGAGTCTGAGGGGAAAAAATCGTTGCACAGGTCCTGAGCCACCTGCCTGGAGTTCGGCTTCCGGATCCACCGCTGGGAGGGGGCAGATGATGGCTTGATAATGACCCGCATACCACTTCTGCTGAAAACGGATGTCAATGTCAGCAGGCCACCGAGAATCCACGAAGAAACCTTATCACGCAGCTTGCACGCCTTTACCACAGCTGACACTTAGTTCGCTTCTAGCTGCCAGATAGATAAGGCGCGGCGAGGGCAAATTCCACTGTCGCACGCTCATTCTATTTATATCGCACTTGCAACTGTGCGGTACACGGCGTGTCCGGCGCTCTGCCGCTGTAACGACTACCTACACGTTTGTATTCATAACACATCTCAGCCTAAAGTGACTGTTGTGAAAGCAAAATCTTTCAAAAGTAGAAATTTTCACCTACACACCGATACCAAACATGACAACATTACGACTTACACTTGTGTAGCAGATTATGGTGAAAATAAAGAGAACGAGAATTTGTTGATGTACAATGTCGGTGTTTGTTGTGAAATTGACAAAGTTTCCACAGCCATAACTCGAAGAACAAACTTTTCCTAACGAAACACACTTGCATGCATAAGGGTCAGCATGCCTACAGTAAGTATCACTTACCGGATTTTCGCTACGCGTTGGGGGACGGAAGTAGGAGGGTGGTTAATGAGGTCACTGACAAGTGTCGACAGACAAGTACCAGGCGCCTGCCTTAGTACACTCCCAGCCGAATCGGGGAAAGTGAGGGCTTAGTTACACGGATACTATTGAGGAGATAGTCACGTTTCTTTCTCGGGAAATAGTGTCACACTAACAGTGAACTGTGCACATGTACTTTTGATTTAACTTTTGATCATGATGGAGTCTGATGAAATGCATACAGTCTGTGTACACACAGGTGTGTTCCATGCACTGCGATTAAATGCATTGTGCAGAATATGTGGCGGGAGACTCACAAAAGAAACACAGTGATAAAAAGTCATATCTTTGTATCAAATATGAACACTTAATCCACAAGTGTTTTGGAATTAATATCCAGGATGACAAAGACCTGATGCACTCCAAAACAATGTGTAGTAGTTGCTATAGTCGGATGAAACGGATAGATTCTGAAACACGCGTGTCTGCGGAGACAACGCGAAATGCGGCGTCTGATATTGCCTCATCACAACACATTTGGACCACGTTCGATCCAAATACGAGTGTTGAAGAATGTGTCGCGTGCATTCATTTCATGCAGCTAGGTAAAGGACGACGACCAGCGAAGGGTGCACATGGGAAGAAACGACCGTTTCGATCTGTGGAATGTCACAGTGACATTCATAACACTGACACTAATAACAGCACTAATGAAGGTGATAGTGGTATAAAAGTTTTCATTCCCCCGATGTCTATTCCCCGTAAAACGCCATGCAAAGTCGATGCTCAAACGTCGCCGTTACAAAGAGTGTGGACCCCATCTCCACCAGCCAAGCGGACGCATGAAATAGCCATTTCATTCACCCATTGAAAAAATGGGTGTCGATATAGCCACATCTCCACATATCAAACGACCCAGCCTTCGACCTGTCCAGGTACTGCAGATGCCATTGACAAAGGAGGAAGAAAAATATCAGACGGCACTAAACCGCACAATGCTTAATGAATCAGCTGATGCCACAATCCGTTGCAAGACTGGAGGACAGCCTTTGTATTTTATGCACATACCAAAAACCAAGAAAACCAACAACAGTGGCATCATCAGCCGTAATACGAAGAAGGTCAAAGGTATTAGCCCGTGCTAGAGCAAATTTATCTGGCGGATCAGAAGTGGACGAAGCTGAACAAATAACTGACGAGTTAAGATGAGAAAGAAAGAAAAAAATGACTGCAATATTAGACAGAGCATGCCATAGGCGATCCGTGTATGTCTGTAGAAAACAGGGTATTGCTCTGAGAACCAATCTAGGGTTAAGCTGGTCCAAGTACAGAACATACAAACGCTTCATGAAAAGTATTGGTGTCAAACTTGAAAGTGAAAGAAAGGAAAGGCAGACCCAGAAAGAAACGATCTGTGGCACAGTGACCATTGAACAAAAGAATCTGACCTTTGAAAACAAAGTCACAAACAAGAAAGAAAGCCAGAAAACGCCTGTCGCCAACACAGAGGATCTCACACATTTTGTCCTGAACTGCTTGACAAGTTTGAAGCTGCAAATCTTCTTGAATGGCATGAACAAATACCAAATGATGAAATTTTGGATAAAACTAGGAGATCATGGCGGTAACAGTTATAAAACAATGCTTCAAGTTGCTAATCTCCAAAACCCTAACTCTAAACACAATACGTTTTTGGTGAGTATGGCTAACTGTAAAGACAGTCATAAAAATCTTCAAACAATTTTGCAGCCGTTTAAAGAGCAGGTGTCAGTTCTCCAAACCATGAAATGGAAAGTTACAAAGTAAAGTATATAATAGCACTGTCAGGGGAGAGAAGTGTGCATGATTGACCAGTGATCATAGAGCTGTCCACACCAGCTAAATATCTGGACCCCCCTTGGGGGGACCTAGATTTAAATTTCCATGCACTGAGTGGCTGGAACAGTGGGATATGTGATACGCCCCCCTTTGGGGGGGGGGGGGGTGGGCTTCCATATACATTGCTTTCAGTCACTTTTTTAGCGCCCCCTTCTCTTTCCTATCTCTTTTTTTTGTGCTTTGGCCACAGTAGATCTATGATCACTGGTCGATCATGCACACTTCTCTCCCCTGACAGTGCTATTATCTACTTTACTTTGTAACTTTCCTAATATTAGCACTGGCAGTCTTCCCTTTTCCTCGCGCTGGGACCATATGGCGTTGAGGCGCGTCCCCTGGGTGGTGGATGGGGGGTCCCTCGTGAGAGGGGTGCACCGAGTGAAATAAGGTGCCGTGAACCAACATGGTCTAAGGGAAGGTGACCCCGACAGAAAACCCCTGGTCCTCCTAGTAAGGGGTTGGGCGTGGGGGTAGCTTCCCCACCCTGCAGAAAAGGAAATAGCTACAAAAACGCCGACGAAAAGACTAACAGTAATTCCTTTCCTGGAGGAGGAAGGTTCTTCTACCAGAAGACTTATGACGTCCTGTGGTGAAAGCCGGAAGTCTTCGGAAGCCACAGGACCGAGCCGCCTCTCTCTATCCAGGGATACAACCATGGAACCCCCAGGGAAAGAGGAAATGAGGTAGGCCAAGAAACTCCTGGCGTCGAGACCTCCAAGCAGACATTAAGAGACTGGGAACCACCTGGAGTAGAATCGAAGGAGAAGCACAGGACAGGAGTTGCTGGAGGTCTCTTGTCGACGGCCTATACCCGGGTAGGGGTGACAGGCGTAAGTAAGTAAGTCTTCCCTTTTCTTTTCATTTATTACTACAATATCGACTGCAACCCCTTCCCCCTTTTGGTAGGTTCTCTTTTAGGGTGCATGGAAATTTGGCTATAGGTGGTGGCATGGAATGTATGCCCCTGCAGACACCACAGTAAAATGTGGTTGTCTTTGCAGGTACTCAGGTAGGCAGAAATTCCTGCCTCCTCCAGTATCGCCGATGGTGTGCTGAAGAGATCGCCAAGACCAAAACAGCTGTCCACACCGGCTAAATATCTGGACCCCCCTTGGGGGGACCTAGATTTAAATTTCCATGCACTGAGTGGCTGGAACAGTGGGATATGTGATACACCCCCCTTGGGGGGGGGGGGGGGGGCTTCCATATGCATTGCTTTCAGTCACTTTTTTAGCGCCCCATCTCTTTCCTATCTCTTTTTTTTGTGAGCTTTGGCCACAGTAGATCTATGATCACTGCATGCACACTTCTCTCCCCTGCCAGTGCTATTATCTACTTTACTTTGTAACTTTCCTTTCCTAAAATATTAGCACTGGCAGTCTCCCCTTTTCTTTTCATGAAATGGAAAGAAAAACAGATACGTGTATTTCTGTTTGGCGATTACGATTTTCTCGTCAAACTCTTTGGTCTCTCAGGAGCACAAGGGGTCCACCCTTGTCTCTGGTGTACAGCTTTGAAAAGTCAGCTACAAAGAGCTCCACATGAGCGAGTACAAGTGAAACAGAGAACTCTTAACAACATCAAGCGGGATTACAGGCGATACATGCGTGCAGGAGGCAGACCTGCCTACCTCAGATTTTCAGTTTCAGTATTCTGACTGGCAAAATGTGGTATTCTGGGACCAAAATTCGTATTTTCACTCTCGGCGAATCGATGTAAGTAGGAATTTGACAAGTGTACATGTAACTTAGTGAAGATGAAGAAGAAGTAATGTAATCACTGCATTTAAAAAAAACTTAAAAAAAAACCAAAAACTTTTTATTTATTATTTTAAATTTAGAAGTTTAAGTTTAAATAATTCAATTGTGTAGGCTACACCAAGTCATTCAGAAAAGCAGCAATGATTGGTTCACTTACATTCTTACAATGTTAATAACTTACTGAGCGTAAATTGTCTACCTTGGCCATATTAAAATAAACTAAGAAACAACAGTTTGTGTAATTTTAAATAACAAATTTAATATTTTCATTGTTCTAAACATATATAGTAGCGCACCTTCATGTTTGTGTATGTATGTTTCTCCTGCCTACTTCCTAAGTTCCGGAGAAAGACATGGGTTATATAAGAGACCTGATCCATTCTTATTAGGAATGGAAATGATTGTCTTATTCTATACCTGCGTATTTCTCTGTGGGCTGGCGATTGGGTGCCTGATAGGCGGGGGCAGGGGATCTAACTGTTGTCTGTCCAGCGCTGTGATTCCCCTTGGTTTGAGTACTGACAATTCTGCCAGCGCTAGCCTCACCTATCTGGTTTGTGAGTAAACATATATAACATTTGATTATTAAGGTACCGATAACACATCTATTTTTAACAAGAACTGAAGAAGTGAAATGGCCGACCTTTGGCGATCTTAGAATCAGGAAACATTGTCTAAAACATGGCTGTCATTCTGTGGTAGGTTGCATTCAGCAATAAACTGCACCATGCATACTTCAGCATCTGTGACTTGCCGAGTGAATTCTTTTTTGCTATCCTCTGAGCTGATCTGCTTTTTGAATAAAGCTGTAATGTTTTGTGTCTTTGGAAGATTCTTCCACTGATGTTCCGCTGTTTTGTGATTTTGGCCGGCAACATGCCTCTCACAATCACTACGTCCACCGTGATCACAACTAAAATCTGACACACGCCAAGCAGTGGACGAACGTCGGCCCCTTCTTAGACTGCACAAGAAATTGCCACTCATCCGTGTATGAAGACAAGAATGTCTGCTGTCGTTTAGGCTTCTTCTCCTTTGAAACCGATGTATGGCACCGTGTGAAACACGAATCATCTTAAAACCCAAAACGAATGTCTTATTACCCCCCCCCAAAAAAAAGTGCCAAAATTCGTATTTTTTAAGACCTTTGCGTATTTTCGTATTCTAGGTCTAAAATCCGCAAAAATACGGAAAAATCCGTAACGGTAGGCAGGTCTGAGGAGGAGACAAAAAGAATGCCAAGGGTTACAACAATGTTGTACATGAACCAATCTTTGATGTTGAGATTTCGCAAACTGCACCACCATACCTCCATCTTCTGCTAGGTATAGTAAAAAAAACATCATTCCCTCACAGAGCAAGAATGCCACGATCTTGATAAAGTCATTGCTGAAAGACTGGCCGAGGGAAAGGAGGCACATGATGGAAACACACCTTTTGAAAAATACATTTCAGAAGTAAGAGTCATCAAAGAACTGGAAAAAAGAAAACAGCTGACCGAGGGTATTGCAGTGTTGAGCGACAAGAGACACAATGAGAGTGCGAAGCAGTTTGATGAACGACGTGAGCAGAAGATGCAGCAGGTAGCAGAATTCGAGGACAAAATAGAAGCTCTGAGAGAAGAGACAAAGTTGCCATTCTGTGCGGACCTGTCACTTCTGGCCTTGACGAAGCACTAAAGAGGAATAAGATATTCATGCAAGCATACCATGGCCGTTCGTTTGTTGGCAACCACTGTCAACGTTAGTTGAAGTATGATGTGTTCACTATGTTGGTGACAGCAATACGATGAAGCTGACAGATGATCCTAAACTTCATGCCGCAGCGCATGACATATCCTTAAAGTTTCGAATTCTGAACGACCTGTACTCACAAGTCCATATTAATGTTTCTCACAAAATGCCGGTGAAGAGCAGAAATGAATGAATGCACGACATCAATGACAAGATTGCAAACTACATGCGTTTTTTTCGAAGTACTTTTCCAGCCAGTAGCATCATTCCGAAACAACATATCCTGGAATGTCACTTCGTTGACTTTATGACTAAGTGGGGATTTGGATTGGCGCTTCATGGTGAGCAGGGAGGTGAAGAGAGTCACGCTACCATTAACATTTTAAAGAGCACATTTGGCTTGCAAACAGAGGAGGAAAAACTCAGACTGCTCATGACCGAGCACATGACACTCGTGTCACCCGTCCTCCACTCCGTCATTCCTCCAGTAGTAAAACAGAAAAAAATTCTCGTATGATGCCGTTTAGCCGGCGTCGGTCTTGTGTATCTGTGAACAGAAACTCAGTATTGTTCTTATGTCTAGTGTGTCAGCAAATGTACTGAACCGCAAGGTATATTTAAAAACACTGTTGAATACTGTGACCTGTGATGGACTAATTGGATTTTAATACACGGAGGGCATTAGCAGTCTGTGGAGTACCGGGACTACGGGCGAGAAATGCCAGAACGCGACCTGTCAGTGACCTCATTAACCACCCTCCTGCTTCCGTCCCCCAATGCATAGCGAAAATCCGGTAAGTGATACTTACTGTAGGCACGCTGACCCCTATGCATGCAAGTGTGTTTCATTGGAAAAAGTTACGTCTTCATGTTATGGCTGAGGGAACTTTGTCAATTTCACAACAAACACCGACATTGTACATAAACAAATTCGCGTTCTCTTTATTTTTATAATCTGCTACACAAGTGTAAGTCGTAATGTTGTTATGTTTGGTATCAGTGTGTAGGTGAGAATTTCAACTTTTGAACGATGTTGCTTCCATAACAGTCACTTTAGGCAGAGATGTCTTATGAATACAAACGTGTAGGTAGTCGTTATAGCGGCAGAGCGCCGGACACGCCGTGTACTGCACAGTTGCAAGTGCGATATAAATAGAATGAGCGCGCGAGAGGGGAATTTGACCTCGCTGTGCCTTATCTCTCTGGCAGCTAGAAGTGAACTAAGTGCTGCGCGCAAGCACTGGCTGGTAAAGCCGTGCTTGCCCTGTCGTAGGTGTTCGGAGAAAGCATCAGAAAGGTCCTGAAAACCTGGAGGCTGGGGAAGAGACTTTAATCTTTTCGCCTGGAAAGGAGCATCCACTGAAGCCGTAGCTTTTTCTTCGAAGGCGGACATGCGTCCAAAGGAAGAATGGTCGCGATGATGTGTGCCGCTTCGTCTAAAGCCCGAGAAGTCTCTGAAAGCAAGGGCGGCTCTTCTACTAAGTTGGAAGCGGGGGAGGGCTACGTGGGTCAGAAGGTGTCTTTGGATCCAGCAGGGCCGATGCCGAGTCTTCCGGGTGCAGACTGAGTGCATCTGAGTCATAAGTCGCAGGATCCGGAGAATGCCGATGGGATTCGCCATGCCGCGTAGGTGTCCAGTGCGGTGGGGTTCCATAAGATCTGTCTCGCGAAGCCGCCGTGTACTGACGTAGAGAACTTGGGGGTGAAAAAGAACGCGCTGTAGGAAAATGACGATGGAGCCTGTTGCTGGAGGGGGAGCGTCGATGGGGACGTCTCTCCTTATCCAGAAGTCGATTTGTCTGGGACCGCGGTCATTGCTGTGGAGAATATGGTCTACGGTGCCCAAACAATCTGCTTCATGAGCGTGTCCGAGCTAGAAGACTCCCTGAGGTACAAGAACTCATCCGTGAACGAGCGGGGGAACCAGTGTGTCGGGTCATAGGTGACTGATGTGACATATTATAATTGTCTTTGTGGACAAGGAGACTAACCTCTGAGCGCCGAGGGCTGTGAGGCAAAAGCCGTACTTTTCCAGTAGCCTCATAGGCTGTCCACTTTTGATTGGTCCCTGACGCTTCAACTGATAGGCCGACAGAAGGGGTCGAAAGAGTCTCTGTCACCGATACTTGGGGACCATCTGAGACTGCGCAGGCCAACATACCACTCCCCACATTCCGAGGACCTGCAATCCGGATAGGGTTCTGCGACTTAGTAATAGAATGAGAGCCTACCTTCTCTGTAGACGCTTGTATGAGCGGCGCTGTGGGGCAAGAAAAAACTGTCACCGAAGGGACTGGCTCCGTCCGGTGACGTGGTATGTTGCTCTCCTTAGTAGGCGGCCGAGCCGCTCTATGTTCAGTCTGTTCCGCTGGCTCCGTCCAGTGACGTGGTATGTTGCTCTCTTTAGTAGGCGGTCGAGCCTCTCTATGTTCAGTCTGTTCCGCTGGCCGTCGGCGCCCATAAAACTCCCACAGCTGGGACCATTTCCGTTCCTTCCACAAGGCGCACACAGCGCATGGGTGGGACGATGAACAGCCAGAACAAGGCAAACATCGTGTGTGCGTGTCTGAGGGCCACTGGAAACCTTTGCAGAGGCGACAAATGTGCAGTTGGGTACTGTAACACAAAGGACACACATGAGTGTAAAAGCCCGGGGCCACTGACGAAAGGCCACGTGCTCGAAACGACTACTAATCGAAAACTCGAAAACCGGTCGTATCCGAACCGCAATTTCTTTCGAGTTGTGCCTGCACTGCCGGCTATAAATTCTCTGCCGGCCGCGAAGGCATAACCGGAGACCTTACCTCCTCATTGTTGTAAGGCAATGAGTTTAGAATTCACGAATAAGAATTTCCGAAATCCGATTAACGCTGGAGGCTGAAGCCGATGCAACTTGTCTAACGGAAGCTAAGGCGAAACTCGCGGGAACGCGGCGCGCACTTCTGGATGGAGGGAGGGGAGACTATCCAGGTGCTTGGTTACGACTCTCTACTATTACGCTCCGTTTCGTGTAGTTAAACACGAATGGCTTTGAGGTTGAATTCGGTAAGCTAAAGGTGTATTCCATACAGTAATGCCATCGGTATGAATTTTGAAGAAACAAACATTACTGATGACATTACTGTCAGGAAGGATTTACTAGCTCACGCAATTTTAGCCTAGGGACCCCTTGTGCTCCCACACAACCTGGGAAGCACTCAGGGATCCCCAAAACAGGGTCATGAGTAGTCTCCTGTGTCCATCCGGTCCCGTGCCGCATGGCATGACCAAACAGTCATTCTACTTAGCTCACAGCGTTAGGACGTGT
Source organism: Semisulcospira habei (assembly GCA_036245525.1). Classification (NCBI taxonomy): domain Eukaryota; kingdom Metazoa; phylum Mollusca; class Gastropoda; family Semisulcospiridae; genus Semisulcospira; species Semisulcospira habei. Next base: position 97,148,493 of record BTPG01000007.1, on the reverse strand, counting down.
TTTTGGCCTACGGGACTTCTCTATGTTCGGTTTCTTCGCCCGGTCGCCTTGGACTCTTTTTCTTGGACTTGGACTTAGCCTTTTACGTGTGCTTAGTTTCCCGGAGACTTTTTTTCTTTGTGATGCTTCCCTACTGGAAGAAACGTGTGACTGTGCTGGACGGCGTTTCGTGTTCTTGGGATTCATCAGCTTCCGGCTGTTTCCCGTGGTTTGTTGGTGGAGTATATTTCCCCCTGCCCCGCTGAGAAAATGGAAAGGTAAGGTATCAGTCTTTGCCTGCGTCCTGCCCGGGGGTTGGGCGTCGGCTTCGACCATGGAAGTTTTTGCTTTCCTTCGTTTCGCACACCACTCATCGCGTTTTGCTCGTATTCATGTGAGGGTCCACGTGGTTCCAGCTCCCGGTCGCTTCTCATGTCTGATGTGTGTTGCAGCTATCAGGTTCGTACCTGTGTTCAGTGCAGCGACTTTCAGTGGCCAAGTGATTGACACCCAGTGTGCCTCCCTTGTTCTGGCTGCGACTCCAACCACCCTTGCGACATCTGCGCCTTTTGGCCGGAAGAGTTATGGCCACAGCTGTGGAGTTTTTATCGGTGAGAGTGTCCGACCCCGGCATGGGATCGACCGCCTACCATGGCGCCCCCCTCCTCACAGCGAGTAGTGACCGTCCGCGCCCGCTCTGACTTGGGGAAACGTGTTGCACACGACCACCCAAGTGCTAGGACTGACTCCACTTCAGTGACCGCACTGAGAGTGCCCCCTGACTCCCGCGGGGAGTCCCCCAGCCAGCAGTGTGCCCCCCTTCATGAGCCTCGGCCGCAGAGGCTTTCAAGTAAATCTGTTGATTCCTACGCTAAGTCACATTTCCGTCAGCGTGCCCCCCTCCTTGAGGCCCGCTACCATCTTTGTCACACCACTCTCCTTCTTCTAGTGGTTCTGACGTTCCTCCCCCTAATAATCCCGTCTCTGACGAGGCTTCAAGCCGGCTGCGTGCCCCCCTCTATGAGGCTCAGCAACAGTGACCTTCTATTAAGTCCGCCGACTCCCACGTTCAGTCAACTGGCCGGCAGCGTGCCACCCTCCTTGAGGGGGTCAGCGACCTTTGTCGCCCACTCTTACATCCTTCTTACCGCATGATTCCAGGACCTACCAGTGCCTTCGTTCACCGGATGGCTTCCCCTCGACGACCATTGCGCCGCACCGCGACAACAGACGCAGCCCTCGGCCCGCCTTCCTCTCCACTTTTTCTCGCGCCTCCGGGCGGCGTTCCCCAGTCCTCTCACCTCGGCGTTCGTCCACGCATCGGGTTCAACATTTGTCTTCCTCTTCCGCCCACTCGCCGCGCCGGTCCCGCTCTCGTCTCATCACAGTCGCTTCCCTCGGGTTAGGCTTCCGCCTCAATCCTGTGCCCCCTCGCCCCATAGCTCTTCGTTCCGTCGGTGCCCGTCGAGCCCCCATGTTTCCTGGCCCCCATCCTCCCACAAGTCCATACATCGTGCCCCTCATTCCGATTCTCCCTCCCCTGCAGTTTCCCTGCGCCCTGCTCGCCGGTCTTCGCGCCGCCCTGTTAACGATGAGACCATCAGCCTGCTCCCGGAGGACACTGTCTCGGCGCTTCTCGGCCCTCTTAGTCGATCGCCCTTACCTTCGAATGACCCCGCGTTTCCTGCAGCCGCCTCGGCCCCCCGCATGGAAACTCTTCGCTCGCTGGACGAAGCAGCGCGTCTCATCGTGGCCTGTCTACCCTTGGAAGCCTGCCCCCCTTCTCTGCCGCTCAAGAGGAAAGCTTCCGCTTTCGTCGACGCTGGCCGCCAGGTTAAGAGATTTAAGTCACTCCCCCAGCCACTGGGTTTTCGAGACCTTCTGGATGCCTTCTCTACCCACCTTCAGCGGGACACGACCAGTAGCAACGTCTTCTTCTCCGACTGTAGGTGGCCTGCTGGACTCGACATCGCCTTCCGATAGGAATGGTACGCCGGGCATTCACAGTCCTTCTCCTGTCCCCTTCCCCCGGTCGCCCCCCCCCCCCCCCCTCCCCCGGCCTTGGTTCAAGTGGGCAGCTCTACGTTCCTGAAGCGCGGTATTCCCCGTGGTTTGCACAAGACGGCGTCCCTGGTACGGAATTCCCTGACCTGCTCGGGTTTCCTGGAGCTCCTGACCCAAGCCCTCATCCGCCGAGTCGAGGAGGCCTGGCACCCTTCCTTCTCGCCTCTGTTGAAGGACCTTCTGGCCCAGTCTGTAACAGCTAACTGGGCGGTTTACCACTCCTCGGTAAACTCCGGGGAACATCGCCGCGGCACAACACTCCCTCCCGGCTCCGGTGGCGCCATAGGTACTACTTAACTAAAATTGTCGTGAGTCTGCGATCAGGACCGCGCGTGTGGCCAAGTCCCTCCGGCGGTGTTCTTGCGCTGTTTAGCGGCACCCTACTCCTTTTCACAATTCTTCCTGACAGTAATGTCATTGGTAATGTTTTTGAAGAAATAAATGAATTTTTCTCTAAAATGTATTTTTTTGAAAAATACTTACCGATGACATTACTCGGACGACCCTCCCACCTGCCCCGCTTGCCGCTGGTAAGCTAAGTATCATGACTGGTCACGCCATGCGGCACGGGACCGGATGGGCACGGGAGATTACTCATGACCCTGTTTTTGGGATCCCTGCGTGCCTCCCGGGTTGTGTGGGAGCACAACGGGTCCCTAGGCTAAAATTGCATGAGCTAGTAGATCCTTCCTGACAGTAACGTCATCGGTAAGCATTTCTCGAAAAAATACATTTTAGAGAAAAATGAATTTTCTTTGACCAGTAAAGATCCTGTTCTCGGACAACTCTGGTGTAAGTTGTCTCCAAACAGACATTCCCCCCTCCTCCACATCAAGAACCTCCCGAGCCAGATGCAGAGAAGGGTCACACTAGTACAGAAAACCTGCGTTAGACAAACTCATACTGAAGGGCGTTAGTGCGACGCCGGGACTAGTTTTCAGCGAATAGAATTTTCATCTCCCAACTTGTGCACTCTTTCTTTCCCTCACCCTCCATTTTTAACTCATTCAGCCCGGCGCATGTATTTCCCAAATTTTGGAGGCATCATCTAACGACTAGGCGCCTGTTGCAGAAGATGATAATTAAAGGGTAGTGCCAGATTAGCTTGGCACCGACAGGCGCCAAGCTAATCTGGCACAACCCTTGAATTGTCATGGTTGATCCATCTCCTGCTGTAGTGCATCTGGGCTGAATGGGTTAACCCCTTTGCTGCCCATGGATGCAGACTGTGTTTGTCTATTCAACACCAAGGAGCCCGGCCGTCCAAAAGGAATGTGGACACAAAGTGCGGGCAGCAACAGGCACCGAGCCTCATCAGCCATGCAACTGTGGGGGCTCATGAGGATTTGCGTCTCTTGCAGTTGGATTGTGGTCAGCAGTGAAGGGATTAATCCTGTCCAGCAAACATTCTCCACCAAATAATAAACAATTTTTAAGACATGAATTTCGTGAAAGGCCTTTCAAGAATTTGAAGGTATTAGTGAACGGTGCAAAGCCTTCAAAATGATTTGATTTTGTGTTCTTTGCAGGCATTATTCACTGAATCTGCTTCCAAGTGCCTAATATCGTAAGAAGTCAGCATCTCAGAAACAATGGATATGAAAACCTCAAATCGGCAACAGAGTTTCAAATCAAGTCACACCATCTCCCACCATATTACTGTTTTGTACCCAACCACAAACAGGTGTGAACAGGTGTGAACATGAAAATGTAAAAACTGGAAATAAAATCATGTTCACAACAAAACCAATTATAACAATCAAGCTTTCACAGCCGAAGAGACAATCAGCAAGCAAAATGCCCCTGGGCTCATGTCAGCTGTTGTTGGCCCCTGCACAAGCACTGGCTGTCATAAGCAACTGTTAGAACACACAGAACTGTGCATGGTCCAGCAATGGCTGATGTTGGTCCCAGGATCTTTTTGCTTAATGAAAAAATGTTTGTGTGTGTTTCCTTGTCACTACTGTGCACAAACTCACGAGGGCGTTCCTGCTCAGCCCCAGCGGGCTGGTTAAGATTCCGTTCAATGGCAGAGTTGATAAGGTCACGAACGCAGGCTGGTGTTTTTGTCCCTCCCTTCTTGTCAGCATCCTGAACCAGAGGCGACATGGTGCGACGACCACTCTCCGAGTGTGTGGAATGGGCACTGGAAAAAACACGAAAAAGAAGTCAAATGGCCAAACAAAAAAAGAAAGAAGCATGCATCAGAACAATTTTTATGAATCAAAAGTACATCAAAACTGCATGTTTCAATGAAAACCATGGATTAACCCTTATCATTTGGAATACACTAGTGTGTGAAATAAGACTGACTAAAATAGTTCAAGGGTAGTGCCAGAATAGCTTGGCACCTCTAGGCGCCAAGCTATTCTGGTAGGCACTCACCAGAAACTCTCCCAGCTCCCTCCCTCTCTCCACCTTCAACTCGATAGCACCCCCATCTCCCTCTCTGACTCGGCCAAGAACCTCGGCGTTATCCTCGATTCCTCTCTGTCCATGACCAGCTTCGTCTCCGCCACGGCCCAGGCATGCTATTTCCACCTCCGCCGCATCAGTCAGATCAGAAAATACCTCACTACCGAAGCTGCCACCAAACTTGCTGTCTGTCTCATCTTATCTCGCATCGACTACTGCAACTCTCCCCTTTCCGGCCTCCCTCATTCCACCACTTTCACTCTCCAACGCGTCCAGAACAATGCTGCCCGCCTCGTCCTCAGAAAGAAAAAATCCGACCACATCACACCTCTGCTCAAACTCCTTCACTGGCTCCCCATCCCCCAACGCATCCAATACAAAATTCTGTCTCTCTGCTACAAATCTCTGAACAACTGCGCTCCTGCCTATCTCTCCAACTTACTTCACCCCTACACACCTTTCCGCTCCCTCCGCTCTGCCTCCGACCCTCTCCGCCTCCACATCCCTCGCACCAAACTCAACACTTTCGGCCCCCGCTCCTTCTCCGTCTACGGTCTATCCACCCGGAACACTCTCCCACTCTCTCTTCGTCAGAAACACTCTCTCGCCTCCTTCCAGTCCGCCCTCAAAACTCACCTCTTTCAACAGTTCTAGCACTATATCACCACACTCCCCACCGCAAGCTGACCGTCGTAATGTTTTTCACTATTTGTGGTACGTGAGTCATTGTCTGTGCGCATGTGTGCGCGAGTTGTGAGTGCACGCTTAGAGTTATAATTATTATAAGATAAGCGCATTACAAATACCATAATTATTATTATTATTATTACTATTCTGGCACCACCCTTGAACTAAAGAAGTTGGTCTGTATCCTTATCTGTAAGTACTATAATGTAGCTTGCATATGGCAGTGTACAATTTGAAGCTTTTAGCCTCAGTATGATATGGGTTAACAGCCTGGACAAACATGCGATATCAAATGTTTGTCCAGGCTTTTAATCCTCTGTTGGTACCAAAAGTTTTTTTTTTTTTTTCAATTTCTCAAAAATTCTACTGCTGATAAAAACAACCTTGGCAATTTGGCCAGGCTCCAGGGGCTACCATACAGTCCAGGGGGCTACCATGCAATATCTGATAGAAAGAACTGCCCAACAAAGAAAAAAAAAAACATGCTCTAAAGGACAATTACTTGTCCTTTCTACATGGCAAACATGCTCATTTTTTGTGGGGCATTTCTTTTCATTTAGCCCATATCATACTGAGGCTAAAAGCTTCAAATTTGTACACTGCCATATGCAAGCTACATTATAGTACTTACAGGTATGGATATAGACCAAAGGCTTTAGTTCAAGGGTGGTGCCAGAATAGCTTGGCGCCTAGAGGTGAGAAGCTATTCTGGCACTACCCTTGAACTATTTTAGTCAAACTTATTTTCACACACTGGTGTATTCCGAATGATAAGGGTTAACATGCATGGTAGTAACCTTTCTGGTTTGTATTTAAAAATTATGGATTCATGGCCACGGAAGTCTCAAGCTAATCGACAATGTCACAAGCATTTGAGAACAAAGTATTTTTGGCAAACAAAAAATACCAGTAAAACGTTTTGTCCATTTTTCTCAAGGCGTGTTTCTTTCTTCGTTGGTTACATCTTGCACTTTACACGCTTGGCAGTCACCCTGTTGCTCTGGATTCTGGATGAATACTTACCTGGGTGGTCGGGGCGAGAGGCGGGTGGGGTCCATCCCGGGCCCTATCCCCGGGGCCAGCTGAGCGGACGGGTACCCCATCATCAGCACGGGAACGCCTCCTGTTCCTTGTGCACCTGGAGGGAGCTCCCCTCTCACGTGCGACAGTTCACGAATCACAGGCACCTGATACAGATTTTGTTTAAATGAGAAAGGAGATCATAGGCATCTGATACAATCATACAGTTGTTTTTATGTGAAAGTTATTTTAACCCCCCTGAGCATGCAGCGGACCAGGGCTGTTAACTCAATCAACCCCAACACTGAAATCCCAAAATTTTGCCGTTGTCCTCTGAAGACTGCATTGCAGTGCAGGACACAGATCGACCATGATAGTTCAAGGGTGATGCCAGAATAGCTTGGTGCCCATAGGCGCCAAGCTATTCTGGCATCACCCTTGAATTATCATGGTCGATCCTCATCTTGCTGTAGTTTGTCTGGGGGACGCAGACTGTGTTTCTACAAGCTTTGATAATTAAACACAACAAAACTTAGCTATCCCAGGAACATGGGATCAAAGTGGTGTCAGCAAGAGGCATAGATCCTCATGAGCCCCCGTGAGTGCATGGGCTCATGAGGATCTATACCTCTTGCAGCTGGGAGGTGTTCACATTTTCTCAACACTGAACAGGCTAAATGAAATAAAACGAAAGTAAAATACCATAAAATAATTTGTTGTTTTGTTTGTTTTTGTAGTTAAATAATAAAAAATAAAATATTAAAAAAATATTTAAAAAATAAAATAAAATAAATAAATAAATAAATAAATAAAATCTTACCTCTCCTCGGCTTGATGGTCTGGCACCAGGAATGGGACTGGCACTCACAGACATCATGGTTGAAGGAGTACGTGACCCTGGTCGACTGCCTGGACCTTGACCTCTAGGGTCTGGGGTCAGCTCAGAGCGCAGCCCCATCCCTTGGGAGGGTCCCATGCCTGGGCGAGCAGGGCTGGAAGATGGGTCTCTCCCCATGGGGTGTCCTGGAGGGAGTCCACTGGGGTACAGTCCTGGTCCCACCATGCTGCAAAACAAACAGAGAAACAAATCTAAATACATAATAATAAACAGATTACGCACATTTTCACAACGTCAATATTTTTATCTCAGCATTTAATGTCTTCATGACATAACATTTCTTCATGAGCTTTCTGTTACGTTTGTGGTTGTGTTATTCTTTTGAGAGCATGCGTGTGTTGATCATAGGAAAGATCCCATATATATTTGAGTTATTTTGGATAAGAATTATGTACCTTTTTAGTAGGATTTGTTTAGTTTTGCACGGAGACTTATCGATTTTTCTTGTGACACGTATTTTCACTACAATGTTGTAAAGTTTGACCTACATTAGACTGGAAGGTTCGAGCAGTGTCGCAATCTTTCTAGAGACCGCAGACATGAGTCAAAGTTGTTGGGAACATTTCGTAACATTGTATCGAATACATCTAGATTTTAGTCGAAAGCTGTAGTTATTTCTAGATGGTTCTTTTTAATGAATATTAATGAGTTTTGGTTACGTTTTCTTTTCTGATTGGTTGTGTTGTGTGAATTTGCTGGATTATTTTGGAAATCCGTAATAGCATAAAAGAGCGTGTTAGGAAATATGTGTGTACATTGTATGAGAGACGCAGTGCGTCAAAAGTGTTGATGAATTGTAGATTGATTGATTGATTGTACATTGCTTAACGTCCCGACAGCAACAAGGCTTTCTCAGGACGTGCCTGCACTGCTTGTGAAAAAAAAAAAAATAAAAAAAAAAAAATAAACAGAACATTGAATGTATGTTGCCAGCCGGTCAAATACATTAAATAAACCTAACACATAGGGCCTAAATAAAGCTAAGACCATTTAGCAACACACATCCAATATCAAGAGCTACAGGCAGTGCAGACAGTAGGGAGAGTTTTAAAAAGGCAAATACAGGTGAATGGACAAAGGGTAGACAGAAACACATGCCCCAGAATAGAGAGAAAAACCCACCCTGTGGGGCTGACCAGGGTGACCCTGGGAACTAAAAAATACCTAACCCCACCCAAGTCCCCCAGGGCAGACCCGGGTGGGGTGATGAATTGTAGAGGAGATAGTTTATCAGTGTTGGTGCATTTGTGGATGCATTGTTCGGAGATCGCATCGCTGCAATAAAATATTGTTGGAACTGTTACTCCAGTGTGGTCTACAACCTTATGCCACGTGATGAGTTGCAGCTGAGTGAAGTTTCTTTACAAGAATCCTACGTGCGTGCGTCTGGTGTGATTGTATCATACTATGACTACCACGTAACACTTTCAATGTTAAATTATTTTCCAGCTAAGTCTCAGTATCAGGTAAATCACCTGGAAGGAGGTAGCTGAGGCCCAGAATCTACCACTATTGGTGTGGAAGCGCTTGCAGCAGTGCTGGTGGTAGCGGCCGACACGGCTGCTAAGCCTGGTGGTCCTTCGTCCGCGCTCATCGTGGCCGAGCTGTCATTGTCAATGCTTCGCAGGCTTCCCTGGGAGGCTGAGAGGGGCTTGTTACTGGTGAGGGAGGAAGAAGGGGGGAGGCCGAGAGCTCCTGGGGTGGTGTTGTCTGACTCACGGTCCCTAGCGGCAGCCGACTGAGACGCTTCCCCTGGCGTGTCATCACCTGGCGGGAAAATATGAACATGATTCAACTGCAAGAGACATAGATCCTCATGAGCCCCTGCAGATGCGGGGGCTCATGAGGATCTATGCCTCTTGCTGACATAACTTTGTATCCACGTTCCTTTGACAGCTGGGGTTGGATGGCTGGGACTGTTCGACGTTCAATTAAGAAAAGTTCTAGAAACACAATCTGCAATCACTGGCAGTGAGGGGTGTAATGTTCTTACAACTGTTAAACAGCAGAACGTATGTTGGGCGCAAACACCTTTCTTGCAAGAAAAATGATTTTTTTTTCTAAAATGTATTTTTTTGAAAAATACTTACCGATGGCATTACTATCTGGGGAATACACTCTATTGCCTATAGATTTCAGCAAAAGTTGTGTATAGCACACAACTGGGGAGGAGACACCGGGGATCCAAGCACTAGGGCCCCGGGTGGCCTCCCCTTACTACCCTATCCCGGCGAGCACAGGGCGACCTCGTCAGTTTCACACTTAGCCACAAGAGGCAAGCGGGGCAGGTGGGAGGGCCATCCGAGTAATGCCATCGGTAAGTATTTAAAAAAAAAATACATTTTCAAAATACATTACCGATGGCATTACTATCTGGAAGAATGGCGAACAGGCGGAGGGTGCCGTACCTAAACCGTAACCCAACCACTCCGCCGGCCCCATCGAGAGAGAACTCCCGACGATTTCAGTTATGACGTACCTAAGACGCCAGCGGCGCTCGGAGGGAGTGCTGGGCCGCGGAGATGTCGCCCACTCGTGCCAGGGAGTCACGTTGGCCGGATAGGTCTCTAAGGTAGAAGCGTGCGAAAGTGGAGTCTGAGCGCCAGCCACCCGCTGTAACAATATCTTTGACCGAGCAGTTGCGGTCCAGGGCTAGACTGGTGGCTACTGCTCTCACTTCATGCGCCCGGATTTGTAAGAGCTTAGCGCCGCGTGGGGAGAGGTCCTGTTAGGCTGACCTAATCACCCACCGCAGCCAGGATGACACGGTCTGGGCCGAGATGTCGTGTCTGCCCGCGGACAAAGGTAGGAAGAGGCGCGAGCGCCCCCGGCGCTGCGGCTTAGAGCGGCGCAGGTAAATCCTTAGCGCCCGCACTGGGTCCTGTTGCCGCGATCCAGGGGAGAGGTCCGCTCCATGGAGGGGCCGTATAGTCAGCATCTGAGGGGCCGCCGCGGGGCGGCGGTTCTTGGCCAGGAAAGACGGATCGGGGAGAAGCTGTGCAGAGCCGTCGGACCGAAACTGCAAACAGGCTGGGAGCATCGAGAGCGCGTGAAGCTCGCTGACTCGGGACGCTGTAGCGAGAGCCAGAAGGAAACAGGTTTTCCGGGTCAAATCTGAGAACCGAGCCAAGGGGAGGGGTTCAAACCGGTCCGTATTCAACCACGTCAGTACCCAGGCAAGATCCCACCGGGGTACTAGGGAACGTGAAACAGGACGTCGGAGTTCAAAGTGAGCCAGTAAATCCGACAGATCCTTGCAGGCGCCTGGGTCCGGAAGACTCAGGTGGCGGTAGGTGTCCGCGATCATAGTGCGGTAGCCCTTGATGGTGACCGGGGCTAAGCCTTGGTCGTCGAAGAGCCACAGGAAGAACTCCGCCAGTTGGTGGGAGGCTAGGTTAGTGGGAGGGAGTCCATGGGAGGCGCACCAGCTCTGAAAGACCCTCCACTTGCCTTCGTACACCTTCCTTGTAGAGAGTCTGCGGGCTGCTGCAATTGCCGCCACTGCAGCATCCGAGAAACCTCTAGCGGCGAGGGCTTGCCGGACAACCTCCAAGCGTGTAGGCGGAGGCGTTCCGGGCACGGATGGAAGAGCTGCTGACGGGGCTGCTTGAGCATCGTGGGAGGGGTAGGAAGCTCCAGGGGAGGGTCCGACGCAAGCGCGAGGAGGTCCGTGGTCCAGCTCTTGGTCCAGTTGAAGGGGGCCACCAGCAAAAGGACCGCCGAGCATCCTAGAAGCTTCCGCAGCACCTTCGGAACGAGGACTGATGGGGGGTAGGCGTAAGCAATCAGGCCGTCCCAAGGGATGGCGAGCGCGTCCACTGCCCAAGCGAGCGGATCCGGGACTGGAGAGACGTAGACCGGGAGCTGGTTGTTCCATCTGGTGGCAAACAGATCCACTAGCGGCGTTTCCCAGTGAGAGCAGATCAGGTGAAAAATATCCGGGCGTAGGGACCACTCCGTGTGGAGCAACTGTCCGCGTCGAGACAGGGCGTCCGCAATCACGTTGAGGTGGCCGGGGATGTGGCGGGCTCGTAGAGTAATGCCCCGATCCCTGCACCAGGGGAGAAGGTGGTACAGTAGAATGCACAGGGAGGGCGAGTGAGTGCCCCCCTGATTCTGTATGTAAGCCACCACCGTCGAGTTGTCGGAGAGCACGAGGACTTCCTGATTGGCCAAGGTCTCCTGCCAAACGTCGAGTGCCAACCCAACTTCAGCTCCAGCCAGTTGATGTGTTTCCCTAACAGCTCCCGAGGCCAAACTGCCTTCAGCTCCAGCCAGTTGATGTGTTTCCCTAACAGCTCCCGAGGCCAAACGCCCGAGGCCGAGAGAAAATCCGGTAACAGGTGCGCGCTCCAGCCGGCCTGGCTCGCATCTGTACAGAGAGACCACTGTGGCGGCGGGGAGTGAAGGGGCACCCCCGAAGCCAGCCAAGCGAGGTCCGCTCACCTTTCGAGGTGAGGACAAGCCAGAGGAGTGACTGGTACTAGATCCGACAGAGCGTCCGAGGAGGGTCGCCAGTGAAGAAGGAGATGTAGCTGGAGAGGCCGAGCATAAAGTCTGCCCAAGGGAAGCAGGTCCGCAGCCGCACTGAGGAGGCCCAGGAGTTGAAGCCAGACCCTGGCGGTGAAGGAGGATCCCATCTCCATCGAAGTCGCTAAGTCGACGATCTTCTGCCGCCTGGCCAGAGGCAGGCGGACAAGGTTGAGGTCGGTCAGGAATTCCATCCCCAGATGTAGAAACCGTCGAGAGGGAGAAAGATCGGATTTCCCCAAATTGGGCAGGAAACCGAGACGACGCAGAAGGGAAAGCAGGGCATCTCTGTCCGTCTGGAGCGCTGCGGAAACCAAGTTGCGCAGTAGAAGGTCGTCCAAGTAATTGGAGGCCGGGCTCAGGGAACGCTGGCGGAAGTAGGCCATCACGGCGTCGAGCAGTCTCGTAAATACCCACGGACTGATGTTGAGGCCGAAAGGAAGGGCGCAAAACTGGTAGACGATCCCCCCAAAGGCAAACCGAAGGTACCGGCGAGACGACGGATGAATCGGGACGTGCAGATAGGCGTCTTGACAGATCGAGGCTGAACGCGAAGTCCATCGGTCGGACGGCCGCACGGAGTGTCCTGGCCGTCTCCATCCTGAAGCGAGGAGCCAAAATGAACTTGTTTAGCGCTGATAACTAGAAAGAGGCGGCTGTAGAACGCCGGAGAGTCTTGCCGCGAAACCACCTCTGTCGCCGCTTTGGTGAGGAGGGCCGCCACTTCCCCGTGCAGAGCAGCTGCCTGTGTGCCGTCGAGCGGTTCCTGGGTCCACATGGGTGACCTGCGAAGAGGCGGAGGAGACAGGAACGAAAGTTGCAGGCCTGAGGTAACCGTGGAAAGAATCCAGGGGTCGTCCAGGAACAGCGATCTCCAAAGATCGCTGAAGAGCGACAGCCGTCCGCCGACAGGAGACCCGAGGACTGAGGGCGGGGGCGGTGGTGGGGGCGAGTCAATGAGCCCAACCGCGGCCCGATTTACGGGCGCCGCGGGGCCAAGAAGGGCGAGGGGCGGGGCCGGCCTGAGAAGCCTGGAATGGACGGGCCCGACCTCGCGAAGATCCGACTGGGAGTACGGAGGGCCTGAAAGACCGCCGGGCACGACCCCCGGCCGGGCGGGGGGCGCGAAAGCGGGTCGAGGCTGGGGTAGATGCCGGCTTGGGCCACAAGTCCTTGGAAGATTCCTTTACGGTTTGCCAAGTGTCGCCGAACAGCTGAGGACCACCTAAGGGGGCTTGACGGAGCTGGGTCTTCACTGACAAGGGAAGGTCCGAGCAGAGGCGCAAAAGGGTATCCCGCCTCCAGAGGTCGCAATTGGCAGCTGCTGCCATGGCGTTGGCAGAGGAATGGTAGGCGGCCCGGTTGGCCGCTATCAGGATGGACTGCACGTCACGGAGCGGGGACTGAACCTCCAGGTCCCAAGTATCCTGTAGGCACTGCAGGGCTGCCTGGGTAGCCAGTTCCAAGAATCCCGAACACGCCAGCGAGTTCCGCGCTAAGGAGGCGATCCTGTCGAGAGGCCGAGGCCAAGAGTTCTGGACAAGTCTGCGGCCGCCCGCCTGCACTAAGGCCGCCGCATCCACCACTGGAAGAGGGATGGCGAAGGCTTGGGAGTGTCCAGCGTACCAGGCCTGGCGGAAGCTCAAGTTGATTCCCACAGGCCATCGAGCGGCGGTAAAGAATCCCGTGTCGCCGAAAGCGTCGTTTCGCAGCTGGGCGGAGAAAGCATCGGTGAGGTCCCGGAAGCCGGCTGGCTGCGGGAGGGACTTGCGGCGCTTGACTTGCCTCTGCGCGTCGACCATGGCCGAAGCCTGTCTCTTCGGAGGAGGCGAAGGCGGACAGAAGTCGGGAGGTAGGTACTTGGCGATAAGCCGGGATGCCTCACCCAGGGCGTGGACCGTCTGCGATCCGAGCGAGGGGCCGGCGACGTCTGACGAGGCGGAGGCCGACGAGACAGCGGAAAGGCGGGACGGAGATCCAGCCGCCGAGTCCTGCAAGAAGATCGCCGAGGCCGAGTCCGTCGGATGAAGGCTCAGGACATCCGGTTCCAAAAACTGATCCTCTCGCGGAAAAGACGAAAGGGGCGAGCGGCTACGAGAGCGCCGCACCGCCGCGCGTGAGGTAGACGTAGCCGCCCGCGACGCACGCAGAGAGGGGCGCCGCGGCGACGGAGGGACCGTGGCAAAACGACGGTCCACCTCGAAGTCGGGATCCGCACGCGGAAGCGGACGTGAGTGACATAACCGCGATCGGAATACCGACGAAGAGGTCTGGTCACCCCTGGCCCGCCTGGGAGAACCGGTGCGGGGGGGGGGGGGACCGCAAAGTGTCTCTCCTAGCCCGCTCAGGAAAGGCGGAGCGGGGAGGGGACGAATACCGGGCACGCGGCCCCACGTCCGATGCATCGGAACGTGGAGGACACGCGACGATGTCACACCGGGCCCGCCTGGTCGATACGGGGCGGGGGGGGGGGGAAGGGGGGGGGGGGGGACAGTCTAGGGTCACGCCAAGCCCGCTCAGGAAAGATGGAGCGGGGAGGGGACGATTTATGAGCCCGCGGCCCCAGCTCCGAAGCCTCAGAGCGAGGGGGGCGAGGGTCCGAGTCACACCGGGCCCGTCTGGTCGATACGAGACGGGGGGGGGGGGGGGGGGGGGGGGGGGGGGTGGGGGGGGGGACAGTCTAAGGTCACGCCAAGCCCGCTCAGGCGAAGCGAAGCGGGGAGGGGACAATTTATGCGCACGCAACCCCCGCTCCGACGCCTCGGAGCGTGGGGGGGGCGAGAGTCAACCTCACCCCGGGCCCGCCCAGGCGAGACGGGGCGGGCGGGGGGGGGATGAAAGCGAAGCTTGCCGGGCCCGTTCGGAAAACACGGAGTGGGGAGGCAGCATTACTAACGGTCTCGAGTCACGTTCCGAAGCCTCGGTGCGTGAGCGAGAGCTTTTCTTATCACGTTTTCTCTCTTTCTTATGTTTGCGTTCAGTCACCCGCCCCCGCTCAGGAGACCTAGAGCCGGGGGTGGCTGACGAACGCTCAGCTCTCCCAGACCGCTCGCCCGAAGCAGAGCGGGGGGTGGGAAACGATATGGGGCTCAAGCCACGCGCTAACGAAGCAGAGCGTGGGGAGCGTGACTCCGAAACTCGCCTACCCTGCTCCGAAGACTTGGAGAGGGGAGGGAGAACCTGCGAGGTAACGGTACAGGAAGGGGACTTACCTGTGGGCTGGACAGCCTGAACGACGGAGCGGAGAGGAGCCCGAAGCGCCGAGGGAATGACGTCCACCCATGGAGGATCCCGGGGAGACAGAAGCGGGCGAGGGGGCCGGTCACGTCTGTAGAAGTCCCACATGCGCGACCACCGGTCTTCCGTCCACGCGGCGCAAACGTCACACGTTCCGTCCGAAGAACAGCCCGAACACGGCAAGCAAGAGTCGTGGGCATCGTCCGGCCACTGGAAGTCCCCGCAAAGGAGGCAAGTCTTCAACACAGAAGAAGCCATAAGGCCGTAGGCCAACTACGCAGGCGAAGAAAAGCCAACCGTGCACACTCACAACAGGGCACAAGTCACGTGCGTCGTCGAACCCCAAGGCCAAGCCAAGGGTGAAGCTCACAAAGTCAGAGCCGGTAAAAACCGGTCGGCGCACAGTTCACAACTAGTCCAAGCAAAAAACAACAGCCACGAAGGTAGTGAGTCCAGGGCTGAACCGAACGACTCCAATTCAAGCCCAAAGTAAAAAAATCACTGAAGACAAAAAACCCGTATAACAGAGAAAGGCAAAAACTCGACCGTCCCCGGTCGAGCTATGAGTGAAACTGACGAGGTCGCCCTGTGCTCGCCGGGATAGGGTAGTAAGGGGAGGCCACCCGGGGCCCTAGTGCTTGGATCCCCGGTGTCTCCTCCCCAGTTGTGTGCTATACACAACTTTTGCTGAAATCTATAGGCAATAGAGTGTATTCCCCAGATAGTAATGCCATCAGTAATGTATTTTGAAAAAACAAACGTGGTCATATAAGGCAGGTGCTCTCTCAAGTGAAGTCTTGAAAGGCAAAAGTGTCATCTGTCATTAACTCATTCTATCCGAACACCGAAATCCCCAAATGTTGCCATTGTCCTCTGAAGACAGCATTGCCTTGCAGGACACAGATCGACCATGATAGTTCAAGGGCGATGCCAGAATAGCTTGGCGCCCATAGGCGCCAAGCTATTCTGGCATCACCCTTGAATTATCATGGTCGATCCTTATCTTACTGTGGTGTGTCTGGGGTAGAAAGAGTTAAAGACCATCATTTAGGTGATGGCTACAGCCACGGAAATGGTGTTAAATAATAGGTGATTTCTCGGAAAGGGTTATTGTTCCACACATGCTCCGCTGTAGGTTACCTACCTTCCTCAATCTGTAGCGGCGTGGGGCTGGGGGCACTGGTGGTGTCCGAGTCATCGCCGTCACCGTTATCCTCCTCACTACTGCTCACATCTTCCTCGCCCTCGGAAACAGCTGTGGTGGTCGATGCTACACTTTCACAGATGGATGTCGTGCGACGCTCAGACTAGGGAGAGAAAATTGGAGACTCGGTGTTAACGCATCTTCCCCACAAAACTTTGTTAACCCTTTCACTGTCGAGAAAAACCGAGCGGCAACCAACCGCAAGAGGCATAGATCCTCATGAGCCCCCCGCATCACGGGGGCTCAAGAGGATCTATGCCTCTTGCTGAAACCACTTTGCATCCATTATTCCTCTGATGGCTGGAGTTTTTCGTCATTAATTAACAATTAATTAACAAAGATTGCATAAAAACAATCTGAGTCTGCTAGCAGTGAAGGGGTTACTGGGGGAAACAAGTCAAAAAGTAAATTCATTATATCCTATGGCAAGCGCTTACCTCCTCTTTGTGCTCCTGTAAAATGGCCTCAAGGTTGAGCTTTTTCTTGTAATTGAAGTAGAAGTTCTTACACTGGGCCTCTGTTTTTGTCCCCACCGCCGTCGCGATGGCTGCCCAGTCTCGCCCATGGTCACGTAGACCTGAAATACACACAGACCTGAAATTATGCAATTGTAGAACAGAAACTGAAATATCAACAAACAAAACAAACCAGGATGACAAAATAATAGTTCATCATCATCATCATCAGTCCCTTGCCCGAACTGGGCGTTGGGGGGACTGAAAGGCAGCAGCAACAGACAGTGCTCTCCACTGAGTTCTATTTTGGGCGGTGGCAAGCAAGTCTGGCATCTCGAGTTCGGTCCATTCTTTTATGTTTGCGACCCAACTCTTTCTCTGACGACCTCGCCGACGACTTCCTTCGAGAGTGCCTTGGAGGATAGTCTTGGACAAGGTGTTGTGTCGGGTCACGTGGCCAAACCAAGCAAGCTTGCGCCGTTTCACGGTTGCCAGAAGGGGTTCATGTGGGCCCACCAGGGAAGTGACGATGCTCCGTACATATTCGTTGGTCTTGTGCTCGCGGTACGAGATGCGGAGCAACTTCCTCAGGCACTTGTTCTCAAAGGCCTGGATTTTCTTTTCTGAGTCTGCAAGCAGTGTCCAAGTCTCACAGCCGTAGAGTAGAATAGACACTACGAGGGACTTGTAAAGCCTGTACTTGATGGTGAAGCTGATGGAGTTACTTCGCCATATCCTGTCCAGCCTGGCCATTGCGGATGTTGCTGTACCTATCCTGATACGGATCTCTGCTATGCAACTACCGTCTTTGGACAGGGTGGCTCCCAAGTACTTGAAGCTATTGACCTCTTCTAGCTTCTGGCCATTCATGTGAATATTGCTGCTGCTGTCGCTTGTGGTGTTGATCATCACTTTGCTTTTATCCGTACTGATCTCCATGCCATAAGACCCTGCGCTACTTGAAAGTTTGTCTGTCAGGTTTTGGAGCTCACTATTGCTGCCTGCCATGAGGTCAATGTCGTCTGCGAATCGAAGATTGCACAGGGATCTGCCACCAATAGAGATTGAAGTATGGTGGTCGTGGAGGGTTTCCTGCATGATCTTCTCCAGGAATATGTTGAAAAGGACAGGAGAGAGCAGGCATCCTTGACGGACACCGATCGTCGTCCTGAAGAACTCGCCTGACTGATTGTTAAGTAGAACCGCGCTGCAGGCGTTTTTGTAAAGCGCTTCTATCATTTGGATCAGTCCCTCCTCTATGTTGAACGATCTCATGACTTGCCAGAGTCCGTCAAGAGTCAATAATAGTTCAGATGTTGGTAATTCAGAAAGAAAACAACAACAAAGGATCTTAGGTCTGAAATGCTGACAGAACATCTACCGCTACAGAGTGAAACTGGTCACGAGTCACTACCTTTTGCTCAAATCAAAATACGGAGCTCAAAAGCTCATGTCACGGCACTGAGTGCGCTAACGGCAGTACCCAAATGATGGAGGCTTCGAGATGGGGCTGAAAGCATGCATCAGCAATTCTACAGATTCTGCAAGGTATCCTTCTTCTTTAACTCACTGTGCCTGAGGTAGGAAATACCCACATCTTCGAGTTATCCTCTGAGTACTGCATTACAATTCAGGAGACAGGTTGACCATGATAGTTCAAGGGTGGTGGCAGATTAGCTTGGCGCCTACAGTCGCCAAGCTATTCTGCCACGACCCTTGAACTATCATGGTCGAGCCATATTTTGGGGCAGAATGAGTTAAAAATGACAAGAGTTTTACCCAACATGTGAACTATATTACTGTAAAAATAGAAGTCTTAGAAGCCACAAACTGAGACAATTCTGTTTACCCGTCATCGTTTCAATGCTGTGGCACAGTAAACAACTGCAAAAGACATTGAGCCCTACGAGTCCCTGCAGCTGTGTAGGCTCAAGACGATTTATATCTGTTGCATCCCATTTATTTCTCCAGCCTGGTTTATCCTGGAATGGTTTCAGAGACTCTGAACTGCAAGAGACATAGATCCTCATGAGCCCCCACAGATGCGAGGGCTCATGAGGATCTATGCCTCTTGCTATATCTCTATAGCCTGGTTACGGCATCCCATTTGGTGTCCCAGACAACTCGCAGCCAACAGCAGTGACAGGACAGAGCCCTGAGCCATTCAACTTGCACATGATGCACCGTCTAATCAACATGAAATTCTAAAGTCCCTGTTAGTTTCATGCTTGCACCACAAGACTCCAAGAGGGTAGATTGATTGATTGTACATTGCTTAACGTCCCGACAGCAACAAGGCTTTCTCAGGACGTGCCTGCACTGCTTGTGAAAAAAAAACCCAACTAAACAGAACATTGAATGTATGTCGCCAGCCGGTCAAATACGTTAAATAAACCTAAAACATGGGGCCTAAATAAAGCTAAGACCATTTAACAACACACATCCAATATCAAGAGCTACAGGCAGTGCAGACAGTAGGGAGAGTTTTAAAAAGGCAAATACAGGTGAATGGATCTCGGGTAGACAGAAACACATGCCCCAGAATACAGAGGAAAACTCACCCTGTGGGGCTGACCAGGGTGACCCTGGGAACTAAAAAGTACCTAACCCCACCCAAGTCCCCCAGGGCAGACCCGGGTGGGGGTCCAAGAGGGTAGGAACAAGGAGGGTGAGAGGGTGGAGGGTTTGAAGGAAGGGGGAGGGGGTAGGGGAGGGAAGAGAAGATAAAAAAGAAAAAGAAGTGAGAAAGGTGACCGGGTTAAAGATTACCCCCTTGGCTGTCGGTAGCAGCTTTTGTCACGATGATTCCTGCAGGAATCACCTCGACAAACAGTGCAATCCACAGCCAAAGGGTTAATGGAGGAAAAGGAAGGGACCCACACCAAGTGGGACAGTTTCTGCACGCTTCATGCACAGTTCTCACTTTCAAAAGACACTACCTAATTTTTTTACCCAATTGTGATTAACCTTTCGCTGGGCTGTTGGTAGTGCTTTTGCCGAGTCAAGGTGAGCGCTATAATCCAGTCTGCTACAGATCAGCACCACAATAATTATGACACCTAGGCCACTTTAGGACTTTAAACACATTAACCGCTTCACAGCCAGTAGATTGAAGATGATGTCTTTGACAGCGGGGTAAATTGAACACAGAATAATCCTGAAATTCCTGAGGTCTGCAAGAGGCAGAGAACTTCACGAGCCCCCGCATTTGCGGGGGCTCGTGAAGTTCTCTGCCTCTTGCACCTGGGTGGCCTTTGCATTTTTCTGGCAGTGAAGAGGTTAATCATGCCTGCAATATTTTTACTTGGGATTAAGAAGGAAAGCATGAATTTAAAGTGATCGTCGGCAAGCAAGAAAGGATTACTAGTTCGCAACATCTCCCTTTCTAAATGTTCTCGGCATGTCCTGCAATAATCCCGCACAGAAGGGCCAAATTACATTTTCTTTAACACTTTCCTGTTGGAATCGTCGCAACAAAATCCGCTACCGACACGCAAAAGATTAATTATGCATTTTTTTATGTTGGGAAATGAAAGATTCGTCTGCTTTCTCCCTCTTTACGCAGACGAGTTCCCTCACTGGGCACAAGTGTCTGTTACGCATGCCTGCTCCTATGGACTGTGAGAAGAATGGGAGAAAAGAAAAGTTTTAGTTGAGGCAAGCGTAGACCAACACTGAGAACCCTTTTTACTGGCAAATTTTAGCAATCAACGCTCACCCTACAGCAGACAGCTTTAACTATGACTGCCATATTTTGGTGCCAAACTTACTTTGGGTTATACATATGAAAGCATGAATTTAAGAGCTGAAGATGAGACAAGTCCACTCTCTACCTTCTGTCTGTCAAGAGGCATTTTTGGGTTGTGGTGATTCCTGCAGGAATCGCCATGACCAAAAAAACACTACTGACAGCCAAACTGTTAACCGCCACTTGTGAATGCAGCCACCAGTATTGTAAACAGTATCAATGACTGCATGCACAAATGGATTCAATCAAGCATTCAAGCTTGTCTGATTTGATCAACCCATTAAACTGCATGGCCACATTTCCCAAATTTTGGACATGTCACCTAACAACTAGGTACCAAATGCAGAAGATGGATCGACCATGATAATTCAAGGGTAGCCCTGGATTTGTTTGGCGCCATCAGGCACCAAGCTAATCTGGCACTACCCTTGAACTGTCATGGTCAGTCCACCTCTTGCTGCAGTGCGTCAGGGCTAAAAATGGGTCATGGTGCTGATCCCGTAATTACGATCATACGATACCCACCTTGTTTGGCTATTTCCATCTCTTCCTCGGTCCAGCGCGAGGTTTCTACTACATCTGTGTTGGAAAGAGAGGCTGCAAAATTTAGCATAACGGAATAATGAACAGCGAACCCTGGCAAAAGACGCTGAGGTCTTTTGTGTGCACTCTGTGTGCCCACACCCACACTAGGGAAGAAGCCAGGAAGGATAAACCAAAACAGCAGGTTAATAGAACGTCACAAGGGCAGAATCAGAGCACAAGTGGGAGGCCGAATAACATAATTTTTTAATATATTTTTAAGGGTGAGCTCATTCGCAAAGGCAAAACAGACAATACAACAAAACCTCTTTTGAGTGACCACCATTGTGAGAAATTCCTTGTCATTTAGCCACCAAAATTATCGTCTTTAAATTCTTGCCTACTGAGTAGCTTTTCTGCATTATGTACTCTGCCACTAAGTAATTTTATTAACCCATTCAGCCCTGATGCACTACAGCACTGAGCAGGAGATGGGTCGACCATGATAATTCAAGGGCAGTGCCAGATTAGCTTGGCGCCGACAGGCGCCAAGCTAATCTGGCACTGCCCTAGAATTATCATGGTCGATCCATCACCTGCAACTGGTGCATAGTCATTAGGCAACGCCTCTCCAATTTGGGAAATATGACCGTCGGGCTGAATGCGTTAAGAGTTCATTGCTGGATCCAGTGTGCATGCCAAGTAATGGGTTGTAACAACAAATTCAGCGCCCAAAATAGCCCAGCAAATGCATTGCAATTGAACCTTGGCCGGGTGGGCCCCGCCACCGATATTTTTCCAAGAGAATTAATCTTGTGACGGCTGAGGTCGCCATCCATAGGCAAAGAGCCACAGACAATCATTTTGGTGGCTTCAGCCAGGCACCTATAAGATGGTCACAACAGGTGACACTTTTTCCCCTTCAGAACTTCTCCGGAGAGAGCACCTGTCTTTAAAGACATTTTTCAAAGATACTTGCTCAAAGCAAATTCTGTTGTACTGTCCATGCAAGTATTTAGATGTTCCATAAGCAAGTGACTCGGATCTATAAAGGTTCAATTTGTGTGTCATTCTGCCCTTGATGGGGGAGGTTTGTGGGTGTTCAGGCAGCATGCAGTCTGTAAGTGTAAAATTCTGTCGATCCACAACCAAATCCTGGAATAAAATGCCACATGGAGATTCACGTTTAACCCTTTCATCCTGATACACCCATTGCTTGAAATTAATTTGAGTGTGATAGTTCAAAGGTGGTGCCAGAATATCTTGGTGCCTGCGGCGCCAAGCTTATTCTGGCACTGCCCTTGAACTAAAACAGTTGAGCTAGCTCCTAATCTGTAATGCAGCCTTCACAGGGCAATAAACAAATTTACCCAAAAATCTGCCCAAGGATGTAATTGGTTAAAAAATAAATAAATAAAAGGAGGCAAGGTCTGCACTGATCTAAAAGACAGCAAATCCATTTTCGCAAAAAGGGAGATGTTTACTGCTTTACAATGACAAACTCACCTTTCAGTGTTTGAGGAAGAACAGGTCACTTTTCACAGAATTAGAAAAGCAAGATTTTCATGTAACACAATGAGATTCTCACCTTTCACAAAAATGGACTGTACCATCTGTCAGGGCAGAGTAGGCGTTTACATCCATCACCAGAACTAAAATCTGACAATAATGGCGCAGCATCCTGACCATTAACCCTATTAGCCCCAAGGTCCCATTTCTCACATTTTGGAGGTGTTGCCTAACGACTATGTACCAGTTGCAGGAGATGACTTGACCATGATAATTCAAGGGTAGTGCCAGATTAGCTTGGCACAGAAAGGCGTCAAGCTAATCTGGCACTACCCTTGAATTATCATGGTCAAGCCATCTCCGGCTGTAGGAATCACCTCAACAAAATGCGCTACTGACAACCAAATCTCATACAGTCTAATACATTGATTCCATAACACTCACTCCAAAAAGACTCAACTTACCGATGTAATTTGAGATGTAGAGTAGAGATCTTCATGAGCCCCCACAGCCTGTAGGGTTTCATGAGGGTCTATGCGTCTAGCAGATGGATCGGATTCACTAACTGAGCATGCTAATACAGCACAACTATATCCTACTGTGCTGTGCCTGTGACATAAGATTTGGTGAGCATGGGAGTGATATATGGTGATGGGCGGTGGGACGTAAACAATGTGCATTTAATTCGTAAACTAAATCAGGCATAAGATGACTAGTAGGCATAATCAAACAAAAAAAATGTTTTTCTAGATTCACAAGCTGACACATTCAGACCCTGATGCTGTTCAAGTCAAAACTCCACCACATGACCACATGGAAAACTTTTGCTTATCCATCACAATTATTCTGGGGCGGTCCGTGGCGCAGTGGTTAAGGCGCCTGCCACCAATGCTAAAGGTGCGAGGTTCGATTCCGGGTTCCGGCGTCGGATTTTTCTCCTCTAGTAAGTGTCACCGTTAATTCGGGCGGACCGTCGGGGGTTCTTTCTCCGGGTACTCCGGCTCTTCCTCCCCCTCCACTTTGGTATCAGTTTCAGCCAACTTAATAAAATTTCAAATACAAAACGATTTCCAAATACTGTCAGTAGCTCGCTTGAGCTTGCCCTTAGCACCATGTGAATGTTCTGTGTTTACGTACAGTGTGTGAGTGAATGCGTGTGATTCACGTGAGCGTGCTTGTTGGGTTCAGTTCGCGGCTACATTCTGCGCATTGAGTTATATTATAAATATGAGAAATACGCCATATAAATGCTATGCATTATTATTATTATTATTCTGGAGACCACAGAGTTTGCAAGCACAGTGGGCTGTGAAACTGCCCCGACTCTTTAAAGTCAATTTACTACAAAACATACTGCCCCGTGAAGACAAAAATATGTCTTTTGATGAAAAGAGTGATTTTCAGTATTTTCAAACACAAAAAGAATTTCTTAATTTTCACAAAAAACGATCTTGCTTCTTTTGCCTTGAACAGAGCAGAACATGTTCGGGAATATCTTCTCTGATGTATGTGAAAGCTAACTTTGTTCACACACAACGCAATGTTCGTCTACACACTGCATGACACTGTACTCTGTATCACAAAAATTCTCTTGAACTGACAAATGGGTGCTGGTCTCTCAGTTTTTATGTGCTGGTCTGTGATTTTAGACCTTACGGCTGCAAGACCAGCACACATATTAAAAAAATTTCACAGATTACAAAAATGCTACTCGTACCGTCTGTGTTCTCGGGCACCAGGGCAACCAGCGGCTCGTTGGTCTGAGGGTTGGTGCCGAGACGCCGAGCGATTCGGTTGAAACAGGCAGAGCAGCACTTGGTCATTTCCTCTGTCAGCTCTGAAAAATAAAAAGTTACTCCTACATCAGAATCACGTCAAAGACAGTAGGTAGTGTCCGCTGAAGTAGGGATGTTAACCCTTATCATTCGGAATACACAAGTGTGTGAAATAAGTTTGACTAAAATAGTTCAAGGGTACTGCCAGAATAGCTTGGCGCTTCTAGGCGCCAAGCTATTCTAGCACCACCCTTGAACTAAAGCCATTGGTCTATATCCTTATCTGAAAGTACTACAATGTAGCTTGCATATGGCAGTGTACAAATTTGAAGCTTTTAGCCTCAGTATGATATTGGCTAAAGCACAGTAAAATGTTGCTGATACAAAGGTTGAATATGCGATTGGGATTTTGTGGATGTGTTTATTTGTATGCTGTACCTTACACTGTATTCATATTCTTCCTTAGAGTATCTTACATAATCTTCATGTACAGTGCTTTTTTTGGGGGAAACTGTGCTATACAAGAACCATATTACTTTCATTATTATTATTATTATTTAACACAAGTCAGGTATAAGAACTTTTCAGAAGAGGTGCTGACCATAGTATTCTGCGTATAACCACAAAGGAAACTCTGACCCCTGGTGATCCCTGTTTTTTGTTGTGAGATAGTCTTCATTACTTATATTGCTACTTAATCCCATCGCCCCTTCGCAGAAGTACCTACACTGAAATATAAACAGACCTGCCAACCCCTACACAGCTATGGTAGTAGAATTTGGGACAAGTGGTAGTAGTTTTGGAGATGTCAAGTGTAGTTTAGCACGTAAGTTACTGTTCGCTCAATGCCAAACGCTTGATGCACGGAAATTTCTCAATACAACACAACTTTATTGTCTGTTGGAGTCAAAGCACGACAGAAATTTGCCTTAGAAGCTGGGCACACGCTACCACAAACACCTATTGCCGGGCGCAATTTCATGGCGGCAATGTTGCCACCACATTTAGGGGCGCCTACAATATTGCCGCCACAAATTGCACCCCGATACAAACCGAGTCTATTTATTTGTGGTAGCCGGCAAGGCTCGAGCAATGTTGCCGCCTCTCAGCCAATCAGCGGTGTCCTTGCGCCACTTCCCGTTTCTTCATCTTCCGAGCCGGAAAAATGGCGGAGAAGCTGAGCGACCGGGCTTTGAGACTGTTAACTCATTGGAGATGCGCCGCATGTGGAAACGCTGCGAATAGCTGCGTATCCATATGCGGCACGTCTCCAGTGAGTTAATTGAGCAACCTTGTCCGAGAGTTCCCATGCATATGGGACTCCTGCAGCTCCGAATATTTGAACCGGGCGCATAAGAGCTGTTCCATATATGGTAATGGCAGGTCAGTCAGTACAAACACATTGCATGCACATTGAAACGTGTGCCACGAAGCCGATGTGGCAGGTGGCAAATTGTTGCTTACCACACATTGCTAGTCGCAAATTCTGGTAGCGTGGGCCCAGCCCCTTAACTTTCTTCTTTTCAGGCGATGCGCTTTTCTATTCGGGTTCCTTTTTCTTCGGCATGGTTCAGACCGTTGTTTATCTGACACACTTTGTGAATGAAATGATGTACGCTGGGAAAACCGGAAGTTCGCTCCACACCAAAAAAGTTTTTGGTATATTTTATTCTTCAGCGTAGAATTTCATTAATGGTCGTAGTAGTGTAATATTGAGAATGTTGGCCTAGGAAAATACGGCGAAATCGTAGTGGTTGGCAGGTCTGTATAAATAATCGTTCTTGCCATCTCCAAAGCTCTGAGAGCGCCCCCCCCCCCCCCCCCCAAAAAAAAAAAAAAAAATAAAATAAATAAATAAATAAAAAAAAAAAAATAAATTTAGAAAAAAATAAAAATAAATAAATAAAAATAAAAAGATGACAGAAACCAAACAACGACCAAAAACAAACATAAAAAGATTGCTTTTAACTGTAGCGGACGCACTAATTCTTTCAATCCTGAACACGGACCCATTATTTTCAGAAGACTAGTTTAGGGCAGTTGCTTAGATCACCTACTGTTAATTTTAAAGTACTTCACCCACATCCCAATTGAACACCACCACCACCCCCCCCCCCCCCCCCCCCCAACAAACCCTTTCAGAAAAAGTGAGCAAAAGCAGGTACTGACGAAGATCTTTGATGATGGGATCCTTCATGTCAGGTGGCAGCTCGTTCCACTTGGCTGGCAGGGGGCGCAGGCGTTTCATCTTGCGTTTGGGGGTGCGGCACGTAGGAATGGGACACCGGTCACGCCTGAAAACACAGCCAAAATCAAATGAGCACTAGTCCGAGATGATGGAGAAGCTTGTGCAGACATTATACAACAGGTGATTGGTCAGTTATGATAGTTCAAGGGTGGTGCCAGATACCTTGGTGCCCTCTGGCACCACCCTTTAACTATCCTGGTCAATTTAGCTCTAAACACCAAGCTATTCTGTCACCAACCCTTGAACTATCACACTCAAACTACCTCCTGATCTAAAATGTAGTCTTCTCATGATCATGGCGACATGTACGCAATTTGGCGATAGCGAAAAGAAAGAGAAACAGGCACTTTTCTTGTGGCCTCCCCTGCTTCTTCTTCTTCTTCTTCTCGAACCCCGTCACACTTGGAGTTTGGATCTCAAAATGAAATCTGTGGTCTTCTGTAGCGCCTCCACAGGCCCATACAGTTTCTCTTGTACAGTGGCGGGCTTTGGCCATATCTCCTCCCTCAGCAGCTGGTGGTTCCCACAGTCCTGGAGGATGTGCTCTGTGGTTTGCTCTGCTTCTCCACAAGGGCACAGGGGAGATGGCATGAGGTGGAAGCGTCTGTGCAGGTGGAAATTGAGTTGGTTGTGCCTGGTCCTCAGACAGAAGACGGCCACCTGCTCTTAGCTGGACAGCTGATGGTAACTGTCTAGGGGCCGTTGTGGTGGTCTGTACATAGACTTAATGATGGTCTTCATCTCTGTGAAGCTGACTCCATTTTCATCTTGTTCTTTCTCTGCGCCCACTTTTGCCATTCTGTCAGCTTCTTCATTGTCGTAGATGCCACAGTGTGAAGGGATACACTGCAGCACCAGTCTGGTGCACTTGATGTTTTGCAGTGCCTCTTGTAGATGTGGCAGTTTGCTTGCTGTTGCTGCCTCCCCTGCAATCTGTACCCCCCCCCCCCCCCAAATTCAAGTTTAAAACCATGCAGATGAAATGTGAATGCTACTCACTGGGTGTATCGCTTGCGCACGGAGCGGCACCGACAGCTGCTGCACACCCGCATCTCTGGCTTCAGCTCTGATTCGCTAATGCCATACAGGTCGCAGTTGCTGCGGGTCAAAGGTCGGCTCATGCCAAAATCCTCCAGCTGCGTTTTGCACACTGAACACTGGTGGCTCCCACCTGGTGACAAATATAAAAATGAAAATGATTTTTCTTTAGGGGTGTGTGTGTGCGTCGTGCGTGCATGTGTGTGTGTGTGTGTGTGTGGGGGGGGGGGGGGGGGGGGGGGGGGGGAGGGGAAGGAGAGAGGGAGTGGGGGAGGGGTTGTATGTAAACAAATTTGCACTTTTCAGACAAAAGCTGACATCCATCAATCCCTTGTCATTAAACCCCCTTGTGAATGCATCCGCCCATATTGTAAACAGAACCACTGGGTGCATGCACAAGGGGAGTTGGGTACACCAACGTACAATGGAAAGGAAGGTCTTTTCATCAGGTCTAACAAAGAACAATGCAAAGGAAAGTCTTTTCATCATGTGCCTCTGTCCCAATGCCAAGTTTAGCATTCTCGTTAGGAATAGTATCTTTTAAACAAAAATGTTTACCACTTTAACTCCCAGCTGCATTTCCAAAATTTGGAGGTGCTACCTAATGACTATGTACATGTACCAGTTGCAGGAGATGGATCGACCATAATTCCAGGGTAGTGGCATATTAGCTTGGTACCTGATGGTGCCAAGCTAAGCAATCACTACCCTTGATTTATCATGGTTGATCCAACTTGTGCTGCAGGTCACTGGGGTTAAATAGGTTAAAGCTGATTTCAGCTTTCCAGGATTAAGAAAAAACTGAATAAGATTTTATGACTGGACAGTGTCATCCATGACAATGAAACAACATGTAGGTTCATAAAGTGAAAATTGATTCAACTAGCACTTTAAGTCCTGACACGCTCTAATGTGAGATAAATTTGACCATGATAGTTCAAGGGTGGTGCCAGGACAGCTTGGCGCCCATGGGTGCCAAGCTGTCCTGGCACCACCCTTGAACTATCATGGTCAGTCTATTGCCAGAACTGTAATGTAGCCTTCATAGAACAACTCACAAATCTGAAAAAATCATCCTCAGGATGTAACGGGCTAGGGACAAAGTAAGGGAGCTCACCCTCTGAGCAACCAGCCACTCCAGCCCCACTGCCGTCCACTGACATCTGATCTCCCTTGTCCTTGTTATCGTCTTCCTTCTTCACGCTGAAAATTAACGCACGCAAGACAGTCAAAACAATCTTCATAAAAAAAACTCATTCTCAGGGTTCAGTGCAATGTTCAAAAAAGAGTTCAGTTCAGTTCAGTCAAGATGGGGTCTCTATGCTCGAAAAAGCCCATACGTGCTCCACACCACCCATCAGAAATCTTCCCGGAGTTCCTTTCGAGACAGTACCAATACTGGTCTGGTTTTACTATAGATCTGACGTTCTTTCAAGTCTGCCCAACGCCCGTTGCCTTTCTCCACATCTCTGCTCTGGAGGTGATCTACAATGTGGTAAACGTTTTATAACCTATAGAGCTGGTACCTTTCTCCATTTCAAATTTTCAAAAGATGTCTCAGGTTCACAATGACCTGACCTATCATTTGTGACATGAAAGACCGGGCTATGACTCAGAATGATGTTATTAGTGAAATATGGTCAAAATGTGTGTGTGCACTTGTATGTGTGTGAGATTGTTTGCGTGCGTGCGTGCATGTGTGTGTGTGAGAGCAATCTCTTGCCTGGATGTGGAGGGAGTTTCTGATGTAGAAGATGCCGACGGTGGTGGAAGAACGGGAACCATCTCCTCTTTCACTTCCTCCTTCACAGACACCTGCTGCTGTTGTTGATGCTGCTGCTGCTGGCACAGAGGTGTCAACATGAAATACAGTAATTGTCCAAAACAACAAAACACAAAGGGACCCAAATTGTTATTGCCAAAGTTTCTTATAAATAAGCAATTCACCATTTCCGAAAATCAAAAATAGGTCAAAAGTGCACGTGTCTCAACGAAAACAGTGGATTAAAAGCCCTGTCCGGGCTTTTAATCCACCGTTTTCATCAAAACACATGCACTTTTGCTCTACTTCCGATTTCCAGAATTCATCTATTGCATGGGGATGTCTGCAAAAGTGTTGCTGCATCGAAATGTTGGTACAACTGACAATGGTGTAAGCAAAGTTTACTGTAACCAACTCGTGGGACAAAACTAAAGTTGGATATAGCATCTTATTTTCAGGTAATGTAAGCTTCTTGCACACAGGTCATGGGTCTAATAATAATAAATAATAATAATAATAAAGAGCATTTATATCGCGCTGAATCCCCAGGAGCAGTGGGCTCTAAGCGCGTTACAAAAAATGTATATATGCAGAATCTCACTACCTTTAAAAAAGTCTAATCTATGCACTTCTAATCTATGCACGCACATACAACTAAAACACACATAACAAAACCATATGTATGCAGACCAAACCATCATCACACACACGCACACACAATCTGTGGATTAATGGTACGCAAGCTGAAAGAAGTAGGTTTTAAGTTGGGTCTTAAAGACGTCAATGTTTTCAGCATTCCGGAGGTGTAGGGGAAGTGAGTTCCAGACAACAGGGGCTTGCTACTGGAATGTCCGGCAGCCAAACCGCTTAGAGGAAAAGCTGGGGACACGGAAACGCTTCTCAGAGCAGGAACGAAGGGAACGGGAGGGCTGATAGATGTTGAGGAGGGATGAGAGGTATGGCGGTAGGGATCCATCAAAGCAGCGAAAAGCCAGGACCGCAATCTTGTACTCGACTCTAAACTGAATGGGTAGCCAGTGCAATTCCTGAAGTAGGGGGGTTACATGGTCCATTTTAGATTTGCCAAAAGCAAGTCTGGCAGCATTGTTGAGGACTGTCTGCAGACGAGAGAGTTCTTTCTGGGGGACACCTGCCAGGAGGGAGTTACAATAGTCTAAGCGGCTAAGAACAAGGGAGCAAATAAGTTGAACTGTAGCGGACCGGGTGATGAATGGTCTAATGGAGCTGATTCTTCGCAGCTGGAAGTTCGCCGTCCTGCACACATTAGTAATGTGATGGTGCATGGACATACTGCAGTCAAACTGAACTCCCAGATTACGTACAGACTGGCTAAAGGTTATTTCACTGTCGCCAACCACGAGGGAGGCCCCTGGTGGGACCTGACTAAGGGAGTGGTCAGAACCAGCGCAAAGTGATTCAGTCTTGCCGTCGTTCAGCTTCAGTTTGTTGCACAGCATCCATTTTTTCACAGAGGAAATACAAAGTTCAATCTCTTTCACAAGAGCAGGAAAATTAGATGGAGAAGCACCTTTGTGGAGCTGGGTGTCGTCGGCATACTTGTGAAATTCACAGGCATGTCGGGTGATGATGTCAGACAGGGATTGGGTGTAAAGGCTGAAAAGGACGGGCCCAAGGACGGATCCTTGGGGGACACCGAATCTCAGCATGAGGGGCTGCGACTCTGATTGATTGACAACAACCTTCTGAGTACGCCCACGCAGATACGAGGAAAACCAGCTAAGTGTTTTGCCAAAGATGCCATAGGCTGTGTTAAGTCTCTCTAGGAGTACAGTATGGTCAATCGTATCAAATGCCGCCGAGAGGTCAAGGAGGCAAAGAATGGAAACCAGCTTGTTGTCAGCATTGCACAGAAGGCTGTTTGTAACATGCAGGAGAGCAGTTTCTGTACTGTGCTGTTTTCTGTAAGCTGACTGAAACGTTTCTAGGAGGTTGTTGGAAATGAGATGGTTTTGGAGCTGAGACAGAACAATGCGTTCTAATAGCTTTGATAAGAAAGGGAGATTGGAGATGGGCCGATAGTTATTAAAACATTCTTTGTTGAGACCAGGTTTCTTCAGCAAAGGTGTCACAACTGCTTGTTTGAAATATTCAGGCACTACACCAGTCTGTAGTGACACATTCATGATTCTGGTGATGACTGGAATCAGGTCAGCTTTACATGATTTGAAAAGGCTAGCTGGAAGAGGATCCAGAGAGCAACACTTGAGAGGAGCATGTGCAATAATGTCACGAACAAAGTCCTCGGACACAGGCTGAAATTCTGCAAGTTGTGGACCGTGATAGCTGGTGATCTCAGGAGTATCGTCAGAAACATCCAGTTCACGCCGGATGTCCTCAATCTTTTTGTCAGAGAACTGACAGAAAGTGTCTGCGAGATCCGAAGCTGGTACGGTGGAGGGTAAGGAAATGTCCTTGCGTACTCCAAGGAGTTCATCGGACACACTGAACAAGGTTTTGGTGCTAGAGCAGGCCTGCAAGCGGGAACAGAAGTGCTGACGCTTGGCGTTGTGCTGGAGGGATTTTAGGCAATTGCGCTTCTGCACAAACAACTGTCGGTGAATGGTCAACTTGTTAGACCGCCAACACCGCTCAAACTGGCGGAGCTCTCTCTTAGTGTCCTTGACCTTGCCTGTCATCCAAGGAGCTGAGGGGCGGTCAGTGACGCGTCTGGATGTTAGAGGAGCGTGTGTGTCCAGGATATGCTGCAGCGACCTGTTGTAGTCCTCCAGTAAAACTGTGTCTGGTGAGGAATCTAACTCTGCAGCGGCAGCACACACGGACGTGCGGAATTGATCAAGATCCATTCCTTTTACATTGCGGGAAATAACCACGCGCTTGCGGGATTTGGGCTGGAAACAAAAAAGATCAAAGAAGATGGCACTGTGATCGGAAAGAGCGAGATCAGTGACATGGAATGACTGAAGCAGTTTGTCATCATCTCGTACAATAAGTAGGTCAAGCGTATGTCCGCATTTGTGAGTCGGTTGACTTATGAGTTGTTTGAAGTTGAAGTCGGTCAAGATCGTTTGAAGACGCCCAGCAGTGGTGTTAGACGGCACTTCAAAGTGTGTATTAAAGTCACCAGTTATGACCAGGTTTTGTGATTGGTCATTGTATGAGGACAACAGGTCTGAGAAGTCATGCCGAAAAAAAGCGTCATTAGAGTTGTTTTTCCTGCTAGGTGGAGGACGATAGAGACAGACACAAACAAATGAGGAGTTTTTGTGAGCAAACTTGGCTTCACACGCTTCAAACGAGCTGAAACTGAGCTTCTGGAAGATAATGCATTCATCAAGATGCTTGGCAAAGACCACTGCTAAGCCGCCGCCACGGCGCCCAATGCGCGGAAAAGACATGGTCTTGTGTGTAGGTGGCGTCATATCAGCCAGTAGTGCCTCGTCGCCATGTTCTAACAACCAAGACTCTGTGATAAATGCAATGTCAATTTCATCATCTGCAATCAGTTCTCTAATTTCATCAGTCTTGTTACGACATGATTGTGAATTGAAGCAGACACACTTCAACGTACCGGATGCAGTAGATTCTGAGCGCTCAGGATTAGTGATGGGAACATGAATCAAATTGTGGAAGTTGCACCCACCTCTATGAGCCGCGAAAATCATGTGGGGGCAGGGGGAGATCACAGGGAAGAGGCTCGCATGCTTTCTGGTGGGACGTGCGGAATGGCCATTAGGTCCCGATTGAAGCACCTGACTGATAATCACAGCATGGGAAGGGGTAGGAACTTCTGTAGAGAATGCACTAGGCAATGTATTTGACCTGTCTGTAATAAGCACATTGATTTGCCTCTGTTTCCTCCTACCACCTCTCCGGGTTCGCTTACGAGGCAGATTACACCCAATCCCCAAAGTTCGAAGGTGGGGGATGAGAGAGGGATCAAGGCGTGAGGCCACAGGTCGGACACATAGCAGATCATCCCTGGAGTACTTGTGTTGTGAAACCAAGGAGGGAACACATGTGTTAGAGTTGACACTGGCCACACTAGAGGAGTTTACTGGCAGACTGGATGGATACTCGGTACAACCAGATATGGAACAAGTGACAAGGTCAAACTGTGTCACAGCTGGCAGACTGGAGGGGTTCACATGTAGACTGGATGTATTCACAGTACCACTGGTGACACAGTTCAACTGTGAAACTGAGGGGAGATGATGTGGGTTCACATGAGGACTGAATAGGTTCACGGTTGTAACTGGTGCAGTCAGGCATGACTGCCACTGAACCAGTAGAACAGAAAACAGAAAAAAACAAATCATTTTCCACTCTGGAGGAAATGGTCCACAAAAAAGGTACCACCACGACGCCCAGTTCATCACGAACACGAAGATGGCATAATCCAACACATTCAATCAGCCTTGCCACAATTAGACACAAAAACAATGAGACAGTTTCACTCTGCCTGTTAGGCGTGTGAACACAGCTCACTCGACCTGGGTCTGACCTGGGACTTCTGCAGCGCCTTCTTGTTGCGTTTCATGCTCTGTTTCCTCAAGAGCTGTTTGTAGTTCTCGCTCTTCTTCGTCAGGTAGTAAAACTGTATGCAGTCTGGCACACTCTGAACAAGACAATCAACATTCACAAGTTAAAATTTAATCACTGTTAAGACACCAAAGTCGAAGATGGATAGGTTATGAAAGTTCATGGGCAGTGCTCGATTAGCTTCAGGACATAAAAGTGCCGAGCCAGTCTAGCTTTCCCATTCATGGCCAATAAAACTGTAACAGATACAATACTCACAATAAATTAAGGCCCAACCTGAAAAATGCTCGTGATTTCAAATATGCACACCTCTGCTGAATTTCAACCTTTTGGGTGTCGGTAGTAGTTTTAGTTGTGATGATTCCTACAGTAACCATCTCAACAAACAAACTACTGACACGCAAAGAGTTACGATTTTGTCTTGGAAGTTTTGGATGCAACTATTGACTAAGCTTACAAGATTGTCCACAAAAATTGCGCTAATTTGGAATTGCGAGTATTTTTCAAAGTGGTCTTTACTTATTGTGACATAGTATGGTACAAAGTCTTTTGAGAGATGCCTCCCGAAGATGAAACGGTCATTATTAGGTATGAATGAGTTAACATCTTCACTGCAATCATTGCATTAACCCCCTTGTGCCTGCAAGAACCGGCACTATTCACAGTACTGGTGGCTGCATGCATGAGGGAGTCAACCCCTCTAGCTGTCCATAGCACTTTTTGTTGAGGTAATTCTTGCAAGAATCACCTCGACAAAAAGTGCTGTGGTCAGACAAAGGGTTAAGCAATGCACACAGGAAAAAAATTACTTTTTTCGGAAGACAGCTTGCGATGACAATGAAGTTCTTCGGGTGCTGAAGGTACTTCTCCTTGAAGATCTGCTTCTCCGCGTCCGTCCAGCGCGTGATGTGAAGCTGCTCTTTGTACACGGCTATGGGGTCCTCCAGGAGGCCGTTGTTGTTCAGGAAACGCATGCGCCGCTGGCGAGCGTCCAGCATCATCGGGGGGATCACTGCCAGCATCCTCATCTTCTTGTCTTCCTCCTGAAATCAGACAATAGAAGATGGTTATCAGTACCAGTAAATCAGAAGTAGATTAGAAAATAGGTCGCACAATCCATCAAAACATACCAACAGAAAGAAAATCAATGACAAGGGAGAGGAACTGTGAATTACTGACCAATGATCACAGATCTAGTTAGTCTAAGCTGGGCAGGGAGGAGAGGATGGGGGGTAGGGGGGGGGGGAGGGGGAGGCAGGGGGGAAGGCAGTCCCCCTTTTTGGTTTTATCACATATTTACTTGAACATAAACAATACAGATTTGATCTAGGTCACCCAGTCTTGCGGTTCACAGATTCCACAGAGTTTAAACTGCAGAGGTTACTCCCAGATGCAAAGCAAGATCAAGAGTAAGCACAAATTTCACACATTTAGTGGGTCCATCATGCAAGTGTCATCTGCAAGAGGCAAAAATTCTCATGAACCCCTGCAGCTGCTGGTAAAGTGTGGTCTAATTCACATCCCTGCTATAAGGTAGTCATCAGAGTTCACTCTACAACTGTCATATGGACAGCACACTCCACAACCATTGCAACAAGACTGCTCTGTATGCTGCTTGCACCGTCCTTGCTTTCAAGGGGCATTTCCCCTTTTAAGAACATCACACTGCAAGATAAGATAAAAAATATTGTTTTTAAATGTAAAATGTTACCTCCTGCTCATGCAGTCCATCCATAATCTGTTCAAGCTCCGCCTCACTCCGGGCATAGCCTCCGATGCTGCTCCGCGCTCCCACTTTACTGTAAACGCACATCAGTATTCATTACAGAGCTACGCTGACAAGCAAAAGAAATGTGACAAAATCAGAATCATATGAAACATTGATTGTTTCCAATGATTCTGATTATGTCACATTTCTTTTGCTCATCAGAATACAATAAAACATACTAACATCTCAGAACATATACTGATGAGCAAAAGATATGCGACATTTTTGGAATCATCAGAAACAATTTTGTGTTTCTGATAATTTCAAAAATGTTGCATTTCATTTGCAAAAGATATGCGACATTTTTGGAATCATCAGAAACACTTCAGTGTTTCTGATGATTTAAAAAATATTGCATTTCATTTGCACATCAATATATGTTCAAAGCTACCAACCGCCATCACCCATTTTCCATCGATTTAACATCAGCAACTCTTTACAGTACAAAAATAATAGGATTTGTTACAGCGCCAAATGGGACACACAGAAGATTGAACTTGTTCAAAAAGTGATAAAACTTTCTCAATTAAGTCAGTATTTAACAAATATACTGTCCATGCAAAATCATCAAGACATGCAGGGCTGACAAAGCAAAACTCACTTTCCAAAGCGTTCCTTGTCTTCACGATTTTTCTTGATCTCTGGAAAAATCTTCTCATAGTATTCTCTCGTTCGAGCATCCTTTGCCCTGAAAACAAAATAGAATATTAAAATTTCTTACAAATAAGTACATGTATAAGAGAGGAAAACTCATGGTTCAAATGCATTTAAAACTGACAAACTTTGCTGACGTTTAAAAAAGAAAATGTAATAATACCTTTGCATGTAAAACAATCCCAAACCTTAGTACAAACTGACAATCACTTGCACAAAGTATCATTTTCAAAATTGGCCTCATTTCTCAATATGCATGAATACAATTCTTGTTAGAACAAGAGTACGGGGTAGTGCCTGAATCAGGCTCTTCCCATGAGAGAAAAAACTATGGACTGAAACAAACTCACTTGCGCTTGGCGTTGTTTTCAATCTTCTCCATCTTCTTCAGCCATGCTTGCATCAGCTGGTCGTAACGCTCTGTCAGGTATCGCTCCTGTTACACAGAAGGAGAAAAAACATGGCTGTAAGGACATGTACGCAATTTAATAATAATAATAATAATAATAGCAATTATATAGTGCTGTAACCCAGCATTTGTCACACTGGCTCTAAGCGCTTAAAAACATAGAGACACAAAGGACGAGACTCGAAAACACAGCCGAGAGGATTAATGCTGACAGTGAGAGAAGACGCAAAACGATTAAAGACTAACTGCCAGCTTTAAAAGATAGAGGGCTAGACAGATGCATGAGCTTTGGGGAATAGATACGTTTTAAGATTGCTTTTGAATGCCGGGAGAGATGAAGACTGCCGCAAGGAGAGAGGAAGTGCATTCCACATGGATGGCCCAAACGTGGCAAAGAGCGCGTAAGCCTACAGTGGAGAGTTTAGTGTGGGGAACTTTCAGTGTGAACGGATCAGAGGAGGAACAGAGGGATCTGGACGGAGTGTAAAGTTGAATTTCTTGTCAAGTTCCTGTGCATTATATTTGTGCTGGTCTGTGATTCTGGACGTTAACTCATTCGAGACGTGCTGCCTCCGGATACGCGGCTTATGTTGCGTATCCGGAGGCGGCACATCTCGAATGAGTTAAAAAGCCGTAAGCTCCAAAATCACAGACAAGCACACAATGTCTTCACAAAACTTATACAGGCACGATTTTTTATCGGATGCCTGTACCCCCTTCAACCACCACCACCCCAAACGCTAATCAGCACACATTTTCATGTCCAAAATCAGTGCCGCAAGCAATTTCACATCAGGTGCCTGTGCCCCTCGCTGATCAAAGTAACAGGTCAATTTGCTACAGGTATGCCGCCAGCCCTGCCCCGCTCAGTGCATCTGAGGTCATACACCAAGATCAAGTCCATAAACGAACCCCTCCCATCCGCAGTAAACACATCCTCAATGGTACCCTGCAGCCTGCAGAAATTTCATGATGGGGAAACCGCATCTACTATCCGTTTGAGCTGTCAGTAGCGCGTGTAAAGAGGGAGAGGGGGGAAGGGGCGGGGGGTGGTGTAGTATCTATTTCCATAAAGACTAAGAAAGGCATCGATACGGCAGATACTCAGTGCAAGATCTTAACTCTCAAAGCATAAAATTAACCCCCCCCCCCCTCGCACATACACAAGAAGGCTAACGGGAAAATGTTGAGTTGAAGACCTACAGGTTTGTCAGTGTATTGTAGCACCTGCTTTCTATCTGTGTTCATCTGACTAGGCAGGTCACCGGGGTTTCACGCTGCGACTTATTGAACCGATGGTTATCAAGTGCTGGTCTGCACCCTTTCAAGTCTGACATCATCCCTTTAGTAACCTCAGGTGGCGCTCATGAAGACTGACTACCTGCTGTGTGTGCGCGTGTGGGGGGTGGGGTGGGCGGTGGGGGTGGGGTGATCGTTCAAGTGTAGTGCCAGATAATCTGGCACGACCCTTGAACCTCATCTTCATCTTAAGGACAAATATGGGGGAAAAACCGCCTGTCTTCATCCTTTAAAAAAAAAAAAAAAAAAGGCAACATTGGCTAACGTAGGCTAGTAAAGCCAAACAGCCCACCACTACGGTGTTGGGTGTGTTTTTGTTGTGTTTATCATTTAAATACAATTTCAGTTTAGTTCAGTTCTGCACTGCAGAATAGTATGAACTGGAAAGGCGCAAAGCTAATCTGGCACTACCCTTGAACTATCATAGCCGATTCACCTCTTGCTCCGGTGTTAAAAGGGTAAAGAAGTTAAACCATACTAGTCGACGCTGGACAGCTTTCCTACAACTGTAAAATGCAAAGCACAAGCTACCCTTCTGAGCTACAAAGACCACCCAAGGGGGTCATGAAGATCTCCGTCTCTCGCACGTGGGTGAACGGTTGCAGTGTTAATGGGTGAAAATAATTAAATGGGTCAGTGTTCGGGATTGAGAGATTAATGAAGCCATGACGGTTGAGAGCAAGCAGGGTAATTTTCTGTTGCTTTTTTTTCAGGGGGGGGGGGGGGGGGGGTGGGTGGGTGGTGGGTGGTGGTGATGGTGGTGGTGTTCAGTTGTGATGTGGGTGAAACTTTCAAATTAACAGTAGGTGATGTAAGCAACTGCCCTAAACTAGTCATCTGAAAATAATGGGTCCGTGTTCAGGATTGAAAGAATTAGTGGGGCCGCTACGGTTGAAAGCAATCTTTTTGTGTTTGTTTTTGGGTTGTTGTTTGGTTTCCGTCATCTTCTTTTTGTCTGCGCTTCTTGCAGTTCTTTTCTTCATTTAGCGCAGGCACGTCCTGAGAAGGCCTTTGTCGCTTGCGGGACATAAAGCAATCTATACTCACTCATTCTTTTTATTTTATTTATTTATTTTTTTAATTAATTATTATTATTATTATATTTATTTATTTGTTGTTTTTTTGGGGGGTGGTGGTGGGGGGGGGGGGGGGGCTGTCAGAGCCTTGCAGATGGCGAGAACGATAATTTCTATTTCAATGTACGTACTTCTGCGACAAGAAACTGTAATTTCTCATTATGGGATTATTAATTTATTGGAATATGAATCTTAAGAGTGTTCGAATGTCCCAAATCTCAGGCCATCGCGCACTTGGCTTTGGCTGTGAAAGGGGTAGCGGCGCCGACGTCAGCTTAGCCCTGCGCCAGCCACTAAGTAAAGTGCTCCGCTACAGCGGAGCACCTTGCTTGGTGGCTGACGCAGGACTAAGCTCACTCATGCAACTGAACCCAGGGTTCTAGTCCACCAACATCCGCATTACCTGCATGCACTCAATTTACTGGTATCGCTAAGGTTAATCCATTTAGCCCCGACGCACTAGAGCAGATGATGGATCGACCATGATTATTCAAGGGTAGTGCCAGATTAGCTTGGCGCCTGAACGCTAATCTGGCACTACCCTTGAATGATCACGGTCGACACATCTCCTGCAACTGGTATATAGGTGACAGCTCAAAAATTTGGAAAATGATGCCGGTGGGGTTCAAAGGACAATTGACAGTCCAGCGTGTGCAAGGGCTCGTGAGAATCTTTGTAAATGAACAAGAGACGGGTCCCAGCTGCAAGTGACAGATTCTCATGACCTCTTGCTGCCGCAGGACCTCAGTCTATGCCCTTGAGAATGTTGTTTACTTTTTTAATGGATTTAATTTTCTGTAATAAGAGTTCAACCTGTGATGACTTTTATCTGTATTAACTCAGCATAGCTCATGCGCCCGTCACTGGTCAGGTCTTCTTCTTCTTCTTCTTCTCGAACGCC
This sequence comes from Semisulcospira habei, assembly GCA_036245525.1. Lineage (NCBI taxonomy): Eukaryota > Metazoa > Mollusca > Gastropoda > Semisulcospiridae > Semisulcospira > Semisulcospira habei. Next base: position 97,108,753 of record BTPG01000007.1, on the reverse strand, counting down.
GTCACACTTGGAGTTTGGATCTCAAAATGAAATCTGTGGTCTTCCGTAGCGCCTCCACAGGCTCGTACAGTTTCTCTTGTAGGGTGGCGGGCTTCGGCCATATCTCTTCCCTCAGCAGCTGGTGGATGTTCTGTGGTTTGCTCTGCTTCTCCACAAGGGCACAGGGGAGATGGCACGAGGTGGAAGCGTCTGTGCAGGTGGAAATTGAGTCGGTTGTGCCCGGTCCTCAGACGGAAGATGGTCACCTGCTCTTGTCTGGACAGCTGATGGTAACTGTCTAGGGGCCGTTGTGGTGGTCTGTACACCGACTTAATGATGGTCTTCATCTCTGTGAAGCTAACTCCATTTTCATCTTGTTCTTTCTCTGCGCCCACTTTTGCCATTCTGTCAGCTTCTTCATTGCCGTAGATGCCACAGTGTGAATGGATCCACTGCAGCACCAGTCTGGTGCACTTGATGTTTTGCAGTGCCTCTTGTAGACGTGGCAGTTTGCTTGCTGTTGCTGCCTCAAGAACAGACATGGCATCAGTCAGGAAGACAATCTGGGCATCAGGGTCTGCAGTGCCACTAAGGGTGTTTGCAGCATGGACCAGGGCTTCCACCTCAGCTCTGTAATTTGTGCATTGAAGGCCTGTTGGTATTGCCTCTGCCTGCCATTTTCCTTTTGGGTATTGAATGTACACCCCAGCCCCTCCATTCTGAACTGCATCTGTGGCTGATTCATCGGTTTATGCCCATATCCATGCCTCCTGGGGATACTTTTCTTCGAGCTTGGCCAGTGTCAGGGCTTTCTTGCTCACAGTGCTGTGCTCATCTTTGGTGGTGATGTAGGGTACCGTGGAAGAGATGGTGATGTTTTCTGGCTTACTTTCCCAGGGTGGAAGGTCACTAGTAGGATTCAGAGCCTCTACCTGCGCAGGGAGCTTTGCCTGGTGTTTTCTCTGCAGAGCTCTCGTCTCTTTCACAAAGCTTGATCTTTTCAGTCTCCCTGAGGTTGGCTGTTTCATCCTGGCATTCATAGGATGGTCTTTGGAAGACTTAACCTTTGTGGACTGCATCAAGGCTTTGCAATCTCTTCTCATGCGCAGGGGTGGGATGCCTGTTGTCTCTTCCATCTTTTCAATTGGTGTGGATCTCATTGCGCCGGTGATGATACGCAGTGCCTGGTTCTGAACTCTGTCAATTGACTGCTGGTGTGACTGGGCTGCCGTCAACCATGCATTGGATCCGTACTCAAGGTGTGGTCTCACTGTGCCTTGATATACATTTTTGAGGATCTTTTCATTGGCTCCCCATTGTGTTCCAGCCAGCTTCTTCATGATGTTCAGCTTTCTTCTAGCTTTCGCTTCTGCGTTCCAAATGTGCGGCTTCCACGTCAGCCTCTTGTCAAGGGTGACGCCCAGGTATGTCTGTTGGTCTTCATACCGCAGTGGGGTGATGCCCAGTGTTAGGTTGCCAGCCTTTGCTTTGTTGGAGAGAGAGAAGAGTGTGGCCGATGATTTTTCTGTGTTAATGGTCACACACCAGTTGTTGGTCTAGTCTGTCAGCCTGTCCAGGGCTAGCTGCATCCTGTATGCAGCAGTTGTTGCATACTCTTCTGTGCACCAGAGTACCAGGTCATCTGCTTGCAGGGCTGCGTGGACTCCTTTTGGTAGCTCTGTCACAAGGTCATTGATGAAGAGAATGAACAGGGTCCGTGACAGAACTCCCCCCTGTGGCACCCCCTGACGCAGCAGCACTTTTTGGCCACAGTACCCATCCACTGTCACACGGGCTTTGCGATTGTGCAGGTATGACTTCGTCCACCGATACATGTTCCCTTGGATGCCACTGCGAAGGAGTTTCACAAGTAGACCATCCTTCCACACCTTGTCGAAAGCCTTCTGTAGGTCAATGAAGGCAGCTAATGTCACCTTCTGATCTTGAAAGGCATCTTCTATGACCTGTGCAAGGTGTTGTCTGGTCTTTTGTACTCTTGTGGCTTCTGAAACCGGCTTGCTCTGGCACGATAATGCTCTTGGGAGTCCAGGTACCACTGCAGGCGCTTGTTGATGATGCGCTCCATGGTCTTGCACACACAACTTGTCAGGCTGATGGGGCGATAACTCAGGGCTTTGGACTTATTTTTCCCTTTCTTCAAAATTGGGATCAACCTGGCTTCCTTCCAGCACTGGGGTACCTGTCTTCCTCTCCAGCTGTGGTTAAAGATGTCCAGTAGCTTCGTTAAGGCAGTGTTGCCAAGGTGTTGTAACATCTCGTTTGAGATGCTGTCTGAACCTGGAGATTTTTTCTTCTTCAACTGTTTGATGGCCAACTTCAGTTCCGGAAGGGTGATGTCCTTCTTCATTGCATCATGGATGTTTGTATCTCTTGTTCTCTCTCTTCTTCCTGTCTGATTTCTTTCCCAAGCATTCGTGGGACAGTGATATTACTTTCTTTCGCATAGATCTGTGCGAACATGTTTGCAGCTTTCCTACCAGTCAGTGCTTTCCCTTCTTCTTCCAGGGTGATCTTCTGTTCCCTGGTGCCCTCATCGTTCAACGCCTTGGTCAGTCTCCACAACTTGTCTATGTCTCCATGTTCAGGCTTGCAGTCTTCTCTCTCCAACTTCTTCTTGTGCAATCCAACTTCATCTTCAGATACTGGGCCTTACTGTGTTGTAGCTTGTAGTTTTCTTGGCTGGAGTTGGTTTCAGCATCTTCTCTGGCCCTAGTGAGGTTGTCATGTGCTTTCTGAAGATCTGCGGTCCAGTATGGGGTGTAGTTTTTCTGGACTCCTCGAGGTATAGTTTCCTTGGCTGCCTTACTGATAATGTCGTTGAACTCTCTGACCACATTGTTGATGTTCCTTCCAGACACAGCGAGGTCTTGCATTAGCTCATTTGTTCAGATACTGAACAAGCGCCAGTCTGCCTTTCGGTAGTTCCATCTTGGTCGGTGTGGCGAGCTAGCTGCTGTGCTTCCTTTTAGGGAGAGGAGGACAGGGCGGTGGCCACTTCCTCCTAACTGTGGTCCTACTGTTCTCCTGAGGCGCTTATGAACATCGTCAGTGCAAAGTGCCAGGTCTGGTGTAGTGGTGGTGTGCCAGCGGCGAGAGTAAAAGGTAGGTTGGTCCTCAGGGTCATTGGCAAGTATCAGGTGGTTTTCATCTTGCCACTCCTTGATGTCTTTTCCTCTCTTGTCAAGCGTGTCATATCCCCAACTCTGGGACTGGCTGTTGAAGTCACCAATGATGAGGAATCCACTGTCCGGGACCTGGATAGTGTCAAGGGACAGCAGCTTATTATTAGGGCAGTAGTAGTTGACCAGGTCAAGGGTGCTGTCACTGGTGGTTACCTTGACCTGGATGTATTCCGCCTCTTCCATGAATCTCCTGGTTTCGCTGGCATTCAGGTTGTTTCTAACTAGGGTCATAACTCCCCTTTCTTCCTCCCTTGGCGATCACTTCGGAAGACCTGATATCCTCTGACCTTAAAGGTTTCCCTTCTTGCAGGTGTGTCTCTTGTATACAGCAGATGTTTATGCTGTTTTCATGCAGAAAGTGCTCTAGTTCTGTTTTCTTGTTGGTAACCCCTTCTGCATTCCAGTGCATGATGTTCACATTGGCTTTTTCTTTGTCTCTGGTCTTGTTTTTTCGCTGCCCAGTCGCTCTACTTCCCCGTCCCCTGGCTCCTCAAGACAGTTGGGAAGGTCCTCCAGTCGCTGGGGGTGGGCTCTGAAGAGGCGCAGAGCCCGGTACTGCACCTGCCTGGTGAGACTCCACAGGGCGAACACCATTTCTGTTGAATCCATCTCCAAGTGTCATATGGCTGTATATGTGTGGTACTGTGGTTTATTAGAGTGCGCTGTGCAGCCCAGTACCTCCGTCTTCAGCACTCGGGGTTTCTGTCGGGGTTACCTCACCCTTAACTCCTGGTCAAAAGGCCTTTCCTGGGAGGACAGGATGGTTTGGTTTTGGAGTGTCCTTCTCCTAGATGGGTTTCCAACCAAGGCTTAAGAGTCCCATCTACTCAGGTTTTTCCTTGGAGTTTTCCTTCTCGAAGGAGATCTGCCAACCAAGGCTATCGAGCATCCCTGCCCGGATTTGTATAGGGTTTACTCCCCTAGCCTTTGCCTCTCCCAAGGCACCCACAAGGCAGTGGGGCTATTTACCCATAGCCGGGGATCTGGTTCATGGGCATCAGGGCTTGTCCACATATTGTTGGGCCTGCGTGCCGCATGTCTGGGGGCCAGACCTCCTCCGAGTCCTCTGTAGTTCAGCCCGAGTCCATAAGGTGCTCGGTTACCGTGAGTCGCTGCGAGGAGACACTACATGAGGCTTGTTGTTGGAGAGGCTGTGTACTGGCAGGGAGAGACTGACATACTCTGCTCCCCTTTTCGCAAAACTGCTAGCCAGCGGTGGGAGCTGAAAGCGAGAGCGACAAGCACAGACGCTACACTACCACACTAGACGCATCACAACAACCATTTGACCCACACTGGTCAGGTGATAAGTAATTTCTGGAGAAGTTTCTCAAGTTACATGGTCAACGAAGATAGTCCACGCACGATGGGTAGTGTTATATTAGCCCTGCCGTGATTTGGAAAAAGACAGTTTTTTTCTTTTTATTATTTTTTAAAAATTTATTATTTATTTATATTTTATTTATTTATTTAGTTATTTTATTTTATTTTTATTTGTTTATTTATTAATTATTATTTTTGTTGTTGTTGGGGGGGTGGGGGTGGGGGGGGGGGGGGGGGGGGGGGCTTTTTTTCTCTTTCGAAGAAAAGCGTGATTTTCCTTGCACATCAATGAAAATCTCGCTTACTTCACATACTGGCTTTTGCCCATATCGGAACAGAGCTTCCTCTTTCAGGCTGAAATGTCTAAGAATTATGCATATATATGCATATATACGTGGACTTCACAATGGCAGACCTGCACATAAAAACACGCTGTTTATCGTCCTATCTTTCAAGCTAAAAAAGAATCCGGACAATACTTCGCTTTGTAAGAAAATCACCCATCCCGGTCCATCTGCAAGAGGCATAGATTCTCATGAGCCCCTGCGCATAAGAATCTATGCCTCTTGCCCCCCCCAAAAAAAAATCAGCTACAGCTGTGCCACAATTTGAAGTAGAGGATCTTCTCCTGATATTTCTTCGTTACTGTCAACAAACTTGTGCACATTGTGTGTTGACACTGGGACTATTTTTTTCTTTCTAGTGGAACGTTTTGCCTTGCAATAACGGTCATGCACCCTGTGTTAGTATGTCCCTCCTTCCGCGACTTTGCGCCGATGTACCAGAACGGCGGCGAATAAAAGAGAATGTGTTCGTGTGTGTGTGCAGGTGTGCGCCAGCAGTATTTTAACCCATATAACCCCTCGGCCGCATTTCCCAAATGTTATTAGTGCCGCTTCACAGGGATGTACCAGCTGCAGGAGATGGCTCGACCATGATAATTCAAGCGTAGCGCCAGATTAGCTTGGCTCCTGATGGCGCTAAGCTAATCTGGCACTACCCTTGAATTATCATGGTCGAGCATCTTCTCCTGTAGGGCGTTGGGGTTTAATGGGTTAAGATATAGTAAGAACGTTTATCAGGGAAGTATTGCGAACTACTGACCCTGTATTGCCCGGAGCAGGTAGCTGTGTGAGATCTTCAGGGGCCCAAAACTAGCCCCACCCCCCCCCCCCCACCCCCCACCACACAAATGCGCGCGCGCGCACAAACACACATCTACGCACGCACACACATAAACACAACTCCCATACTGATAGACATGTGGAGGTCAGTAACACCTCACCCCCCCCCCCACCCCCCCTTTCCTCCAACCCACACACACACCCCATCCACCACAAACACAAACTACGCAGTATCAAGCCTTTAACAAACTCCCCACCCCCTCACACATACACACAAGAGCTCTATGGAAGTCCATAACAAGGGGCCCCGCCCCCCCCCCTACTCCTCCCTCCTCCCCCCCCCCCCCCACCTCAAAACACACCACACACGCACTACCCTCTAAGATCCATTGAGGCCTAGAACAAGGGCCTCTCTCTCTCTCTGGGACTACAAAGCACCTGGCTACACCATGTGAACCGTTCTAGTCAAATAAATGCACTGTGGATTAGGCATGCATGCGGGTGGGGCCGCCGAGTCAGGATGGGAGGACAAGGAGAAAAGTTGAAAAAATTGGGGGTGGGGGGTGGGGGGTGGGGGGGGGGTGTACGGTCCTCAACAAGACTAACCCATCTGCAAGAGGCATAGATTCTCATGAGCCCCTGCTGTCGCAGGGGCTCATGAGAATCTATGCCTCTTGCTGACGGAAATTTTACTCTAACTACATTCACAACATGAAGTTGTTACAGTATTATATAAGCCCGGTTCCGCTGTCTGGAAGAGGAACAGAGTGTCATGGGCTCCTGCAGCCCCAGGGTTCATGCTAATCAATGTCACTTGCTGATCCCCGACTCGGTACAAAGTTTGCTTCAATCTGTATTCGTGGGCTGGGGAATATCTGTGGGTGACTGGCTAGTTAGTATGTGGTAGCCCAGTGACGATGCGCACATCACATCCTGTATGATATACGCCTAGTGAACAGAAAAACGAATCTCTGAGAAATAGATCTATGCATGGTGACCCGGAAGTCAAAGCAATGTTTGTTTTCCCCAACATCACTCGTGGATTAAGTTATCAACTCATTCAAGGCGACAAGCATCAATAACTGTGAAAGTGTCACATAGCCTTGCTGGTGGAAATGCTATATAACTTCTGCAGCTACTGAAGCAGGGCACCTTGCACGAGTTAAGACAACACGTGTTACTATGGGCTTAATTTGTGTGAGATTTTAAAGTACCAAAACATCTCTGCACTACCTGCACTATCTAAGAGTAGTGATGTTTTTTATTGTTAGTGGTTTTGTTTTTTTGTGTGTATGTGTGTGTGTGTGTGTGCCACCAATGCCAAAGGTGCGCGGTTCGATACCGGGTTCCGGCGTTGGACTTTTCTCCTCTGGTAAGTGTCACCGTTAATTCGGGCGGACTGTCGGGGGTTCTTTCTCCGGGTACTCCGGTTCTTCCACCCCCCCCCCCCCCCCACACTTTGGTACCGGTCTCAGGCCACTTTACAAATTTCAAATACAAGCGATCAAAATTCTCTGTAACTTCAGTAGCTGACTGGCCCTTCGTTTATCTTGTACTGTGTTTGTCTTAAATGGCGTAAATCCGTGTGTTTCGTGAGTGTGTGTGTTGGGTTTCAGGCGCGGCGCTTTGAGTCGATTTCCCCAAAAATTGAGAAAAAGCGCCTATATAGTAACGGTATTATTATTATTATTATTATTATTAAGACAGCACGGAGAAAACCATACTAGCCAACCTTAAATTTGAACGTATGATAACATTTCATCACGTGAATCAAGGTCGCGCAGACCCGAAGGTGTGCAGGGTCTGCGATGGAGATTAGTGCGTGGGAGGTGGGGACCCAGATTGTTGTAGAGAGAGAGAGAGAGAGAGAGAGAGAGACATGCGTGTACGTGCGTGCGGACGTCTGGAGGGTGTGATGGGGAGGTGCTGTGGTTTTAATCATTCAGACAGTTTGATGTAATCGATACGCGGGATGGAAGCCGACTGATTGTCCTCTGCACGTACCGGCCGCTGCCCGCACTCCAACGTTTACAAAGGGGAAACAAATTAATGACAGAGTCACAATCAAACCCCAGTGCACATGTGCGCGTGTGAGTACGTGCACTGAGACAGACACCCACAGAGCCACGTACCAAGAGAAGGGGTTGTCCAGGGGTCCCACCCCCACCCCCCTCTCCACCCAATTTTCATCGTGATAACCCATTCAGCCTAAACACACTTCAGACGGACACAGAATGACCATGATATATCAAGGTTGGTGCCAGAATAGCTGGGTGCCTGTCGGAGCCTATTCTGCTACCAACCTTGAATAATCATGGTCAGTCTATAACCCGCACTGATGCATAGCCTTTAAAGGGTCGGGTCCCAAAGGTGCACCTTTGGTTTAGCAGCAGAGCAGGGGGCGCTATGATTTCCCGCCAATAGCTAGGATTCAAATGACTCATCAGTTGGTTGGTTTGTTCGGGGTTTAACGTCCACGGCACCGAAGTGATAGTAGAAGGGACTCATCAGAACTGCATGCGCATTTATATAGGCCGATCGACGGTTCAAAGTCACAACATCCCACTACTGACTATCAGGTAAACGTGCAGCGCTGACAGGGAAGTGAATGCCTGCTTGCTGACAGCCACTCTTGCGCGCACATGGTACATGTACATGCCTGTATCGGGTTTAACCCATATCATACTGAGGCTAAAAGCTACAAATTGGTACACTGCCATACGCAAGCTACATTATAGTACTTACAGATAAGGATATAGACCCATGTCTTTAGTTCACGGGTGGTGCCAAAATAGCTTGGCGCCTAATTCTGGCACTACCCTTGAACTATTTTAGTCAAACTTATTTTACACCCTGGAGTATTCTGAATGATATGGGTTTAAAGCACGTGGAAAATACTATGAAACTTCTGAATGACCCCAACTCTCCCTTTTTCTGAGGGGACAAAACTCATCATTGTTAATGTCCAAATTATGTAGTTGCCGCAGCAGCTCTTCTTTTTCTTGTTTACAAGTGGCGTGAAAGGGAGGGTTGGGTTCATTTAACCCTTATCATTCTGATACACTCACTGCTTCAAATGAATCTGATAGTTCAAGGGTGGTGACAGAATAGCTTGGCACCTCTGGCGCCAAGCTATTCTGGCACCACCCTTGAACTAAAACAGTTGATCCATCTCCTAATCTGTAATGTAGCCTTCATAAGACAATAAGCACATTTTGCAAAATCAGCCTCAGGATGTCATGGGTTAAAGTTCAGTTTTCCCATGTAAAATTCGTAGTATGTTCGGGGCCCTTTAACCCATTTAACCCCAAGGCCACACTTCGCAAATTGTCACGGTGTCACCTAATGACTATGTACCAGCTGCAGAGACAGACCAACCATGATACTTCAAGGGCAGTGCCAGATTAGCTTGGCGCATCAGGCGCCAAGTTAATCTGGCACTACCCTAGAAGTATCATGTTTGATCCATTTCCTGCTGTGGTACATCGGGGGAAATGGGTTAAGAGACGACTCCCACATTTGGAAGTCGCCCATAGAGTTAAATGTGCTTAAGTCTCTCTTACACTTACCCTGATTCTGCGGGCTTGGTGTCTTCGCTTCAGATGCAAAATCAGTCTCTTCCTGAACTCTTGATGCCTGCAAAATACCAGAGAAAGGTTACGATCATGTTTTTAGTTGTCCCACGACAGGAAATCTGGGCTGACTTCCCTGCAGGAAAACATGTTTCCGCAGTGTAACTCCACCAAAACATTTATCTTTTTAATTATATTTTTGTACATATTCCGACTAATTGACCACTTGCATCCACACATGCTGCTGTGATTACCGTGACGGAGCAAAAACAGTTCCTTTAAACCTCTGGCTGTCGGACGCATGTTCCTTCAGGAATGACCTCAACAAAAGCACAGATGACAACCAAAGGATAAAACACTTGGATGTCCTCACTGTCAGGAGGAACTTGCACTACCTGCTGTTTTTGATCTGATTCTGACAGACTATCACAACGATGGATTTGGCTTTATTACACTTAGCACAGAAATGTGGACACATTATCGCACATCGCTACTTACTTGCGCTTATTCTCGTGGTATACAGGGGTGTCTGATGGCTGATGATACAGAGGCTGAAAAAGAAAGAAAAATACATTCAATACATGTAAGATGTACTTACCCCAGGTGGGAGTAAGGGGGTGGGGGACAAGGGTGGGATGGAGGTGGGGGGAATGGTGTGTATTTGCACATACATATCCATGTATCCGTTTGGCTGTTGGTAGCCATTTTTGTCGAGGTGATTCCTGTAGATCACCCTAACAAAACGCGCTGCCAACAGCCACAGGGTTAATGTGTTTCCCTCTAACTCTCCCGTCAGTGAGAATTTAAGCACCGGAGACAGGTCCCAAAGTACGCTAATTAACATGTTTTTCTTCCTCGTCAACCACCCACTGCACCCCCTACAGAGCCTCTCCTTAAAACTTAATCAGTCTCAAGCTGAAACCACAATGATCTCCTCCAGTGAGGAACACGGATGTAAAATCTCCCACTTTCAAGATCCAAGAGGATAGTTAGATTCTCATGAGAAAAGAGCTGCAATGTTATCTACACTGAGCCTCTGGCAGTCAGTACTTTTTTCGGTCAAGATGATACCTGCGGGAATCACCCTGACAAAATGCACTGCCACTACCTACAGCCAAGGAAATTGGACTAAAGGTCGACTGTAACCAGATCTAAATCAAAATGTGAAACAAAATAGCAAATCTCTAAAAGAAATATAAATTAGAGACTTTTCCTAATAGCCGACTCTACTCAGTAAAAAGTGCTACTGATTCGAAGAGTCTGAAAATGGGACAAAAGGTAAATTATTGTACATTGGATTTAAGAGTTTTTTTCTTTTATAAAGTCTCTAAAAACAAGTTTTGTTTTCTGTGTATGAAATGACATAAACTAAACAAACTAACACATTTGCAGGGTCATTTCATCCTCCGGCCGTCAATAGCGCTTTTTGTCAAGGCGATTCCTGCAAGGAGTCGCCCTGACAAAAAGCACTACCGACAGCTGAAAGGTTTTTGGGACCGTCATGCCAGGTTCATCAAACCTTGCCCCTTTTTCAGTCACCGCCGTGATGTGTTACTCAGATCTATTTTTAGACCTCTTTAAGCCTTTCTCTGCACGTCTGGATTTCCCCTCAGCAGGAAACCCCCTTAATATTGTGACTTGTTTAATCTTGCGCACTCGCGTGCACCCAAAATCACTTCCTTCTAACCTGTCCCTGGTTGTCCCACCTCCCCTCCTAAAATTTCCTTTCATCTGCAAGAGGCATAGATTCTCATGAGCCCCTGCAGCTGCAGGGGCTCATGAGAATTATGCCTCTTGCAGGAAAAGCTTGTCTCTAATTCTAACTACATAAATCCTAAAATGGAGTGTGCCTTTTGGGTTTGGGTGTTTTGTACTGTAACCCTGTCCCAAAGTGCATCCTTTCCTGAAAATGGGTCCTGGTGTGCAGGGGGCATGTCATAATGTGCAGTGTGATCATGATCTCCCTTTCATTTCCTGGTCCAGCAGCAACTGTGTCTAATCCAGTGTGATGTGCACATGTAGTGCCCTAATTTAGAGTGGTAAGACGGGTTATCAATTTTTTACAAGACTGGTTTGACCCCATCTCTTTCACCGCCAGTGAATGCAAACTGTTTTTGAAATCACTGTAAATAGTGTAAATTCCATGTCAAAGATCCGCAACAGTCAAAGGAACATGGATCAAAGCGCTTTTAGCAAGAGGCCTAGATCCTCATGAGCCCCCGCAATGGTGGGGGCTCATGAAGATCTACACCTCTTTCAGTTGGGTAGTGTTCAATTTTTCTCGGCTGTGAACCAATCAAAAATCCCCAGTAAAACTTTTGAGGAAATGCAAACAACTAATAAATCTTCAGGCGTGTGGATCCATCAAAGCTAATAAAAGTAATCCAAAGTTTCAGTTTGGAGTAATCAAAACAGGCGCTTAGGCAAACATGCTATCACACAAAATCTAATTGAATTGAAAATATTTTTTTTTCTCTCTGTAACATCACTCACTGAAAATAGTTATTTTTAACAACTGAGACCTATGCAGATTGCAGACATCAATTTATTATCTGCTGCCCGTGCTGCAGACCATCGTGCTTCTCTGGTTACAGTGTTGTTATGAAAAACGGGGATAGGGAAAGGTGAGACCAGTGCAACAGAGATGAAGCAATTAGGAATCTCAGCATCCATTTAGAAAGCTATCCCTACATAGGAACCTGTGCATTAATTCTAACTAAATTGTAGTTCAAGCCAGAATTTTTTTTTTTTTTTTAATTTGCCGTTTTAATCCTTATCATTCGGAATACACCAGTGTGTGAAATAAGTTTGACTAAAATAGTTCAAGGGTAGTGCCAGAACAGCTTGGTGCCTCTAGGCACCAAGCTATTCTGGCACCCCCCTTGAACTAAAGCCATTGGTCTATCTGTAAGTACTATAATGTAGCTTGCCTTATGGCAGTGTACAAATTTGAAGCTTTTAGCCTCAGGATGATATGGGTTAAAGGGAAATTTGGGAGGAAGGGAAGGCATGTTGCTAGTGATGCAGCGTCATACATGCTTGACACCTTTGCTGCCAGTGGATGGACAATTATTTCCTTGAAAGGAGGGCAAATTCAGCACAGAATAATTGCATCAATCCAAGGAACTCCGTTATGAACAGGGTCAGCAAGAGGAAAAGAACCTCATGCGACCTCTTGCAGTTGGGAGGTGTTCGCATTTTCCAGCAAATTAAACTTTTTTTGGCATGTATAGGAATGGTAAACTGTCCCTGATGATATGAAAGTAAAATGAACACTGTTCCTTCAGACTGTTTTCGTTAAGAGGTAGTAAATGAAACTGAAGTGTTAGTGCTTGTTGGCAAAACATTAGCAGCATCATTGTCATCATCCCCCCCACCCTCCCCCACCCCACCCCACCCCACCCCAAAAACCCTCTCTTCCTTAACAATTTCTTTCTTTACACGCAAAAGCCAGAGATGGATCATAACGATAGTTCAAGGATAGTGTAGTGCCTGGAAAGGTGCAATGCTACACTAAGATCAGTTTGTTGCCTTCCTAGATGCCAAGCTAATCTGACACCACCTTTAAGCATCTAGCACTCCTCTTAACCCAACTGCCACACATTTTGGAGGTGTAACACAATGACTACGTACTATGACTACATCACGTTACAACTATGTACAATTTGCAGGAGATAGACTGACCAAGATAATTAAAAGGTAGTGCCAGATTAGCTTGGTGCCTGACGGCACCATGCTAATCTGGCACAACCCTTGAATTTTCATGGTCGATCCATCTCCTGCTGTAATGATCCATCTCTACACAGTCTTTACAAATGTCTGCCAAAGTTTCTTGGGTCACTGTTATGCTGTTATGCATGTCGTTGTATTTTAAAATGACAATTACACATGTACATACCAGTTCAATCTTCGGACCTAGTTTATCCAGTATTCTGTGGGCAGCCTCTGCCTTCCTCTGCAAAAAAAAAAAAGAGATAAAACCCGACTCAGTAAAAATCTCTCTCAAGAGCAAGCAGCAACAATGAAGTATAAAGTTTCGTCTCAGACGCCATATGAAAGTTCAGGAAAATTGTACAAGTCAATTTCTTAAGAATGGTAAACTGTACGAATGTGAAAATATACATTTCTTCAAAACAGGTAAATCTTCTAAACCGTTCATACCAAAAATAATAGACACTTATCATTCCCATAACAGATTTCCTTCTCATGTAACTTAAGATAATCCAGACTGATGGCGTTTGCATGCAAACTCATGACATTTTGGCATGCAAGCATGTTTTGATGTGGCTCCCTCCTTCCATTTTTTCGACCAAAATTTGTAGGTTAACCCATATCATACTGAGGCTAAAAGCTTCAAATTTGTACACTGCCATATGCAAGCTACATTATAGTACTTACAGATAAGGACATAGTTTGAGTTCATAGGTGGTGTCAGAATAGCTTGGCGCCTAGAGGCACCAAGCTATTCTGGCACTACCCTTGAACTACTTTAGTCAAACTTATTTCACACACTTATTCCGATTGATAAGTATTAACAGAGAATGCTCATAATCGCCTTCTGAAGAAATCCTCCGAACACATATTTTGACAAAAATATACTCAGGATTTTTTCCTAAGAACCTCAAATTTCTTTGATACACCGTGGAAGTGATTCTTCTGCAGTAACCGCAACATAACACAAGCATATACTTGTGGGCTGGTCTGAGATTTTGGACCTTATGGCTGCAGGCTGTAATGTCCAAAATCACAGACCAGCCCACACTTCTTTATCAAGGCAAGGACAGGCAATGACTGTTTTGCCCTGTGAAGGCTAAAGACAGTAAGTCCATTTTTTTAGAAAAGCGCGATTTTCATTGAAATACACTGAAAATCTTGCTTTTCACAAAAATGGGCTTATTGTCGTTTGCCTTGACAAGGCAGTGTTCTACCACATGCATGAGAGCTAAATCAAAGTTCTTACCCTGTTCTCGGCATAGATGATCTGGGCCAGACTCTGGTTCTTTGTCTCTGTGGTGGGCAGATCAGGTGTGGATGGCTTCTCCTCTGGACCTTTCGTCTCCAGAGAACGCTAAACAAAACAAACAAACCCGCAACGATATGAGCATGCTGGTCTGAGATTTTGGACCTGGAGGCTTCGAGCCATCAGGTTCTGTGTGCTCAACGCAAGTGTTCATCATCATCATTTCTTTTTTTAAATTTAATATCATTAGTAGTATTAGTAGCAGTACAAATACACATTATTGTCCCAATATATGTAATATGTAATATAATGTAGGGAAATTTGTCTTTCATCACATCTTGCCATTGTCTAAGAATAAAGATAAAAGTAAATGTACATTTCACATCACATCACTTACTACACACACACACACCTGCACACACACGGCTCTGATATGGCACAGAGCCACTAAGAATAAAGGTAAAAGTAAACGTAAATTTAACATAAAAACTCATACTAAAACTAAGTAGATTTTATCACACATGTATTACTAAAATATTAACCCTATTGCTGCTGAGTTTTTTTAACTGTTAACTGTGCACTGGGAAGTTCAAGTTCCTGACTGGGTTGTGCAGAGGCTGTCCCTGATCAGGGACAACAGCAGTGACAGAGTTAACAAACCTGTTTCTTTTGAAGTTTGGAGATCTGCATCTCAGCAGTGTTAATCTCGCCATCAAGTTTGGAGATGTTCTGCAGCAGTTCTTCCTTGTACTGACGGTTGCTACTGTCCTCGGTGGGGAGCGTCGGGGAGATGGCCTCAACCTGAGGGGTGTACGCTGGTTCCTGCATGGCAATAAATGAATAATCAAGTTTCATTAACAAATACCTCTTAACTTGTACAAGACGTGCCGCATTCTGATATGCGGCAAAAAGCCAGGTGTCTTGACTGCAGCACGTCTTGAATGTGTTTAACCCCAACATGCCACAGCAAGAAACGGATCAACCATGATAGTTCAAGGGTGGTGCCAGAATAGCTTGGCACCTATAGGCGCCATGCTATTCTGGCACCACCCTTGAACTATCAAATATCATGTTAGATCTATCTCTTGAACTGCAATACAGTCTTCAGAGGACAACTCTAAAATTTGGGGATTTTGACTTTAGGACAAAATGGGTTAGAGGATGCCGACGAACGGTGGATTTCAGAATTTTTTACTTAATTCAAAATAGTGAATTTATTATCTTATACAATGGACACTTATAACACTCATGTGAAATTTCAAAATGCATATTACCCACAAAATCATGAAATCACAGAAATTGAGCAAACAATGACTTAACAACGTTGAAAGCTAGTCAGCTTACACATCTTCTGCTTAAAACCATGCGGATTTATTCACTGATTCCAACAAAAGTATCTTGCTCGACTGTTTATACTTTTGGAGTACCATTAACCCAAAACTCTTACTTATGATATCGCTCAATGGAAAAGATGCATAGATTCCACTGAAACAGTATCAACAGTAGCAGACAGGGGTTTAAAATGATCTTTTCTTTTTTTAAAGTCATTAACAAACGTAATTACCAAATCCTGTGGGCATACTTTACAGTCAGGACAGATTGAAAAATTAAGTAATGGAGAGGGCTTGCACAACAGTAAATTCTCTCCTTCTCGACACACACAACAAAAATCCATTT
This sequence comes from Semisulcospira habei, assembly GCA_036245525.1. NCBI lineage: Eukaryota > Metazoa > Mollusca > Gastropoda > Semisulcospiridae > Semisulcospira > Semisulcospira habei. The sequence continues at coordinate 97,092,915 of BTPG01000007.1, read as the reverse complement.
TTCCTTTCTCCCACCCCAAACTAAAATAGCTTTTAATACCAACAAGTGCAAGCACAATTGTATGGAAAGTGTTTCCTGCTGAACTCTATTTGCGTAAATTTAAAACCTAAACATGACAAGCAACCTGTGTTTGTCAGTGATACCGATCAATTCTTTTTTTCCTCTCCTGCCACTGCGCAACTGGGACAATTTATCATGCGTCAGGTAAAAACAGGCAGGTAGCTAAGTGAAACTCGGAGAAACTTGATCCTTTCTCTGCATTTCTTCCATTTTGTTAAACTCAATTGGCTCCAACACACTACAGCAGGAGACGGATCGACCATGATACTTCAAGGGTAGTGCCAGATTAGCTTGGCGCCAGATGGCGCCAAGCTAATCTGGCACTACCCTTGCATTATCATGTTCAATCCATGACCTGTTGTAGTGCAACATGACTAAATGGGTTAACTAGTACCAACATAATTATGTGCTACCTGTGAACTATCACGGGTGTTCAAATTCAATGCATGTATCTCAAAGCAGTCACTTAACTTTTCCATCATCAAACTTACGCGCTTAACCTCGACATCAATGTGCAGGGGCTGGGCAAGATCCGGACGTTCAGACAGGCGTGGGCGCTTGGGAGGTGCAGACGGTCCCATGGAAGCATGTTGGGAAGGGCCGGCCAGTGAGGGTGCCATCACTGACAGGTTGTCCTGGCCGTAGTGGGAGTATGCCTCGCTACCTCTGAAAAGAACAAATACAGATATATAGAATAAACTGTGACAGAATTCATACAGACTTACCAAAGGTCTGTTTACAGTACCAGTGGCTGCATGCACAATTAGGTTTAACCCTCTGGCTGTCAGTAGCAGTTTTAAATGCTATCAACAACCAAGGCTTAACAGGCACATGTGCATTTGAGCAGGCTTGTCACACCTTTAACCACTCATTATCCCATTACCTATTCCCCATCCCCACAGTGACAAAGAGTCTGCACAAATACCCAGAAAAATGAAAGCACCTCTGTTACTGACCTTTAGTGGATGGAAAACAATTTGCACAAGAGAAAAAAAAAGTTCTTTTCTCACTGTCTTCACATTTCGTCACCCCCCCCCCCCCCTCCCCCCAACTCAACGTGTCTACAATCTACAAACATGGTAATCAGGGAGATGGGTAGCTCATGTGCTACTGCGTTTGACTCGCGTCGGAAAAGTCGCGGATTCGAACCCAGATGGGGCATGTGTGTTTTGACTCTACTCTGTGCTCCCTTTTTGAAATCACCTTTGCAGTGGACCTAAGACGTTAAGCCCCAACATTTAGCCCTTTTCATCCCAAAACACTACTACTTGAAACAAATTTGACTATGATAGTTCAAGCCTGAGGCGTCAAGCTATTTTGGCACCACCCTTGAATTAAAATGGTTGATCTCTTGCCTGATCTAATCTGTAATGTAGCCTTCATAGGACCATAAGCAAATTTAAAAATTCAGCCTATTTTTTAAATGTTAAAAAACATGGTAATCATATTTTCACAGTTTTACACTTAAATGCCATTCTGGCACTATCTCTAAATTAATAGTTAATGCAGATCCATCTCCCACTGCTTATTCCCTCTTTATGGACGCTAACAAAGCTGCAAAACCTTTAATAGGTTTGAGGTGTAGGCGCTCATTGATGGATAATTTGTGGATGTAATCTTCTGTCACATATTTTCCCCAACATCATCGAGAAAACAGCTTGTGACACTCTACCCTAGGATGGCAAAAAGCATCGTCCATTTTTGTGAAAAGCAAGGTTCTCATTGCATTACAATGAAAACCTCGCTCTTCACAAACATGAACATGCCGTCTTTCGCCTTCCTCGGGCAGCTCTGCGCACGTGAAACATAGACGTGAAAAAAGTCAAGAAGAGGTACATGTCTATGTGAGCCCCTGCAACCTCTATGCGCTCATGACAATTCTATCCCTCCAACACAAGTGGGTGAATTTTCACCACATATTTTGCCCCCATACTTTTTTTCCGGCAACTACGGACAATGCCATTTTCCGCTCATTCCGTCCCATAAAATATTTCCGACCGCAATCTTCTTGCCGCAAGAACTACAAAAAGGAAAAGCATCTGGCCCCCAAAATGCATGCCGTCAGCGATACACGTGCGTGTGCGCGTCAGTCTGTGATTCTGGACCTTACTAAAAGGCACGCACATAACCTGAGGTCTCCAGCCGTAAGGTCCAAAATCACAGACGTGCACACGTAAGCCGTGAAGTCCAAAATCACAGACTAGCACACATATGTGCAAGGGTGCATGACAGGAAGAGGAGGCCATTCACTGTTCTGACTTGACCCCAGAATCAGTGTACCCCCAGTCCATACATCCTCTTAACCCTTTTCATCCTGATACACTACTGCGTGAAATTAATTTGACTGGCAGTTCAAGGGTGGTGCTCCCCGATCACTATCAGTGACAGTGGGACATTAAAACTGAGAAAATGAATAGAAGTACCCAACGGAGAAAGAAACACGCTTAGAAAAGACGGGTACAACACAATTTATTTGTGTTGTACCCGTCTTTTCTAAGCGTGTTTCTTTCTCCGTTGGGTACTTCTTTGCATATTACACGCTTGGCAGTCACCTTTTTGGTCTGGATTGGAGAAAATGAATGAATGAAAGGGTGGTGCCAGAATAGCTTGGCGCCTAAGGCACATAGCTTGGCACCACCTTAGAACTAAAATGGTTGTATTCTGGCACCACCCTAGAACTAAAATGGTTAATCTATTTCCTCATCTGTAACGTGGCCTTCACAGGACGATAAGCGATTTTTTTTTTACCCATATCATACTGAAGCTAAATGCTTCAAATTTGTACACTGCCATGTGCAATCTACATTATAGTACTTACAGATAAGGATATAGACTAATGGCTTTAGTTCAAGGGTGGTGCCAGAGTAGCTTAGAGGCGCCAAGCTATTCTGGCATTACCCTTGAACTATTTTAGTCAAACTTATTTCAAACACTGGTGTATTCCGAATGATAAGGGTTAAATCGGAATCAGGGCGTAATGGTTTAAAACCTAGCAGTCACCGTTTTGGTCTAGATATAATTATATGTTACATAATCCCCCTCCATCATAATGTCCAAAGAATCAGGTCTGTCATGGACGGAGGAAGACGTTAAAGAACAGGCGAATCACCCTATAAATATCAGGGCAAGTAATGCGGACGACTGCTGACAACGGCTATACTAAAAGGCACGCACATGACCTGCGGCAGCTTTTCTCGGACAGAGTAGAAACCTTCAAAGACCTCTATCCAAAACGCCTAATGAACGGCTGCACAGTTCTCTTCTGCCATGTTGCAGCCGCGGATGCTAAACGGCAGAATCCGGACTGAGGTGACTGCCAAACATGTAATAAATTAACCCATTTAACCCCCACGGCTGCACTCCACAAAGAAGAACCCAACGGAGAAAGAAACACGCTTAGAAAAGACAGTGTACTGTCTTTTCTAAGCGTGCTTCTTTTCCCAGTGTTCCTCTCTGCATTTTACACGTTTGGCAGTCACCTTTTTTGGTCTGGATTTTGCATTCCACAAAGTTTGGAGGTGTCACCTAAAACAAGTACGTGCCAGTTCCAGTAAGATGTGACGGCGCCAAGCTAATCTGGCACTGCCCTTTAATCTTCATGGTCGATCCATCTCCTTTAGTGCGTTGAGGCTAATTGCGTTAAAATAAATATGCGCACAACTTCCCAAGAGAGAAACATGTTTAGAAAGGCCAAGCATAACACAGTTTATGGTGCTGTGCTTCTCCTGAGCGTGTTTCTTCCCGGCTTTGTTGGCAATGTTTGCTCAATCGCACTGAGAAGAAGACGAGTCTACAGTTATTAACCCCTTCCCTGCCACTGTACGTACATTGTTGTTGTTTCTGAAATCTGAGTTCATTCCACGACCAAACGCCAAAACCGTCCAGCAAGAGGCATAGATCCTCATGTGCCCCCGCTGTCGCGGGGGCTCATGAGGACCTATGTCTCTTGCAGTTGGACCGTGTTCACTTTTTTTCTCGGCAGTAATGGGGTTCATGCGTTCACTAGATGGAGGTCATAGCTGATAATCATGTTAGAGACATATGGCTCTGCGGCTTGCAGCAAGGGCTCGTGGGAATCTATGCCTTTTGCACAGAAATGGGGCCCATCTTCGGGGTTGAGCACTGACAAGTCTATGCAGCCGACGGCAGGGCCGATCAAGAGCGACAACTGTTCCCTCGTTTTCAAAAGTGATTACCGGCTCCCGGTGCAGATCTGTTTATCGGAGTGGGGCATCTTTGGGAAGCTGTCATTCCACCACCCCCCCCCCCTCCCCTCACCCCCCCCCCCCCAATCTCTCCCAACCACTGTGCTTAGAACAATCGCTGGCTCAAAGACTATCCTCTGAGCAGGAGAGATATAAGTACAGTTAAGTTTGCTAATAGTTTAAACGGTGGTGGCAGAATAGATTGAAGCCTATAGGCGCCAAGCTATTCTGCCACCACCCTTTGAACTATCATGGACGAGCCATATCTTGCTGTGGTGTGTCGTGGGCAGAATGAGATAACGGGTTCCCGCCCCCCCCCCCCCCCCCTCCCCTCCCCCTGATGATAGTTTCGTTATTTCCATTTTTATGTTGTTTTTTTTATTTTTTATTTTATTTCTGTTGTTTCTGTTCGTTTTAATAGATTATCAGTTTTTGTTTTATTTTTGTTATTATTTTTACTTTTTAAAAATATTCTTTTCTTTTATTATTATATTTTGTTTCCCTTTCTTTCTCCGTTGGGTTCTTCTCTCTTTTCATTTTTGTTTTTAAACATAGGCATACATTCTCATGTGCCCCTGCAGAAACAGAGTTACTAGTAAATTACTGGACCTCAGTTGCCAATTCAAAGTCAGTCACGAGCTCTGAACATCATAATGCCTTCAACGATACAGGAACAACCACTAAAATAAAAAAAAAATAAAAATAAACAACAACTAAACCTCAGCAGAAAGCAAAAGAGGCATATCAATTCAAACCAATGAAACCTTTCCACCTTGAGAACTATGCAAATCTATGCCTCTTGCAGGAAAAGGGGCTTGCCGCTTATACTGGGGCTCATCTGCCTCTTCCTCAAGTGAAAGGAGGGGCTTGTCGCCAACTGACTGGGGCCCATGAGAATCTACTCCTCTTGCAGACAAGACGAGGCTTGTTGGGGACGCAGGCGCCCCTGAGAATCTGCGGTTGGTTAGTTCGGGTTTAACGTCCACAGCACCGAGGTGATCATGGACGGCCCTGACGGGCGGGTTATCTAGGAAATCTATTGCCTATGGAGTACGACCTGAACACTGATCAACTCAGGCGCACTCCAACCGCTGTGCCACTTTGATTTACCAAGACCTTTCAACGGTCATGCTATTGAACAAATCCGTTTTTTTCCCCTGGACTGTGAGTCCAGATACCGGGGCCGGGACGGGGATTCGAACCCACGGCCCGGCGATTCCCTTCGCTCTCCTGCTCCGACGTTTAACCGCCTGAGCTATTTCGGACTCTCTGAGAATCTGCAGCTTGAAGGAACCATTTGAGGAACACGTGGGTAAGATGCACGAGTGAGCTTAAATCCTGCGTCAGCTGCCAAGCAACGTACTCCTGTACTTCTCTACAGGTCAGTTGCATGACTCCGCTTGGTACTGCGCAAAGCCACTAAGCAAGGTGCTCCGCTACAAGGTGCTCCTCCGCAGGATTCCAAACTCACTCGTGCAACTGAGGCTTGGAGTAGAATGCAGCGATGTTGACAGCCCGTGTCATTTGCATCTCTCAACCCATTCTACCCCATCACCGAAATCCCCAAATTTTGAAGTCTTCCTCTGAAGACTGCGTTGCAGTGCAGGACACAGATCGACCATGATAGTCCATAGGCGCCAAGCTATTCTGGCATCACCCTTGAACTATCATGGTCGATCTTTATCTTGCTGTGGTGTGTCTGGGGTAGAACGAGTTAAGAAGGAATTTCTTTTTCTTTTTTTCTCAAACATACCAGCAGCCTAAAGATAATGTCTGTTCTTGAACTAAATCAGTGTTAATATTTGAACAAATTGCAGAGAATACTTTTAAACCCATAAAGTTGAATAATACATGCAATTACACTTGAATGTATCCGTCATTAACTGCCTGCACATTGTGCTTCCAGATTTAGATCTAATAGGCCTACATCTTATTATTAGTTGTTTGTTGCTTTGTTGTTGTTTTTTTTTGTGTTTTTTTTTTTTTTGGGGGGGGTTGTTTGTTGTTAATTTTTAAAAAAATCATTTGTTTGTTTGTTTCTTTTTTTTGTGTGGATGAGCTGGGATTTGTTTCGTGTTTTTCTGTGGTTGTTTTGTGTTCTGGGGGCTGATTTTTTTTTCTTTTTTTTTCTTGGGGGGGGGGGGGGGGGGATGTTGTTTTGGGCTTTTTTGATTTTTTTCCCCCGGTGCAAATCTTTTTTATTGTTAGCACAGTGACAGTCCAGTGGTACTTTTCCGTGAGAAACGGCCGACATACGCACTGGATATAGCTTTCATGGACGTACACTGTAGATCAGTCAAAATAACAAACGCCAGTACTTTTCCCCATAAAGTGTCTTGTCTTGTAAGCACAGCCCGCAGACGACAAAAGACCACACTGGTTGTCTCCCTGAATTCGCTACCGCTCACCAGCGGTAGCGAATCGAGGGAGGCATCCACTGTGGAACTCAACCGTCTTCCAACAACTAAAGTACACTGTATCCCGTTGCCTCTCTGAACCTGACTGTTGTACACTGTGCCACCAGATCAGTCATAACAATTGTCACACCTCGTGTCAGTCAGTTTTCTTGTATCTCCCCCCCCCCCCCCCCCCCCCCATCGTAGCCACTGTGTGTGCGCGTGCGCTGGTCTGTGATTTCGGACCTTACGGCTCAAAACCGTTAGGTCCAAACTCACAGGCCAGCACAGACATCAAGGCGTCACCTGGACCATCTTCGCAGTATTCATGGTTGTCGAGCTTGGATCAGTTTAACTCTGCTAGTGCTAACTGTGAGAGATCGACCTTCTGCTCGTCTGTGTAAAATTAACCCTTTGATTCCCAGAACTGAATGACTTCCATTCCATGGAATGGAAGTCATTCAGTTATGAGTGTCCAGGGCCATAATCATTAATTTTTACGCAGTGTCAAACACGCGAAGTGTAAAATTTTAATTATTATTCTTTCTTTCTACTTTTTTAAAAATTTATTTATTTATTTATTCATTTATTTATTTATTCATTTTTATTATTATCTGTATTATTTTTTGATTATTTTTTAAATTTTATTTATTTGTATTTTACACGCTTGGCAGTCACCTTTTTGGCCTAGATTTTGAGGACTGATGAAAATTACAAAGAGGAAAGCAATGAAATTCGGACCTGTCTCGCTCGAGCTGCGGCGGCTGAGCATGGTGGTACTCTGACAGCAGGGAAGGACGACGTTTGACCTGTAGCCCCTCCGCCTCACGGATGCGGGCCTCGCGCTGCTGGTCAAGGTACTCACGCCGCTGCTCTGCTGCCTGCTGCTGTGAACACACAGAGAAACAAGAAATAAATGAGAATGGCTGTCGTGAGATTGTTCGTGCTTTGTTTAACCCATTTAGCCCCCGAGTCCCTACAGCAGGAGATGGATTGACCATGCTAATTCAAGGGTAGTGTCAGATTAGTTTGGCACCTTCAGGCGCCAAGCTAATCTGGCACTACCCTCGAATTATCATGGTCAATCCATCTCCTGCAACTGGTACACAGTCATTAGGCAACACCTCCAAAATCTGAGAAATGGGACCGGGGTAAAAGGGTTAACATGCACACCAATGACAATTTCGACAGGCTAATGCTGTACAACTGAAAAGTGTGATTGTCTTCTGCGTCTAATGTGAAAGCGAATCTCTTCAGGGACATTAAAGCGATCTGCTCCATGGCGGGCTTGGATTGCTTAAAAAATGATGACAGAAAGGGCTATCAATGTTGTCTTGCTAAACCCTTGGCCTGTCGGTAGAAGTTTTAGTCGCAATGTTAACTGCAGAAATCATCGCAACTAAAAGCTCTCTAAAATTGTTGATCTATCTCCTTCCTAATCTATAATGTAGCCTTCACAGGACCATAGGCAAATTAAAAAAAAAAGAAATCAGACTCAGAATGCAATGGGTCAACAAAAAAGACATTGTGCACTATTAACCTTTATTGTTAATATTGACTTAGGAAATAAATTAGGCGTACAAGAGCATCGTTGGCTTCGCAGATTTTCCGCATGAAGTTTCCCATCTATGGCACCACCACCACCGGCTCTTGACCCGGACCCTTTTTCCTGCCAGGACACTGGGCCCTGACACGCGCAGCGTCAGCCCCCAGCAACACGGCACGTGACACGCGCTCCGACAATATGCGCATTTCCGTGCTGAGGTGTACGGCTTGTCCTCACAGAGGTGCTGCGTACCCGCGTGTCGGTAACTCCAGGAAAGTTTCTCTCACAGTGTTTATATATAATACACACACAGCGTCCAGCACTCAATTTATGATCGTCAGTCTAGGTCTGCCCTGGAAAAGCGAAAGACAGTAAGTCCATTTTTGTGAAAAGCTAGATTTTCATTGTGATACAATGAAAATCTTGCTTTTCACAAAAATAGACTTACTATCTTTTGTCTTCACGTGGCAGAGGTGTTCTGGCAAAGATCCTCTTGTATCAACTGCGTTCCCACCTACCACTGCGTGTGCTAGCCGATCTGTCGCACTCCAGCAAAGGACCTCTCTCACACAATGCTTGACAATGATATCCATCCAGCCGAAAAAAAATAAGAAGTGAAAAACAAGGCACCCGTCTAATGATAATAAAGTATGCGGTCAATATCCTCCATAGCTGTACTCACCTCCCAGTAAAACGGAGGTAAGGTATCATATCTCGACAACAATGTCATGGTATCAGTCCAGCCATGATGAGAAAAGTATACCACACACACTGTACATAATTATATACGTTTTAAAAGATCATCCAGCTATTTTGAGAAAGATCATCTATATAGTTGCAATTATCTACTGATAAATCTGGATGTTTCGGCAAAGATTTCCCCTCACGATTTTCGATATATATCCACCTCTAAAGAAAAACATGTCACACGCTGCAAACTCTTCAAATAATTATACAGGTCCTCTACTGTCGCCAGACCCAAATTTGGGAGTTGTTACCTGCAGAATACATAGCAGTTCAGGAGACAGATCGCCCATGATACTTCAAGGGTGGTGCAAGAATAGCTGGCGCCTACTGGCGCCAAACTATTCTGGTACGACCCTGGAACTATCATGGGCTATCCACATCCTCTTATAGAGTGTCAGGGGTGGATGGGCTAAAAAAAAAAATGAAGGTACAAGAGCATCGTTGGCTTCGCAGACTTTCCGCATGAAGTTTTCCATCTATGGCACCACCACCAGGTGTTTTTGAGAATGGTCCTATAAAGCTGTACTCCATCTGAAAATCATCGCAAATGTACCAGCAAGAGATTTCCCCTCACGCTGTCTGATATCCATCCACCTTCAAGGAGAAAAGTAAGCAACACACACTGTGCACCCTTCAAATGTTAATCCTGGTGTGCTAAGAAAGGTCCTGTAAAGCTGTACTGATCTGATGTTCCAGCGAAGAGTGTCTCTCTCTCACAATACATGTATCTGGTTTCCATTCCGCCAAAACGAGAAAGTAAGCCTCGCACAAAGCGCTCGGTCATCATCCTGATGCTCTCGAAAAGATCGTCCGAAAGTTCTTCTCATCTGGTAATCATCAACAATGATTTAGCAAAGAGTTTCTGTAACACGATTTCTGGTTTACATGCAGTTGAAATGAGAAAATAAGCCTCACATAGCACGCTCAATGATGATCCTGGCGCCTTAACGAATGTCCTCTAAAATCCACTGTCAACTCATCTCAGTATTAATCACCCGAACGCTCTAGCTTATGGCCTACCCCACTTTATCTATACTCCTCCCTCCCTCCCTCTCTCCGCCATGAGATGGCCTTAGTTGCCTGCTCGTCGTTAAACCCAAATAACTCTCTCTCTCTCTCTCTCTCTCTCTCTCTCTCTCTCTCTCTCTCTCTCTCCTCACGCTGTCCGATGTCAAGCCACAATCCCTGAGAGAGAGAGAGAGAGAGAGAGAGAGAGAGAGAGAGAGAGAGAGAGAGAGAGAGAGAGAGAGAGAGAGAGAGAGAGATTCATTCATTCATTCATTGTACATTGCTTAACGTCCTGACAGCAACAAGACTTTCTCAGGACGTGCCTGCACTGCTTGTGAAAAAAAACAACTAAACAGAACATTGAATGTATGTCGCCAGCCGGTCCAATACATTAAATAAACCTAACACATGGGGCCTAAATAAAGCTAAGACCATTTAGCAACACACATCCAATATCAAGAGCTACAGGCAGTGCAGACAGTAGGGAGAGTTTTAAAAAGGCAAATGCAGGTGAATGGACAAAGGGTAGACAGAAACACATGCCCCAGAATAGAGAGAAAAACCCACCCTGTGGGGCTGACCAGGGTGACCCTGGGAACTGAAAAGTAGTTAACCCCACTCGAGAGAGAGAGAGAGAGAGAGAGAGAGAGAGAGAGAGAGAGAGAGAGAGAGAGAGAGAGAGAGAGAGAGAGAGAAGTAAGCCACACACAGAGCCCTCGTCTATAATCACCACTCTGATAAAAGGCGCCATAAAACAAACTGAACTAGTTGTCAGCCACTAACCATTTGGTTGTCGATAGCGCTTTTTGTTGAGGTGATTCAAGAACCCTTTGGCTGTCGGTAGCGCTTTTTGTCGAGGTGATTCCTTCAGGAATAACCTCGACAAAAAAGCGCTACCAACACGTACCACAATTTCTCAAAGACGAGAAGTAGAACGTCGCCCCTGAATCTCAAAGCCGAAATGGGCGAGCACTCTCCCGCCTGGTACAGTTAGTACGAGTCCATGGACGAACTGTGTGGTGGTCTGTGATTTCCGACCTTACGTCGTCGGCTCGTATCGTCCAGAATCACAGACCAGCACACTAACAATTCACTCGACAGCAAAAGTCTATTGATTTTCCAACTTGACGCGATGCACTGTCTCAAATCCGAGCTCCAGTTGAAGGCAGAAAGGTCAAGACAATACGACGACTGTAATCTGAAACACGTTGCTACTGGTCTACAAGAAGAGCAACGATATCAACTAAGATCATGTGTACCCCCACTCTCTTGTTTTTAAAAGAAGGAAGCGTAGCCGCCCGCCCCGCCTCTCCTCCCCCCCCCCCCCCCCACCCTCCTTCTCTGTCCCCTCTCTGAGAACATCCAGTCTTTGCCACCATACCACTATACCACGGTGGATAAACGCTTATCGGAAGTACGTTTCAAGACGTATTTTCGTACGTATCTCGATTCGATTTTAATTTAGCATCGTGGCTTGCATACAACTACTGTACTACTGTGAAAGAAAAACAGAAGATAGTGGTGGAAAACCCTTTAAAATAGAAACAAGGAACGACGTTTCGGATCAAAGATCCTTCTTCAGGTGACATGGAAACAAACGTAGAACAGAAAATAACACGAGAGAAAGAAAAGACGTCATCCTGTAAAGTGAGAATTTAGAATGATGTAAAAAAAAAAAAAAAAAAAAAATGACGCAAATACACAAGCACAAAACACGTCGCACAAAACTTGCACAAAACTTACGTGGACATACATACACGTCACTGCATACATACGCATTCACTCGTGCCTGCTGCCGCTCACGTACACGCACGCACGCACGCACGCACGCACGCACGCACGCACGCACGCACACACACACACACACACACGCACACACACACACACACACACACACACACACACACACACACACACACACACACACACACACACACACTCAACGGCAGCATCCAGTATCAACAGTGAGGTTTTTCACCACTATCTTCTGTTTTTCTTTCACATGAAACCCTAGGGGCAACAGTTTTACTACACTGTACTACTGTGTATGAGGACGCAGCAACAGTGATCACAAACATAGGTATTGTTCGCTTTCCTGTCGAAAAGTTGACATAACAAAGCCTAGTTTTAGCGAAATCTGCATTAGAGTCGTGCGACCAGTCAGAGCTTTAGCATGGTGTATGACGCTCAAGCATGCTGCACGATGCCCGTTCGATGCTTAACCCATTACATCCTGAGGCTGACTTTTTAAAAAAATTGCTTTTGTCTGCCTCAGGCCAAACTATTCTGGCGCCACCCTTTAACTATCGTAGTCAAATTTACTTAAGCAATAGTACTGAATCAGGATGAAAAGGGTTAACCCATTCAGCCCTGACGCAGTACAGCAGGAGATGGGTCGACCGTGATAATTCAAGGGTAGTGCCAGATTAGCCTGGCGCCTGTCGGCGCCAAGCTAATCTGGCACTACCCTTGAATTATCATGGTCGATCCATCTCTTGCAACAGGTGCATAGTCGTTAGATGACGCCTCCAAAATTTGGGAAATACGTGCGTCGGGCTGAATGAGTTAAGCTTGATATACAGAGCACCAAAGAGTCAGCAGTACGCTGTTCCTATTCCCGCAATACAGTGCACTCGCGGTTTCCCCCCGCGTATACAGGCCACTGTCTACAAAACAGCTGACAATTATTTCGGCGCATACCGACTGCATACACGCGCGAACTGATGTATTGTGCCGGGGACAGGAGATTAATTGTTCAGTCACCCCTCCCTCCAATTCCAGCCCATCTGCACGAGGCATGGATCCTCATGAGCTCCCGCAGGCCTGCTTGGGCTCATGAGGTTCCATGCCTCTTGTTAGGTTTATTAGCATCTACGCTCCTGACAGGGCGGGTACAGGGGTCATGTTTATGGGAGCAGCGTTCTTTCTGTCGGTGCAGTGTGTATGCGGCACACGTGCACTCAAAATGTACAGACGGCTCGGCTGGCTGGGTGTTTTGTTGCTAAGGCCATTTGCCACCAAGGAGGCGACTTGCTATTTCCATACAGTTAATGTGTTCGCATGCAACCTCGTAAATGAAATCATGTTTTGATGCGCTTGCCTCCTTTAACTTTTTTGCTGACAAAATCTCCAACCTTAAAACACTCGTGAATGAATGCTGGTAACCGCCTTGTGAAGACAGCCTCGGATCACAAACTCTGACCAAATTGTGAAGACAAAAATGCATTTTAAAAAAATATATAAATTTACAACAAAAAATGTTTTTCTCAAAACACAAAAAATATTTAGTTACACGGTTGTATGCGAAAAACATGGCTGTAGTCTAACCAGTCAAATTGTGTACACACAACTACTCCAAAAAGCCCTAAGCCTATCAAACCACCTGCATCAATAAACATTCTGCTACTTTCATATACATTGCATAAAAAAAAATCCAACACCATATACGTTCGCTTAATTTGTCTTCCATGCAATACTGCCTCTTTTTATTGCCTGTGTTGCCTATTTCTATGTACAGAAGTTTTGTATGCATTAAACACACTGCTCGCTCTAAAGGACTGTACAGTAGCAACTGTCTTTTTTTTTTCTCTCAAGAAAATAGTATCAAAAAGAGAGGTGAGAAGAAAATAGTATCAAAAAGAGAGGTGAGAAGAAAATAGTATCAAAAAGAGCGGTGAGAAGAAAATAGTATCAAAAGAGAGGTGAGAAGTAAATAGTATCAAAAAGACAGGTGTTCTCACTTAAAATCAGTTTTGAAGGGCAAAAACTTTCACTTCACCTGATATTAAAGACCATCATTTAGGTAGCTACAGCCACCTAAATGATGGTCTTTAATAACTGGTGATCGAGCTCTGAAAAGGGCAGGTCGCTCAAAACATGCTCTGCTGTATATAATATGCGCAGACACTGAAAAGAGTAAGCGCATACAGCTTGCATGCATGTTTTTCTGTCGCACCTGAAGACAAATTCCTTCCAACATTGATTAACACAGGCAGCGGTATTTAGCTTTGAAAATGCTAATTGTATGTTGCAGAAAGGTTGACCGAGTTCTAAAGCAGAACGCAAATAATTAATACTAGCACACAAAGCACGGACTGCATACGACTGCGTAAAACTTGCAGAAGCACCCGCAGAGCCCTTGTTTGTTCCCGGAGCATTATGTCCGGAGTTTAAACCGTGCATAAAAATACGCTATTTAGAGATAGGTACACTATGCGTAATTTTTTGTCGCAATAATCATTGAACCTGTCGCCTATTAAATCCTACCCTAAGACAGCGCTAGGAAATGTATGTTGAATTTGAAGTATACCTGTTTAACCCCATGACCGCTACTGACGATACCGTCCGGCTGAAAAGACGCCTAGCGGTATCGTTATCAGTTGTCTAGGTATTAACCTATTTAGCCCCGACACACTACAGCTGTATCGAGCATGATAATTCAAGGGTAGTGACAGATTAGCTGGGCGCCGTAAGGCGCCCAGCTAATCTGACACTACCCTTGAATTATCACGCTCGATCGTCTCCTGCAACTGGTACACAGTCATTAGGTGACACCTCTAAATTTTGGGAAATACAGCCTTGGGGTTAAATGGGTTAAACAGGATACATATACGTGAAACCAAGTTACTCCTTAACCCCCCCCCCCCTCTCCCCGCGTGCTTAGGTACTGCAAACTGCAAACAGCACCGGTGGCTGCACGTGAAAGGGGGTTAAATTTAATATGTCTGACTATAAACTAGAGAGATTAATTTTAATTGAAACCTTGTCACCGCGCTGAATTTATATGACATAAAGTCGTTTTGAAATGAATTTGTAATGAATTTATATGACATAATGCCGTTTTCAGCTGGATTTTTAATGAATTATTAACGGCAGAGTGTCGTTTCCAAATGGATTTCGAATATAACATCAAAGGCGGTCTGGTATTTGCCAACACGTAATATTGCGTCGGCCAATGATCGCCCGAACAGTTGGCGCCGGTTCTTAGAGCTGTGTCAAAAATTTGCACTTCACTGTCGAATGTAACCATCAAATAGGCATGCATGGGGTCGTATTAATTTTAACCTTTTTTGCACATCCAGCCGCTTGTGTTGTCAACAGTATCAGTGGTTGCATGCTCAAGGGGGGTTAATAGCAACTTGTTCGTGACTGGAATTTGCCAATTTAGACAAATGTCTGCTGATCGTAAACTAGAGAGAATGGGAAAAAATACATCAACGACGTGAAAGTTGAGAAATCTGATAACATTTTGTCATTCCAACCTGTAAACAGATACGGTGACTTTCGGTCAGTGGGGAAGAAGTGCCAGAAACCATTGCTTATTAGTACGGGCTAAAGTATACCGACGAGCAAAAGAAATGCGACAATTTTGGAATCGTCGGAAACACTTTGATTCCTAAAATGTCGCATTTCTTTTGCTCGTCAGTACTGGATGAGCACACAGTACCGGTGGCTGCACGAGCAAAGGGATTAAATCCCTCATTCAAAGCGCCCCGCATCAACAGCTGCGACAGTGTCGCATGGCGTTGCCGCCGCCGGCAACGCTGCCATACGACACTTCCGTAGCTATTGATGCGGGGTTAAACGAGTTAACACTCTGGCTGTCGGTAGCGGTTTCTGTCGCGACAAAAAAACAAGAAAAAAACAACCGCTAGCGACAGCCAAAGGGATTAACATGACTACAGGTTACAATGCCCTAGGTACTCCCACGCCAAGAGCATTGACAAACGGCTGTGGACTCCACGTGTTGCGATAAACATGAGGGACCTAGACCTTGGCGGTGCCATCATTAGTTAACCTCCTTGCCCAGTACTGGGGCCATCGATACTGTTTACAAAACCGGTGGCTGCGTGCACAAGGGAGTTAACTCTTTCCCTGCCACTGGACGTGAGTTGAGTTTTTAAAATCACTGTCAATCCAACGACCAAGAATCCTATCCGTCAAAAGAACATGGGTAAAAAATGGCTCCAGCAAGAGGCATAGATCCTCATGCGCCCCCGCAGTCGCGGGGCGCACAAGGATCTATGCTTCTTGCAGATAGATCGCGCTCACTTTTACTCGGCAAGGAAAGGGTTAAAGATATATATATATTTTTAAAAGGTCCTCCTTTCTGAACTTGGGCAGACAATTGACAGTGAATCGGCTGAGGATGGTCATACCTCGCATTGCTGAAACCTCCCTTCAAAACCGTTCTCCCCGCAACCATGTTAAAAATCCCGCCTCCGCTGCTCGGAAAAGAGAAAGGCCCGAGAAGGCCGTGGAACAAAAACAAAGAAGTACGTCACACGCACTGACGGCAACAGAAGGGTGGGAATCACGCACGGATGTCAACAGCAGATTGGGAGTCTGCACATAAAGCACAGCCTGGTAATGGCCCGGTATGCAGCAGCGGGCTTTCATACCTCCAGCTTCCAGCCCTGCGGCGCCTTGAAGATTCGAAAATGACGGATACGTGCACCCTGAAGACGCCACGCGTAAAGTCATGCACTAAACTCATTTAGCTCCGATGCACTGCATCAGGAGATTGATTGGCCATGATAATTCATGAGTAGTGCCAGATTAGCTTGGCGCCTGATGGCGCCAAGCTAATTTGGCGCTACCCTTGAACTATCATGGTTGATTCTCGTCCTGCAACCGGTAAAAACTCGTTACGCGACACCTAAAAAAATATATGGGAAATGCGGCCTGCAGGGTTAAATGGGTAAAGAAGCGTGATAAAAAGAAAGCATTCAATGACACACATCTGTAAATTTTATAATAAATAATAACAATAAAGGTAATTTGTATAGCGCCTAATCACCAAGGTGCTCTAGGCGCTTTACAATCACAGTAATGAAACAGTGAAGCAGAATACACAAACAAGCACATACAACAACAACAAAAAACCATTAATTTACAAGGGCAAAAACTCACACCTCACACTCACACACACACACACGCATGATGATTGATTGATTGTACATTGCTTAACGTCCCGACAGCAACAAGGCTTTCTCAGGACGTGCCTGCACTGCTTGTGAAAAAAATACTAAACAGAACATTGAATGTATGTCGCCAGCCGGTCAAATACATTAAATAAACCTAACACATGGGGCCTAAATAAAGTTAAGACCATTTAGCAACACACATCCAATATCAAGAGCTACAGGCAGTGCAGACAGTAGGGAGAATTTTAAAAAGGCAAATACAGGTGAATGGACAAAGGGTAGACAGAAACACATGCCCCAGAATAGAGAGAAAAACCCACCCTGTGGGGCTGACCAGGGTGACCCTGGGAACTAAAAAATACCTAACCCCACCCAAGTCCCCCAGGGCAGACCCGGGTGGGGGACACGCATGATGAGCCGGCAGACAAAATGGTCTTTACGTATATGCAACAGAGAAAAGGTGTGTTTTAAGCTTGGATTTGAAAATGGAAAGAGATGATGAGTGACGCACATCAGCTGGGAGAGCGTTCCATGTAATGGGACCAAAATACGAAAATGCACGATGACCTTGAGTGACCTTATTACGTCTAGGGATACGGAAAACACGAATTTTATATTTATCCGCTTGAGAAAAAAAAAATGCTTAGCATTTCTCACGATTTTAAGGCGTCTACCCATAAACACGAATCCGATACGAAACCGATCCGAATCCGAAGCGGGTCCGAAACAGAACAAAATTGTGCAAGTCCCTTTCATGTTCGTGCGTTTCTGTATGTCCGATGCGATAAACGAATTCGCATCCGGCTTCGAACTAAAATGACGCAAATTTTGAAGGAAAATTGCATCATCGCATCGGTTTAGGATCTTATTCGTATTGGATTCGTGCTTATGGAAAAGTAGCTTAACTATGGCAGACAAATTAAAACGAGTTATTTGCACAAAAGAGTGACTCATGCGGCCGCGGGGTTAAGAAGCGAAACAAAAAGAATGCGATCAATGACACACACAACTGTAAATTTGCATGCGTGTAGGCATGACAAAATTCTCAGTTAGTATTTCTTACAACTTGTTGTAGCACACAAATTCAAACGAGTCATTGGCACAAAACAAGATCGAAACCTGTTTGTCTCTACTCTATATATAATACTGACATCAAAGTTTGTCGCGTTTTCTGAAGGCATGACTGTGCATGCATGATCAGCACTGCCACTTGTCTGACGACTACCAAATCACATGGAAACCCGTTTCTAACACCGCCAGAAAATTTATATTTCCGCGTTGTCGCAATTCAGTCTTGTGGCTGACACGGGGGTCGACTGAACATCTGACGCGTGTTCTGATGTGATGTGTTTTGGACCTTGAAGTTCAAGCTTCCAGAATACTTTGAATTCAAACGTCTCGCAAATTTTCACTGCAGCACCAAATTTCGATCTGGTGACCTACTGTCAATATTCACACACAAAAGTTCCGCCAGAAATGACAAACTTATTATCCTAATTTCTAAAATGCTCAACTGCTTCCTCGGCAAGAACATTGATCAAGCATAAATGTTCAAGGATAGTGCCAGATTAGCTTGGCGCCTTGCGCCAAGCTAATCTGGCACTACCCTTCAACCAATATCCTCAAACTGTGCCAGGATACTAATTATCATTATGGCACTACCCTGGAACCATTAAAGTAGAACTTGTTTGTGCTAGAAAATGGACGTGTCCCTCAGCTCGGAGAGTCGGTCGTAGCCTTGAGATTGTAACTGTCATAAATGTAATGTTCAATAAATAACGACACAGCCTTCATCTTCCATTGGCCAATGAGCGTCCAAACAGCTGGATCCCATACACAGTTTGATGTCCTAATCTGCATTCACTGTCCTAAAACCAGCACTATGCGTCTGTTACATCGTT
Source organism: Semisulcospira habei (assembly GCA_036245525.1). Classification (NCBI taxonomy): domain Eukaryota; kingdom Metazoa; phylum Mollusca; class Gastropoda; family Semisulcospiridae; genus Semisulcospira; species Semisulcospira habei. The sequence continues at coordinate 97,074,126 of BTPG01000007.1, read as the reverse complement.
GCTTTTTTGTTGTTGTTGTTGCAATTGAGACGTTCACACCCAGCATTTGCCAGATCATTTGAAAGGCTGGTTGGTTTGTTGGATAGTTCGGGGTTTAACGTCAACGGCACGGAAGTGATAGTAGACGGTCCTGACGGGCGGGTTAGGGAAATCAACTGCCTATAGAGTACGACCTGAACACTGATCAATTGAAGCACACTGCAACTGTGCCACTTTGATTTACCAGGACTTTTCAACGGACATGCTATGGAACAAGCCCGTCTCTTTTCCCTGGATTGGGACGGGGACGGGGCCGGGACTCGAACCCACGACCCGGCGATTCCCTTTGCTCTCTTTCGCTCCGACGCTTAACCGTCTCAGAGCTATGTCGACTCATCATTCGAAAGCTTTAAACGCGACCTTTTAGGCAATACAGTTTGAGTTATATGACATAAAAAATAAATCAAGAGGGATGACAAGAGGCATAGATTCTCATGAGCCCCTGCAACTGCAGGGGCTCATGAGAATCTATGCTTCTTGCCGCAGATCTGTGGAAGCGATATCCTTTGCAAAAAGAAAAGACGCCTGGAAAGTGGTACCAGCACAAACGGGTCGGACATGAACACACGACAGAAGTACACGGACTAGGTGACAAGGTTCGTGACGAAACGAGGCAACCTTGAAGTCTGCAAACTGAAGAGGCTCAACACTGTGCGCGCGCGCTGATCTGTGATTTTGGATCTTACGGTCGTCCAAAATCACAGACCAGCGCACGCGCATTGACAGTACCACAACCAGCCGTAACCGACACTGTCTAAAATCTGCCCTACAACTCGTCTCAGCATTTCAACTTGACGAGTTAGCCTCAGTACATCGTGGTATCAAGGCGCCATACAAGCAGACCGCGTTATAGTAATGCTAAATGTATATATAGGCTTTGTGAAGGAAAACCACTTGGTCAGCGGCAAAAGATCCTCGGGCCGACGTCAGCCTCACACAGCAACACGTGCAGAAAATAGCCACACCCGCCTAAAACGTTTGATCCGAAATCTTCACAAACAATATCTACCCAATCACCGCGCCGGCCTCAACTGCTCGCCAACTGACAGGTGGGCGCATGTCCTGTTTCACCCCTTGCCTCCTTGAACGAAATGACTTGCATTTTATAGAAGGCAAAGTGTTAAGGCGGCCACGAATATATGAAATGCACAGGCATAATGCACCCGTGAGTTCAAGAAATGAACAAAACAGCCTCTGTTGTTGCTGTTTTTTTTTTTTTTTTTTTTTTTTTTTTTTTTTTCCCCATGCAACTTGCTGCTGAAAGCAAAAGACAGGGAAATCGAACACTTTCACACCCTACATTTTCTGAGAAAGGAGACAGAGTTTTCTTTGTGTGTGTGTGTTTTGTTCGACCGAAGCAGCTACTATATGACCCCGGACCCGGACATACTGATGTGCAACCCCCCCCCCCCCCCCCCCAAAAAAAAAAAAAAAAAAAAAAAAAAAAAATCCTTGCACGCGGCACAATCGTCTGTGCAATCACGGACTTTCCAAATGCAACTAAATCAATGGGAGATTCGAAACACAAGAACCCAAGTCATCCAACGAACACGGATACAGAAATAAGGCAAGCAAGAGGCTTAGAAACTCATGAGCCCCCGCTGTCGCGGGGGCTCATGAGGTTCTAAGCCTTTTGCAGTTGGGTGGTTCTGGCTGCGATACGGCAGTCAAGCGTTTAAACCTTGGTACAAATCAACTTTTCCATTAGCGTTTTTTAAGTGGGCAGCTGTAGTTTGATCACCATAAATAATACTCCTGGTGTTGCGAAACACGCATATATTCCCGTCAGGTTCGAGTAGCGCACACTCACTCCGCTAACGCCCACAGCACAGACCCCAGTCTCGGAAAACACGTAACAACTCAAACTCCCAGAACTAAATGACTTCCATTTTACATTAAACTCCCAGAACTAAATGACTTCAATTCTATAGAATGGAAGTCATTTAGTTCTAGTAGTTTAAGAGATAAAACCACAAAACTCTCCACGTTTCTTAATGTCGCCACAACAGCGCTGACTCTCAAGCCCAGTGTCCGAATATACTTCATAAATAGACCGCAAACTTTGTGTAACGTCCACTGCACTGACTCTCAAGCACTGTCTCTGAAGATACAATTAACTTGTTATAAAGTCCACAGCACCGATTTTCAAGCAAAGTCTCTGAAAACACATAACAATAAACTGTTTTTCCAACTTTTTGTAATGATTCTCAAGCAGTCTTTGAATATACTTCCAAATCAAACCACAAACTTTTTACCCAACTTTTCATAAAATCGACAGGACAAGCTCTCCAGCACAGTCCGTAGTAAATATAATTCATAGTTAAACCGCACTTTTTACAACTTTTTGTAACGTCCACAGCACTGGTTCTTAAGCACCGTCTCTGAAAATATGTAACAATTAAACCACACACTTTTCTAACTTTTCATAACGTCCACAACTTTACCTCTCCAGCACAGTCTCTAACAACATAGCAATTAAACCCACACACTTTCCCAACGTGTCATAACGTCCACAGCTCTTGACTCTCAACGCAAGCACACTCCCTGATAATATAGCAATTAAACCACAAACATTTCTGAACTTGTCATAACGTTCACAGAGATCTGGTTCTCAACTCAAGATGTCTCTGCTAACAGCAATTAAACCACAACCTTTTCGCAACTTTTTACAACGTCCACAGCACTGATTTTCAAGCACATACCCTGAAAACGATTAAGAATTCAACCACAAACTTTTCCCAGCTTGCTACAACAGCACCAACTTTCTAGCACCGAATCGGAATACACGTACCAATTAAACCACACACCTTTCCCAACTGTGTATGATATCCACAACCACTGATTCTCAGGGAGTTACTCTGAAGACAATTACAAATCAGACACACACATACTTTGAATTAGTCTCCCATTATTAACTAATTCGTGACGTGCCGCATCCAGATACGCGGTCCGGGTGTGGCACGTCTCGAAAGAGTTAATGCGTTCGTAACACCGACTCCTAGTCCTACGCACTAATTGGTAACACGTAAACGAGCACAACACACAGACTTTTCCCCATGGCCATTCACATAATCATGATGTCCATAGCACTGAATCGCAGGCATCAACACTTCCTTTAGAACACAACTATTTTCATACTCGACGGTCACACACATATACACGGCTGTCACAACAGTCACAAGACACGCGACCGACGGCACCTCGCACTTCGATGTTAACGGGGCCACCTCTTCAGAGGTGCAGAGGTGTATAGAGGTGTCACCTAACCGACTCGCCAGGAAAGCTCACAGTGCATGCAGCAAGGTTTTACGCCAGTGTAAGCTGTGTGCCGTAAGTTGTAGCGCCGTGCCTTTTCGCTACACGCGTTCAATCTCGCAAAAGGCACAGATCCTCATGGGCCCCTGCTGGCGCAGGGTCCCATGAAAATCTATGCCTTTTGTGTACAAATACAGACCTCCACTTGCAACCTCTGACAGAGTTTGTGTTAGAGTGTACGACCGAGTTGTAGAGCAGTCTTTCTGTCACACCCTTGAAATTGGCAAGTGGCACAGATCCTCACAGCCCCTGTAGATGCAGAGCATCATGAGAATCCATGCCTCTCACACCCTCAGAAGCAGGTGGCCACCTGGGGTAGGGTCTACGGCTGTGCGGCAGTAAAAGGCATACGCGCGGGCCTACAGAAGTGCACAGCGACTACGGTTGTGGCAACCAACACCCTCCCCTCTCCCCCAATCTGCAATAAACATAAATACTCTCGAGTTCTTCCGGGCAGCAGGGTTATATATGAGGGTTTGTGCCTCTTTAAGTCAGGTGTGAGCATTCAGTCACATCTGCAATCGCAGATTAGGTCAGTACCATGTAGGCAAGCACACCACTGAGTTTGCAATCCTAATCGTGTGTACAGTTGAGCGACGCGTGCTGATGTTGAGAGAGCGGGTGAATGGCGCCAGATAGCACGAGCCCCCGCAATCGTGAGGATCTATAACTCTTGCTGAAACACCTTTGTATTCAGATTCTTTCACAGCCGGGGAATCTTCAAGGTTTAATTTACAAAAATTAGCAGTCAATTGGTTAACTGTGGGAGATGGCTCGGACGTGATTGTTCAAGCGTAGCAGCCGGAGTAGCTTGCCGCCTGCGTTCAGGGGGTAGTACCAGATTACAGGTAATTAGGTATGCCTTTCCTGCACTCCTCTTCCTATAATTATGAGTATGACCCTACAGGCAAGTTCGTGACCATGTATGATTCCGCGCACCGAGAACAGGAAAAACGTTCCGCCTGGAATTTCAGAATAAATGACCGCAGACCGTTCTGCGTGAGATGCCTATGCCGACAAAAAGAAAATCCCAAGAAAGAAAGAAACACGCTTAGAAAGGATAATTACAACACCATTGTGCTGTAATTGTCCTTACTTAGCGTGTTTCTTTTGTGTTTTAATTGTCCTTTCGAAGCTTGTTTTTTTATTTTGAGTTATTGCTGTCCCTCTAAACGTCCTTCTTGTCTTTGTTGAGATGTTCTTTACATTTTGCACGATCACCTTTTCGGTCACACTGGTTGCCCCCCCCCCCCCCCCCCCCCCCACACACACACACACCTCGATTCGCTGCGCTGAAAAGCGCAGAGAATCGAGGGAGACAATCAGTGTGCTTTCTGGTCCGGATTTCTATTTCCGACAGGACTGGGCTGCCGGTGCCCACGAGGCTCTATGTCCCTTGCAGAAGGTGGGACCTGTGTGTGCGAGTGAGGTCGTTCAACCAAGACCAATAATACAAGGTATCGGCCAGTGGAGACCCATCACTCACTCACGGTCACCCAGTGTGCCAGCCTTCAGAATCGGAATCGTGGCACGGGGGCGCTTCAGTGTATGTAAGTACGGGGTGACAACAGCCTGAGGGTTATTGTTCTTTTGGCGTTATATATAGCAAAAGCCAGCTGGTCCATTTGGGAGAAAAGCGAGATTTTCACTGTTAACTCGTTCGAGATGTGCCGCCTCGAATGAGTTACACAATGAAAATCTCGCTTTTCCCAAAAACCGACATGCTGCAGTATACATAAGGGCAGTATAGACCTACAAACGGTGATACCAAATGTGACGCTACTTTCCATTTTTCATGGGAGATGAACGACTAAAAATGTAGGTAGCCAGCCGCCCGTCCAACGAAAATGTCCTGAGATCCACATTTTGAGGTCGCCAGCCGGGCTAAGCGTTTATGGAGTTTCAAGTCGCCAAAAGCTTTTTCCATGGCCACGGGCAACACCTTTTAGCACCCCCTGTTGTTGTTGTTGTTTTGGTGGGTTTTTTTTAAACCTTCACATGTGATGTGCTTTTCAGTGCTAAGAATATACAAAATATTCAACATGGACGTGGCTTAATCTGCTGCACGCAATGTGGGATTACAATGCGTCTGTCGTGTCTCTGCCTCGGCAATGAAAACTGAAACAAATTCCAACGACTTCACGTGAAGACAATTTAAGCCAACGGCAGCAAATGTATAAACATGTATTTGCATGTTATGAAAGGCAACAGTGGTGGCACATTAAGACCAAAGAATCCAACACGTATTCTTCTGTTATAAAAATCAACAATGATGACATCTTTAAGACCAAACAAATTCCAACGTATTACCACCAAGACAAAAGTCAACGGCAGGAAATGTATAAAACATGTATCTGCATGTCCTGCAAAAACCAAGGGCAGGAAATGTTATTAAAAAAAATCAACAATGGTGACACCTTAAGAGCAAACAGCAGCATGTTAAATATGTGTTTGTCTGTGATTTTGGATCTTACGGCTGTAAGGCCGTAAGGTCCACATTCACAGACCAGCACACGAGACATTAAACAACAAAACGCGGTCAACGAAAACAGACACGGTCTGCTAGGCGATTAACCTCTGTCGCAGCAGTGCACCCGGACGCGCAAGATGACACATTTTTGCCGGTGCCAGGTAATTAATTACCGGAGACACCAAGTACAACATAATGAGCGTGAGCGATGCCACCACACGCAATAACGTTTTGCCCCAGCCGCAGGCTGAACTGCCGTATTGTTACTCGGTGAAAGAGAAGTAAAGAGTCACTACTTTTGCAAGAGTCATAGATTCTCATGTGCCCATGCAGACGCAGTGGTACATGAGAATCTGTCTCTTGAAGAGGAACGACTAAAAGGGATGGTGTCCGGACACTCGATCAGTGTCAAGCAAACCCGACCGACACATTTGTGTCGTCTGGTGGGAAGTATACAGGCCACACAGTGTAATGAATTTTTTTTAATTTGCTTCCACTGAATTTAACCCCTTTACAGCGTTTCTGAAGTCTTTCAGAACTCAACGCCCACATAAAGTAGTGTCAACAAGAGACGCGGATCTTCAGGAGAATATATGTCTCTTGAAACTGGAGCGTGTCGACTTCTTTTCTTGGCAGTGAAATGCCTTTCCCCTTCAAGCTCACTGTGACACCAATCGCGCGTGCATCTACGCACGAACACACACACACACACACACGAACACACACACGACACACACACACACACACACACACACACACACACACACACAGCTCGCTGTACTTACATCTAGTACTAGAGGTATGTATTTCAAACAGAAATGTGTCGCATTACTTAACACATTCTGCCCCAGGACCGAAATCACCAAATGTTGAAGTTGCCCTTTGCGGGGACTGTATTACAATTCTAGATATAGATTCAGCCTGATAGATCAAGGGTGGTGCCAGAATAGCTTGGCGCCTATAGGAGCCGAGCTATTCTGGCACCACCCTTGAACTATCAAGCACGATCCATGTCTTGCTGTGGTGTGTCGGGGGCTGAATGAGTTAACACACAATCGCACCAAGCGTTCCCCCCAAAAGGTCGCCGCCAGCTCTGAGCTCCGTCGCACAGACCTAGAGCTCAGGGGTCTCTCCTTTCTACCCAGTTTTCTTGGCCATTGTAACGCGGAGTCCTTTCGGTATCCCTGCGGCGCAGAAATTCTTAAAGGCTCTGATCTTGCACTCTATCCCAGACATTATCCTCACCAGCCAGTGACAGTCCGTGTTTTACCTTGTCAAGTCAAAATACTTTAAGGGATTAAACCCTTCACTGCCGAAGCACAGCTAACAACACCCGAATGCAATAGGCAAAGATCTTCATGCGCCCCCGCAGTTGCGGGGGCGCATGACGATCTGTGCCTATTGCTGAGATCACTTTGTATCCACGCTGCTTGGGACGGATGGGGCTCTGTGGTATTGACTTAACAAAGATTTCAAAAATTCAGCCTGTGTGCACTGGTAGTGAAGCAATAAGATAATTAAAAAAATATATATATATTTCGACTTGACACATCAACCATCCGCTCAGGCACTACGCGGGATGGGTCGACTATGACAGCTCCAAGAGTAGTCATTCAACCAGCCCGCACCCAGTCCTCCTTTCTCGCTTGCCTCTCGCCGAAGTCAGGGTTGTTGCATCCCAACTTCCAGACAATGGTGAAAACATTTCTTCCCCTTGCAGACGAAGCGGAAACGTTCGCCCATGTGGCACCTATAGCATCCTCGGGTACCCCACCCCACCAAGTATGATTTAACGGCCCAGCAACCCTCTGACCTTTCCCGTGCGGCCAGATGAAAGGGGAGATTTGAAACGCAAACAATACAAGCCAAAAAGGGGGGTTCGGAGGACGAAGGAAGGAACATTTCTCTCCTGTGAGCTAAAAGTCCATTATTTCTTCCCCCAAACGGTTCTCGAAAGGCAATGCCTTCCACATGCGTGGGGCACATAACTTCATGAGCACTTGCCTTTCAATTCAATGTTAGGTCCCCGCTGCCTTGCGTCACTTATCCGTCGTTGGTGGAGATAGTCTGCTTTTGACAAATGACTTCCTTCGTTCCTCTGTCCAACGGTTCTTTCAGCCAACCTCTCCCATCTGCAAAGCGGCACTGATTCTCAGTGCCCTTACAAATGTAGAGGCTCATAATCTACACCTCTTCCAGTAACCACTCGACTCTCAATTTATTTCATCGATGTTCCCTCGCTGAAGCAGGCCATCTGGGTTGGACCATGAAAACCTACTTCTTCAGTTTAACACAATGTGACTATTTGGGCGCCGGTGTCCACCGGCAAGAGGCAAAGAGTCTCATGAGCTCATGCAGGCATGCAAAGGCTGATGAGAATCTGTGCCTCGTGCAGCTGAAATGGGCTTTCAAGAGGGACCGTCTCATTTTCTTCCAGAGTGCTTCCGATCTGCAGAGCTGCCCTGCCATGCTGCATGGAAGAGGAAGGAAATGAGTTGTCGTTTCATAGGTGAAAGGGTAATAAGTCTCTTGCTGCAAGATTATGTGTCTGCGGCCCTCAAATCAAACTGGGGCAGTTTTACAAAGGGAGTGCTTTGGTCTGTGATTTTGGACCTTATGGCGTTGCGCTGTGAGGCCCAAAATTACAGACACCCTGATAGGAATTTTGTTCCTTCTGTTTTCCTTTTCATTGGTGTTTCTTTTCTTTCCCAAAAATGCAGACTTGAAAACTGGCTCTTGTGTCAAAAGCCTATATCTAAGGTCTGGTCATGACAGTTCAAGAGTACTGCGAGATTAGCTTGGCGCCTTCTCAGGCGCCAAGCTAATCTGGCACTACCCTTGAACAACCATAACCAACCCATCTCCCACAGCTGGCACCATGCCTGCTCAGACGCCCGAAGAAGTTTCGAAGTCATTATCACGTGTGAAAAAAAATGAAAGGCCCTGGTACGGATTTTTCCTTTACCAGTCATTATTTACTAAGTGTGAGGTAGTAAAGGTTCCCTACATACGCAAGAGAAGGACCTGCCATGACAGTTCAAGTGTAGTGCCAGATTAGCTTTTTTCACCTTTATTAGTCATTATTCACACCGAGCAAATTAACGCAGAGACTGTCCAACACTAAAAGGACGGCGGGTGAGTACTAAAACCTCTGAAGACAGACTTCGAACAGTATGATGTATTCCTCGGTAGCCCCAGACAAGACAGCTTCTATTTCTCCCCTGCACGGACCACTTGTTCCCCCCTACGTTTGTTTGATAGCATCAGTGAACTGTCAGAGCGCCGGCGTTTTCGCACCCGGCGCCAACCTAGCGAGACGGTTCGACTGCGATAGGTAAGGATGCGTACCTGGTGTTATTCTTTTTGGGTGTTCTGAAAAGCTGACTTACGCTTCCGCGTTGTTCCCAAGGGTGTGGACACCACCAGTAAACCGTTGAGTTTAACTGTCGGAATGCTGTAGTCACTCTCAAAGCTGAGTGAGAGATTTTGGCTTCACTTTTCATTCTGATACACTATGATAGTTCAAGGGTGATGCAAGAATAGCTTGGCGCCTGAGGCGCCATGCTATTCTGGCACCACCCTTGAACTGAAATGGCTGATCTATCTCTTAATCTGTACTTTAGCCTTCACAGGACAATAAGCAATTTTCTTAAATAAAAATCAGTCTCAGTATGTAATGGGTTAAGGCGTCACAGCCGGAGATGGTACATGGTCGGATGAACATGGGGACCTAGATTCTCTAGGGCTGATGTGAATCTATGTCCCTTGCAGACAGACGGGTCTGGACCAAAAGACCCGCCCTCACTGACTACCGCAATAGGTGCGGTACATCTATTAGGCTATCTTATTTCGTTCTGCATCAGGTAAAGCCCCCAACAGGTGTAGCGGATCGAAGAAGGAGAACTATCTGTGAAGGAGACGTCGAGTCTCCTCTCGATTGGGAATGACAGAGTGTAATATCAGTGCTGTTAGCAGGAGCCTGCAAGAGGCATAGATCCTCATGAGCCCCCGCGGGTCGGGGGGCTCATGAGGATCTACGCCTCTTGCAGGTGCGTGCTGTTCTTTTCAGAACTTTTGCCGGCTGTGAGCGAACTGTGACGATAACATCAGCGACGTGAAGCAAGACTATGGATGTTACAGATTTATAGCGTAGTATTATCGTAAAGATAGTCATAAGCGCGCTTCTACCACAAGGGATTTTTGCCATGCCATGTCGCAAGAGATCGCAGAGTCAGAAGATGCGATATCACTCCGACACCGTTACTTAAAGCTGCCAAAATTTGCGGAAAGTAATGGGTGGGGGTGGCGTGGAAGAGGTGTGTGTGTGTGTGTGTGTGTGTGTGTGTGTGTGTGTGTGTGTGTGTGTGTGTGTGTGTGTGTAGGTGGGTGTGGGTGGGTGGCTAAAGACATTGACTGTACCGATAAAAGGGCGAATCTCATGTGAATCTTAATTTCTTCACACACATGTTACTCTTCCATTTTTACGATTTCTGTTCTGAAAACAAAGAAAGGAATGAGATGTGAATTGATCATGTAATTTCAAATATATTCTGACGACATCGATGAACTATGATGAAGATCCATTTCCTGCTGTAGCGTATCAGGGCTTTATGGGTTAATTAAAGCACCCCAGCTACCCACCCCACTAAACCAACTGACAGGTGATTGCATCCCACCCCATTAGCAAGCAGGGATCAGCAGGCAACGAAATCACCTGTAGATGCACTCGTTTACTCCATTCTCCTATCCAGTCACCAACTCCCGAAACTCCCATCATCTCCTCCCTTTCAGGGGTTGAGATTTAACATCGTCACACTCAAATATTGATACTGTTGCTACGCCTTTGCCAAGCTACGGTATTAATGCCACTGACACCACAGCAGGTCATGGCAGTTCAAGGGTAGTGCCACATGGTTACTGCACACCTAGTTACGGTAGCCTATACACTGGCGCTGCTACAGGGTCTACGACTTAAGGCGCAACAGCAGGCGATGGATTTAGCCAAGAGTGCCCGATCAACATGGCGCCTGAAAAGGCGCCGAGCTGATCGGTCACTACCCTTGAACTGTCATGATCAATCCACCTCTTGCAACTGGTAAAAGTCTTCGAAGACGCCTCAACACGTTGATCAAGTCGTCAGATGTGACTGCAACTTAGTCCAAAGAAAAGGCAAGTCAAGACGCTCAGACAAGGTCGATGTCCAACCACCGACGTATCAGAACGCCTTTTCGGGCTCTCGAGAATCTCTGCCTCTTAACCCCGTCAATGCCACTGGACGCAGATTTTGTTTCTGCAATCTTTTCCAAGCCAAAAAATAAATAAATAAATTAAAAAATATCGTACAAGAACCCTACCATCCGTCCAAGGAAGATGTGATACACAGACAGTCAGCAAGAGACACATATCGTCATGAGCCCCCGCAACTGCGGAGACTCATGAGGATCTATGTCTCTTGCAAGTTAGGCCTAGTTAAATTATTTTTCCTCGGCTGGGAAGGGCTTACATATACTAATTTACCGGTTGCACTTCGCCAATCACGCTAAAACATCCAGTACTCCACGTCCATCTGACGGGCACCACAACCACCACCAGACGACAAAACGTAAGGAACGAAAGCCGATCCCAAGTTGGGATCGGCTTTGGTTCCTTATATTTCGTCCAACACTAGGAAAAGACTGTGGCTGCAGGGCCTCATGAGGATCCACGCCTCTCGCAGGCATGAGGGCATGGCTGAGGAACAGCGGGACTAGGTGATCACAGCAGGTGCTGGGTATGCCGGTTCAATGCCTGTTCAGCCGAGGCTCCGGGCTTAGCCAAGAACCCGCGCACCCCCCGAATTCAAACAAACAGGGTGAAATGCAACCACAAACACCGCGCGGATCGCCTGGAAAAGAAATTAGGATCGACTGGCACGTGTGCCATGATAGCCCACTGATCTCCCATATATAAGCCCCCGGGTTAAAAAACACACACACACACACACACACACAAACGAGTACATAAAGACTGTAGGTGGTTTCATTTCCGTTTAAAATTTTTTTTTTATATAATTTAATACTCAAAATCAATTTTGTAAACAAATTTATTGTCAGAAGGAAAACGATTTGGGCTGTTTTCCCAAGGGAAACAATGTCAGAACATTACATTCATAAGAAAAATATGGACACCATTTTCGGACAAAGAAATGAACACCCCAAAGAGCAGTCTGACATCTTTCCTTTAGCTAATATTTCAAAAGGTTTAAAACAAAAAATGCTGAGGCATACACAGGTTGCTTATGTTCACAACCTCTTTCCTGCCATTGGTGTGTACTTGAACGACAGTGACGCACTGGTTGCTTACGTTTCTTACATTTTTTTTTTTTTTTTTAGTTAAGAGTTGTCCTGGTGGCAAGGTTTCGAGTTTCATTACCGAATCACGACTGATATAGGATTTCAATCGACATTTTCCAAGACCTCCCCCCCCCCCCCCCCCCTTTTTGTCCTTAGCTTCAACTCTGTGGTCTATCAGTATCACCAACACCTCAAATTTGCAAGAGGCACAGAATCTCATGAGCTCCTGCAATAGCAGGAGCTCATGAGATTCTACGCCTATTGCAAGTATGTATCGGCCCCACTTAAATCTGTGTTGTTTAGACAGAGAGAAGTATTGAACAGTATTGATTTCACACAACTGTGTTCTGTTTCTAATATTAACAACAGTAACATTTCATTGTTCTGTTTTTATACAAATTCACCAGGTGTGGATAAAATAAAATGACATTTGTTTTCTTTTCTTTTTATAAACATAAATAATAGCTGGTTCAGCCAAATACTGTACAACTAGCTCACGTTATTAGTGTACACCCATGGCACGGCTTCCTCGCTGTGCGTTCTCACTGTGCTTTCAGTGTCTAAACACATATATCTGCATGCAGATGTACACTCAACACCACAAATGCATATGAGCACACGTGTGTGTGTGTGTGTGTGTGTGTGTGTGTGTGTGTGTGTGTGTGTGTGTGTGTGTGTGTGTGTAAATGTGTGTGTGTGTGTGTGTTTGTGTTACACACACACACACACACACACACACACACACACGCATATCTGCATGCAGATGTACACTCAACACCACAAATGCATATGAGCACACGTGTGTGTGTGTGTGTGTGTGTGTGTGTGTGTGTGTGTGTGTGTGTTTGTGTTACACACACACACACACACACACACACACACACACACACACACACACACACACACACACACACACACAAGCACTCTGCAAAATGTCAGTAAGCTGGACCGTTTTGAACTTCAAAACAGTTTTGTGGAAGAAACTGAGGAAATGACATTTTGCTCACAAGGAATGGCCGGAATAAACGCAGCACCTCAAAACACCACCTGCGCACCGGTGTCTCAGGGGAAAGAGCTGCAACACAATTTAACCCCCCATGTGCACGCGGCCACTGGTGTTGAGAGCAGTACCTGCGCCTGTGTGCACCCATTCACCGCCAGTGGATGCAGACTGTGTTTCTGAAATCTTCGTTGATTTCATGCCAGGAGCCCCGGCCGTCCTAGTAACATGGATGCACAGTGGTGTCAGCAAGAGGCATAGATCCTCACGAGCCCCCGCAATTGCGGGGGCTCATGAGGATCTATGTCTCTTGCAGTTGGATTGAGTTATTTTTTCTCGGCAGTGAAGTGGTTAATCTGCGAGAGGCACAGATCCTCATGTCACCTTTACCGATATACGAAGCCAATTTATATGTGTCGAACCTTTTGTAAGCAACATTTGCAGTCAATACTGATCGAGCAGAGCAAGTCACCAGACATTTGCTTCATGTCGGGTATCAGGAAATGTTTCTGTGCCGTCGGTCACAAGCAGGTTTCACCATTTTTTAAAATATTTTAAATGAATCTGTTCTAGGGTCGGATTTGTAGCGCCTAGTCAAGCATTAACACACTCGACACATACTGCACTCGGATACACCGGCTTCATGCCACATATCTGGATGCCGCACGTCTCAAATGAGTTAACGACTACGACTATCACTAATGTGCCTGCAAACAGTGATATGACACAGAATGTGTTATGAGGTTTGATGAGGTTTCTCTACATCGGTGACACTTTATGACATCAAAAGTTTCAGACGTTTTCTGAACCAATAAATCCTTGGAATTATATCCCCCAACCCTTTAATCCATATCATACTGAGGCTAAAAGCTTCACATTTGTACACTGCCATATGCAAGGTACATTATAGTACATACAGATAACGATATAGCCCAATGGCTTTAGTTCAAGGGTCGTGCCAGAATAGCTTGGCGCCTATTCTGGCACTACCCTTAAACTATTTTAGTCAAACTTATTTCACACACTGGTGTATTCCGAATGATAAGGGTTAATTGCAACTGACAATAACCCCTGGCTGAAAAACGCAACCTTGGCTCTTACTGGTGGATACCACTGGATGGAAAGACTCGAAGTTACGCGTCATTTCCACCGCGCAGTATCGCCAGCAGCAGTCAAAGGGTTAAAATAATAGTTCCAACCATGCTTTCTTTTACCAGTCACATACAAACATGACTTTTCCGAGTATACAATTCAAGTGCAGTGGAATTTCCTCAAGTCACCCACATCAAGGCAAAAGTACAGTCAGCTGGTGCTGTCAAAAGTAATTTCCCTCGCGCCTTCTACACAAAGCCCCTCAAACTCACCCGCGAATTGAGGAACAGCTGGAGCCCATCTCAGTCAGCAAGAGGCACAGAATCTCATGAGCCCCTGCGAATGCAGGGGCTCATGAGATTCTGCGCCTCTGGCAGGCGTCCGGGAGTGAGCAATGGAGTGAACCACTGCCAGGAAGAAAAGTTGCTTCCCTTGACAGTATGTGTTTGGTGCACAGGCTGTCACTGCGTGCAGTCGGCGTAACAACGCTTTACAACTGGTGCATGCAACTTGACTGGTGCAGGAGAGATTAGCAGAAGTTAATTTATAAAAGCAATGGGTGGCTTTCGATTAATTATGTCGAGACCTGCCATATAAACTTTAAAGAGCCATGTAACCAAATGCAGCATGTCCTGTATGTGTACAATACTAATTTGTATCCAAAGTGACCTGCTCCATGGAGGGCTTTGATGGCTAAACTTTGCTGATACAACAGGTCATCAATGCTGTCTTGCCTCACCTAAGGCTGTTCCACCCTTCTTCTTCACAATCCATGTGAGAATGCACATGTGCCACGCATGTGCCAGTGGTTTTCCACTACTTTTAACCCTTTATGCCCCAAGGTCCCATTTCTCGAATTTTGGAGGTGTTGCCTAACAACTATGTACCAGTTACAGGAGACGGCTTGACCATGATAATTCAAGGGTAGTGCCAGATTAGCTTGGCGCCTAAAGGCGCCAAGCTAATCTGGCACAACCTTTCAATTATCATGGTCAAGCCATCTCCTGCTGTAGGGGATCCGGGGCTAAAAGAGTTAAGCGTATCGTAATAGAAGAAACTCTCTCCTGCGTACTAACTAGAAGAAGAGCAAAAAAAAGTCTTTCATTTTGTGACACTCACACCAAATAATTTAAGTCAGATCTTTTGTTCAGCATTACCCACATTTTAAAAGACACGTAGAAATCTAATAACCCTTTACTGTCTGGAGTAGGTCGCTTTTTTGTACATGCAGCTGAACAGAAGTGAGTATGGATGCAATAGGACTCACAGTCCAAACTGTCATCTGACAACATAACCGTGTTCATCATTTTTATGTCTACTTCATCTCTTAACTCATTCAGCCCGACGCACGTATTTCCCCAAATTTGGAGGCGTCATCTAACGACTATGCACCTGTTGCAGCAGATGGGTCGAATCTGGCACTACCCTTGAATTATCATGGTCGACCCATCTCTTGCTGTAGTGCGTCAGGGCTGAATGGGTTAAAAATGTCAGTGTATATCCATTGACACATATGCAGCACTTCAAAGCTCACTTGTATCTTTGCTATGAAAGCGGGAAGAAAATATCAGTAGCTGCACCAGATATTTTCCACAATATCTTGGTGCACTGAGGATTTGTGGCAAAAGAACAGAGCCTTCCCTGTCTGCATACTAGTGCACAACCTGTCACATTACGCTGACAGAAAGCCAGAACATTGTACTGGCCAACCCTTACACGTAAAACCACGAGGACTTGCTCCGTTTGAGGGGCAGAGATGTGAGCTAAAATAGCCAGCCCACAAAAAGGAAGAGGTACAGAGCCTCATGAGCCCCTGCTGGGGCTCGTGAGAATCTGTGCCTCTTGCCAACAGACAAGACAGCACTCATCAATCCAACTTCAAAGCCTGGTAACTTCGCTCTAATCTGGAGATAAGATGTGAGATGTTCAGCAAAAGGTACAGAATTTCATGACCCCCTGCTGCCTGCAAGTGCTCATGAGCATCTGTGCCTCTGGGAGACAGGGAAGGTCAGTAAGCCAAGCTTTGCGTGCTCTGATTCATGAAAGGAGCTTCCCCCCGACACCCCCGCCCCCCCCCCCCCTCTCCGAACAGCGCAAAAGACAGACAAAAATGAAAATGACACCGCATTGCACCTAATGTTCATGAGGTTGGATTGTAGTTTTTGTAGCCCTTTGTGGATATCTCATTAAGGTGGGCAACCGACTACCTGAAGGACAGAGAAGGCTGTGTGAAGTACAGCAGAACATGTTTTGAACGACCACCCTTATGAAAGATCATCTGTCATTAAAGACCATCATTTAGGTGGCTGTAGCTGTGACTGTAGCCACCAAAATGATGGTCTTTAATAATGACAGATGACGCTGTTTGCGCCTCAAGACTTCTCTTGAGAGAGCACCTGCCTGGTACCTCTCTACCTACAGATGCTGACTTCAACTGAGCCGCCGCGACATTATTTCCCCTAGGTCACTATCGGCAGCGAGATGCAACCAACCTTGGCTTGCTTACAGCGTGTGCTTGGCTAATTTTCAGCGCTGAATGATAAATATAATAATGGGTATTTATAAAGCCCCTAAACTCCTGACAGAGCTCTAGGCGCTTTATAGTGTGTGTGTGTGTGTGTGTGTGTGTGTGTGTGTGTGTGTGTGTGTGTGTGTGTGTGTGTGTGTGTGTGTGTGTGTGAAGATCACGCAAACATAAATAGACAAATAAATAAATATTAACAAAATAAAAGAACAAAATCAAACAGCCACAAAAACACTGGTGTGTATGTGCACAATCACGATCACACACACACACACACACACACACACACACACACACACACACACACACACACACACACACATATGAATGTGTGTCACTACAAGCGGTTAGCCGGCATGTTCACAGGATCCAGAAATGAACTCAATGCAAAATTACTTAGTGACAGAGTGCATCATACATAAAAAGTTACTTAGTCGGCAAAGAGTTCATACCAAATTTCTCTTGCAAAAATGGTGGTAGCTCTCAACAGGTTCTACTGTCATATATTGATTCAGTTGAACTTTTACTTGGTAACTGGGATAATCTTGCCAGAGAAGTCAATGCTAAGATCATGTGCACACAACAGCACACAAGTATGGGTGTTCATTTGCATTCAAAATTTTTTTTCTTAATGGGTTCAGGCTAGTTTCAGTATACAACGGCATCTACATTAGAAGAGTTTGAACTGTATATAGTGTCAAACTGCTGTACAAAGTGTTAACTCATTCGAGACGTGCCGCCTCCGGATACGCGGCATTAGCCGCGTATCCGGAGGCGGCACGTCTCGAATGAGTTAAAAGGTGAAGATTACAGAATTGACTACAAAGTTTTATAAGGCGAGGATCGCAAAGGTGTTGGTCATATTTCTTCTATCAATGTAAAGTTTATCGGACTGCTCGGTTATTTTCCATCTCACCGACTGTTCTCATTCAAACTTTTACCAAGTACACACGCATGCCCATTCAAACCTTCTACCAAGTACACACACATGCACACATGTGCATACACACACACATGTGCATACACACACATGTGCATACACACACACACACACACACACACACACACACACACACACACACACACACACACACACACACACACACACACACACACACATACACCTTGTGCAAAAATCCACCAGTAACCTCTCAGCTCCGCTACACTGCGCCGTGTATAACATACACACCACAATACATGACACTTGTCAACTCAAATTATCACCTGCAGAGAAGACAACAAACACGGAGAGACAAAAAACTTGAAAGGATGGACCACCGCAATAGCAAGGGCCCATGGTGCATGCCGACTGGCTCACATCCTCATGAGCACATGCGCAAAAATATAAAGACCACCACAAGCGCTTTAACTCATTCAGCCCTTCGGCCGTATTTCCCAAATTTTGGAGGCGTCATCTAACGACTATGCACCATGTGCAGGAGATGAATCGACCATGATAATTCAAGGGTAGTGCCAGATTAGCTTGGCGCCGACAGGCGCCAAGCTAATCTGGCTCTACCCTTGAATTATCATGGTCGAACCATCTCTTGCTGTAGGGCGTCGGGGCTGAATGGGTTAACGTCTTTGTGAGTGCTATGATGCAAGTCTGTATATTAACCCACTGGCTGTTGGTAGGGCATTCTGCTGAGGTGATTCCTGTTGGAAAAACTGACAAAAAGCGCTAAGGACAGCCAAAGGGTTAACCTGCTTGTGCGTTTATACAAGGTGATTCACTCATTAAACTCCAAGGCCACGTTATCCACATTTTAGACGTGTAACCTAGCGGTAGCAGTGATGTATCGACCATGATGATTCAAGGGTAGTGCCAGATTAGCTTGGCGCCTTAGGGTGCGAAGACTAATCTAGCACTACCCTTGAATCATCATGGTCGGTCCACCTCCTACTTTAGTGCGCTGGGGCTAAATGGGTTAAGAAGGACCTAGGTAGACTGACGCCGAGCCAGCCAAGGCACAGATCCTCATGAGCCTTCACATACCATGTGATGGCTCATGAACATCTACGCCTTCGCCATGGAAATAAAAGGACCTGAAGAAAAGCGGCCACAGAGAAAAGCAGGTAAGGCACGAGACACCGCTGACAATGCGGTCTTAATTAAGACGAACTGGCAGGTGGCCCGTTCAGTGCAGAAAATCCTTGCTTTTGCCTTCATCTTTAAAGGCCCACTACCGCCGTAACTGTTCAAAGATACACTTATGTAACAGAAAGTTACGAAACGCTACACACAGGTCTAGTTATGGTTCATTTAGACACAGGACAATCCAGTTCAGCACACGTCGTCTGTATATCAAGTAATCTGATAATGACTCCGCTCCGTTCTAGAAATACAACGCTTTCAGTACAAGAAACAGCCAAAAATAGACTGACACGCTTACAGCAGCGCAGAATAAATAAGTGCGATTAGGCGTGTGCTTTTGGTGTGTGCCCAAACTGCTGTCAAAGTTTATTAGGTGTGTTGAGAAGGCATAACAAACACAAATTGTGTTGAAATGTGTCTTCAGATTTATGCATAATGGTACTTTATAACCCATTTAGTCCCGGCGCCCTGCAGCAGGCGATGGATCAACCATGATAATTCATAAGGCACCAAGCTAATCTGACAAAACCCTTGAATTACCATGGTTGATCCATCTCCTGGAACTGGTTCATAGTTGTGACACTTGACTTGTAAATTTACAACATGTGGCCTTGGGGATAAATGGGTTAACAACAATGCCAACTGCAGGAGATGGATACAAGACAGTGCTTGTCGCATTCCAAGGCGTTGAACTACTGGAAACTCATTCAAAAATTGCATATTGCCCATACATATCAGCCAATCCAAAGTGTTGGGCTTTAAACAATAAATTGTTAACATTTTGGCTATCGGTCGCACTTATGTCGAGATGATTCCTGCAGGAATCATCTTGACAAAAAGTGCTACCGACAGCAGGAAGATTAAAATTAATATTCTGTACAAAGGCTGTACTGTTTAGCACAACGGACGGAGGGAAGTAACTGCAGAAAAGCATAACAAAATTTATGAGGACCTTTTAGTGTTAGCTCCCCTTGCTAGCTGCAACAAGAAAGTCACCGGGCAATGCTGCCTTACAAAATGTGAGCTGGTCTGTGATTTTGGCCCTAAATGCGCGTGCGTGCGTGCGTGCGTGCGTAAATATGATCAGACGAACATTATGAAGACCGCCTCCAACCGTAATCTCACCACCTGCTCCCAAGTTCCAGACTGAGGATGAAGAAGTGTAATGCATTGTCCTCAGCAGCCCGGTCTGCTGATTCATTATTCCATCACCTGCCCGCCCCCCCCCCCCCCCCCACTCTCTCTCTCTCTCTCTCTCTTAGTTTATTTGATTGGCTTTAATAGTTATGTATCTGCTTAACGTTTTTCCCCCCTTTTTTCCCTTTGCTCTAAGGAGAAGAGAGGTGTAAAGAGATTGAACTTTCTTGCCACATGTAAAAATACATTAGGAAGTCTAGTTAAAATACGAATTGTACCACAGATTTTATTTGACCCTACGTCTATATATCCTTCAGTAATCAACGAGTAACACAACATCATCATCTCTCTCCCCTTCTCAAAGTTCAATTCACTTTTCTTTTCCTATTCTCCCCACCCCTCCCCGTAATGCGGTACACATGACAAAAATAGATTTGATTTTTCACCCCCACACTAGTTGCCTTCATCGATCTGCTACGCATCGCGTAGCGGATCGAGAGAGATAACCAGTGTGTCCACATCCCCGTTCTCTTTCTCAGCCTCAGCAATCACCACCAACGACGTCACGCCATCGTCATCCTTTCCACATTAACAACCTAAGTGCAATATACATTTTCAACAGACAGATTATCAGTCTCAGATACAATCAGCCGGATAAGAACGTAAACCCAGACTTACACGACGTCGGCTGAATTATAATTGTCCATCGATTGTTACAAAACCTACATTAAACACACTTAAAACCTGTTTCATGACGCAGACAGCGGGTGAATGTTCTGCAATTTACGCTAACCCCATAAGCTGCCGGTACAACGCAGACTGTGCTTTTGAAATCATTGTCAATTCAACGTCAATGACTACCAGCCGTTGAAGGAACATGGACAAAAGTGGTTTCAGCAACTGCGGGGGCTCATGAGGATCTATGCCTCTTGCAGTTGGGTGGTGTCCAGTTTCTTTCGGCAGTGAAAGGTTTAAAACTAAAGATATCCCATAATTCACGCAGAGTACCCTTTAAGCGACGAATATTTACTTACTCTGATCCATGCTAATGTGGTGGACAGAAACTTCGGTGGGGGGGGGGGGGGGGGGGGGGGGGGGTGGGGGGTGTTTAGAAAGGCAGACAGTGTAACCAGGTCGACAGGTTTACTCTTTTTACCAGGTCGTCATCTTTTGAAACTGAAACCGTCACTAAGTGCAGGGTTTATTTTGGGTCAAAAAGCTTTCACTCCTGCACTCCCGAGAACAATCGCGCGTGTTCGACATGCCTACCGCCGGTCGTCTCGCAATACCTGCAACAGCAGGAACCGGAGACGCCCGGGGCAATCAAAATACGAAATGGGGCGCTCATGAAGATCTACGCCTCTTGCTCGCTCTATTTAAATGCAGGTCCCTTTTATACCCAGGCTGTGGAGGTCGGTGGGTACTCAGGTCTACGGCACTCAAGTTGCTTCCGTTATTGACAGAGCTGGGTTATTGCAATTGGAACTGACGATCAATTCTTTTTAGCACGAGAGATCTTTGTGTGTGGGCTGCTCTGTGATTTTAGACCTTACGGTCGTAGGCACACACATGCGAAACAATGTTTACGAACACTCGATGGAACAGCCTTTTGGGAGTAACATTTAAGACCGCATTTCATGAATTTTATGAGCTGTCCTGTCCCCTAAGGACTATGCACCAGAGGCAGGTGATAGATCGACCATGATAATTGATGGGTAGTGCCAAGCTAATCTAATTATCATGACTGAACCATCTCCTGTCGTAGTGTCGGGGCTAAATGGGTTAACAACGTAATTTACAAGGGACATCAGGCACGCGACAGCCATTAACCCCCTTGCGCATGCAGCCACAGGTACTGTTTACAGAACCGGTGGCTGCATGCACAAGCCACTAGGGGTTCTGTGCTAAAAACTAGTGACATCGATAGGATCTCATGTAAGAATAGTTGGTTAGTTATTTGGGTTTAACGCAGGCGACTAAGGCCATCTCACGGCGGCTCATGTACGAAACGCATGACGTTATTCATTCACACACAAGTACTGGCTGATTACTTTTTCATGACAATCGTCTACATTTTCGCGACAATCAACATTTTCACGACAATGGACACGTGTTACTGGACAACAGATGCACAATTTATACGATGATCATGCAGGATTTTTTTCCAGACTTAGTATAACGACTGAAGCCCTACTTGTCGAACTTTGCCATTTAGATCCACAAAAATCATTTAAATGTCTGAAAGACAAGAGAAAGGTAGCGAGACCAAACAACAACAACAACAACAACAACAACCAAAAAAAAAACCGGGGTTATTTAGCGGGTCTGATGCCTTCCATAAAAACACCCTAAGGGTTTAGGGTGAATTCAAATGGCATCCTCTGTCTGAGGGCTTTGCGAAACAGACGTTTGAAGAACAAATCGAGAAAGATTTGTTACATTCTCATGAGTTCCTGCCATTGCTAGGGAGCAAGAGCATCTATGCCTCTTGCAAATACAACGGCTAGAGACAGGACCAGAAATATATCAAAGAAGAATTTTAAGACCTTAAATTAATTAGAATGACAGACCCAAAGAATGCATAAACAAAACTGAAACCCTTAAAGGAAAAACAAAACACCTTCAGATTTAAATTGAATCATCCGTAACCAAACAGATTGACAATTTTAAACAGAGATCCCCAAAGCTGCCCTTGGCCCAAAAAAACAACAACAACAACTGTATGTCCATTTTTGTGAAAGTCCAGATTTTCCTTGTAATACAATAAAAAATCTCGCTTTTCACAAAAATGGGCAGACTGTCTTCTGCCTTCCTGGGTTGGAACACTGCACTCTCATTTTCATCGGCAAAACTCACACTGAACCAAACAGCCTCTAAATAACGTCTCGGAAATGAATGACTCCGCACCGAATGTGGTTCAACGCAAGCAAAATCTCCGTTCGACCCGATGAATCAGGCGGAGAAAAAAATCATCCTTGCCCCGCAGTTGACCGAACATTAATCTTCAGCGTTTTTCAATAGAGACAAGAATTCCCCCCCCCCCCACCCCCCCCCCCACCCCCCACTCCTTCTTTGCCACAGCAGTGATGCTATTGACTTGCTTTTGTTTCAAAGACCTTGATCTTCATTCACCTCGGCGTTATTGCTCGGGGGGAAAAAAGACGCATGGGGTCTGAGGGTCGAAATTTCTGAACTTAAGATTTTCCCTATGCAGACGGCATTGCGGAGCACGAGACTTGTCGACCATGACAGTTCAAGGATGGTGTCAGAGTAGCCCGACGCCCCATGGGATCGAGGGTGCCACAACTGTCTAACACGCTAAGGGTTCATTTCATGGGTGATCACAGAACAGCTTGTCACTACAACAGTGCAAAGATAGTGTTAGAATATCTGACACTCTTGAGTTCAAGGGCGGCCAGAGAATAGCTTGGTACCTTGAAAGTTGAAGGGCGGTGCCAGAATAGCTTGGCACCTACAGCTCTTGCAGTAGGAGGGGTTTCGCTGTCGGACCGTTACCCAAAATTTCATTTAATTATTTTGCATCAGTACTGCAAAAGCTTATGGACAACTATGCATCTTGCAACAGGAGGGATTTCACTGTCAGACCGCTGCCCAGGGGAATTCACTTATGTTCGCATCAGTGCCACGCATGCTGATTGGAGACCATGAATATCTATGTCCCTTGTAGCTGCAAGTACATGTATTTCACAGCGAGTCTGGTGCCAAAATGCCCCTTCTCTTATTTTCGCATCAGTGTCACGCAAGTTATAAAGAGGTCATAGAGATCCAGGTCTCCCGCTGAAACTGCAAGTGTTTCACAGTGAGTCTGGTGCGAAAATGCTCCTACTCTTATTTCGCATCAGTGTCAAGCAAGTTACAAAGAGGTCATGAAGATCTAGGTCTCCTGAAGTTGGAAGTATGTTCAATGAGAGTATGGTGCCCGAATTCCCCTTCTCTTATTTTCGCATCAGTGTCACGCATGCTGATGGCCAGCGGTGCACACTGCGACATTCTATATCCCCCTTCTTGCCTTCACCAAAGGGGGCAGTGCCATAATTTGAGAAAAAAATGGCCTTCAGGTATACTACGCTTGACAAAAGGAACGCTACAAGCAATGTGTGGAATACATACCACACATCATTTACATTAATCAATATCATGACCGTTTCTGTCTATTTGTATCATCCCAATGAATGGAATTTAAGTAAATTTGATTTGATGGAAGTGTCTCTTGTCTAGCCAGAGTAATTCACTTATTGTCATTTTCTTCAAAGTTAAGAAAGGGGCAATAACTCATGTCTATCATATACTGTGCAGTGCCTATAGGGGAGTTTCCCAGGACTTTAACCCTTTGGTGTTGGTAGCGGTATTAGTCATGATGATTCTTGCAGGAATCATTGTGAATAAAACCCCTACAGACACCCAAAGGGTTAAACTTGACACCATTTGCAAATTTCTCAAAACGCTGCTTGAAACATTATCGCATCAGTTTCTGCATACCAGCGGGCAAAACAATCTGCTTTCAAATGAATACAAAAGTCTTGATCATTAACTTCACTATCTGTCCATCACCTATATCAAACAGACATGAAACATCTAACAAGTTTGCTGCCAACTGTTCACAACCGCTGACTCTTCTCTCTTCATCCTACTTCTACGGTTCCTGAGCTTCGCACCATGGGGTCCCGGGTGACGGAGCGGATTGTGCTTTGATTCTAATGCTCTATGATCTGCTTCCTGTTAACAATGCATCACCGCCCTCTGAAAGTCAGATGCCATTAGACAGACAATCAGGACACTCCCCGGTCAGCACCTTGCTATCTGGAAACGGCACTGATTTCCATGATAGACTTGACGGCAGACAAGGGTTTTGCGAATATCGTTGGTCCTTCTTGGCGATTTGTGGTATTCCACCGTCGTGATTTCTGCCGTGTAAAAGGCAAATGTCAGAAAGTTCGTTTTTGTGAAAAGCAGGATTTTCACTGAAATAATATTTGTGAACAGGCAGATTTCCTTGAAGTATTACCAAAAAAACTCTAGCGCTTCGCAAAATAACGGACTCCCTGTGTTTTGCCTTCACAGGGCAGATTGGATGTCATTAACTCATTCGAGACGTGCAGATACAGCGGTTCATGAGGAAGTCTAACCCTATTTACAAGGCATCGTCGTCTCAGTTCCGCTGGTCGGATGTCATTAGCCAGTCAAGGAACACAGGTCAGGCCACGGACTACAGTGTCGTTTCCGTACTGTCCAGTCTCTAAGCCTTAGTCAGTCCCAGTCATCCCCTAATTTTTCAATTCCCTAAAAAAAAACACTACCGCCCACCAGCTGCACATTTGCCATGCACAAAATAAAAAAAAAAATAAAAAAAAAGAAAAAAAAAGCACATCACCCGTCTCATTTCTTGGCTATGAAACTGGTTCCTTACCAACCCCTCACCCAAGCACAGCTGAAATCAGCGTGCCCCTCAAATCACTACGTCAATGGCAACTCAACATAGGCCCACAATTGTCCACTGGATAAGCTCAGGATGGTATGAATCAAAGCACCAAACATGTCTCCTCTCAGCGAATCAGAAATTTCCAGCAAATTCCAACATTCAGCCCTACTACAAATTTTCAAACAAGGCAAAAATTATTTTTAAAAACACCGGTCCTCTTACTGCCTGAACTGCCCAATTTAAATATATAACATGACTGTCAGTTCCACTCCCCCCCCCCCCCCCCCCCCAAACCCCAAAACCCAAATCAAGCCCCCTTCGAAGCAAAGATGTATTCTCAGGAGCCCTGCAGACGACAAAACTTTTCCATTTGCTGGAAACGTACATTGCCAAAATCCCCTGCAGCCGATAAAAACTCACCCATCTGCATGAGACATGGATGCTCATGAGCCCCTGCATAGGCTAGAATTTCTTGCTGGAATTTGTTGGGCGTGAGACTCTATGCATTTCCTTACAAAATGTGCGTCCCCCCCCCCCCCCCCTCCAACGTTCATCACCCTTCTGCGACTGGGGATATCCTCAAAGATTGACTTTTGCCCATAGAAAGGCAGCGGCGGCTGGGTCATTCCCCAGTAGCAAAACGTCTTGGGCCCCAAGACGGCCGCGGTGAGCCCGCGCACAGCCGTGCGCGGGCCCACTGCGCCTGTCGCGGGGCCGAGGACCGTTGCTTACTGGGTTGTCATTGATCGAAGAGACGTTGCTGCAGGAGTACAGAATCTGACCTCATTAAAGGTTAGGAGGCACGACTACTTTAAGTCTATGCCTGAAAACTCCGATGAGTGATTCCTTTCATGAGCATGCTACAGCAGCCCTGTTTTGCGCGACTACCCTTACAGAAATCACCCATGCCATCGCGAAAAACCCACATTTAGGTGTCTGAAACTGATCTTAACCCATATCATACTGAGGCTAAAAGCTTGAAATTTGTACACTGCCTTATGCAAGCTACTTGACGACCTCGATTTTGCAGACGACTTGGCATTACTGTCCCACACTCATCAACAAATGCAGGACAAGACCACGAGGCTTGCTGACATCTCGTCCCAAGTGGGCCTCACCATTCACAAACAGAAAACAAAGACAATGAGGCTGAACGCAACCAGGGAAGAACCAGTCTTGCTTGCTGGCACCCCGTTGGAGGAGGTGGAGTCCTTCACCTATCTCGGGAGCATCACAGACAAAAAAGGCGGCACTGATGCAGATGTCAGAACACGAATCGGTAAAGCCAGAGCAGCCTTTCTCCAGTTGAAAAAAGTGTGGAGTTCCAGAGAGCTGTCACAACACACCATAGTCCGGATTTTCAACTCCAATGTAAAAGCAGTTCTCCTATATGGAGCAGACTTGGAGATTGACAAAAACCACAGTCAACAGAGTACAGACCTTCATGAACAGTTGCCTTAGAAGAATTTTGAAAATCCACTGGCCAGAGAAGATCAGCAACGTCAGACTCTGGGAGAGAACAGAGCAGATAACAGCAGAGAATGAAATTGGGCGAAGAAGATGGGGATGGATCGGTCACAGTCTGAGAAAGCCAGCTTCCAGTATCACTAGGCAGGCATTGTCATGGAACCCCCAGGGAAAGAGGAAAAGAGGTAGGCCGAGAAACTCCTGGCGTCGAGACCTCCAAGCAGACATCAAGAGACTGGGAACCACCTGGAGTAGAATCGAAGGAGAAGCACAGGACAGGAGTTGCTGGAGGTCTCTCGTCGACGGCCTATACCCGGGTAGGGGTGACAGGCGTAAGTAAGTAAGTTATGCAAGCTACATTGTAGTACTTACAGATAAGGATATAGACATATGGCTTTAGCGCCAAGCTATTCTGGCACCACCCTTGAACTATTTTGGTCAAACTTATTTCATACACTGGTGTTTTCCGGTGATAAGGGTTAATTAATTTCTTCGTTTGGGTTCTTCTCCACCCCACTGATGGTCTCTAACGACAAGTGTCCCTGTCCGCCCTTCATGACTTCTCTTGAGACAGCACCTAGCTTTTACGACCACTTCTCACAAAAGGGTGACTGCTCAAAACAGGATCTACTGTATACTCAAACACCTAAGACGTATGTGGACAAAAGCTTGATGTCAAACGGACTACTAGCAAGAGGCACAGATTCTCATGAGAACCTGCAGGCTGCAGGGGCTCATGAGAATCTATGCCTCTTGCAAAAGGACGATGCCGGGTGCGGGACCAGGGAAGTGTAATCAGGAAGGAAGCGAGGGCAAGCGTCCGGGTCAATCGGATGCGCTTGCTAGAGCATGAACTCTGACCTCAGGTGAAGGTTATCGATGCCAAGAAGGGGTGGGAGCCAGGAAAAGGGACGCCACGGTGTCACAGTCGACACAAGGAAATGGATCGCTACGGTGTCATAGCATAAGCAACTGCACATCAGGGATGGCCACATCGGCTAGTCATTCCCCCATAACATCCTGAAGCTGATTTTATAAAATTTGCTTCTTGTCCCGCGAAGGCTACATTACAGATTAGGCGACAGATCACGCATATTAATTCAAGGGTGGTGCCAGTGTAGCTTGGCGCCGCAGACGCCAAGCTATTCTGGCACCACCCTTGAACTATCATAGTCAAATTAATTTTAAGCAACAGAGTGTCAGAATAAAAAGGATTAAGAGAAGGAAGGATGGCTTTGACACTGACGGCAATAATTTCGCGAACCAGCCGCCAGTTGTAGGAAACTTTTCAAGCCAGAAATGCCAACCAACTGTCCCTCTGCACTGATGCGGGATATTTTGCGTGGGGCTAGAAATGGCTCAAATCAAAGCCGCGAGGACTATCACAGTCAGGTACCAGCTGTTGAAAATTACGTGCGATTCGACCCAAGACGTCTATGAAGGTGCAGCGTCACTAGCATGTCTTATTTAGCATATTAGACCGGCCGGCGACATACATTCAATATTCTGAACGTTTTTTTTTTTTTTTTTCACAAGCAACGCGGGCACGTTCTGAGAAAATCTTGTTGTCGAGACGCTAAGCAATGTACAACAAACCAACCTATTTCTAGGACGTACATCTGGCACTGCATATGATTTCGCACAACGTTTAAGAGAAACTCCAGAAACAGTATCATTCCTGCAATGTGTGTTTGTAATACTAAGTTCAAGCAGCTAATGAATAATTTGTAATACAAACCTAGTAATACAAACCTAGTAATTTATTTTTGTATTTTTATAAATCATTCTAGGGCTGTGAGAGTATTATGAAACGAAAGAAAAATGTTCAATCCGTTTGGACAATAATGTGTTTTGAAGTGAACTATATTTTGAATATCTAGGTCATCGAGTAATCACCTAAAAACTCTTTTCAGCTCCAGCATTAACGGTGTAATAAAGACGGATCGATGACGACAGCTCAAGGCCATGTCATGTTCTAATTAGCTCGGCCTGTCTCCTGCTGATGCGGCGGGAACGGCTTTATGCCGCGTATCCGGATGCGGCACGTCTCGAATGAGTTAAGACATATGATTATGTGAAGAAAGCCAAGACCAAAATATTTGTTACCATATACCTGGAAGCAAAATATGTTGGTTTTTTTAATTATTATTATTTTCTCATTATTATTTATTTATATTTTTACTTTTTGGTTGTTGTTGCTTTAATTATTTTTATTTCTCATATTATTTATTTATATTTTTACTATTTTTTTGTGTGCTGTTGCTTGCTCCGAAAAAGGTGATCTCACTAGCAAATTTCATTTAACTGTGTTGTCTCGTTATGCTGAAAGGCGTGTTTTTTTTTTTAATTATCGTAGATTATTTATTTTATTAACAGTAGACTAAACTTCACACAGTCACCACACTATGTGTTAATGTAATAGCTGATTCATCCCATTTCACCCCTCCCACCATCGCCTTCCCCCCCCCCCCCCCCCCCTCCTTTTTTTTTCTCCTGGCAGTGTAAACATGTCACAAACCGCAATATGCCTAAACGCACTCGCGTAACCGTGACCTTCTGTCAAAAATAATGACTGTGACCAAGTCCCCAGGACGACGTCGGCGACGGCTGCAGTCGACATCGGCCCGAGGACCTTTTGCGCGCTGTATACTTCCCGCCCTACGCGCCTCGTTCATGTCTCAGCCAGGCTTCTGCGACGTACGCTACATCGGCCAAGATATAATGGTACAGATTCGGAGATTTTTAGCTCTTCCTGGGCGGGCAGTGTTGTGCTCACGCCTCAGTGCTCGAAGTCGACGCCACGCCGATTGCCTCCGTCGATTCGCCGCGCTGGCCTGCGCAAAGAATTGAGGGAGACAACCAGTGTGGAATCTACGCCTTCTGATGCTGGAGGGCGATAGTAACTCGATGGCAAAAACTGGGACTGTGACAATTTTGTCTGCGATGTTGGTAGGACCTGGCCAGCACGCAAAAGGCTATCGGGCCGAAGTCAGGCAAACTGGGCCCGCAGCGGCCGACTTCAGCCGGAAGGCCTTTGCGTACTGGGTTACGACTCCAACCCTTAGAAACCCCTTTCGTCTTTGTTCTCCTTTGTTTGCTGTTTTTGTTGCTCGATGTCACAAATGGTGGACAGACATTCCGTTCCACCTTCTTTTCCAGCTGTACTTTTACATCGATCTCTTTGTAACCTGAATAGTTTCTGAGAGACTTCTGGTTTTTTCTGCTGAACAAAACCTGTGACTGGGAGTGGAAAGCAGCTGAAGGTGTCATTTCATCTCAGGTTTCTTTGATCGGACTTTTCATTAATCTTCCAGCAGCAATATGTTATTTTTACGACAGGAGCACTTTTAACAGTCAGATATTTTTATTTTATTTTTTTTTTATTTATTTATTTATTTATTTTTTTTGGGGGGGGGTATGAAAATGAAAATCCGGCTTTTCAAACAAAACACAACAACGGCAAATACTGGCAGACAAAACATATTTTTATGGCGCGAGCACTTTAATAATCAGTCACCAAATCAGCGAATTTTTGAACGTTTGCCTGCTGCTTGGTGGCAACAATTGTGACGACATGACCTAAAAACAAAAAAAGCTCACTCTAAGTAACAGAACTATCAGAAGTTTCGCAACACTTGGAACACTCTCCCACTCTCTCTCCGTCAGAAACACTCTCTCCTTCCAGTCCGCCCTCAAAACTCACCTTTTTCAACAGTTCTAGCACTACATCACCACACTCCCCCAAGCTGACCGTCGTAATGTATTTTCACTATTTGTGGTACGTGAGTCATTGTTTAAAGCGTGCGCAAGCGTGGGCGAGTTGTGAGTGCGCGCTTAGAGTTATAATTATTATAAGATAAGCGCATTATAAATACCGTAATTATAACACCTTCAACCTGCAAAAGGCTTAGATTCTCATGAGTGTTCGCTTACAAACATATGTTGGCACTTGTTAAAGTCTACTGGAAATAAATATTTTTTTAGAGACACCGCTACCGGGTCAGGGTGGCAGAGATCAGCCTCTTTTCTCCACTTCAATGGGTCCAAGTCCACAAATTCATCTTGGCGACAACTGTGGCTCCGGGTAATTGTAACCTCAAGGATAAAATGTACGTCTTTGGGTTAGAATTTAACCCGGTCAATGCCAAGTCTCAGTTCCCCAGGTGACCCCCCCCCCCTCCCCCCGACACACACACACCAACTGCAAGAAGCATAGAACCTCATGAGCCCCCGCAGAAGCGGGGGCTCATGAGGTTCTATGCCTCTTGCTAGGTTTAAATTCCTACCTGTGCTTTGCAGCCCTCTGGGGTTCTGTGGCGTTGAGTTTACATTAACTTCACAATCACGCACTAAGTCTCATGACCAAAGTGAACATACCCAAACTGCAAGAGGCATAGAGCCTCATGAGCCCCCGCAGGTGCGGGGGCTCATGGGGTTATACGCCTCTTCCTGAGTCCAATTTCACACCTGTGCTCCGTGTGTGGCTGGTTTTTTTTATATATTTATTTATTTATTTATTTATTTATTTATTTATTTTATTTTATTTTATTTTTATTTTTTTTTTGGGGGGGGGGGGGGGTTGAAATTACATTTACTTCAGTATCGCAGCTGGAGGCCACGTACTGAATGTGAAGGTATTAAAATTGAAAAAGAAAATGGACTCCAACCAGAAGACCCTAGGACACCGCCACACTGGTTGTCTCCATCGATTCGCTGCCGCTTATCAGCGGCAGCGAATCGAGGGAAACAACCAGTATGTGGGGGATACACTGCCCTAGCCGTCGCCCGGCAGCACGAGTGTTAATTCTATTGTAGAAACCCCCGGGGCGACGTCTTCTCATCTTTTTCTTTAATTTCTTGAAAACGTGCACCTCGGGATAGAGATCTAAAGAAAAGGAAACATGGAAAGGTCAGACTTACACAGCAGCTAGCGGGAAAAGGGTGAGGGTGGTGGTGTGGGGGTCCTACTGGAAAACGTTTTGAGAACAATGGTGAAGTCAACATCCAAAGACGACCGCGGCTTAATGGAACATCAAAGCGAACGTCGTGGGCAATATAATTATCTTCCTGGATTTTTTTTTTAATTCATCCGGAACATTGGTAACATTACCACTAAAAAACAATTCCCTGTAATACACCCAACATATCACCCATTACATTCTTTGCGTCAAGAACAAAGTGTGATTTAATTTGTTGGTGTATAAAATGGAGTGCCCCATACACCCAACATTTGATATATTACATATTCCCGGCCAAGAAGAATGCATGATTTAATTCTGTGCGTGCAGGTTTGGACTGCCCAACACTCAACCCCACCCCACCCCAACCCCTCATCACACACACACACAAACACACACACACACACACACACACACACACACACACACACACACACACACACACACACACACACACACACACACCTCTAAATAATAATAAAAATCTAGGCTGAAATAAACCCTGGCTAATGAAGGCTATAGCGATCACGACCTGTTCTCACGGCGACCTCATCTGAAGCTAATGACAAGGCAAGAACGGAAGAAGAAGACTGACAGTGACACTTTTTGTTGTTGTTGGTCATGATCAACGAAACTGCGGAGGATGGATTGGAGGCGCCAAGCGGATCAGGCACTACCCGTGCGTCCTCGGCACAATATGACTGTACTTCAGCTACCATACGTGCAGATGCTTAGCAGTCTCAGCACAATACGGCCCTGGGATGGGTTGCATGAGTGAACAGTCCTGCGCCAGCCACTAAGCAAGGTGCTCCGCTATAGCTAAGGGCTAAGCTCACTCATACAACTGGACCCCAAGCTGATCAGAGACTGCTCTTTAGCTGCCATGGTCTAGGACGCTGTGCATTCGGAGAGCAGTCAGTCTGTTCAGCTACGACGCGATGGGATGGTTCGATTATGTCAGCTCTATAATATGCTCTTTGGTACGTAATGCCTTGTCTGATCTGCCTGTCATCAAAGATCTTTTATATTTTACACTGTCTTTGCTGGCACATCTCAGGGCGCAAAACTAATCAATCACAACCTGTCAACTATCACTGAGGATGAACCTCAAGCGACTGCTGTGAAGCATACATTGCGGAGAAGACAATACTAACAACATTACCCCATTATTTTCTTCGACAGGGGTTCTCAGGTGACAGCGCATGCGGGTAGGCAGGGCACCCAGGCACCAACACACACACACACACACACACACACACACACACACACACACACACACACACACACACACATAGAGTCACAAACAGCACCCCACCCAAACCTTCCCCCTTCCCATCTAGTAAGCGAAGTGGTGCCCCAGCTGGCGCTGCTGACAGTGAAACAGACCACAATCAAAGGGATCCGCTAACGCAGAAGAAACCGTTTCCTTTTTCTCTCCGTAACAACATCTTTTCCTGGAACGTTCCCTTGGTAACCCGGCGCCATTAAAGCCGGGCTTTCTTAGGCGGCAAAAAGATGGCAATTCACGGCAACCAATTACAAACCGAGGCATTTTTGTTCTATGATACCAAAGGCGTTGGACGGGGAACCGTTTAAAAAACACATCCATCATACTTTGTGACCTCGCATTAAGACGGTGAGATTTTGCCTCAATTACAACAGTGTGGTTTTAAGACAGCCACTGATCAGCGTTCTTACCCCTATGGTTGTCGACAGCGCTTTTTGTCGAGGTGATTCCTGCCGGAATCACCTCGACAAAAGTCGCCGTCGACAGCCAAAGGGTTAACTCATTAACTCTTGTGACACTGTCTCTTGCTGACTCAGGTTGCCTCTGTGCAAGCTAATATTGTTTTCCATTATTTGTACCACTGAAAAAGCCGCAAGGCATGAACCGAAGAAAACAACACTATTCGATTTTTCCAGTTAACCCTTATTATTCGGAATACACCAGTATACCAGTATAAGTTTGAATAAAATAGCTCAAGCTATTCTGGCACCACCCTTGAACTAAAGTTATTCATCTATATCTTATCTGTAAGTACTATAATGTAGCTTGCATATGGCAGTGTACAAATTTGAAGCTTTTAGCCTCAGTGTGATCTGGGTTAACAGTTGTCAAGTTTATGTATTAACATCTACTATCTTTGTCCATGTCTATTTATCATTCATCGACAGCCTGTGTGTGAAACCGTAGCGCTGGGATTTAAATTCAAATGCACAGCTTTAGAGCTCGACAATAACATCAGAGAAAGAGCACATTGTTTGGGTTGGAACAAAAAAAAAAAAAAAAAGCCATCCCAAAGCATCCCAAAGCCATCCTTAGAAATGCTACCAAAAACATACGAATTGGAGTCCACTAACCTAGCCTTCACCCTCTATTTTGTTTACGAGCCGGAAAAAATGCCAGACACAGACCATACACAAACAAGAAAGAATGATTCTCAAAGGCAAATAATGAAATGTTTTCATGTTCTCAAGCATTCAAAACTCTACCCATTCAGATTATCAGACAAAACCACCATACAAAACAACATCACATACACAATGGAATCGTCTGAGTAGAATTCCATCTTGGTGATCATTCAAAGCAGTGTCCATTCAGAACGTTTTACAAAACACAAGAATGGCCAAAGATAGCAAAGAAATGCCATCCTCGTGATCTATACTCAACGTGACCGACGC
Organism: Semisulcospira habei; assembly: GCA_036245525.1. Lineage (NCBI taxonomy): Eukaryota > Metazoa > Mollusca > Gastropoda > Semisulcospiridae > Semisulcospira > Semisulcospira habei. The sequence continues at coordinate 97,039,575 of BTPG01000007.1, read as the reverse complement.
GTAATACGGCTGACGCATCCTGGAATGAAATAGAGCAGTTTTTTTTTTTTAATCTGAGGATATAAAAACTGCTATGTCCGCCAGCAAGAGGTATAGATTATCATGGGCCCCCGCAACTGCGGCGGCTCATGAGAATCTATGCCTCTTGCGGAAGTAAGAAAACTTTCTTAATCTGATGATAGAAATCATGCCGACTTCCGCCGCCAGCAAAAGGTATACATTCTTGCGAGTCTCTGCGGCTGTAGGAGCTCATGAGAATCTATACTTCTTGCAACTGGAAGAGGAATGGCTAAGGGGATGAAGAGAGAAAAAGCCCTACCTAGCAACGCAAAAGTATATCTGAAAATTATGGTAAGGGCGATACGACAAAAGAAGACACTTTCTCAATTTGCTTCTTTCAGAACAGATGGTACAACAAATCTCTGTCTCTGTCTGTCTGTCTCTCTCACACACACACACACACACACACACACACACACACACACACACACACACACACACACACACACACACACACACACACACAATTTTAAAAGGTTTCTGGACCTCATCTTTCATTCTTGAAAATGCAGTTTCTCTCTCAGGCGCCATCCCTATCTTTTGCCTTGGAGCATGCACACTAGACACTGATTTCTCATGAATGCCAAATGCCTGACAATATTCTTGTAAATTGTCCTTGCAAACTAAGTATTGTATCGCAAAATAAAGAAAGTCTCAGTGCATCGTACTAGTACTCTACTCTCAGTGCATTGTACTAGTACTCTATGTGCATGCTTACTTTATCTTTTGTTTGTTTTCAGTTTTTGAGGCGAGGAGCCATGGTAAGTTTGTAAACTGACGTTATTTTCTATCAAAACTGTTACCGTTGATTATAAAGTTTCATCATCATCATCATCATCTCAGTACCGACGAAAAACTTGCATTACTTCGTATGCGCTCTCTCCGTCAACACGTTGTTTTTAATAAGTTAGTAATGGTATATAAGGCTACAGTAGGAAAAACACCAGCTTACATATCTAATCTTTTCAAGACTTGTAGCACACCCTACAACACACGTAAAAATGACCTGGTAGTTCCAAAGCCCAGAATAGACATATTCAAGACGTCTTTTTCTTACTCGGGTTCAATACTGTGGAACGCACTCCCCAAAAAGATTAAATCAGCACAGTCTGTGAGCTCCTTCAAAGCCCAGCTACTACAGTCTTTACTCAGAAATAATCGAACAGATTAGATGTATCTACAAACTTTATTAATAGTATCATAAAGATGATCATTAATTCGGATTCCGTATCATGCTACTTTGATCTGCTATCATACATTCAACTTGCATCGTATTTGCACGCTCAAATGTGTGCATGTGCGTGTGTGATTGTAACGCATCACTCGAGTAATAGGCAACATGCGTTATCCTTGTGCTGCCTTACATCTGCATGAATGTGTGTGTGTATGTGTGTGTGTGGTGCAACGCATTACTCGAGTAATGACCGTCTTGCATTACTCTTGTGCTGCATTGCATCTGGCACACATGTGTGCGTGCATGTGTGATTGTAACGCATGACTCGAGTAACAGGCATCATGCGTTACCCTTGTGCTGCCTTACATCTGACTGAATGTGTGTGTGTGTGTGTGTGTGTGTGTGTGTGTGTGTGTGTGTGTGTGTGTGTGTGTGTTTGTGTGTGTGTCTAATATTTTCAATTCCTAAATAGTTACAGTTGATGTGTTCAATATTTTACTTTTGAAGTTTTAACTTTAATCTTTCAGTTTTTAGTTAAAATCTTAGAGTTAATATTTTTTCATATAATCTATGATAATTTTTATGTTTATCTAAATCTATTGTATGTGCACATGTGCATATGTGTGCGTGTGTGTGTGTGCGTGCATGCGTGATTGTAATGCAGCACTTGAGTAACAGGCACTATGCGTTACCCTTGTGCTGCCTTACATCTGACTGAATGTATGTGTGTGTGTGTGTGTGTGTGTGTGTGTGTGTGTGTGTGTGTGTGTGTGTGTGTGTGTGTGCGCGCGCGCGCGCATGTGTAACGCATCACTCGAGTAATGTGTGTTTTACTTTATTCTTGTGCTGCCTTACAACTAGCACATGTGTGCGCATGTGCGTGTGTCAGTATGTGTGTGTGTGTGTGTGTGTATGTGTGATATTTTCAGTTCCTCAATATTTACAATTGACCGTTAGTATTCAATAGTATACTTTTGAAGTTGTAACTTTACTCTTTCAGTTTTTAGTTGAAATCTTAGAGTTAATATTCTTTCATATAATCTATGATCACTTTTAGGTTATTTAAATCTAATTTATGAGCACGCGTGCGTATGTGTGCGTCTGTATGTGTGGGTGCGTGCTTGATTGTAAGGCATCACTTGAGTAATAAATAGGCATCATGCGGTTACCCTTGTGCTGCCTTACATCTGCAAAGAAGTACCCAACAGAGAAAGAAACACGCTTAGAAAAGACGGGTACAACACAGTTTATTAATATTTCGGGTAAATACCCTTTGTCAAAATAGACAAAGAAACATAGAGATTAGCCACTACTTATCTTCATTCGCAGAAGGAATGTGGCAACTGAAGGAGGTGACGTAAAATAAAAGAAAAGGAAGAACAAAAGTGCGGGGAAAAGTAAAAATGACGTCAACGAAAAAATCATAAGAGAGAGACTCAGAGAGAAACTGAACACGAGAAACAAGAGTGTGTGTAAGCGCGCGCTGGATCGAGCAAAAGTAAATGCGTGAGGCCACACAGAGAGAGAGAGAGAGAGAGAGAGAGAGAGAGAGAGAGAGAGAGAGAGAGAGAGAGAGAGAGAGAGAGAGAGAGATGATGATGATGATGATGATGAAACTTTATTTTTCAACGGTAAAAAGTTTTGACAGAAAACAAATCGTCATTTTACAAACTTGCCGTTGCTAACATCTACAGCATAAAATTAAGGAAACAATTAAAAAAAAAAAAAAAAAAAAAAAAAAAAAAAATTATAATAATAATAATTTTAAAATAAAAATATATTTACATACAAAACCCAAAAGCATCATTACATACAGAAAAAATAATAAACTCATCACCCAAACATGCATGCACATACGCACGCACACACATACATTAACACACACACACACAAACACGAGCACACACACACACACGCGCGCGCATACACACATACCAACCATTTGCATGAAATACACAAGGTACAAGAAATATTGCAGTGCCTGAGAAGTACTAAGTTTGACTCATCAGGTAATCATAAAGTTTTGTTTTAAAAATTCCTGGTGAGGTTATAGTTTTAAAGTGTGCAGGGATAGAATTCCAAGCATATGGACCAGAGAATGACATGCTAGTTTTAAAGAGGTCGATTCTTGGCAATGGTAGGGGTAAGGTATTGTTTCTTGAGGCCCGTTCACATTCTTGCTGAGGTATAAATTTAGTGATTGGATACTGGGGTGTCATATTATTCAGTATCTTATGCATAAAGACGCATTTGTTTAAAGTAAGTTGCTGACGCAGACCCATAATGTTTAAATGTCTAAATTTGTCTGTGGTAGGGATGGGGCGTCTATCTATCATTTTTACAGCTCTTTTGTATATGGAGTTTAACCTCTTCATGTGGACATCACTGCAGCCGTCCCACACTGGGGAGACATAATCAACGCGAGACTTTATATGAGCATGAAAAAACAACTTACGGGTATTTGTATCCGTTACATGTCTAAGCTGGGACAATAGGAAAGTGTTTTTAGCAATGGTCTTACAAACAGCATTTATATGGGTCTCCCAGCTCAGTTGTTCGTCAACATGTATTCCTAAGAATTTACGCTCAGTGACTTGTTCAATAGGTTCAGCGTTTAATTGTAATTGTAATGGCTGCAGTCAGCGTTGATGTTTTTGTCGCGTGGCGATTAAGATACTCTTTGTTTTAGCTGGATGAAGAACCATATATAGATATCTCATTGAGACCGCATTGTAAACTATGGCTAATGTCCGTCGTCTTTTTACCAAAAACATGAAGACTCGTATTGTCAGCAAATAAATTACAATTAACGTCAGAATTAGTAATATGCAACGGTAGATCATTAATAAATAGTATGAATAAAAGAGGTCCCAAAATAGATCCCTGGGGGACTCCGTATTTAACATTTCCTTGCTTAGAGTATCCTCCATGGGCGTACACCATTTGTTTTCTGTCTTTGAGATATGATCGGAAGAATGCTATAGCGGTTGCGTTCAAGTGATAAACTGTTAGCTTATTTAGGAGAATGTCATGGTTCACAAGGTCAAAAGCCTTTTTAAGGTCTAAGAAAACTGCTCCTGACATCAGGCTTTTATTGATTGCTTCCAGCCAGCTGTCTACAATATGTCAGTGCGGACTGACAAGAATGTTTTGGTCTAAATCCAGACTGGTGAATATTAAGTAATTTACCTTTTTCTAGAAAATCAAGGAGATGTTTTTGAATGTGCTTTTCATGGGGCTTTGACAAAGCTGACAGAAGTGAGATTGGGCGATAATTACTGATATCTTCAAGAACTTTATTTTTAGGGATTGGGATTACCTTTGCTTCTTTAAGAATGGTTGGAAATGTACTTTGCTTTATGCAGAGGTTGAAAATATATGTTAGAGATTCTACAGTATACGGTAATGAGATTTTGAGGGTTTCATTATCAATACCATCAATGCCAGCAGACTTTTTGTTCGGAATGCTAGAAATATATCTGCCGACTTCCGCAACTGTAATATTAGGGATGGTGAAAGTATTTGATATAATTGTATTTTTGGAGTGTTCTCTAAGAGAATTCGGCACTTTATACGGTTTGCTCTTATTTGCAGCTGACAATGCCAGTGTTTCGGCTGTCGCTAAGAAATGGTTATTTAACATATCAGCTGACATATGAAATGGGATTTCGGGTACTGATTTACCCTTCGTTATAACGTTCAGAGCTTTCCAGACAGATGCCGTGTCCTTCTTGTCTCAAATCATTTGTTGGAAAAAAAGACTTCTTAGAAGCTCTAACTAAATATTTGACACGATTGCGTTGTTTTTTGTATTCTTCGTACTTTTGCTCTTTTTTAAGTTTGTCTGACATGGCCTGCTTGATATCCGCTGTTAACCAGGGTGGCAGGGTGGAATGTTTAACTCGTTTTTCACGTATTGGCGCATGTTTATTGAGGACACTGAGAAACAGATCCATCCAGCATGACAAGGCACTGTCAGGAGATTGGTGATCATAAACCTCGCTAAACGGAGCATTGTGCAGATCCCACAGAAATTCGTCTTTATTAAAGTGTTTAAAGGAGCGATCTTTTATAGTTTTATGTCTTTTAGTTTTTTGCTTGTTTAGTTTCATTGAGACGTTACAACATACTGGGTTATGATCGCTGACTGCTAAGGAGGGAACATGTACATTTTGTCACGTAAATGTGATCAATTAAGGTTGAAGATGTAGATGTGGTTCTAGTGGGGATTTTAACTAATTGTTTTAAACCGAATAAGGCTGTTGTTGATGCCCATGCAGCGTGGTACCCTTTGGGCTTAAGTAGGTCAATGTTAAAGTCGCCCAGAAGAACAATGTTATCTTTACTTTGATTAACTTTATCCATCATTTTTACGAAGTGCTCATACCAGTCCCAGCTGGCTGCTGGATTTCTATAAATAAAGCCAATCAGAACTGGGGGTGATTTAGATGTTTTCATCTCAACCCATAAACTTTCAACTTCGGCTGACTCTAAATCCTGTCATCGTTTAACGTTACTAATTATCGAATCATGTATATATACTGCTAGTCCAGTGTGCTGAGGGCTTGAGGCATCTCTGCGGAGTACTGAGAAGTTTGGGATTGAGATGGAGTTATCCCTGATAGTGCTTTTAAGCCTAGACTCGGAGACACCAAAAACATGAAAATGTGTGGTCGTGTTCAAGAACACAGACAAATCTGGCACCTTATTAACTAAATGGTAAATGTTGAGGTGGCCAATTCTCAACTCATTAGTTTGTTGTGGGGCAGTTTTTATGCTATATTTTGGCATGTCGCTAACCGAACAATGATTGATTGATTGATTGTACATTGCTTAACGTCCCGACAGCAACAAGGCTTTCTCAGGACGTGCCTGCACTGCTTGTGAAAAAAAAAAAAAAAATAAACAGAACATTGAATGTATGTCGCCAGCCGGTCAAATACGTTAAATAAACCTAACACATGGGGCTAAATAAAGCTAAGACCATTTAGCAACACACATCCAATATCAAGAGCTACAGGCAGTGCAGACAGTAGGGAGAGTTTTAAAAAGGCAAATACAGGTGAATGGACCTCGGGTAGACA